>JAHLJT010009419.1:212806569-213406569 GCA_031308135.1 Acheta domesticus
AAAATCTGCTCCATTTTTTTAATGTTACCTAAATTTTAGTAAAATGCTTTTGCAATTATGTTTAATGTTCGATAATTAGTAAAGTCTTCTCGAAAATCGAAAATATGATTTGATTTTTTGTGATCTGACATACACCACAAAATTCAAACCATCTTTTTTATTGAACTATTCTTCAACTTTAGGAACTTTCTATTTATAGTTTAAGGTTTCAGAATATTTTCTTTTTGTTGGAATTTGAATATTCGAGCAAAGCTATGTTTCATTCGAGTGTTGCTAGCTATTTGTAGTTCTTGTGTAATATTGTCTCCCCTCTAACATTGAAAAACTAGTGGTGGACCTACTCTCTCGATTCTTTATAACAATTACGTATATAAAATTCAAGTTTAAAACCCAGAAAAAAATTTCACAATTCCAATGGATTGCATATATTGTTCCGCGGGCCCAATGATTTCTCATCTCTTAATTAAAAATCGCGGCATTGATCCAAAAACGCGTTTTGGGAGTGTAGAACCCGCGAAAATCACTCTCCCCGAACTGAGATTGAAATTTGAGAGGCATAGGTTTCGAGATTTCATACATAATCAGTGGTGATTTAACTACAAGTAGTCTCACCAAATGTGGGCCACACCTATAACTTCCTAAACGACTTCGATATAAACTACAGTTTCGCTCAAACAATGTGGAGTCATGGAGCAAGTGAAATGGTTGTACAGATATTGTTTGAAATACTTTAGTTTTGGAGAAAATAAAATCAACTGATTTTTTTTAAATCGAAACATGTAAGTTTTCTTCTAGCAATAGATAAATCAGAAAAAGGGGATGCAATGATAGAACAATGTTCATTATTTTGATAGTATTTTGTTTAATAAATTATACTTTCTGGCAAGAGATGTAAATGAAACCTGCACTTTTTGCTGTAGCATCGCTTGTCGCTAGTGTCACTGTTGGTAAAGGCCTTCGCGGCCCCTCCTCGAAACGAGCCGGCGGGGAATGGCCAACTTCCTGAATGGCAACAGCTTGCAAGAATTGACACAGGAAATCTAGTGCATTTAATTTAAAATCACTTGTCAGAAAGTATAATTTTGTGCGCAAGGAAATACTTTAAAACAATAAAACATGTTACGTTCATTGCACTCGATCTAATTATGATCTACCTCTCGCTAGTGAGGAAAAAAATCATGAGTTCCATTTAAAAAATGAAAAGATGAGTAGTTTGGTTCTCGAAAACTCAAAAATTTTTCGGAAATATACTTACGGTACACTTACTTGCTCCCATGATTCCGCATTGTTGGGCGAAAACTACATTTCTATATCGGGAACCGTTTAGAAGTTACGGGGGGAGGCCATAGTTGGTGGTACTGTCCTGTGTGTATGCCAACCCCTAGCAGTTTAGGAGCGTTTTCGTTGTCAACATAAAAAGAAAATAGTGTTGAACACGAATGTCAAGAGTTTCCGTACTAGATCTCTGTGGATTTCTTTAATATAGAACTAGTTTGTTGGTGTTGACCATCACCTAACTTTCCAGCTGTCATCCAGGTGGCGACCTATTTTTATTTAAACATTTCTCAATTTTTTCATGCCATTTAAAATAGAAAATGTGATATAAGAATATTACATAACTTACATCTAATCTATATCATAATTTCTATTAAAAAATTTGATCCGTTTTTGGAAAATTTTGAAAAATGTTCGGAGGCTTCATTTAAGTTCCCCAAAATTAATGAATGGTTTTCAAAATCGCAGTGCAACGCAAGCCAAATGGTCAGGTTGTTTCTGCCAATTTGGAAAACTCCTAGCAAGGCTTAGGCGCTAGTGTAGTTCACATACACGGACAGACGGACGTTTTGCCTGTGTCCAATGGTTTCGGTATCAAGGACCACAACACAGTATTCTGGATAAACTACGTGTTAGAGGATTTTTTCTTAATTAGCTCAGGGATTTATCCACTTTTTCGTGATCGTGGCCTAAAAATGACTTTTTTTCCAGAAAATCCGCCGTGTTTCTCGTGCAGCAAAGAACATACTTTCCCTACACTACATATATAATTTGTATATACGTACGTATACGGGAAAGTAAAAATAATAAAAAAGGAGAAAAGAAATAACATAGTGATGAAAATGAAAAGGATTCACGACAAGGAAACCCAGCCACATACAAGAGAAAAACACAAAAACATCCTGGAAACCGTAGTTGGGAATATAAACTTTGTTGATGCATTCTTTATTGGAGAAAATAAAACAGGAAGAATAATGAGATAAAATGTCAATCACGGAGAACAAGAATAAATTAAAAGATAAAGATACTTATATAGAAAATGTTCTCACAAGATAGGAAAGAGTGATCTATGCTGCACTCTGGCAAGTAGCAATACAAGAAAGAGAAGAGGGGGAATAATGAAGATCGGCTATAAAAAATAGAAATAAATTTAAAATGGGGAGTATTGGGACAACACCATGAAAAAAAACTCAAAAAACTAAGAAAAAGTTCATGGACAAAAAGCATCACCGCTAAACAACACACGACTGCATCCAAGACACCATATAATAAAGAGCAATACGTGAAAAAAACAAAAAAGAAACAATCAAAGATATGTATTACAAAAGCAATGTCAGGACATTGCTGTGTGGGGAGAGAAAAATGGAACTCATTCACGCTTCGTATATACGTATGTATACGGGAAAGTAAAAATCCACTAATTTACAAAATTATACTTTTGTCTTGACAATGTTATGCATGAAACGGGCAAAATTCGTGATAGCGAACAAGGAATTCTAAAAATTTGTAATTGACGTGCGGCATTGAAATAACACGATTTTATTGTAGTAAAATAAATAACACGATTTTAAATCGGAAACATAATGAATTTTAAAATATTGTACTGTTATTTTCTTTTTTCCACAAACAAAACTGTTTGTATGTCTTAGAATACAAAAAGGACAATGGAATTGCGGGTCTTAATACTTCGGATACCTCGAAGTTACATACTTCGGAAAGAGAGTCTTTTAGTAATCTTGTAATCGTACGTCGTAAGAAATCTTGCAGAATTTTAGCGATATATCGACAACAAATAGGACGTTTTTTTTGTGTCTGTGAGTAATTCACTAAAACCCGTCTTGACTTTTCCTCTTTTGCCCTGATATGAGTTATATTCCTACTATGTATATTGTTTGTCTCCTTTACTTAGAAAGAAACAAAATAATTTCTATTAATTTCAAAATAATTTCTATATAATGCATGCACTGTCTCACAAACGCTTTCATAGAGAATGTGAATAAAGATGATAGGAATTGCTGGTGATCAGCAATTACAATTATTCTTACTGTGTCAATACTTCGAATTTGCAATCTCTCTACTTTGAAATTAACAAGTTTTCCAGAAGGTAGTTCTGATGAATATTTATGGGACGTCTTTTAGTTGTGTGTTGAAATTTCATAGCTTTAAAGTAAAATAAAATAAATTTCAAAATTCAATTTGTCGAAAAATTTTTGAAGGTGGAAATGTTTTTGACATTGATTTCAAATGTATGCAGAAATATATTTTGTGTCTTCTATTTTTTAAAAGACAACAAAGATAATACAGATTTTGAGTAAAAAAATTAATAGAAATTTTTTGATATCCAGAAAATATTTTTACCAAAAATTAACGCAAAAATGACTGCTTCCACTTATACACCGGGCGACAATGTTAGTGATATATCTTTGCTTGATTCGATATTATAGTTCAGAAAAGAGTTGAATAAAATCATCTTTCTTAGAGGGATTATCGATTTTCTCTCATAAGCCTCAAGCTAGCACTCACTTGCCAATTTTCCTGGGGAAGCACTTTCGACACCGGGTGAAATCAGATAAGGGGCTATACAGCGTTGCCAAGGGAAAATCAATATTTTCACTCACGCCAAAGCAAACTGAAATATTCGTATTTCCTATTCACTCTTCTATTTCATTCATTCTCAGAATAGCAAAGCCACATAAGAGTTAATTATCTCATAGTGAAAGACCTGTCTACTTCAGAGACGCTAAAATTTTGCTTTTTTAGAAATAAAAAGTTTAATACTCGCAGTATCGCAGTTTGAAATTACAGCAACTCGCTATTTTTTCAGCTTTACTTGTTATATAAATTCCTATTTCTGAGATAAAAGCTAACTTTTCTAGTTATACTCCAAAATAGCACGATTTTCTCGTATTTGTTAGTCTCTTAATACTTTTAGTCTGAATTAGCTTTTCGTTTTTTTTTTTCACCCTCGTCACAGCACTATTTATTGGTGCCTGTAACATATTTTTACTTTTCTATAACTTACTTCGTTACAAGAGAAAGTTTTGTAATCGTATGCCGGTGAATTTTCATCAAAAAACTCTTATTGCCAAGTCCTGTTAACGAAAAACTGAGTAAATCGTGTTTGTTTACGAGAATATAGCAAATTATTTCTTCTAACACGTTGTGTAAGGGAACGTCCATAAATTACGAAACGGTAAAGGGGAGGGGGTCTGAGCCTGTGTTACTCTGCGTTACATGGGGGGTAAGGGGATATTAATTGTTACGTAACATAATTTTTTTTAATTTTTCAATATTTGCTGAAATGATTCCTTTTTTGAGTCCTGTATTAAAACATTAAAATATTAACACATATAACAATAAAAATTAATTTCGACGGCAAAATGTCAGTCTGTCTGTGTGTCTGTCCATCTTGGTTAATACTAGCGCCTAAACTGTACTTCCGATTTTCTTCAAAAATTCCTCGATCGATTTAAATGATTTCGAGGCCCTCTGAGTTTGCCAGAAACATTTTGATTTTGGAAGTTCTTTGTAAATATTTTAAAATTTTCTCAAAATGACTCCCAAAATTTTGATTAAACTTTGGCCTCGAATAGCGTAAAGAACGCATAAGTGAAGAATATTAAATTAAAATTAAGTTTATTTCATTATACTCAGTGAATATAGCACTATCCATGCAAAACATTAAAGAACACAATATTGATGCAGTTTTGAGAAAATCTTAAATTTAATATTATTTAATGTCGCTCATATTTCAATCAAGATTGTGCAAAAACAAGTAATATATTCAGAAAAGTTTACATGATATTTTATAAAGAACTGATTGTCAAGAACTAATTTCACGTGAAGAAAAAATCGCGTCAACTAAATCACTACAATATTTAAAGAATTATTTTCAAATTGCAGGATATCGAGTCGGGCCACATCAATAATGCAATGTTTTTAGCAAACATTCTACGAATAGTTTAGGCACTAGTGTGTTCACAGAACGACAAGTGGACCGATGGACGGACGTTTCCAGAAAAAACAGTTTTCGTATCAGATGACCCCAAAACGTGCACTTCCATTGGAATCTCGAAATTGATTGTAATATTCTGAGCGAATGAATAGGAACGATGAAAGACGTCTCATAGAGGAAATCTCAAATTAATTTTTGTATTTTAAAATTATTTCTCGTCTGCAAATTTATAATCAGTTCATTTTTGAACATTCATCAAATGGTATACTGTACAACAAAGTATCAGAAATAAATCACTACTATTACATTTTTTGTAGGTTTCATAAGTATTTTTTTTCGTGTGCGCCTGCGTATGCGTTGACGTACTAGTAGATTATTGCAAACTGTGAATATTGCAAACTAACAATTTTGACAAGCGATGCAAAATTATTACTGAATACTTAGTTTAATTATTGCAAAAACCTTAAATTTCGTAAACACTGATATTTGAACACTATTTACTTTGCCAAAATTTCCCACTCCCAATTATTTTTCCGATCCTGGAGCCGCCTTCGCACACTTCATTTCTTCGTCTCGGATCCGTAATATTCATTCACGTACTTAAGTTGTTTTGTGTTAAAAGAGGGGATATTCAATTGATTTTTTTGCAAGTAAATCACAATTAAAAATTTCCAAATTTCCTTTTCAAATCCACTAATTCTACTGCATGTTCTGAACTTTTTATGTCGTATTGTATGATATTATCTTTATTGATATTATCTTATATTGATATTATCTTATATTTCTTGTAGACGATCGAATGGCTTGCTCGAACGACGCGATGGAGACTATCCCCGCCCCCTGTGCCTTCTACGCTAAAACTCTCAATCATTCGGATAAACACGCGTATCACAGAGAACGTTCAAACTAGAGATCATGATTGCGGGAAATCTAGCCTATCAGCTTCTCAGTCGTTGGCAGTTGGTTCCGAATGTTCTTTTGTAATAGTTAACTATGAAAGAACCAGATGGCGTTATCGTTCGTACAGTGTGCCAGAATGCGCATAAAGACGGGCACTTCTCAATTTGGCCGTTACCCATTCTATGTGTCGGCAACTGTACCTTTACGCCACACATTCGGCTGATCTCGATTTCCAAACTCTTGTATTTAAGACGTTTCTCTGCCTCCTTGGTAACGACGTTTTGATCGCAAGGTACAGCAACATCGATAAGTAAACACGATTTGTTCTCCAAATCCCGGATAACTATATCCGGTTTGTTTGCCGCTATCGTGCGATCAGTTTGAATTTGTTGGTCGTACAATATCATACACAATCCAACAGACGTCACCGGTTTTGGTGAGTGTTCGTACCACTTGAGGCACGTGTTTGGAACTTCGAGGGCGGTACAGATCTGCCAGTGGAGGTAGCTACACACCCTGTCATGTCTTTTCAGGTATTCGGACTTTGCTAGGATTGGACAAGCTGATCAATGGTTATAACAATATGATCAATGGTTTCTACTTGCTCCTGGTAAATGCGGCATTTATCATCTTGGGAAATTTTGAGAACCGCTTTATCATAATGTCGTGTTCTCAAGGCATGATCCTAGGCAGCTATTACAAGTGCTTCCGATTCTGGCTTCATTCTTCCCCTTTTAAGCCACATAAATGATTGATCTTTATTGATCTGCACCTTGTCCATCCTTTTTAGGTATTGTCCGTGGAGTGGTTTGTCTCTCCACGTTTTCTTTAACATTTTTTGTGTCTCACACTTCATGTTTATCAGCATCAGAAGTTCAGTGTCTGTGTTATTCGACGAGTCTTGCCTAGTTTTCTTCGCAATGCTTCTTGCTACACTAACAATGCCTCTGTTTCCCATTCTTCGGTCAGATTTCATGACCTGCCTCATTAGAGGGTCATCTTGATGGCTGACTACATACTTCCCCAACCCGACTATTGCGTTGTGCCAGGAGGCCTCAATTTGTCTGAGGCCTCTTCCTCCTTCCTTACGTGACACATAAAGTCTATGTATATCAGCTCGAGGGTGGGAAACATGATGCACTGTTAGCAGTTTTCTGGTTTTTCGAACCATGGTGCGAATTTCGTGCTCAGTCTAGTCTACTAGCCCAAAACTGTATTCGGCTACAGGTACCGCCAAACTACCTATTGCAGAAATTTATTCCTGGAATTCAGAGCGGACTGCAGGACCAGTCTCACTCTCCTATAATACTCCCTACGAATTCTCTGTTTCATTCTGTCGTTCGAGATGGTCTCACATTCTTCAATGCCCAGATATTTGTAAGTTTTACCTGGCTCAAGATCTTGAATCGAAGTGTGCGTATCAATTTCAATGTTCTCAGACGTTGTGAGTTTCCCTCTTTTTAAATTGATTTTTGCACACTTGTCAAGACCAAACTTCATGCAGATGTCATTGCTAAAGTCATACACGAAAGACAGCATTTGGGAGAGTATCGCTTCATTCTTAGCAAACACTTTCAGATCATCCATGTAAAACAAATGTGATATTGGCCTTTCATCACCATGGAGCTTAAAACCAAAGTCAGCTTGCGACAACTGTCTCGATAGTGGGATCAAACTGATGCAAAACAGCAGAGGGGATAGTGAATCTCCTTGAAAAATACCCCTGTTAATTTGAATACTTCTGGTTTCTACTGCTTCCTTTCCGCTGTGTATTAGTAACCTGGTACTCCACGACTTCATACTAGTCTTGCAAAATTCAATAAGTCTAGGATGAAATCGATAGATCTCCATGGTCTTCAAAATCCAATCGTGTGGTACACTATCAAAGGCCTTTTGGTAGTCAATCCAAGCCATGCTCAAATTACGGTTGCGTTTTTTTACATCATTCAAAATGACTTTATTCAGTAGCAAGATTTCCTTACAACCATAAGAGCCTTTACGACATCCTTTTTGTTCAGCTGGCATTAGATGATTCTTAACTAGATGTCTGTACATTTTGTCAACTATGGCTGCAGTGATAACTTTGTACAGTACTGGCAGACAAGTAATTGGCTTGTAGTTCTTCGCCAAAGAGCTGTCTCCCGCTTTGGGTAGCAAATATGTGATGCCGCGTGTGAGCATTCCGGGAGTTCCGTTGTGTTTTCTAAAATTTTATTAACAGCCTTTGCTAGATGAGAATGTATTGCTGTTAATTTCTTAATCCAATAAATCTGGATCTTATCAATCCCGGGGTACTTCCAGTTCCCCATGTTCTTAATTGCTTGGAAGAGGTCCTCTTCCGAGAATTGGTGAACATCTTCCACTGTTTCTACAAGTTCATCGACAGCATCAACTTCAGATTGAAGCCAAGATGCGTCTTTGTTGTAGGATCTGCACTCCTCCCAGATTCCTGCCCAAAATGCTTCGACGTCATCTTTTGAAGGAGTAACAGCTTTGCCATTCGGTTTTTGAGTCAGATTGTGATAGAATCTCTTCGCGTCTGTCTCAAACAACCGGTTCTGTACACGGAAATCTATTCTACGTTTGTAACGTCTAATTCTTTGAGTCCATGCTTGAATTTTCTCTTTCAGCTTTTCAACTACCAGTAGCCTTCTGGTGTCATTTTCAATTTGGTATTTTTGTTCAACATTGAATATTTTTCGTTGAACTTTAGAGGTGTGCGTTGATTTAGAAGATGCCTCAGCTAAGAGTGATATTTCGCGCCGGGTGTCGGCTATCCGTTTCTCAATTCTGTTCATCCATGGGGGTACAGAGCTGTTTACTCTGTTTTGCTGTCGGCCGTCGGTGTTCTTGGCTGGCCCCAAAATTATCTGAGATACTCGATATCCAGTTGCATATATGATGTGATTGAATTCAGTAATATCTAGATCTCTTCCTGGGGTCTCGACCACCTCATTTAAGACAGAATTCACTGTTTCTATCACTCTTTTAGCTTTGGCATTTTCGTATATTCTCCTCAACGGTTCGCGAGATTCAAACGGAAGTTGACTAACTCTTTCTATCTCGTACCGAAGGATATTTCGCATTATGTCCTTATCGGGTAATTCATTGCCAGATAAATTTTCACCACTGACGTGTGTTTCACTGGAAAGAGATGAACCTTCCACGGGATCATCATTTTCAAGTTCTACATGTTCGTCATGTGGATTATTCGAGCGAAGTACATACTCCGCATTTCTCTCAATGTCAGCAAGTTGTTCTGCTGTGAATTTTCCACTGCTGAGTATGTATCGTCGTTGACTGGCAAGCTTCTTTGAGTCTAGGGTAGGTCTCATATCTGGGTTCTGCTCTCTCCATACCTTGAAAACTTCTATTTCTGAGCCCCCATTTTTCGCTTTTGCGTAGTAAAAGCACTACATCACCTCCTTTAATTCATCCCGGGTCCATCTCTGACGATGGCTTCGAGCTACTGCCGGCTCTGGGTCCCTGGGACTAACATCCGTGGGATGGCCAGACGTCGACAAGGTGACATTAGCTCGGTTTCTGAGCAGGTATGGGACATTGGTAGAACAAGGCACGTTAAGATTCATTACATTTCTTGTTCTATCCATTTTGCTCATTGGTTTGAATTGAAGATTCGCAGGACGCAAGTTCGAGTTCACAGATCACACTTAACCCTTGGATTGTTTCCTGCCATCCGTTACTTGCGACCCACAGTGGCCTCGGGGCATCCCCCCGCAGGGCCCAGCAAGGGGTCCCTCCGATCGCCAGTCGGCATTACTAAACCCTACGGGATTTTCACTGACTGCTGAAGGCAGCCTCCTTCGCTGGCTAATGCAAGGTTCGGGCCTCCACTCTAATCAGTGGCCTGGTGTGCCAACCCAGTTTCTCTCCTGTACCCTCTATGGGCCGACAACAGGAAGTCCAAAGGTTCATGACCCTTCCCTCTCTACTTACTTCCCACTCTCTTCAAAATGGAGTACTTCTTCGTCGGACCCCTCACCTTCAACCTATTCAGTAAGGGAGGCCCTACCAGTAGCTAGGCTACCACTGACATAGCTCTCAGGCTCATGGGGGTACTCAAGCTCCACCACCAACTCCAAGGTCGTGTACTCCCTATGTGGAGTTGTTGTTATTATTATTATTATTATTATTATTATTATTTGGGCGTGCTTTTATTGAATTTTGTGGCAAATAATTCACAACTACCCTCTTAACAGGTTGTAGCCAAATTGTTGGACATTCTCCAGTTGGAGCGTACCTACCCATATTAATTGCTTTAATTACTAACACAGTGTGAATAAGCACGTAATAATATTTCAAAGCTTGCTCCTTGAAGGAAAAATTCTAAAATGAAGATTGATTGTATGTGAGAATGATTAAAATTATGAATTAAAGTTTGAAATACCCAAATCACGCAGCAATATTTTTTAGTAATATAGTTATCATTTACATTTGTGTACTTAAGGAAAATTTTACTTACGCTAAACTTGGTGCAGTATTTTAGTAGCGCCTAAAATCAGGAACGTCCTTCATGACAAGACTGTGAAAACATATTCATCTGTATGTGATAGCTTCTTGGGAAATAAAAAGAATGCAAATTATAAGGAACTGGTCCATGTCTTGGTTCAAGCTTATCAAGCCCTTGGTTGCCGAATTATCGTTAAAGTTTATTTTCCTGGATTACTATTTAGGCGTTTTATCTGATAATTTGAGTGGCAGGAGTGATGAGCATAGAGAACGACCATCAGAAAATGGCGCAAATGGAACGACGATACCAAGGGAGTTGCGATGCTTCCATGGTGGGTGACTTTTGCTGGTTCCTTTTCTTTTCAGAGAGGAATTACCAGTTGAGTACAAGTGGAAATCACCTGACGTGTATTTTCAAAAATACAAAATGCATGGCTTGTCTTGCTCATCGAGAGGACAACCAAAATAGAGTTCGTTGTGGCACATGTCTCCTTTGCGATTTCTTTGTAATATTCCCACACACATAACAGAATGTACTTGGCTGATTGACACAACCACAACTCATTCATCCACGATAATCATACTGCAGAACTTATATTATAAAAGTAACACAATCCACGAGAAATGAAGATCTGGTAGCTTTTATACAAACTTTCTAATCTCTTCCATAGATAATCTCAGTGTTAACGATAAACATGCAGCAAATGCACGAACACATTAGCCAGAGTTGCCAATAGTACAATAGTGACTTTCTCTGAAGAACAAATCGACTGCAGTAATACACAGGAAGAAACGTCATGTATTTTCATATTTCGAATCAGCGCACTAAAAATAGTAAATACATACAGCTGTACCTGGTACGAAAAGGCTGTTTTTGGCGTAATAAATGAAGAGTATTCAACAAAGAAGGAAATGAAATGAGGATGATTGATTGTTAGTGATTCAGGGCGCGTCAAGTTCATATGCGTAGTGCATTTTTTCTCTCTCCACCAGTGAAGCACCGCCCCAGCCAGAACTAGCTCTAAGTCTCCCGGCCTGTTAGGTAGTGTTGTGCATGTTGGTGTAAATGTGTTTATAAGGGATGAGGATAGGACAAGGAAGAGGAAAGAAAGATCGAGCGCGATCCGTGGCCTGTTTGTTAGGGTACCGCTCTTGCATTCTCCTGGTGTTGATCGGAGAAACCACGGAAAACTCCCGATGAGAGCAGCCGGACGCTGGAATTCTCCTCCAGACAGCGACTGAATTCGAACAAGTACGAGAAAGTATGTGCCATTCTGCATCATCACTTGCTTAAATGAAAACACGGAAAACTCCCGATATGAGAGCAGCCGTCCGCAAGAATTCTCCTCCAGACAGCGGCTGGAAACGAAACAAACGCGGGCGCCGCCCCGAGGGCGAGTGACAGCGGGGAATCCCCGTCGCCGGGGGCGGGGGCGGGGCCCAGCGCTCGCCGGGGGCGGCCCGGGCCCCCAGCGGCCTCGAGCCGTCCGCCGGCGATGGCGCTCGGGGCCAATTTTAAATTACAAATGAAGGTTCATTTACAATAACGCATACATAATTAAAATATCGAGACTTTGAATTGGAATACATTATCTCCCCTTGCGGTAATGAATAATGTAACCTACACTTGGAATGTTGATATAACAATTTTGTTAATCGAGGAAAAGTATTTGTTTTCCAAAAAGAAAAAAGTGTATATTTGCTGTCTTGAATTGCTAAGAACTTTCTATCGACATTTTAATCGAACTTTGATTTTTTAACAAAACAGAGGATTCATTTCAATAGCCCGGAAATGTTCATTTTAAGATAGGTTAAAACAGTCAGGAATCATTTTCTTGTCGAGGTTGTACGACGCAAATAGCCAGAATTCGATTTTTATGAAAAGAAATTAACGCAATCTTAGAAAATCATTGAAAACAACTGTTAAAAACAATCACTGTAAAAAACCTCGTACGTATGATCTGATATATTTTTTTATTACTCCGGAAATGGTATTGTGTACTCTTACATGACTGCTTTGTGTTCTTTTATCTCTTCAAGTGCATTGATGAGATACTTTCTCTGGTATATCAGTTGCGAGTTTCCATAATTCTTTTCTAGGTCAGGGGCGTTGCCTCTCCGCCAGCCGTTTATCACAGACCCTCTTGAACTCTACCATTGCGCACTACCAGAACTACATCACTTCCAAATACTTCAAATTCCCATTCTTAAATCCATCCTCCTTCCGATTTACTATCTCGGGAAAAAATAAAACAGCTGGTCAGCACCATAGCACAGTCTTTCTCGTATTATTGTGGCGGTATGAAAAATCAGTAGCGTTCGTGTCCTCAAGAACTGGGGAGAAGAACATAATTTTCCAGGAGACAAAAAATAATATGCAACAAATAAAAGGCGCAATAATTTTCTCCTATTTTTTCCTTTAAATTATGTTTAAAAAATGAACAGCAAAATATTTTCCCACCCTGGTGCGTGAATCGCTACTCTTTCAATACATTACCATCGTTACTATCGACACTGAGAGGCATGGTACTCCTATAGAACATGCAAAAAAAAAACGAAAATATTTAGATTCAAAAACTTTTCAGATATCCAGAAACTTTGCAAGAAAATTGAAACACTTATACCCACAAAAAAAGAAGTATAATAGTATATCATGAAACGATTAATGCACGAGTGTGATATTACTTCACACTAGTGTATTAATGCCCATTACATCGAGTTTCATACCATACTTTTTCTGCGACTTACGGTAACTTTTAAAATTGAAACTTTTACATTGAATCGTTTTGTGGCAATTGACATGCAGGATTCAGTCAAGGCCAGCTCCGGATAGCTCCCTAACCACCGCAGGTGACTTTGTTTTACCAGACCGCATGCGAGGGAGTACAAAATTTGCGGCAATAATCTCGACGTCACCATTTTTGCTTTTTCCCCAAATGACTTGCGTTCTGACTTGCGACCCAAAATGACTTGCGTTCAGATCTTAACCTTAGTCAAATGTTCTCTCCAATAACTACCACTGCGCTAGTCAAAGAGGATCAAAGTAAAATTACGATTCAATTTATTTTAAATAATATTTCACTTAAAAATTACTAATAATAAAAGAAATTAAAACGGAGAAGCCAAATATAAAATTAAATGCATTTTTAACGTACACAATCGACACATTTACTATAAAGATTCGCAATGATTAATGGAGTGTCAATATTTGGTTTGTAAGCTTATCTGTGATATATCAAGAACCTGTATTATAATGAAAACTGTATCGTAATGAATATCATTATGCAACGGGTTGCAGCCATCAAGTGACACAATTATGTAATGGAAGTAGAAAAAATATTACGTTATTAGTACACGCAAGAAATTCAAGAATAATTAATAGCAATTTTGAAAATCATAAGTTTTAATGCAAATGTTGCGTATCCATGTAATTCAGTGCCCTGTGGCACATCCGTATAAAAAGTTTAAACAAAACTTTTGGAGCCGTTTTTCAGAAAATGTTCGGTACGTGTTTGTGAAAAATTGTAAACATTGGACTCAAAATAATGCAATTTTTTTTAATTGAGGGTTGGACAGAGGTCGCCTTACTCATACAGTTTTTCAGAATTCAGTTGAATAGAGTGACTAGAAACGGATACACTACAGTAGTGATCTTTTAAGATTATACACTCTTCATCATAAAAAAGCTGCACCCAGAAGAAAGAGATGGATTGCAATCATTGTTAGCAGACAGGTAAACGGTACTATGCATACAAAATGATTACACTTACACATTTATAGGACCAACATTTATCGCACTACACGGTCACAGACGATACATGTTAGTATGGCATGGGCCCGCCATGTTGGCGAACACACGCGTCCAAACTTCGCGGCGTGCAGATGTACAGGTCTGGAATGGAGCTGTGCTAGTCCTTCCCATGCAGCTTGCACCTGAGCGCGCAGTTCTTGCAGATTGATGGGTAGGGTTGGGGTCCTGATCGCAAGCTCCATAGCACCCCAAATATTCTCGGTCGAGGGGAGGTCTGGCGATGCGCCTGGCATGACAGAGAACCCACGGCTGCAAGGCATGCTCGGGAGATGGCTGCGGTGTGCGGACGCGCGTTATCCTATTGAAATAGGGCATGGGCGTGAGCGTTCACGAACGGCAGGAACACCGGTTGCAGGATCTCCTGAACGTACCGTGCGACTGTCACGGTGCCCCTAGGAACACTAACGGTGAACGGGCACCATAGGATATCGCGCCCCACACCATCACACCAGGCTGGCGGGACGTGTGACGGGATATCACCAACCGCTCTTCGTGGCGCTCCCCCACTGCGCCTCCAGACACGGACCAGTGGTCGTCGGCAGAAGCGGGACTCGTCGCTGAAGATTATTCGCTGCCATTCTGCATGACAAAAGATCCGTTGTTCCCGACACCAGGCGAGTCTGTAGCGATGTTGCTGGAGTGAGTGATAGGCGCCGTACTGGTCGGCTTGCCGCGAGCCTTGCGTTGTGCAACCGCCTGCCAATGGTACTGGCACTTACAGGATGTGACAGTGCAAGCTGCACAGCCCGCTGAATAGCACCAATCGTTGCCGTTGGATCTGTTCGCGCGTGGCGGACAATCCGTCGGTCTTATCTCCTCGTGATGCGTGGTGTGGTCCAGATCCTACATTTGGTATGTGCGTGCCTGCCTCAATCCATTGCCGCCAAAAGCAGGCGATGGTGGTGTCTGTACGACCAGTGTGATGCGCAATACAGCGACAGGACCCACCAGCCTCCCCCGATACGGCTCCTCTGTAACGCGTCTAACTGGACATCTGGCTGTCGAACGCGTCGCCTAGGCATTGTGTACGTGCGGGTGACACTCTGTCGACACTACCCGATGTCGCAATGGCCGGCGTGGCCGTTCGAAGCCCTCTTATCCAGACCGGTGGGCGCGACGTCACGCACCTTCCACCGACCCCCCCAGTGCGCGGCCGACCGTGAAAACTAAATCATTGGCTTAGCCTTAGCCGGGCCAAATACCCATCGAGTTTTTGGCGGATCAGAAGGGTCCTTCGGGGTGGAGCATTTTTTATGACGAGTGTATTAGTGTTAGTAAATTATGTGTATTATTAAGTTTTGAAGGGAAAAGCCCTTGAGTTGTAAAATTATGACCAATTAACGAAATATTACGGAAACAAGGAAGTGCACATCCTGACTACGAAAATATTGTGAGAGCTTCCTTGGATGAGAATTCTAATGAACGTATTGGAAGGTGGGGTGTTGCTAAATGCTCTGCATTTTCAGCGGATGTCACGTCAAGGAACTGCGGTGGAAAAGTTTATTAAAAATTACTCAAAATCTCCAACATTTATAAGAACGAATTACTTTTGAATTTGATTCTGTTCATCTAAAATATCAGTGGTGCAAATGAAAAAATAATTATCATATAGGTATTGAAAATGAAGTGACTTATGACTTACTTGTTAAAAACACTTTAAAAGTATAAAATTGAAGATTTAAATAAAAATTTAATTTGTACTGTTGTGTTCTCACATTTTTTTATTATATAAAGCTTCATTCTTTTTTATATAGCCAACCTAATAATCATTCTTTATTACTGTTGTTATTTTACATTTGTATAAAAACATAAAAATAATACATTAGTTTTCAAGTAAATATTGCACTTTCATTATAGTACATCCAAACAAATCAAGACCAATATTGCTCTTGGTCTATTCGTGTTGTTCTAAGCCTGTGAAGATAATACTACAATGGCAGTAGGGGAAGACGCTATGCCCTTCGGCTGCCTCTCCCTTACACAGTGCCCGCCTTGGGTTGCCAGGTGGCAGATAGGGGAAGGCGCTATGCCCTTCGGCTGCCTCTCCCTTACACAGGGCCCGCCTTGGTTGCCAGGCGGCAGGTAGGGGAAGGCGCTATGCCCTTCGGCTGCCTCTCCCTTACACAGGGCCCGCCTTGGGTTGCCAGGCGGCAGGTAGGGGAAGGCGCTATGCCCTTCGGCTGCCTCTCCCTTACACAGGTGGCAGAGATGCGTGACGCTAGCGCTTGCCCTGCTTGTTCGGGAGACCACAGAAGTATTTATAAATCTTTGTTTTGTAATTATTGTTTTGAAAGAGCAAGTCTGGCTAGTGAATATACCTAAAATATTACTAAAATATATTACTATTAATTATTTTCTTCTGCCTATATTTACGGCATTGTTTCCTTTCGTCTTTTACTGTGACTCGCTTTCTTTTCTACGTTTAGGCATGTAAGGCGAATAATCTAATTTACAAAATTATTTATTTAGTTTGATAATTATTATTTCTTAACATAAGACGGCACTGATGTTAACTGACAGCGGCGCTGCTGTCAGCATTGAGAAACTTGAAATGAACTTATAATACACCACACAGGTTATTGTTCAGTTCAGAAAACGGTCAAATTTCGAAAGTATTAACCCGTTCCTGAGCTCTTAAGGCTCTTGTACAATGCGCATATTTCACCAGCGGCGTTGGCAGTTTTACTACTGTTTTTAATGAAAAATGTCATTGTTAATGTACCTCGCCTTATTTATTATGTGACTCCGATGCTCCTGTTTCTAATTATCTATGCGGGACCCCCACGACGTCGACCCAACACACTAACGGTACTACGGAGGTCACGAGGGCTTCAGTGCTAGCACTGCATTTTCAATACATGCCTATATTATTACTTTTCGATTACCTATTCATGTATCTGTGCAGATTGCTCACAAAGCCCAGTGGCTATTTCGTAAATTAATTCCAATAATTAATAGAATAATCATTATTATTAATTAAAATTTTAGCATCCAAAATGTTTCCAACGTGAATGGTGCGTTAAAATATGCATTTGATCCAGCAACAAACATGCGACCGCTGGCTCTGGGCAACCGGATCTTGCAGACGTGATTGCAGTCTGGATTCTAAAGATCCTGTGTACTTTGGAGCATTAGGGTAGTAAATAAAGAACAAAACTTCTACTTTAAAATAAAATATGTTTATTCGCGTAATAGAAAATGGGGAAAATTGTTGCTTATGGTAAATTTGAAAAAAATGTGAAGTCATTATCGTAATTTAAAATGAATTATATGTTTGTAATTTGTGTGATTCTTTAATTTTGTGTTAGAAGTTAATATAGCTTTACCGA
The DNA here is from genome assembly GCA_031308135.1 of Acheta domesticus. NCBI lineage: Eukaryota > Metazoa > Arthropoda > Insecta > Orthoptera > Gryllidae > Acheta > Acheta domesticus. The sequence goes on from JAHLJT010009419.1 coordinate 212,824,310, forward strand.
TACCTAATTGATGGCTTATTATTTTTTACTATTATTCATAACTTTATGAATTTTTAATTTTCTGTCTGTTCATTATCGAGTCAATAAGCCTAAAATTTTTAGACCATTTAGATTTAATAAATTTTTTTCACTATTTCAAACCATCTTTACTTCGCAATCCATATTTTTCTTTATCAAAGGAATTAATAAATATTATGCATTAACACTGAACATTTTTTCAGTGTTTTCACGAAAGATAGACAAGATGGAAGCACTTACACAAAGCAGGTCTCTTCAGGGTCTTTTATTTCTTTTGTTTATTTACTATTCCATTTGTCACGAAAACTTTAGATATTCGGGTGGTTGAATGAATAGTGGAAATCTGTCAACTAGTAATACTGGTATTACCAGGATAAAATTGCTTTTTTAAAATATTTGACTCCGACATCCTCTAATAAACTTCTTTTGGAAATCCAAAGCAGAGGGGATACGCAAAAAAATACCTCTTATTCATTGTCAATAGTAGATGACGCAAATAAAATAAAATACGAAAAGTATTGACGAGTCAATAATTAATAATACTTGAAACATGTATATTCAACGTAAGCCTAGTAGCACGCATTACATTTAAATTGTAAAATGACCGATTCGGTCCATAGCAAACAATAAATCAGCATTCCCTCAGTATCAAAATAAAAGAAAATTAAAATATGTTCCAACACTGATGCACGGGAAATGAAGCTTGCCTTTCATGATATTAAATTTCCCTAATAAATTATAGTATTTGTTATAATATTGTTCAGTCCAGTGAATTAATATATTTGTAACAGGAATACTGTATTTAGTTATGATTCATTTGCAACATATGCTTGCTAAAGGCTTAACAAAATTTAGAAAAAAGGTTTGAAATTAAACAATTAATCTCACAACTTTTTTTAATTAGAAGGAAAATAATGAGGGACGTATATTTTTTGAATTCATATAAAGTATCATGTAAAGTGTAATTGTAATTGTATGTGTAAGTGTAAATTGTAATCATATAAAGTTTCAATGAAATGTTTTCAACTCAAAATTACAAGTTTTTTTTTTAAGGGGAAATTGTTCTTTTATTTTGTGACAAGTGGAAAAAACAAATTATTTTTCCTCTTCAATAAAGAGTATGACAGCAGTGTTGTAAAATCAAATCATTGATTAAATTTTCATTTGCATGTGAAGACAAAATGGTAATTTGCAAACCTTTGCAACCCAAGTGCTTAACGATAGACTTTCAATGAGTTTTAAATTGCTAGAATATGTGAATGTCTAGCTGGCGGTGGAAGTCTTCTCATTGAACAAATCGACTTTTGCAACTAATTATTTTCTGAGATGAGGAAATGGGCCTGAATTTTTTTCTTTTCTTAACTTGACTTTCGTAATTAAGAGGAATAGAGAGTAACATAATTATTACAAATTATTTTCTGGAAAAGTACGACACATCAGTCAGTATTCTAAACGAAAAGAAACACACACTAGTGATGCTACAGAAAACACAAACTTTCTTTTGCTAGTTTATTTTCTAATTTCTTTGGTCTGGTCTAGATACTCTGTCTTGCCGCATACTTTTGCCAGCTGGCATCTATCGCCGCCCAAAGTACATTTTTAAAAAATCTCAATTTTTACTAATACTGGAACCGATATATTACTTTATGGATATTAAAGAAGAGTAAAACCTCGTCCTAAATGGCATTTTTCTTTGAAAAATTTCGTGCTGTTTTTAAGAAAATGACGTTTTAGCGCTACTATAAATTCGAAATTTTAAGCTCTTTTTTACAGAAAATGTTTGAGTTTTCGGAAAAAGAGAGACATTTATAAAAAAAATACATTTGTGTAATTTTTGAAAAAAAACAAACTTATATATCAAAATGAAACTTACGATTTCTCAAAGAGTGCAAATAGCACAATATGCACAAAAAGTTTGAAGGAACAATTTCAAGCGGTTTTTGAAAAAATGCTATTCAGCGTTTCTGAAAATGGGAAGTTTTGAGTTCACTATCACAGAAAACTTTTCAATATTTGAGAAACTTTATATGAAATTATTCACAGCACATGTATTCATAAATGCAATATTGTAAACAAATCGCCGCTAATGTAAATATGAACGACGTGAGAGACGAGTAAAAAAATTACATTTTTGTAGTTAGTTTTTTGAAAAAACAAAAGAAAAGTGCAATATGGAGTTTATGTTAGCTCATAGTGTACATTAGGCACTATCTCTACCAAAAGTTTAAAAAAATTGGAACCGTTTTTGAGAAAACTTTGTTTTTGTTATTTTTTAGAATTGCACATATTGCACGCAATATTGCCCGAAAACTACTAAAATGTTCAAAAGATGTACCGGACATTAATGAAATAATAAGTTGTGGGCAACAAATTTCATTTGAAGGAAAAATCTCTATCTTGAATTTTGTAGTTGTAGAAAGACGTCGAAAAAATTCAAAGCCTACGTCTACGATTTTCTCTACGTCTTCCTCTACGACTTTCCCTACGACTTTCTCACCGTAATACTCTGCGTCATACTCTACGTCTTCCTCTATGTCTTCCTCTACGTCTCCCTCTACGTTTTCCTCTTTGTCATCCTCTATGTCTTTCTCCTCGTCTTTCACTTCGTCTTCTTATTCGTCTTTCCCTTCGTGTTTCTCTTTCTTTATGTTCGTCTTTGCCTTCGTCTTTCTCTTCGTATTCCCCTTCGTCTTCCCCTCGTCTTGCTCTTCGTCTTTCCCTTTGTCTTCCTCTTCGTCTATCTCTTTGTATCTCTCTTCGTCTTTTCCTTCGTATTTCTCTTCGTGTTTCTCTTCGTCTGCCCCTTCGACTTGCTCTTAGTCTTTCCCTTCGTCTTGCTCTTCGTCTATCTCTTTGTCTGTCACTTCGTCTTTCCCTTTGTCTTTCCCTCCGTCTTTCCCTTCGTATTTCTCTTCGTCTTTCCCTTCATCTGTTTCTTCATCTTTCTCATCGTCTTCCTCTACGTCTCCTTCTACGTCTTCCTCCACGTCATCCTCTGTCTTTCTTCTCATTCTTCTCTTCGTCTTCTCTCTTCGGTCTCTCTCTTTGGAAATGTCAGATAAAGTTTCTTCACTTCTCCCCATAGCTCGTCATACGCAGTTTTTAACTGTTTTTGACGTAAATAAATAAATAAATAAATACAAACGTTTTCTATGAACACTAGTTCAAAATTCCGTATTTTCAGAAATGCTAAAACTTCATTTTCTCATAAATGGCTCCAGATTTTTTCTTCAAATTTTTTGAACGCATAGTGCTAATTTTACTCTTTAGTATGACGTAAAGTTTATTTTGAGATATTTTTTGTTTTTTTCAAAAGTGACACAAAAGTTTTTTTTTTAAAGATCTTGCCGCATATACCTTTAATATGCACATTACCAGCAATTTGTAAACATTATTGTATTTGTGACAGTAAGTGCGTCAAATGAAGCTTTTGTAAAACTCAAACATTTTCTGTAAAAAAGAGCTTCAAATTTCGCATATAGTGGCGCTTAAACGCCATTTTCTTAAAAACGGCTCCAAATGTTTCAAAGATAATTGCCTTTTAGGACGAAGATTTTTTGTGTTCTTTAATATTATAAAATTAATATTTCCGTTCTACTATTAGAAAACCGACAAATTAAGAAACTGTTAAAAGAATGTACTTTGGAGGGCGGTATATGGAAGCTGTCACGAGTAGTGGCAATTCCGAATAGCTAGCCCAGACCCAAGGAAATAGAAAAGTAATACGGGAATGTCTGTGCCATTTTGTAGCATCACTAGTTTTAATTGATTATTTTAAGGTCGCTATAAAGCAGCTTATATTGTGAGCGATCACTGATATTTACACAATTTTACAATTTACTACTGATATTTACAATTTTTGATATTTACAATTGGACAGTGACCGGATAGAAAAGTAAAGTTTGGTATTCATATTTGGTAGGTTTGCTATTGTACCGTATTGCTACTGTATAATAAGTAGGGAAAGTGTGTGATCGGTTATACGTGAACATGTGAGTGAGCATTCATATATAAGAATGTTCTGTGTATGTATGTACATTTATAGGTGTATGTATGTATGTGTATGTATGTATGTATGAATGTGTGTATGTTCGTGTACATTTTTAACAGTATTGTTAATGTTAACGGTTGGTTTTGCATGGGTCTCTAGAGAAAGCTATTGTATTGTTCCGTCATTAGACGTAGTAGTAGTTGTAATTTCTTTTATTATGTTATATTGTAAATTGCTTTTTAAATTGTAAATGTCGATGTATTGAAAAGCCTTATTGCTATCACCTGGCAATCTGCCAATTGTAACCATATATATATATATATATATATATATATATATATATATATATATATATAATTCATATTTTAATTATTAACGATTGTAACAGTTTTCATGCAACATGAAAAATGTCGTTTAGGAAGATGTCAGTTTTGGAGGTAACAGCCCCCTGATGATCTCTCCCCAAATGACGACAGCGCGCCCTGGTCGCGTGAGGGCGCCGGCCGTGCGCCCGCGTCCGCGGCCGTGCGTGGCCGCGCGCGTGGGCGTGCGTGCGCGGGCGGTGGGGCGGAGGCGTGGTCGATGGCGGCGCGCCGGCTGCAGTCCGGGTTCGAACCCGGGGAAGGACGCCCGCCGCTAACAACGGAGCTAATTAGGCCTCGACACGGCGGATGTTATGCTGGAGACCCCTCTGCAGCGCGCTCTCCGCGGCGCTGGCGCCCTCGGCGGGGTGCGGGGCGTGGCGCGGGGCGTGGCGCGGGGCGGGGAGCGGGGCGGGGAGCGGGGCGGGGCGCGGGTTGGGGCGCGGGGCGGGGCGCGGGGAGCGGGGCGAGGCGCGGGGCGGGGCGGGGCGCGGGGCGGGGCGCGGGGCGGGGCGCGGGGCGGGGCGCGGGGCGGGGCGCGGGGCGGGGGCGGGGCGCGGGGTGGGGCGGGGCGCGGAGGCGGTGACGGCCTGGAGAGGATGGGCAGGGCGGTGGCGGTGGAAGGGCGGGGAAGGGAGGCGGGGCTGGCTCAGGCCGGAGAGGGAGGAGGTGGTCGGTGCGTCGGGGTAGGTGGTGGCAGGCGGGGGGCGGGGGCGGGCAGCACTACGCCTTCGCGGAGCGCTGCCTCTAAAACTAGCGAGCGCCCAGCACGATCTCGCGTCCTCGCCCTTCGCGGCCGCGCCACCCGCCGTGCTGCGGTGGGGCTCACGACGGCAAAAACACATCCATGTTTTTCACCAGGAATATCCATACATATTAACATCGATCATTTACTTTCGATGTTTTCTTCACATCGATATTTTGTTGCAAGAACATCCATTTTTTTTTGTTGTTTTTTTTTAAATTGTTGTTGCTAGTTTTTATAAAAACGCACGGCGTACAGCAATCCACAGCAATATCGATGTTTTGCGTCATCTTTATCACACTGCACATTTCGCCTGTGCGATCTGAGGAAGTTTTGGAGTTTCTCCTGTTATGAGTGTATGTTATCGCTGGGCGTGTCATTGCCTGAATCGACAGTAGTGTTTATAAATGGACCCCAGACGTTTTCACAAGTCGTGAAGCAGAATCAGTCTCCACTGAATCCAGGAAAGTGTCAGAGTAACATGTGATGTGTGACCAACCATTGCTTTTCAGACTGGCACGATTTTCACCGTATTAAAAATGGATAGGAAAATAGGATGATTATTAGTCTATATTTAACACATCGATGTTTTATTGCCGATGTTTTCGTCGACATCGAAAACCCTGTAGCGATATATCGAATCATCGGTGTCTGGATTTTGGGTAAAATGTGACGTCGCCCGGTGGCGGCGCCGCACGGCGGAGCGGCCGTTTACTGCTCACGCGATGTTCGGGAAAAAAGAAGCCTTTTTTCGCTTCAAATTGCAAAATTATTTTTCGCGAAACATCGCTGGATATTTGAGAGCTGTTCTTGTTCGAAAATATATTCGTTATTCGAAAACACCCAGACGATGGCCTGAAGGTTTGAATTGGTGAAATTTGAAGATAAAATAAAGTGTTCTCTTAAAGAAATTGGATAAATGTATTTTATTAGTCAGCACGGAAATGCCGAGGGAGCATTCAATAGATTTGTCACAATTACCCAAAGTTCACCCAAGAAGATCCGTTAACAGTTATTATAAACAAAACTGCTTTGATAGTAATTTTGTACTGTGTATACTGGCTCTATGTACCCTCCATTTACTGAATTTCCATCAAATAGCCTCAAAAAGCTTTTTGCTTTCTTTTGTTGTTGATGATGTGATTCTTTCTTCTAGAAATGGGCTAACTGCTGACTGTATTGGGCGTTGCATATCTAATGCGAATCTAGTACGCATAACGCTAATTTTAACTAGTTTGAAATACATTCATTAATTACAAAGTCATTGTAACTAGTGGTGCTACGGAATTGGACAGACGTTCCCGTATTAGTTTTCTATTTCCTTTGGTCTCGCCTAGCTATTCGGACTTGCCACACACTCTTGCCAGCTGCCATCTATCGGCGCCCAAAGTCTTTTTTTTTTTTTTTTTTTTTTTGGACATTTTCTTAATTTTTCTGTTGCTTAGTAGTAGAACGGAAATATAATTTTAATAATATTAAATAACAGCAAAATATCGTTCTAAATGGAAATTTTCATTTAAAAATTTGGAGCCGTTTTAAGAAAACTTCGTTTAAGCGCACTAGAAATGTGAAATTTGAAGCTCTTTTTTACAAAAAAATTTTGAGTTTTAGAAAAGCTTCATCTGAAGCACTTACAATCACAGATCAATAGTGTTTACAAATTTCTGGAGATGTGCATATTAACGTGAGAATTGTTAATATGCACGTTAACGTAAGAGCATATTGATGTGAGAGATCTTTCAAAAAAATTGCATTTGTGTAATTTTTGAAAAAAAAACAAAATACCACTGCTGAAAAAGTACGCGACAGTACAAGCGTACTGCTGAAAGCACTACGCTCTGAGGATGGCCATATTGGTCAACCACCATGACAGAGATGAGGCTTCTCTCGGATAGTCTAGACCAGCAGTCCCCAACCTTTTTGCACTTAAGTGCACATACTATAATGCCAATGAGGCGGCGGGCACCATTCATTTTTTCAAGGTATGTGTATAGTTGGACATTGGCAATAGTACATAAAATGTGCAAAACCAATATTTAATTAAAAACATACAATTGACACATAAAAATCGTTGCTTATATTTTTATGTAAAATAAATTGGCAATATTTTTTAACATTGCTGACGCGACGATCGTCAGTGAATATCTTACTTCACACATGTTTACATAATGGAACATGCTGCCAAAATAAATGTTTAACCAAGAATCAAAATGAAAATTCGGGTGCTGAGAGCTTGTCCGGTTGCCCGTGGAGGAGATGCCTGGAGTGTGAAATCCTTCGCATTCTGCGAGAAGGTGATTGCGGATCTCACCATCCATTGGTTTACAGCAGTGAGCTTAGGATTGGAGACCCCTGGTCTAGACAATAGACACCGGCCGCGGAATCCTACGCAGCCAAACCTTTAGATGGCATTATTAAAAACACATGTACTCATAAGTATAATAATGTGAACAAATCACCGCTAATGTAGATATTAACTACGTGAGAGACAAGTCAAAAAATCACAATTTGGAATTTTTGAAAGAAAAAAACGATAGAGCAAACTGACATAGAGCACTATCCCCACCAAAAGTTTAAAGAAAAAACATTATTTGAAGGAAAAATCTCGACGTTCAATTTTGTAATTGTAGGAAGACGCCGAAAAAATTCAAACTTTTGCAATTTTCGAAAATTTAGAGTTAACCGTGAAAACAGTCGCCTTAATGAGTGTGTTTTACTCTATTCTTAAAAGAAATTTAAAGAAAAATTAGGATTCGTTTTTGAGAAAATTTTGAAAATGTGCGGGAGGCTCCATGAAAATTACCCCCAAAAATTAATGAATGTTTTTGAAAATCTCAAAACTTTGACGCAGGCGAAATCGACAGGGCTTTCTTCAATTTGAAAAAAATCCTATACATGGTTTAGGCGCTAGTGTTGTTTACTTACACCAGACGGACGGACGTTTTGCTCTAAATTGATTTTTCGGTTTCAGGAACCCACAAAATAGAGATTTTGGCTACACATTTTTAGTTAATTAATTTAATTCAAATTGTCTTCTAATTGACTGCAGATGCTTACGAACCAGAGACCATTTTTCCTTCTTTTACCAGAGCACTTTCGGAATTCACGGCATTACTAAACACGAAATCAATTACATGATGTTCGTGGTAGTTGGGTGGTAGAAAAACAGCACTTCAATTAAACATTTAAAAAATACACATATTGTGAGACTTAAATATGGTTGGCAGAAATGAAAAATGTATTTTATCGCAGAAATACTTAGAATACACGGTCCGCCTAATTATACGAGTATTCGTATTACTAAACATGTTTGTCTTTTTTGCTGAGATAGGTTAAAATATATTTCTCATTGACTTCACTACGAAGAATCCCAATTTCGTATTTTATCCGAAAAAAACAAACAAAAAAAAAACAATTTCCGTATGATTCGAACCAATTATATATATTTCTGAAATAAAATATATGCCTCAAATGATTCAGAATCATAGTGTAAACTACATTTTTTCTTTTACAAACTAATATAATACTTCTTGCAAAACTTTTATGAGCGTGTTTATAAAATGCTCATTTGTCGTGGGGTAAATTGTTCGTTTGTATGACAAGAGACATTAACAGATTTTCAATAGCTTTCGGTCATCACAGAATTTGAAACGCAAACAGCCGATGGGCCACGCCGACCGTGGGACTGCAAACAGCGACAATATCGCGCGATTATTTTTAAATCCAGCAGCCTCGCTGCGAGTTTATTTTCATCCAGCTATTATGCAAAACGGCAGTCACCCCGGCGTGCTATAGTACGAAATATAATATCGTAATGAGTATTCATAATTTAGCGCGGTAAACGTGTTGATATCGGAGAATAGCGTCCATTTGAAGCCAATTATGTATTTTCGGGGGGCAAGAATCAGATTTCCCGGTCGTCGGAAGGGACGGGTCGAGTCCGGTCGTAAACACCGGACCTAATTGCTTTCCGCGTGATCCCTTAACGGTTGTGCGTGCGGCGAGGGGACGGGACGGGGTGGTATTAGCATTTCTGCAACGCCGTCGGTCGCCCCGCCCCGCCCCCGCGTCGCGCCCGCTCGCCAGCTCCCGCGCACGCAACTTGTAAGAATGATCCCGCCTCCGCGGCCGCGCCCCGTGCATTGTTTCCCATTAGGCCTCCGCCGCCGCTGCCGCCGCCGCCGCCGCCGCCGCCGCCGCCGCCGCCGCCGCCGCCGCCGCCGCCGCCGCCGCTTGCAGTAGTTGCACCGCACGCCCGACAGAGAGTGCTGCGTGTACCGTTGCCGGCTGCTCTATGGCCGCCTAGACTAGTTGAAGCTAGTCTCGGCTTGCGTGTGGACGCCGGGCCGGGCAGAGCAGCCAACTGTGCGAAGTGAAATCGTGTTTCAAATTCTGCGCCATTACGGACTCCCAGGACGCCTCCGAATACCTGACGTCACCGCTGCTGTGAAGAAACAGTCCGGCGCGCCGGCGCTGCCGCCCGGGCGCGAGGCCACGGTAAAATCTCCACTTTTCTCTCTGCAGTGCGTGTTTCTGTTCGTGCCGCTGGACTCTGACTGTAGTGCATTACAGAGATGCTATTCTGAAAAAGAAAGTTAGGAAATGTGATTGTCGATTTGCCTTAAATTTGCATGGAAATGACGGATGTACTCGTATGTGTGCTGTATTACCGTTTTAATGTAAGAATTTTGAATTGGACAAAATATATTTGGGGGATATCGCAATTATCTCAATGTCTGATAAAAAAAACTACATCTCCGTGTAAGTGATCTATCCACAAGTGTTGTTTGCTTCCATTTTTTTGTAATTAGAGCATTTCAGATTAAAAGGAAACGTTTGTTTACGTAAATATTAACTGAATGCATCAGAATTTCGGGCAAGGGAAATCTATTAATCCGTATAATTATTTCAGGCAAGGAAATAAAATATCATCAATTTATAAATGAACAACCAAAACTTTTCTTCTCCCTCCCCTCGAAAGTTTTATTGTTGTAAAATGCTGTTCCAAATGCAAATTAAATATTTCAATTCTTTTACAATTATTTCGTTTTCTTCTTCAGGTTTATACATCCTGATTTATGTCAGTATATATACATTATCTTGGATATTGTAGCAGCATTTGAGGTCTCACACGATATTTTAAGAATAAATAGGAAAAAGATGAAGTGTTTGTTCTTCAATTTTTTTTCAAAAGAAGCATTTGCATTGAATTTCCTATTCTACATTTTACGAACCTCTTGCCCCTTTTTTGCTGAATTTCTATCTATTCCTTCAGCGAATATCTCGCTCAAATTTCAATCATACAGATGTGACTTATGTCGCGTTTTGCTCCTTAAGGGAGTTCTCTTTCTTTTATTTTTTTTTATTATTTCTTCTTTGTGGTGCATAGCACTTCATTTGGTTTCATCATTGCAGCTTCGAAATAATGGATTTCGTACTTTACGTCCACAATATGGATCGGGTTTACACTCTTCGTTTTCTTGGAACCATTCTTTTCCCGTGTTATTTTCATTGTTATCCACTTTGATTACACAAAGTCAAACTCTTTAAAAGTAAGATCAGCTCCGTAATAATATGTGTTTGTGTATTTACTCTTCTGGTCGTTCCAAGCTCTGATGATGGAAATAAATTTATTTATTTATTTGGTCAAAAAAACAGTAAAAACTGTATATGGCGTATGGGGGAAGAGATTATCTCTTCGATTACCTTCATTCTCCAAAACTTTGGCAAACAACCGTGTGTTATACATTTGCTCCTACTGACCTGAATTCAGTTTCGTAATAATAATAATAATAATAATAATAATAATAATAAGAAGAAGAAGAAGAAGAAGAAGAAGAAGAAGAAGAAGAAGAACACGAGCGTGACCCACTAATAACAACTATGTTGGTTTCATATTGATAAGTGTTTACACAGTCCATATCCTTCTGTTAACTATATCAACAACTGTCACATTTTGCGAGATGAATTTTCAAATTCCAATAAATATAATGGTTTGAATTTTTTGAAATGTTTAAAACGAACGACATTCGTATCGCACAGCGTATTACAATTCTGCACGTCTTTCAATTTCTATTTCGTAAATGACTGTTGTGGGGCAGCGGGCGGCCGAAGTTCTTTGTAAGAGTAGTAAAGGAAATACGGCGCATTTCACGATTGTGTACGTAGTTTTATATTCGAATAAGTTGTTTCCAGATAGACAATTGATATTCTCACAAAAGTGTTATTTATTTAAACATAAATACAATTCGGCCGTGAAACATAGTGAATATAATTTATTACGTTGAAATAAGAAAGATTGTTTTGTGAAAATATCAATTGTCTTTGTCTGGGAACCATTTATCGCATTAGCAATGAATTTATACACACTTTGTAGTCTACAATTACGTCAGACGGTTTGTTTTATGAAACAATTATTACTGTCAAGACGGCATAACAGGTCTAATACCACCCATTTTAATTCGAATATGGTGTATCACGAAATACAAATATTCGATGCCACCGGGATCTGAGCCTTGGACCTTCCCTTATCCACATAGATACTCAGGTTTTTACTTTATTTATTTATTTATTTTTGACAAATACATACTTCAGATATTGTTAACTGGGCATGTATATTGTTGGCTTAATTCATTCTGTAATTACACAGTGACAACTAGCGTTGCGACTGAGGCGAGAGTGGTATCTTCTAATTAGGCCCCATTTGGGAGAATATTTCACGGAATATGTGGGTATGGTACTTATTTTTGATTTTTATGGTGAAGTCGAGATTTCTTACTAGGTTACCAGTTAAATTTAAGATTTGCTTTAAGAGTGCTTAGAGTGGAAATGAATGGATAGGTTTGTGATGTCCTCAAGTGTGAATTCAAGGTTGAATTGTTTGTGTAGTTGCTTATTTTATATGATTCTTGGCGTGTTTGTTATTATCCTTCGAAATTGATTTTGAATGCTTTGGATTTTATTTAGATTGATTTTGGATGCATTTAGCCATATTAAGCATTCGTACAGTAGGGAGGGTCTAACCATTGTTTTGTGAGTTCTTTGAGGTTTGGTAAATGCTATGACTGATGATCAGTGCTTTTAGTGATAGTGATTGTGTTTTTGTTTTTTTTGAGGTGCTACTGTATTGTGTGTATGATGTTTCCAGTTTCATTGTATATTGATGATTTGTGTAGTAGCACATTTGATACGAACCTTGGCGCGTTCGTTATTATCCTTGGAAATTGCTTTGGAACGCTTTGGATTTTATTTCGATGGATTTCGGATGCATGTATGTCGTAAATAAGTGTCGGCGGCCGCGAGCGACAGGGGCTGGGCTGGGCGCGGCGCGGCGCTGCGGGAACGGGGCGCGCGGCCGACGCGACGGCGCTGGGCCGGCCGCGGCGGCGGACGAGGCCGGCGGCGGCGGCGGCGGCGGCTGCCGACGCAATAGCAGCAGGCGCAACCGTTCGAGCCCCGCGCGCCACGCACCTGCCTAATTGCGCCGCCCCGCCCCGCCACGCCACGCCAGCCACGCCACGCACCACCCACCCCCGCCCCAACGCACAGCCGAATATTTGTATACCACTCTAAGCACTGTTAAAGCAAATCTTAAAATTCAACTGGTAACCTAGTAAGAAATCTCCACTTCACCATAAAAATCAAAAATAAGTACCCGACCCACATATCCCGTGAAATATTATCCCAAATGGGGTCTAATTAGAAGATACCACTCTCGCCTCAGTCGCAACGCTAGTTGTCACTGTGTAATTACAGAATGAATTAAGCCAACACTGTATATGTACAGTTAACAATATCTCAAGTATGTATTTGTCAAAAATAAATAAATAAATAAATAAATAAATAAAGTAAAAACCTGAGCTTCTACATGGATAAGGGAAGGTCCAAGGCTCAGATCCCGGTGGCATCGAATATTTGTATTTCGTGATACACCATATTCGAATTAAAATGGGTGGTATTAGACCTGTTATGCCGTCTTCACGGTAATAATTGTTTCATAAGACAAACAGTCTGACGATATGGTAGACTACAAAGTGTGTATCAAACCACTGCTATTGCGATAAATGGTTTCCAGATAAAGACAATTGACATTTTCACAAAACAATCTTTCTTATTTCACTTAAATTATTTATTATTTCACTTTCTTATTTCATTTAAATTGTATTAACTGTGTTTAATGGCCGAGTCGGATTTATATAAATAAATAAAATTATATTAAATAAATAAGACCTTTGTCAGAAGATCAATTGTCTATCCGGAAACAAAGTATTCGAATATAAAACCACGTACACAATCATGAAATGCGCCTTATTTGCTTTACTAATTGTCATTCCACTTCGTTCATTTTCACCCTTCATGCTTCTCCCAAGAAAAAGCTAGGTCACTGGCGACCACAGTTACAAAAATACAGTATTTACAAATACTCAATTGTTGAATACAATTTATCAGATTACATTTCGTAAGAACTTGAAGAATTCTTGCTTCCCGAGTAGGAGTTGAATATATCCGTAAATGAAGATCACTATTATTAGTGAGGCTTGCTCTGTCAGTCGTAATTACTATTGGTTTACAGGATATTTAACGTAAACTTTTATCTAATTAAACGAATTTTAATAATACAACTTTTTATTGCTTCGTCTTTTGAAGGAAGGAATTGAGAATGCGGCTTCTTATTTAACTGGCATATGTGGAATTGCTCGACGAATAGCATTGAATAATAATAATAATAATAATAATAATAATAATAATAATAATTTTCTTTCCTTGCAAATGGACTGTTGTCCGGTGGCAAGTTACAAATACAATAATCGTAGACAATATTCTAAATGTAATACAATAGTGAAACAAGATTATTGTAATAATAATAATAATAATAACAACAACAATATTAATAATACAGTAATTAATAATACAAGAGCACTCCCAGTTTTTTTGCAGTTAGGATTGTTGAAAGTAAAAAGCACATTACAGAATAATGCAATAGTTATTTATATATCTGGGGCGCCAAGTAGACGCGGGCAACCCCCAAACCCAAGAGCCTCTGGCCCAAGGGGTCGGATGTCCTTCGGCTTATTTTCTTAGTATTTCTGCATTCTGAAATAACACTTAAATTTTTGTGTTTGCGGATTAAGTGACGTGTCCACCGTAATGCGTAGCTGAACACACTGAACAAGTCGTATAATTGGAAAGGTTCTTGAAATTCAACCTTTCTTCTGAAATAATGAAACATCTTTTTCTGTCGTCCTCGATCGATTTCTTATGTTGTAGGGCAGACAATAATGCATCCTAGGAAACGATTCGACTGAGTTTAAGTTAGGCGTAAGACAAAATCCTAAACTTTAAAATAGTTACAATGTGAAACACGTGAGTTTTATTTGTAGTCCAACAAAGTCAAAACTCCATCGGTACAATCTAAAGTAACTTCCTGACATAAGGGGAAAAACTACAAATGAAATCTAACTTCTTTTTGTTTCGGCCAAATCAATTCCAAGGATTGAATGTTCAGTTTTCTACACGAAGAAAATATAGCAAAACTAGTTATGTAGTTTAATACGTGGGAATGCTTTTGAAATTGTTTGCGTTTTATTAACATCTAGACCAGTAATTAATAGTAATGATAGAGCTGAGAGAATTTTTATGCTTTGCTATTTCCGTACTTCTTAATAGTTTTCCTTAGGTTGTACTGTGAAAGCAAACAAAGGGAAAAATATATGATTTGATAATATCATTACTCGCATATCATTGATGCAATTTATTCAATTCATATTTTAGCATATAATAGCCTAAACGTTTTAAAATCTCGTTCAAGTCTCGTGTTCTACAACTTGTGATGCTGATAATACTCATATTGAATATTCATATTAGAAATGTTCAACATAGGTGAAGGTTATTTCCGTTACATTGACAACTTGCAGATTTGCACAATTGTAATGGAGAGTCTTTACCGTGTGGATGCATTATTTTCATTGACTTAATAACATTGAATTGAAGACATTTTGTAACCAGAAAATTATCTCAGCCTTGAAAAGTCAATAAAGTCTATTTTACAGAGATTGCAGATTCATGCGCCAATGCATTAAGCTATCTTTGAAATTGATTCTTAAGATTAACAAAGTATATACCATTATATTGAACAGTATTTGTCATTGCATTTATTAATCACCTACTAATCAGTATCACATGGAACGGATCCATGCTTTCTGACATACAGTTAGTAACAGTCTTGTTTGTACAGTCCATATTCAGTTTCAAATTCAAGGCCATTTCTTCTAGGTGTACAAAGTTACATTTTATTTAACTGGAATCATTCAATTATCTTGTAATATATTTTTCATTAGTATTAATTTTCCACTTAAAATTAATGTTTTTCGAGCAAATGATCCAAACAAGACTATTGCCAACTGTAGGCCACTCTGCACACGACGGAAAGTAGGTTACGCTGACTAGCAAACTTCATGTTATTCCTGGGTTACCCCGCGAGGCAATATCCTTCATTTCGTTAGGAAAATTTCACCCTCAAAAGCATTGTCTTCCTCTTCATTAAATATATTACTTTGAAAAAATGTAGTGTATTCATGAGAAAAAAAAGATTCCAACTAATAAAACACAATTGGAAAATAATTAATAGAATAGAATAGAATTAGAATAGAATTAATAGAATTTGCAGTTTTTGCAAAATTAACTCGTATATTCTTCTTGTGTGATTTAGAACTCATATTTTAAAAAAACGTTAGAATTTTCTTTGATAGGAATTTAACTAAGTTTGTCTTCACTGATCAGAAGGCAGAAAACGAACCATTTGAAAATTGCGACATGGGCACTTCATATATAGATGAAGTGCTCTCTCAATTATATTTTGCATTTCTACTTATTCATTCGAAACAACAATATTTTTTATTTGACGAAACTCAGGTTTGTATTTTGAGTTTGAGTTTTAAGCAAACTAAAAATCCAGAAATTGCGGAAATGAAAGAGCTTCATGAAAGGCCGCTAACATTTTTGTGTGCAGTTGTATCATGGAATAAGTTAACAGATATTAAATTTCGCTTTTGAATAAACAATTAAATTGAATGCGAAAGGTATAATCATGGTTTGTATGATAAATATAGTGGCATTTCAATTGACCTCGTTTTTAAATTTTCCATTCAAACATGAAATTTCACCTCTGACACCTAGTATGCCAATTATTTTCACGCTATTGAAACATGTATATTAAAACAAGCCAGACTTGTCAATTCAGGCACCGACATCATGTAACCAGGACTAACCAAATAAAGAAAGTACACTGCAAAATCTTGAATTATTAAAATTCGAACAAAACAAATGAAAGACCGCAATAAGCACGCTTGTTGGTAAAATATTGAGAATATCGCTCTCTTTTTCAATTTGAATTATTTATAAGTAGGAATAGGAAAAAGGGGAAGAAATGCTTAATTAAATTTGTATTTTATATTGCTTGACGTCTTATATTACTTTTTCATGACATCCCTTTTCAAGGAAGCACAGATCAGAGCGTAGACCTAACAAAACGCGTTCAATAACTTCGCCAGCAATGCCCTCTCCGAGAAGATAGAAAAGGTGTTATCACTATGCGGCGGATTTTTGCCAATTTGCCCATTTTTTCCCCTTCATTTAAAATGGCAGTATTTTAGGTTACTTATTCATTTCGGGGCATTAGTAATATTATATTTTAATACACCTAATGCCTCAAAATGAAAAGTCACCTAAAATACTGCCATTTTAAATGAAGGATAAAAATCGGCAAATATACTGCGATTTTTCTAACTTTGCCCCTCAAGGTCCGTCTTCACGGTGCAATATGTCACGATATTTCGCGACGTTCTCAGTCGTGCTGCCACGTATCGCATGATCGCGACCACATCAAGTAGTGCTTGCGATCTTGCGACTTCTATCGGTACGACGGAAGAAGACGCAAAATGCCGTGTGTTATTCCATCGTGGCCATTGGGGCTCGAGGGGCAGAGTTGGAAAAATCGTCCAATAGGCAAAAATCTGCAGCTTCGTTATCACTCAGCGTTCACCGCGTAGGCGTGAATAGGCCGCCCGTGGGCGGGGGCGTGGGCGCGGGCGGAACTGGGCGGCGGGGCGGGGCGGGGCGTGGCGGGGCGGCCGGAAGCGACGAACGCTGCGTGGCCTGGCCGCTCTGCGCCGCACCGCACCGCACCGCGCCGCGCCGCGCCGCGCCGCGCCAGGGCGCTGTCGACGCGACCCGACCGGTTCTCGGCGCGGCCGCCCGCCCGTCGGCGCCCGCCACGCGGTCCGCGCTCGACGCCCGGCGGGCCCCCGCTCCTCCCCGCTCCGCTCCGCTCTGCTCGCTTCGAACGGCGCTTGTGGGTCGGCGGCAGGCAGAGGACTTGTATGCCCTAAAAAGTCTTCAAATGTGCGTTTAAAAATACGCATTTTTTGGATTCCAGCTTTATAAACGACCTTTTCTGTTGCAAGAAATCGTTCATAATCAGGCGTTTATGGCACAAATGATGACGTATTACATTTTTTGGCAAGAATGATTGCGCCATCACACATTCAGCCAATCGCACCGAGAGAATTAGGGGCAGGTAGAGGTGACCACAGTTTTCTCGCACGGATGTCAAGTACCCAAGGCACCACAGGAAAGTTGTTTGGCAAAATTAAGTTCGATTCTCTTAGAAATTTATAATACTGTCACACAAAATAATAGCGTCAGAAATTCGTTCGTAATGTTCATTTATTGGATTGGTACAAATTTTAAAACTCGCTCCTAACGTCGCTTGTTTTCAAAGCATGTGCTCAGGCAATAAAGCTTAACATTATAAACTAGTTGCGTAAACTACTATTATGACCTAAAAATTCTGAAACATGCACTTGAATATGCAAATAAAATTAACAATATTTCTTTTCTTCTGTGAACCTTTCTTGATAAAAACTAAACCTTGAGATCTAAACCTTTCTTGATAAAATTCAGGAACAGCGTGCTCGGAATGAAAAGATTAATTTTTGTACAAATATAATATAATCTACGCCACTTCGAGAGAAAAATAACAGAAGTAAATATTCACGTTAGTGAAGTACATTGTAAATCTTCTTGTATTTCTTCTGTTTAGTTTAAAAAATATATCATCAAGAAAGATCCTACACACAGCAAGTATTTTATCGTCTATAGAAAACAAAACAAAAACACGCAAACTGAGACAAGCTCTTTCGAACCAATGAACCAATGAAATTTGTTGACTTACGTAATTGACAATTATTGGAGAAGACACTCATTAGTGACTGTCTATTAATACAATTGACACACATATAACAACTTCAGAATACGTAAAGAGAAATCCAAAGGCTTGAATGTTTTAAGGCGCATTATTTCTAAACTATAATTTAACCGGATAAAGTGCTGGTATGACTTTTTAATCTTTGAAGATATTTACACCTATATTTTTTTGTCTTCATCAACTGTTGGCATTTTAAAATCAACGTGAACCAGGAAACAATTCATATGAAAGGTGTAGATGAACGAAGTGGAATGACAATTAGTGAAGCAAATAAGGCGCATTTCATGATTGTGTACGTGGTTTTATATTCGAATACGTTGTTTCGGGATAGATAATTGATATTCTTACAAAGGTCTTATTTATTTAATACAAATTTTATTTATTTATATAAATCCGACTCGGCCATTAAACACAGTTAATATAATTTAAATGAAATAAGAAAGTGAAATAATAAATAATTTAAGTGAAATAAGAAAGATTGTTTTGTGAAAATATTAATTGTCTTTATCTGGGAACCATTTATCGCATTAGCAATGGATTGATACATACTTTGTAGTCTACAATATTGTCAGTCTGTTTGTCTTATGAAACAATTATTACCGTGAAGACGGCATAACAGGTCTAATACCACCCATTTTAATTCGAATATGGTGTATCACGAAATACAAATATTCGATGCCACCGGGATCTGAGCCTTGGACCTTCCCTTATCCACGTAGAAGCTCAGGTTTTTACTTTACTTCATTTATTTTTGACATACTTCAGATATTGTTAACTCTACATGCATATTGTTGGCTTAATTCTTTCTGTAATTACTCACTGACAACTGGCGTTGCGAATGAGGAGAGATTGGCATCTTCAAATTAGGCCCCATTTGGGAGAATATTTCACGGGATATGTGGGTCTGGTACTTATTTTTGATTTTTATGGTGAGGTCGAGATTTCTTACTAGGTTACCAGTTAAATTTAAGATTTGCTTTAACAGTGCTTAGAGTGGAAATGAGTGGATAGGTTTGTGATGTCCTCAAATGTGGGTTTAATGTTGAATTGGTTGTGTAGTTGCTTATTTTATATGAACCTTGGCATGTTTGTTATTATCCTTCGAAATTGATTTTGAATGCTTTGGATTTTATTTAGATTGATTTTGGATTCATTTAGCCATATTAAGCATACGTACAGTCGGAAGGGTCTAACCATTGTTTTGTGAGTTCTTTGAGGTTTGGTAAATGCTATTACTGACGATCAGTGCTTTTAGTGATAGTTTTTTGTTTTTGTTTTGTTTTGTTTGTGGTTGTTTTTTCAGGTGCTACTGTATTGTCTGAATGATGTTTCCAGTTTCACTGTGTAACTCTGTTTAGTCCTAAGTGTTTTATGGGTTTGTTTAAAGGTTGCTGTTTATAGTTTTATAATTCAATGTTGGTGATGAGGGGTGTATGATCTGAGTATGAATAATTCAGTTGCAGTTTTACTAGGTTTAATTTTATTATTTTGCCATCCAGCTGAAACGTCCGGAATGAACTGAGAGTCCCTCTGTAGCCAAAAGTGGTTAACGGTACAGTTGAATTGGTGAATTTCTGAACCAATCGAAATAAATTAAAAACTATAGAGAAAAAAATACACCACTTTTATAAATTTACTTGTTTAATTTAATTTATTCATAACATTGTTATTCTCTTTTTTCGACTTATTCTGAACGAACCATGTAAACCACTAATTGATTATCAGTGGATGTCCACATTCTCTGAGAACGCCGAAACCACTGCACTAATGAAAGCGTAGCCATAGAATGATTTAAAGTAATTATAGGCCAGTACTATTAAAATGTGATCCCTAAGATGAAGATATTAAAAGGAGAATAAATTCGTGCCATATATTCCATGCGCCTTCTGCAGGACTGAAGTGCCACACCCCTCACGGCACAACAATCGCATTGCGAGGGCAGCTCGACTAGTAAACATTTCACAGAAAAACATTCAAGCCTAAATTGGCGGACACAGTTGTGAGTAGATTTCATAGAAACCCGGTGACAAAATATCGGCAAATTTTACTGCAACGAGATGTGAAAGATACACTGATATCATTATCTTAGTAATTTATCATTGGTAAACCAAAATTATTGCATTGCATCTGCCTTGCGATCGTCAAAAGGTTGCAGAAACTGATCCACTTAATATTATTTTTCGTTCGTGGACGGGGAGGGGGCTTAATCGCCCGATGTATTCCATGAAATTAGGGTTTGTTGGCGTCCAAGTTTTATGGAACTCTTACTATTTCTTGTATTCTAGAGGGTACGAAAAGATCACTATCCGGCATTTCGTAATTTGCGAGGGATTCTCTTAGACATTTAAGTCTTTTTATATATTTTTCTCTGAAATGTATATATATTTCTCTATATTTTATACTCTGAAATAAACTATTTTAAGCATTGATTTCAAGTTTAAAGCAGGGTCTACGTCTAAATAGTAGATCGATCAGTATGAGAGTTAACTAAATCGTATATAATTACCCGGACATAACACATGATTATCACTTGTTTACAATCATGGTAAAAATAAAGCTAAATTAAACTACAAATCAAACCATATCAAGATGGAAACTAAACTTGTCTATTATTAACTTGTCACAAGCAATAGCCAGATTTATATACAATTTTTTGTTTTAATATGAAAATATTTAAAATTTATTTGAGTATTTTTTGAAAAATATTTAAATATTTTTATTATAAATATATTTAGGGAAATTTTACGTTAGAGTTCAAAGCTGCTTACCTTCCAAGTATCCCCAATGATTGTACAGTTTTACCTGATTGTACAGTTTTACATAAAAGTAGATAATAATGTTAGAAATGTAGGGAAAATAAAATAGTACTTCCAATTGACGAGGAAGAAAAACACTGGTGTATTAGTTTTGAATACCTGTAACATGTATTCTGAGGATTATTTATTTGTTACAGTTTATAACTTAAACAACGTTAATTCATTTAAGTGTGTTACAGACCCATTAACGCTAAAGACCAGTAGGAAAACTGTCGGCTAAGCATTGATTTAATGGGAAATGGCAAATTGTTCATTGTAATTTCTGTTATTCGTCAGAATATATTCAAATTCAGTATTTTTAATTTTTATTTTAAATATATATCTAATGATATAAGTAATATTTTGTAAATCTTTGTAAATTTGAAGATTTTATTGGTTCAGTATTTTAGTAACACAATTTTTGAAATTTAACAATATTTATCATTTTCTAACATTCCTCTTTGAGTGGGACTGCGTCGGTTATTTAAGGTGTTGTCTGCAACTTTATTCCTATTGTGCAAATCTTACTATCTTGAAGAAGATGAAGATAGAAGCCATCACCAAACTTACATCAAAGAGAAAGCAACCTGAAAACAAAAGAGATAATTTATAAACAAAATTAGTCATTTCTTATATGAAGTACAATTTCTTTTTGCGGTTAAGTGGGATTACTTTCTGATTTCAGGGGTTACATTGTCACATATGGTGAATTTATCGTACTTCGATTATTAATGATTTATTATTATTATTATTATTTTCCCATTACATCACGACTAAAGATGTTTTGAGTCGGCTGAATATAAGATCTACTCCAGGTTGCAACCAGCTACCTAAGGAGCAGATCCGGTCACTATCAGTGCCTCTACAATACTTTACGCAAAATGTGGGCTGTTCCAAATAAAGCAATTTCTTGCACTTCCCAGTCTTTTGAATTACCTGGGAGTTTAGACAAGTTCTTACTCAAATTTTGCGGAACAAATCCCAGAGCTCCGATAACTATCGGGACGACCTGTGCCTTTACGCCCCACATTCGGCTGATCTCGATTTCCAAACTCTTGTATTTAAGACGTTTCTTAGCCTCCTTGGTAACGACGTTTTGATCGCAAGGTACAGCAACATCGACAAGTAAACACGATTTTTTCGCCAAATCTCGGATAACTATATCCGGTTTGTTTGCCGCTATCGTGCGATCAGTTTGAATTTGTTGGTCGTACAATATCGTACAGAATCCAACAGACGTCACCGGTTTTGGTGAGTGTTCGTACCACTTGAGGCATGTGTTTGGAACTTTGAGGGCGGTACAGATCTGCCAGTGGAGGTAGCTACACACCCTGTCATGTCTTTTCAGGTATTCTGTCTTTGCTAGGATTGGACAAGCTGAGACAATATGATCAATGGTTTCTACTTGCTCCTGGCAAATGCGGCATTTATCATCTTGGGAAATTAGTAACAATTGGTAGCAAATTATTATTAATTATTATTATTATTATTATTATTATTATTATTCCTCTAAATCACGACTAAAGATGTTATCTGTCGGCTGAATATAAAATCTACTCCAGGTTGCAACCAGCTACCTAAGGAGTAGATCTAGGGACTGTCGGTGCCTCTACAATACTTTGCGCAAAATGTGGGCTGTTCCAAATAAAGCGATTTCTTGCACTTCCCAGTCTTTTGAATTACCTGGGAGTTTAGACAAGTTTCTACACAAATTTTGCAGAACAAATCCCAGAGCTCCGATAACTATCGGGACGACCTGTGCTTTTCCCCCCACATTCGGCTGATCTCGATTTCCAAACTCTTGTATTTAAGACGTTTCTCTGCCTCCTTGGTAATGACGTTTTGATCGCAAGGTACAGCAACATCGACAAGTACGACGTTTTGATCGCAAGGTACAGCAACATCGACAAGTATTATTATTATTATTATTATTATTATTATTATTATTATTATTATTATTATTATTCCTCTAAATCACGACTTAAGATGTTATGTGTCGGCTGAATATAAAATCTACTCCAGGTTGCAACCAGCTACCTAAGGAGCAGATCTAGGGACTGTCGGTGCCTCTACAATACTTCGCGCAAAATGTGGGCTGTTCCCAATAAAGCTATTTCTTGCACTTCCCAGTCTTTTGGATTACCTGGGAGTTTAGACAAGTTCTTACTCAAATTTTGCGGAACAAATCCCAGAGCTCCGATAACTATCGGGACAACCTGTGCTTTTACGCCCCACATTCGGCTGAACTCGATTTCCAAACTCTTGTATTTAAGACGTTTCTCTGCCTCCTTGGTAACGACGTTTTGATCGCAAGGTACAGCAACATCCACAAGTAAACACGATTTGTTCTCCAAATCCCGGATCACTATATCCGGTTTGTTTGCTGCTATCGTGCGATCCGTTTGAATTTGTTGGTCGTACAATATCATACACAATCCAACAGACGTCACCGGTTTCGGTGAGTGTTCGTACCACTTGGGGCATGTGTTCGGAACTTCGAGGGCGGTACAGATCTGCCAGTGGAGGTAGCTATTACTGACGATCAGTGCTTTTAGTGATAGATTATTATTATTACACTATCACTTAAATTGTTGTGTTCACTATGTACACTAGAAGCGAACTACTTGTAGCTAAAACCTTCTCTTGCACTGTTCGCATTAATTCCGATAAACATGTTTGCTGGAGCGAAGAAATTCATAAAACCATCTCTTCCGGGTTATTATTCTTAATTATTAAAGCTTCGACTTTAATGAGGAGAAGTTTGAGCTTTGTGGCACTACGTTTACGTGAACATAACATAAGGAAGGCTCAAAATTACTCCAGCAAAGCTTTCACGTCCATCCGGAAGACATCTTCCTGTGAAGAGATGACAGACGAAGAGACAGAAGTCAGGAGTGACCAATTTTCTCCTCGCAAGTCCAACAATAGCAACATGTCAATTGACGCGCATTCGAAGAATCTGGAAGGACATGCTGCTCTCTCTCCATTTAGGCTTCTACGTCCCAACAACTCAAAACAATCCAAGCAGGGTGTAGATGCTTTCAAAGTGGACGATATTTTGGTGGGCTACGTCGACATTCTATAACTGGGAAGAACGAATTTTCTATAACTGGGAAGCGGAAACGTCCAATTTCAAATGTCACTAACCTTATTTTGTTGGTGCTTTTATTCATCATTCAACTAATTACTGTTAAAAGCTAGGGAATGATTTCCAGAGCTCAAGAGAACGTGCACTGATTGTACTCCTCCCCCATGCGCCACAGTTTTTACTGTTTATTGACAAAATAAATCAAATCCAATCAATCCAATCAAGTAAGAAAGCAACAATGTCCTCAAAACAAATGTAATCATTCAATTCTAATGAAGACCGAGAGAACGGTTTGCAGTGTGGAAAAAGTGACTTCTTTCATTTATTGACAAAATTAATCAAATCAAATACAACCAATCAACTAAAAAAGCAAGAATGTCCTCAAAATGAATGTAAACATTCAATTGTAATAAAGACCGAGATAACGGTTTGCAATGTGGAAAAAGTGACTTCTTTCATCGTCGATTTCGAGAGTTAACCATTCGACAAGTCAATGCTATGTTCATACATCAATACTACATTTTACTACTTCAAAATGTGCATAAATAGCTAGTCTAGTAGTTGTAAGAGATTTTTAAAATTTTATAATATTTTTCGCATAACAAATTGATGATTATGTTTATTTTTTCTTAGTAGTCAAAAAAGTGTTATTAGAAACGCGAGTAAAGCATTGTCAAATCAAATCCAACCACGAACTCATTCATTTCGCTCGTATCCTCACAACCTGTCATGTGAAAGTGCGGGTGTAGTAAGGACTTCATAATCGATTCAAAACATTCCGGTTTAATGAGCTCTTCGTTAATGGGACAAACCGGAATTACTTTCATTATCATCCACCTCCGTGCTCACAATCGTTCACTTACTCGTACTTATTACAATTCGGCGCCTCGCTGAATTAACAGAATGAGTTTCTGCTAGCTTTAGACGACCTCCGACAGTGGACCTCCCGTCCGATGTCCAACTTCCCCCCCTCTCCCCTCCCCCCCCCTCCCTCCCGCCTCCGCCGGAAGAAAAGGGCGGCTCCCGACGCCAGGACACACTTCCGGTCGGCGGAAGGGAAAGGCAGACTCACTTGGTGAACGAGGCGACATTAGGTGACTGCACTACCACCCCAAACAGGCAAAGGTCAAAACGTTTCTTTTGGCTGAATCGTTACACTTAACTAATACGCATTACATGTTCACCTTTTAGGTTTGCCATGGGGGGCACAGAGGTTTGTCTGATCCTCTATCTTCCCGTGCATGCTAACCCACGCCCATCTAGAAGGCGTTGCCAGATGTAAACACAGCAGCGCTCCCACGACCTTGGCAACCCCAGCAGAACAAGTAATGTGTAAGAGTAAGAATAAAAATTTCGTTTTAATACTTCATACACATATTGTAATGTGTCCAACTAGTATTTTTGCTAGTCAATATAGGTAAAAGCACGATTTTTCTTTTCCGTAAACATTTCATTGATTTCGTGCAGTTGAATTTAAAATATCGAGTTTTCTTTGTTTTAAATAAGTCAAATACTCCGGTTGTGACCACAAAATTTTATGGTCAAAAGAATCATTTTTGAAAAGTATTTTGTAATGAAATATAATTGGCACGATCAACGCCAAACAATCCCTTCAAAAATACACATTGATCGCAATTTTTTGAAAAGTAGCTCCAAAAAGTGACAGGGTTTTCAAGGGGTTCATAGCATTCCCAAACCCATTTGAAACAGTTTATGTGACGTTGATTGTTTATTAAAAACATATTTTTTGCTAAGTCATTGAAATCAATTTTTACTTTCCCGTATACGTACACGGAGTGATATACGTAGTATAGGAAAAGTTATGTAATGTTGCGCGAAAAAATGGCCAATTTTCGCAAGCAAAAAAATTCGTTGCCGGGCCGTGATAACGAAAAAGTGGATAAATCCAGTTGCTAAATTAAGAAACAAAATCCCCTAACACGAGGTGTAGCCAGAACCCCTCTTTCGTGGGTCCTTAATCCCGAAAAAATCAATTGAAAGGAAAACGTATGTCTGTCCGTCTGTCCGTCCGTCCCTCCGTCCGTCCGTCCGTCCGTCCGTCCGTCCGTCCGTCCGTCCGTCCGTCCGTCTGTGAACACTGCTAGCGCCGGAACCATACGTACAATTTCATCCAAAATGGATATTCCCCGGTCGATCTGGTTCGAGTCAAAATATACCGTAAATATAGGGAGTTATTCCAGCAACCTAATTTTTAGTTTGTTACCATTTGAGTACACAGACGTGACCTGCTACCATGTTTATCTTGGGGTAAAGTCAATTTTATTTTCTACTTGATTAAATTTCCTGCATTTTGGTTAATTAACATTATTAGAACGTATACAGCTATATTGATTAATTATTGTCTCGCTTAATGTTATACTCGTGACTAGCCATAATTTATATGATTAATGAATATTATAGTGTATAAATTAATGAATCTAAAATGTTTGACCAATAAACAGCAGAACAAACGCATCATGTACTCGAATGACGAAACGTGGCCAAACTCCCTCTTCTAAATTCACTGGGACTTGGCAATAACATTTTGTGAGATATTTGTGATTCAACAGTAAAAATGGTTACTTTTCGTTTATTTTTAGAATGTTTTGATTGAAGCGACACAATACTGCATTTGAAGTGGGGAAATTGGGACGAAACCTACTGTTTCAGTGGTTGACGAGGTTCAATAAGGAAAACATGCAATGAAACTTTACCTACTTCTCCAAATTGGTTAGAGGATCCGTTTTCCTTGTTTGACTGGTCTAGTTTGGCGAGTCATTCACTCGTAAAATCGGAATTAGGGCATTGGTTCTGTGTTGTGATCAGAGAATAAATAAGTGAATCTTCAAATAATTCAAATGTTCCTGCGGTTCTAAAAATAACATTGGTAAGTTTTTGCAGGAATATTTACGTTTCATGAATACTACGGGGTACTTGATTTTCAAGTGTATTAATACCTGTTATTATAGCCAAGAAGTATTGGGCGATGAATGTTCTAAATAATGTTAGAACGCCAAGAATAAACCCTCGTGTAAGTATAATTATAACAGAAAACAAACTAGTGGTGCTACAGAATGGCACAGACTTT
This sequence comes from Acheta domesticus, assembly GCA_031308135.1. Taxonomy (NCBI): domain Eukaryota; kingdom Metazoa; phylum Arthropoda; class Insecta; order Orthoptera; family Gryllidae; genus Acheta; species Acheta domesticus. Next base: position 212,851,661 of record JAHLJT010009419.1, read on the forward strand.
CCCGTATTAGATTTCTATTTCCTTGGGTCTTCGCTAGCTATTCGGAATTGCAACATACTCATGCCGGCTGTCATCTGTCGCCGCCTAAACTACATGTTTTTGACATTTTCTTAATTTTTCCGTTTCCTGATAGTAGAACGGAAACATTAATTTTAAAATATTAAAGAACCCAAAAACCTCGTCCTATATGGCAATTTTCCTTTAAAAATTTGTATCCGTGTTAAAGAAAATAGCGCTTAAGCGCTACTAAGAATGTGAAATTTGAAGCTCATTTCCACAGAAAATTTTTGAGTGTTCAAAAAATTCATTTGAAACCATTTGAAGCCGTGTTTAAATGTTGCGCGAAAACTACTCAAATTTTCAACAAAAAAAATGTACATGACCTTAAAGAAAGAACTCACTACAGAGAACAAATTTTATTTGAAGAAAAAATCTCCATCTTTAATTCTGAGGTTGTCAGAAGAAGCCGAAAAAATTTAAACTTTTGCAATTTTCAAAAATCCAGAGCTAACTGTGACATTAAGACTTATGCCACCTTTATACGTGTATTTTATTCAATACTTACAAGAAATTTGAAGAAAAAATTTGGAGCCGTTTTTGAGAAAATTTTGAAAATGTCCGGGGGGCTTCGTGTAAAGTACCCCCAACTTGTACAGAATCTTTTTCAAAATCTCAAAGCTTAGCCTCGAGCCAGATCGACAGGGATTTCTTCAATTTCAAAAAAATCATCCTTACGTTTTAGGCGCTAGTGGTGTTCACAAACGGACGGACGGACAGACGCACGGACAGACGCACGGACAGACGGACGGACAGACGGACGGACAGACGGACAGACAAAGGGACGGACGGACGGACGAACGGACGGACGAACGGACGGAGGGACGGACGGAGGAACGGACAGAGGAACGGACAGAGGAACGGACAGAGGGACGGACAGAGGGACGGACAGAGGGACGGACAGAGGGACGGACAGAGGGACGGACAGAGGGACGGACAGAGGGACGGACAGAGGGACGGACAGAGGGACGGACAGAGGGACGGACAGAGGGACGGACAGAGGGACGGACAGAGGGACGGACAGAGGGACGGACAGAGGGACGGACAGAGGGACGGACAGAGGGACGGACAGAGGGACGGACAGAGGGACGGACAGAGGGACGGACAGAGGGACGGACAGAGGGACGGACAGAGGGACGGACGGACCTTTTGCTTTCAATGGGTTTTTCAGTATCAAGGACTTACAAAACAGGGATTCTGGCTACACCATGTGTTAGAGGATTTTTTTCTTAATTTAGCAACTGGATTGTTTCACTTTTTCGTTATCACGGCCCGACAATGAATTTTTTTCCGCCGAAAATTCGCCACTTTTTCGCGTAGCATTACATAACTTTCCCTAGACTACGTATATCACTCCGTGTATACGTACGTATATGGGAAAGTAAAAATTATTACTTTGTCTTACCTGTTGATAATAACGGTTAAGACAATTGAACAACAGCATAAAGGGAGATACCTATTTAATTTTCTTTGGTGTAATTGTTTAGCTAATATTTCAAAAGGTCAGTGAAGTATTATACATTAACTGACACTATTTTACATTTTTTTAAATACACTGGTGTTGTGCCACTTCATAAAACCGTTATCACATAATTTCGTTGCTTGGCTTATCAAAGAGCAGTAGATACCTTCGGAAACAAGCGAGCATTGTTCAGTAAGGCAGGTTACACGAGATCATTTCCAGGCCTCTAACAATGCCCTTTTTGCTTTTGTTCCGTTTATTTTGTTAGCATTTTGTTGTACATGTTACTATTTTTACATTTGGTGACATTTGATTGGACTCTGAAATGTCCTTTTTCTTTTCTGTTAATCTAGAATCAGATGGAAATATTAAATGTTGCAAAATCTGGACTTCTTCTATTGCCAAGAGTTCACTTTCATGCCCTCATTCACATTGCTTCTTCTCCTTATACATTTTATCTTATATTTTGTGACCTCCTTTCCTGAATTGTAATAATTATTTCATGACTGGATGTTCAATAACATTTTAACTGTTTCGTGAACTCTTGAATATGCCGAGTTTATTGGATACTTCATTCAATATCGAACCTGCAAACTCATGCTGAAATAATCCAGCCAACTGTGCCCCTGGGGAATTTATGGGACATTATTTATTTACGGTGTCAATCAAACAGCCAACATTACTTTGTGAGGAGAAGCCATACATTCTCACATTACAAATGATCGACCAAAAAGTTACGTGCCCGCAATTTAATACGATTGCTGTCGTTTATTGACTGAAAATGATAAACTAGTACGAGAAATTTTAAAAATAATTTGATAAACATGAATTCACTTTGAATCATAGTGTGTTTGACAATTTTAGCTCTCTGTAAGAAGAGAAAGTTATTTAAGGCTGCAAGAAAAAGTGCCATTTTTAACAGAAAAATAAGGGGGTTGTGTTTTGTGTCAAGTTTTGTGGGTTCTTGATACCAAACAATTAGATTTTTCTTGTCCCCACTCATATATTGCGTCTTCATGTGCATGATATTGTCAGAATACACGTTTTGTGGATCCTTGATACCTAGAAAGTATTTTGTCTCAATCCGTCCGTCTGTACACAACAATAGTAAGTCAACCGTAGAGTGAATTTTCGCAAAAATGGATTCCCGGATCGATCTCGTTGATATCATGGTTCTCAAATTTGAAATGGATATTTTATTTTGGGGATACTTTGCATCAAGCCCCAACGGCATTTTCCAAATTTTTCAAAAATGTGCTAATTTTTCTTTAACATTTTTGCTCGAAGAGAGAAAAGTAGACTAAACGAAAATGGTGCATGCTCGATTTTAACCCTCGTACCGTATCTACAAAAAAAATCAAGTAGCATACCTGGGGTATTTTTTGACCCCAAGCTTTACTGACAATTGGAAGTGGTAAACACGAATGTGTACAGTATAAATAATTGTTTTTGTATAACTATACATTTTATAAGTTATTTGTAGTAACATAATAAATATAATTTATTATTATCAAATGTTTCACGGTTCATATTAAATATCTATTATACGTATTCTCCATTGTTGATACACAATGCCTCAGAAATATTTATAATAGTTTATGAAAGTTATTTCAAGATAAATCAAATATTGACGGTATCAGAAATATTTTTTGAAGTTCATGACTATATATTTTAAATGAGAAGGGGGAAATAAGAGGCTATACCTTAAGTCAAACCAGACACATGTAACGAAAAGAAATTAATGGCTCTCTAATAAAATTTGGAAAATATGTGAAAATCGTTTGCTACCTGCTTAATAAGATCACAAAGACATATCTAGAAGACTGAAATTATCTAGAAAATATTTAGGAAAATATTAACAAATTAATAATGAAGGGGTCCAAAAAGACCCCAGATTTCGTACGAGGGTTAAACAGCACCAAGGATAAGATTTTATGTATTCCGCGTACACATATCTTATTATGGACATGAAATATCTTCATAAAATGAAACTCATTATTCACAGTAAAAAAATCGTTTAGATGAAGTTGATCTGCATTTGCTAATTGGGCCCTAAACAGTCTCTATGTCTTCGCCGTGAGGAAGGCCGTTAAGCTTGGCGACTGTTCATAGGGCATGCGTCTCCCGGGCAGGCAGGTAACTATCTGGACCGGAGGAGGAAATTCCCTGCGGAGCTGAGTACGACCACCAAACGGTGGGGGACCACCGCCTTCCCCCGGGAAGCAAAGAGCACTACGCTAGCGGGACTAGTAACCATAGCGGTTGACATTCCAGGCAACATCAGTCAATCTAATACAACCCATTTTCAGAACTGGTGTGAGATACACGTACCCGTACTATTACCAGACTTTTGAAATCATGGGTTAAAAGGTTGAATCAGCCTGTCTTCTTAAATATTTCAAACAATCTTGAAGAAGAGGAGTCCAAATGATTTATAGACAGAAAAATAATGTTGTGTACTTTCTTTTTAGAAGCTTTTACATAATTTGCTACAAGTTTCGGAGATAGGTTGTCCTCATCATCAGGCTATTCATGGTGGTTATTTGGAGTCAAATTCTTGAAACCTAGAACATCCTGATGCACGCGTTTTCATGTGCAGACTCGCATCCTCTAATGTAAGTTAGCCAATATGATTCCCTCAGTGGGAGATTATACCTTCTGATTTATGATAAACAGTTTGATCTGTCAAATAGCATTGTGAGATATAGAAATGATGGTGAAGTATTGGTAGATTGTGAAGTCGTAGATACAAGGGTTGGATAAAAAGTAATGAGAAATAATTTTTTCTTTGAAATAACTTTATTGACAGAGGTACTTACATTTGCACACCTTCAATATGATTGCCTCCGTTATTAATGACCTTTTGCCAAATGTTGGGAAGATATCGTAAACCACCTTTGAGTCTATTTCTGTTGATGTCGCATATTGACCGCCCTATTGCATGAATAATGTCTTCTCTGGTATTGTCCTGGGTTCATCGCAGTAGTTCTTTCATTTTGTTGAAGACTTCAAAATCACAGGAGCTCACAAAATCACAATTAATTATTGGGTAAGGTGGATGTTCCGGAATTGACCAGCGGCTTAGGAGTTCTCCACGTGTCCTGTTATTATCCACCACAGCATCTTTGCCTAATTGCAACGCATTATCCCATTGTGCGTCTGTGTAGCATGGAAACGCTGCATCACCACAAGCTTGATGAACACATTCTTGCCTACTCCCTGAACACATTCTTGCTTACTCCAACCTCATGCCCACTTCTATTTTGAGCCACAAACGTTGTTCTACCTTTGTAAACACGACGTTAGGGCACTTGCACTATTGTTATGAAGTTCAACGATTTACACACCACAGTCGACTGACAGAATACTGTTCTCGATCACTGCGCACACTCGCGTAACAGTCCTTCCTTTTGTCACGACAGATGGCAGCACGCTTACTCACCGGCTTTAAGGTACAACAATATTCTCATACCTTTTATCAAACTTATGTATCTTACCTGGAAAATAATCATAAGATTATTGAAACATGCGTACCACAACTTTTGACTACACATCATCTGAACAGCCGATACATTCGAGAGGCGATGAGTCGCTAGATAAAACAGAAACCAACGAAAACCTCCTCCGAACCCCTTTGGCCAACATTAGTTACGTGTAGAGTATCGAGGTTTTGAACTCTGTAGAGAACCGCTACCTCGTTGGCCTTTACGCTACGACCTCTACATGTGGTATCGCTCCTTACGTCTCTAAGACAGTCCCCCCCAAAACAGTGGCCGTGGAACCACTACCTAAGGCACATGGTAGGCACTGTGGTCACGCCTACTACTTTCAAGCCCGATTTCGGTAAGGCTACGCTCGCGGGAGAGAGGATCGCTGCCACCGCCGGTCGCAGGGCCTTTTAACTCCCATACAACGTGGTAGAGACCATTTAAGTGGCACGCTCTCCTCTAGCACCTTCTTACAGGAACTAAAATACCAACTGCCACCCACGATACTTCAAACTGGCGTGGCTACTCCGTAGGTTCCCGAGACGAAAGTAGGCGTGAAATGTTACAAAAAATAGCGTCGATGTTCGCGCTTTCTTCAGCGGTTTCTTATAAGTATAAATTATGAATAATTGAACATTGAGAAGTCACTTTTCCTTTTCCTCAGAAATCAGCCAATTTTTATGTGCGAAAGTTGGCTAACTTAACCTGCAGCTGTTCCCGGCGACACTAGCGCCTCCTGGGTGGCACCCTCGAGCTTTACTCCGGTTTTGATGGAAAGTTGCAAGGGCCTGGTCGGTCGCATGTGCCCCGCTTATCTCACCCTCTCTCCGCTGTCCGCTCCCAGAAGAGAACACTTGTCTCGTTTTCATCTTACTAATTACCTGGTAATATAAGCGAAGGGAATAATGTTTCTATTGTCATTAAGGTGGTTCACTTAGCTATTTTCTCCTTCACAATCATAGAGTACAATATTAAACCCTTTTATTTAATATAGGTAGCCTGCTGTGATTTATAAAATGAACACCATTGTTATTTAATATGTCATTTATTAGAAATACTACATTAATTTTATTTATTTATTTATGGTCGCTTTATAACAGCTCAGGTCATCAGCGACCTCATTTTGTTTACATCAGTACATTACATTACAAAGTTCCAAAGTGGTATCATTACACCACAAGCATTATATCAATATATCATAGCAAAATTTGCATCATTATTATATTACCTTAAACAATTTACTTATTTCTAGTTGTTTCAACATTTTTTACAATCTTCTTCTCATTTGAACAGTGAATATAAGCTGCCTTCTATTTTTAATGATTTCTCAACATTATGAAGTCCTTGACACTCGAGAATAATACTACATTAATGTTTCTGGGTAACAAAACATTATCTGCTTTCTTTTGATTTGGTTTGCCGAATTATTGGGAAGGATGTCTTTAGTTTGTTCTCGGAACACACAGTAAATCGCTCCTCGAACGGCAACGAAGGAAGTGCCACTGCGATTTGCGCGCGGCGCGGCGAGGGGATACATCGGCCCTAAGCCACCTTCATGCGTGTATTTTACTCTATTCTTACAAGAAATTTAAAGAAAATTTTGAAAATGTCCTAGGGGCGTCATGTAAAGTACCCTCAAACTTTATAGAATATTCTTCAAAATCTCAAAGCTTTGACTAGAGCCACATGGACTGGGGTTTCTTCAATTTGGAAAATATCCTACGAGTGGCTTAGGCGCTAGTAGTGTTACGGACGGAGGGAAGGACGGACAGACCGTCATCTTGGTTCTCTCCGCATTCGCCGCTTGGCAACGGCGCGCAGCCTGCCCCGGACCCCGCGCTGGGATGGCAAAAAACATCGATGTTTTCCAGTAGAAACATCGACGTATTAACATCGTTAATTTGCTTTCGATGTTTTCTTCACATCGATATTTTGTTGCAAAAACTTCGATATTTTAAAATTTTTCATACAAACGCACGGCGTAGAGCAATCCACAGCAATATCAGTGTTTTGCGTCATCCTCTTTATCACGCTGCACGTTTCGCCTGTGCAATCTGAGGAATTCTGGGAGTTTCTCCTGTTATGAGTGTATGTTATTGTTGGACGTGTCATTGCCTGAATCGACTGTAGTGTTAAATGGCCCTCAGACGTTTTGACAAGTCGTGAGCCAGAACCAGACTTATTTCACTGAATCCAGGAAAGTTTCAGAGTAACATGTGATGTGTGACCAACCATTGCTTTTCAGACTGGCACGTGTTTCACCATATTAAACATGGATATCGATATTGAAAATTTAGCAATGTAGCGAACCATTGATGTATCGATGTTTTAGCCCGCGTGGCCCGAGGGTCCAAGGGCGATCGACGCCTCGCGTGAGGGCGACGCAGCGGCGTTGGCGGCGTCGCTTCCCCGCCCTCACGCCGCCACCCACGCCCACGCTCCCTCCCCCGCCCAAGCCCACGTCCCCGTCCCCCACGCCCACGTCTCTCCACGCCCACCTCTCCCACTCCCACGTCCCCTCGCGCCCACGTCTCCCCACGCCCACGTCCCCCACGCCCACGTCCCCCCACGCCCATGTCCCCCACGCCCACGTCCCCCCACGCCCACGTCCTCCCACGCCCGTGTCCCTTCACGCCACGCCCACGCACCCCCGGCATCCGACACCGGCCTCTCTCGCTCCACCAATCATGTCCCACATTTCCCCGCTCCTCCTCACCCCCACCAGCCCCGTTCCCTCCCGCCCCACCTGCCCAACCCCCCCTCGCTGCGCACGGCGCCAATTGCGACAGGAAGCCGCCGCAGGGCACGCTCATTACTTCTGCATCACGTGGAGAGAGCCTCACAACCCTGCACCACTTGGTCGAAATGAAATCGAACTGTTAGACACTTTATTGCGTGCGGCAACAGTTGCTTTAATAAATCACCTAGTTTCTGCCAATATAGAATGGACTTGAGGACGTATATTATTGAGTTTGAGGAGCCTCATATTAAACCGATAATCTGAACTTGTAGATGATGAAACTTCATATCTGTCCACCCTTAGATAGATACCTAAATGTGAGACAAGTAAGTTTCGTGAGGTTCTCGTGTATATTTACGAAGGAAAGTCTGTTCGCTATGCATCCGTTGATCTGCGCTATAAATTGCTAACTGCAGTAGAACAATGTGTCCAAAGATTAGAAAGTGAGACAGAATGCTTATGCTTTGATAGCTGAAGCACAGTAAAATGAAATGTTTTTAATAAGTTGACGTCTCAGGTAGTGAATATATAATAATCATTGAAGGTTGTTTTCAGCATTGCAAATGAATTATTATTATTATTATTATTATTATTATTATTATTTTCTCTTCTCTTGTGATTCTCAGCAGCATGTGCTGGGTTCAATTTGCCTAATCCAGCCACGATTAGGAAAGATCTCGGTTACTGTTGGTCGATTTCTGTCCGTAGTTTAGGATTCGTTGAGGTAATCCCATTTGTTTTAGATTTTTCTTGAATTTTTTTGTGACTACACCTTCAGCCGAAATAACAAGTGGATATGTTGTTAAACTCTGTAGTTTCCCCATTTTCTTTTCTTTCTAGAGCAATATCATCGTACTGAGTAATTTTCTCGGTCTCTGTTTTCTTTAGATTGTGTGAATTATTATTATTATTATTATTATTATTATTATTATTATTACAGACCTATTATTATTATTATTATTATTATTATTATTATTATTATTATTATTATTATTCAATCCCTTGTCGGCAAAGATCTGAAGATTCAGAAACAGGTACGGAGCATGCATCAGATCAGCCACTTCCGATGCTAGGGGTTAGTAACATTTCATTAGCACAGTTTAAACACAAACAATTATATACTGACGTTTTCAGAGAAAATTGTCCCATCACAGTTCTTTAGATATTACAACAAATCAATATTAACTCCATAAATACTAACAAAAGTTGGCTGAATGCTTTTTCACTAGAAAGGTAAAACGTCAAAATAAATTATTTAGAAAGATGTGTAGGTTTCTATTTCTGTCGCAGTGCTTTATAAACCGTTTTGGGAACAAACTGAGTCAAACCTTTTAACGCATGTGAAGTATGATAATTGCCTATTTCTTGTATACACATGACTTACATTTTAATTGTAATGATAATATCAATTATCAAAATGATAATTAATAGCAATTATTATACTGACAAGTGAAATTCTCATAACTTCTCGGCTGTCCGGGTGACGCCGCGTCTTTGGCAGAGAGGCCGACGTGTCCCCTACCATGTCGCAGGCTTCTTCAGGTCTCTCTGTCAACGACGCGGCGTCACCCGGACAGACGAGAAGTTATGAACTCGAGCCGCGGAAGCTTACGCGTACAAGTCAAATTCTCTCCAATGTCAGTTTGGAAGGAAAGGTAATGATGTAAATAATATGTTTGTATTAATGTGAATAATTTCATTTCATTTTTATTTGTAGAAATCCGTTGACGTAAGTGGTTGCGCGCTGTATTGCGTTCTCTACTTTGGAACCCGATGTGTCATCAATGTCGTTTAATGAATAAAAACCAAAGAAATAAATTACTTTTGCAATTTTAAAACTACAATTAAACTGCTGAAAGTTACAAGTGTCAATAACAATTATAATTATTCACGCCTCGGTGGCCTTGAGGAAATGACACTCACTGCTTGATAGCAGAAAAATTCAGCTCATTAGTATCAAGGTTTTAGAAAATAGCCATTCTACGAATACACATTTACGCTGTCCGGGGAGGAAACGTCTAAAATTCGAAAATACGCTCTTTAGACAATTCTGAGCATATTTTGTCTAATAAACTATGGATATTCCGAACAGTGGGGCCGCAATAAGCACTCAAAGGTTGGTTTGAAAAATTGATTTCTAGGCAAAACTTTGCATTATAGAAGCATATAAACACTCCAGAAACCTAGAAGTTGTTTATTATTTACAAAAGAAATCAATATATTTGTTCAGAAAGAAAAATTAAGCGAGAAATAAAAAAGCACCCAACTTATACAATTCGACTGCTTTTTTATTTCTCGCTTAATTTTTCTGTCTGAGCAAATATATTCATTTTTGTGTTAGTAATAAACAATTTACTTGTTTCCCGAGTGTTTCTATGATTGCATCATGCAAATGTTTGCCTAGAAATTATTTTTTTCATACCAAATTTTGAGTGCTCATTGCGGCCCAACCATTCGGAATATCCACGTCGTTTATTAGACAAAATATGCTTAGAATTGTTTTAAGAGCTTATTTTCTAAGTTTCGACGTTTCCTCCTCGAACACCTGTATATGTGATGCACGTTATGTCCCCATATGAGTGACACCGTAATGGACGGATAATGATACGACGAAAGAGAAGGAAAATTTGGGACGATACCGGGATATAAAGAAAGGGCAAGCAAAGGGACGGTAAAATAATTTTCTGACAGAAAATATAATGGCAGAATGTTTTCGAAGTGGACTATCCCATTTACTAAAGGCTAATCTTAATTTTTTGGAGAGAATCCCTTGATCTAACTCTTTAGCCATACCCACCAGTTTTATGAACATTATTACAGCTATTTAATTCAAAATTGTCTGTTTTTACGGATCATTGTTCACACCTTTCCGTAATTATATTATTATGATTGAACACTGTTAATAATACATGATGTTCAATTTAGCTCATCCATTACTGAGCTTGCCATTACTGCGCTTGGTTGTGTGTTGATTCCCGCTGGGGCACCCTCAATTTACGATATTGACCCAGAATCGTGGCAGCGACTCGGGATCTGAATTTATGGAAGCGAAATTCGGTCATGAAATCAAGATACGCGATGATGGGAAACACGCTGAGACGACTGTAAGTGATGCTCTGGCGTTGCACGTTCACTTCTCTTTAAATTGAAAGAAATATAAATAATGTACGCAAAACATTCAACCGGCTATTGTTTAATGTTGAATCACGTACTTTTAGCAAGTGATTAATTATCAATATCAATACAAGTTGTTGTGTATGAATAATGAGTTTTACAATTTACAGAGCTGCATCCGATTTTTCTCTGGGAAGTGAGGGAACGTGCATTAGGCATAGTGCCCAACCGACGTGATGTTTCCTCATAATTTTGCGTTTGTGCTAAATATAAATGTATTTGTTAATTTATAGCTAATATTTATACAGTAAACAATTGATGTATGTAATGACTTTCGATAGTATAGAAAATAAGTAAAACCTACTTTGATGAAATAAGTGCAGTCATCTTCGTCAACTTACTATATTTACAGGGAGCCGTCTTTCGGCAGCTTCGCCGTCGTGGTAAAAAATAAAATACAAAATAAGAAGATAATTATTTATAGAATTTTAATTATTATGTATTTAATTTATCGAGTTTGATTATATAATTATGTATTTTATTGATATTATTTATAAACTGATGACGGCTGGCCTTCAAAAACCTACTTTTCGATTTACGTCATTGGCTCCTGAATGGGAAGCTGTTGAAGCCCCATGAGGCCCGTCTGATTGGGTGCCCCGCGCCGGTGCCTATTACTATCATCAAATCAAATAGAATTCGGATATAATTGCTTTTGAGCATGGGAATGAAGTCGTGGAAAGGTAAAGAACTGATAAAATACTTTAATGATGAAATAATTTTATCGAATGAAGACGCATAGTGGAAAACCTATATTACTTCATATTACTGCTATCAACTCCTGTAACAAGACATTTTTAACGCTCGTTATGATTCTCATGTGTATTAAATACAAGGGTGTTTTTAAAGGGTATACGGCACATCATGAGTTGACGGCTATGTTCATGTATTTACAAGGATTGGGGCAGAAGTCAACTATTTTTTGTTTTTTCTAAAAGAAATGTTATCAGATCAGATAATTTTAATTGTAGCGTGAAAGAAGTACTGCAATAGGGTGTGTTCACGTCAACAAATAGCTCTGTGAGTGTCTCTATTAGCACAAAGAGCAACTTCAAATCAATTGTCCGACTACCGTCGGGCGAGATGAATGTGACCTGTTTCGAGCATTCGCTCTTCGCCTCCGTCGCTCCCTCACTGCGAGCGTTTATCGAGAGGCCCGCGCCCTCCTTCCAGTGGCTGAACAAGATGTGAAGCAGCTCAAACCGCTAGACGAGACAAACTTGGATTCTTTTTTTTTTATTTATTTATTTTTCATTCGTGTTTCCGGGCATGTCAACTACTCAGGTCATTAGTCCCATACGTGTAGTGTTTGTTTTTCTCGGGAGGTGGCGGTGATCTTTACCCGCTGGATGGCGAGATCCGGCGCCGAACTACCGTCGACTAGCGGAGTTTCCCCTCAACCGGAGTATCTCGCACCAGTGGAGCACCGCCACAGCCGGGACAAGCTTTAAGCTCCCGACCGGTCTCCCGGCATGTGTGGCAGTGTAGTGCATGCTAGTGTAAGTGTGTGTAAGGAGAGAGGATAGGACAAGGAAGAGGAAGGAAAGATCGCGCGCGGTCCGTGGCCCGTTTGTTAGGGTACTGCTCCGGCATTCGCCTAGCGTTGATCGGAGAAAGTACGTAAAACTAGCGATCAGAGTTGCCGGCTGCTAGAACTCCTCTCCAGACAGCGACTGAATTCGACCTGACCCCGCTGACAAACTAGTGTTGAAACTTGGATTGGTGAAAACGCAGGTGATTTGCGCGATCCGCCATTCCGCTGTCGCTGCTGGGGTGATTCCGTGGACGCGTCAGCCGTGAGGGAGCAGAAGCGACGAAAGCAGCGGAGCGCTGCCCGCGGGGGCTGCCCGTCGCGTTCGTGCTTTGACCAGCGTGCCCCGGGGCGCGCGCTCAACCTGTTCCGCGACGCGACGCCAACCGACGCGAAGCGAGTCGCGCCGACCACCCGCCGCCGGGCGGCGCGCGACCGCCGCAGGGCGCTGCCCACTGGGGCAATGGAGCTCGCTCCGTGGTTTTATTACGCAATGAATTGGCTTATGTATATTTTTTTCGTTATTTATTTACCTTTATTTATTTATTTATTCGTTCACTGGTGACGTGCGGTCCCAGCGACCCGCGAGGAAAAATAAATTTGCTGTCCTTTCGACCGGTGCGACGTAGGAAGTTTTGGTGTACATTACCTTCTTATCTCTTTCTGGACAATGTTCGGGCGTAGGCTAGCTTATCTAGTTGCGGCCGTTCGCTTCTGAGAATCAGTTGAAGCTACGGATGAATCTCGATGACCACACCTCACCAATAGTACAAGTTTAAACTTGGTAATGCATGTTTATATTCAGTAAATAATGTTTAGGAAGCCGCCCGCGCGAGAGTGCGGGCGAGAGATTGGTGTCGGGAGCAGGGGGTTAGAGACGGGGGCGATGCACGGCGCACCTTCAAAGGAAGCGGGAAGGGGTTGCGCGCAGAGGGGCGCGGGTTCGATACCGGGGATGCACTCGGCCTCCGCGGGCGCCGCGCCGCCCCGCACGCGATGCATCGACGGCCGCCCACGGCGCCATGCCTCCATGACCCCTTGCGCAGGACGCCATCTTCTGCGCTTTATCATCACCAGAGCAGTTTTACGGTTATCAGCTGACGCTCCCTTCCCTCGGTTAACACCCCTGCCATTTTGACATCATACTGTCCCTTGACTCTAGACACCACTCCCTATCTCCGCAGTGGCTTACCGGAAGAGATCGCTGAGTGCGTCAACTCACGTCACTGCAGTCCCCTGACCACTAGTTTCGAGGTTCGAGTTCCGACGGCGGCAGGATTTTCGACACTAGCTTGTCAGCTAGGTCGAATTCAGTCGCTGTCTGGAGGAGAATTCTAGCGGCCGGCTGCTCTGATCGGTAGTTTTCCGTGGTTTCTCCGATCAACTCCAGGCGAATGCCGGAGCAGTACCCTAGCAAACGGGCCACGGACCGCGCGCGATCTTTCCTTCCTCTTTCTTGGCCTATCCTCTCCTCTTACACACACACACACTAACATGCACTACACTACCACACATGCTGGGAGACCGGTCAGGGGCTTACAGCTTGTCCCGGCTGGGGCGGTGCCCCGCTGGTGGGAGATACCTGCTTGAGGAGATACCCCGCTAGGCGATGTAGGTCGGCGCCTCAATGGCAGAGCGGATCATACGCACAACTTTCAGACACAAATTCAGAAAACGGAGTTTGCGAAATAGCCATTCGCGGAGCGAACTATTAGACTGGAACGGTTTGCCTGTGACAATCTTTGATCCCTTTCCTCAAAGCCTGATCAAATTTAAAATAAATTAGTTTCCTAGATTTTGAAATGTGTATTACAAATATGTTTAATATTATTAAATTACTAGTCTGTTATGTAAAGTAAGTGGTATAATTTTTATTATTATTATTATTATTATTATTATTATTATTATTATTATCAATTATGTGCAGTAACGTTCAGTGCAGTGTAGTGGCGTTAAGAAGTTGAGGATAAAGAGTGTGTAAGAGAGCCATTACAGCTCTGCGATCAACTGTGCGATGAAGTGAAATGTGGTGAAGTGGATTCCCATGAGAGCTCGCACGGTGAAATGTTCACGATAATATATAAAATTTGTAAATTTTGTAAAATTGATATGTTACGTAATGTTAGTAAATTTTGCCACCAAGTCCTCAAACCTAATTGCAGAATTTGTAATAATAAATCTAAAATCCAATCTTAATTGAGGAATACGAGACAATTTATAACAAATTACTAAGGCGGCTGACGTTACTGGGACACACAAAGAACTCATTGATCTCTCGGCCATTCTCCTGGCAGGTGCTTCATATAGCGGCACGCCTTGTACAGAAGAGCGCTTAGCAGAGATTCCGGTGGTACAAATGGCATTGTTGTTTCCTTTTAATGACTAAAATTTGTCCTTGTTCTTTTGTTTTCATATTCCTTTTCCTGGGTATTCGGAGCTATGAAGAACATGGACTCTTATTTTTTGTTCATATACATGTCCTATCTAATGAAAAGTATGTAAGGAAGGCTAATAGAATTAAGTGGTTGGTTATGTATAAATTTCTTAATGATACTACAAATACTTTTGCTTTTGAATTACTCTTTTTGTAATAAAATTTTACTGTAATATTCTGTCGAAGAAATCCTTGGTTTGCTTGTCAAAATTTTTAAAAGATCCTATGGATGTGCGTCTCTGTGAACTGGATTACTCTGACTATTTCACTCATGTCTGTCCGCGTCGTAAGTAGCCAATGCTAAGGAAGGATATATTCAAATTAAACCATTCCCAGATGTTTATCGCCATCAGTTTGTTTACTTTTTTATGGCTGTAAAAACTTTCTTTACCTTTTTAAGATGACTATAGCAATTGTTTCAGCTCCTATGCATCAATATAATATTAAAATGTGTCGTTTTGGTCATGTTTAAAACTCTGAAATAGAATCTATTATTAAAGATTCAGTGCCGAAAAACAGGGAAAGGAACAGAGAATGTGTGTGGAAGCAATTTCAAGAATTTTGTGAAGAAAGGAAGTACAAATGGACAGCACAAACTACAAATGAAGAAATTACACATACTTTAGGCAATTAATGTACGAAGATTAGATGGTAAAGAGTACAAAGAATATGCTATCAAAACTATGAGGAACGTTACAACCAAAATTATTCGGGAAAATGCTTTAATGAGTACACACACGTTCAATCCTTTCGAAACTGACGAATTCCGCTGCTAATTTATTATGTACATCTTCCATTTCAAATACTTCCACGGAAGACTAAGACTTGGAAAACCACTTCCTACAACTTTACTAATTGTTCTTGTAAGTAACCTTGTTATAATAGTTTTTTGAAAGTTTTATTACCATAAAATTGAAACATTTGAAATCATTTTCTGCATTATACTGTTATTCAACTTTTACTTTATTATAAGTTATATTATGGAGTGATTCTTGAGAGTAGGTCATTGACAAAACCATTTTTTAATCTGACAACGTTTCGGCTTTTATTCAGCCTTCATCAGGGCTACAAATAGACGGATTTTTTAATATATAAATACACTTTACGTACAAAGATCGCTTACACTAATATCTGCTATACTATTTCACAATTTGACTGATATATATATATATATATATATATATATATATATATATGTATAAAGATTGTGTTATTACATATATATATATATATATGTATGGATATATGGATATATGTATGGATAAAGATTGTGTTATTACATACCATATTTTCTTTGATTATAAGTTATTGACTTATTATATATGACTTCTATATTGAATTATTGACTTGATTATAATATATTTATACTGACTTATATTATTCCAGGAGGCAGTGATAAGTCGGAGCTGAGTGAAAATTTTTCATTTTTCGGTTGTAATTTTGAGTAATTTTTCTCTTTTTCGTAATTCCTGTGATTTAAATTATTCTTTCAATACATGTAATGTGTTTATTCGTGAAATAGTCACACTAAATATCACTCGAAGTGCTGTGATATTACTTATGATAATAGTATCGGTTAAAAGAAATTATTAATTTTCTAAAGAATGTTACCTTTCCAGAGTGTAAAATATTTCAATAGACACTATTTATAATTGTTTATGAGCACCCGATTACCAAAATGTGGCAATTCATGTGTTTGTTACTTGCATCACACATTAAACTTTATATCGTATATTATAACAGCAACGTGTATGATAGCTCTATTAAAGCTATGATTGGTCAACACATGTGTCCTATCAACCGTATCACTTTGCTTGCATGGCTGAATTTGGGTATCATTAAATTCACATTGCTCTACATCATATTGATCAACAGCAGATATTGAGTGCGTCATGCGAGACGATGTTTCTACTTGGATTCCTAAGGCGAATTTGTTACTGCAAAACCAAACGCAGAATTCAACTACGGAAATTATACAAACTACCTTACTTTAAACTTCTAGACTAATTTTAAAAGTATATGGAATAGAAGGAAAGATTTTCAGAGAATCACAGAAGGAATGATGGAATAAAAGGAAAGATTTTCACAGAAGCATTAGTGAAACATCTAAAATTAGGTACGGTTCGAAGCTTTCAGCTAGAAGAGAGCAAGAACTTCACCTAAAGTTTTTAATTTTAATTTTATAAGCAATATTAATGACCTAATATTGTACTGTGAGAGCAATATGAGAAATAAAATAGTTACAGATGCTTAGAAAATGGTCATTTTATCAACCATTAAAATTAGTTTTTGCTGTATTAATGAAATATTTTTACGTGCTTTAGAAAATTGTGTTCGTTAATGCAACTGTACAATCTACAAACACGTGAGCTAGTAACGCATTACAGTGGTTGCGAGTTTGGCAGAAACAACTTTTTTTGTCATCTCAAAATCATAATTAACATTCTGCAAAGTTGAAAATTTCACTAAAAACTAGTTGAAAATTAATTTTTTTGTTAAAAATGTTAAAACATTGTTAACTCATTTATAAACTGGTTCGTTTCGCAAACGAAGGCTGAGAATTAAGGGTAATTTTTGAAGTATTTCGGCTCTGATGTAAAAGGTGAAGTCAGATGCTCAGTCTCTCTCATGTCAGTGCTTTGTTGAGGATGTCGTAGGCGAACAGGGACCGAGGTCATAGGAGAAGGAGGAGGAGGCGGAGGAGGCTAAGGAGGCGGAGGAGGAGGCGGAGGAGGAGGCGGAGGAGGAGGCGGAGGAGGTGAAGGAGGAGGAGAAGGAGGAGGAGGAGGAGGAGGAGAAGGAGGAGGAGAAGGAGGAGTAGGAGGAGGAGGAGAAGGAGAAGGAGGAGGAGAAGGAGTAGGAGGAGGAGAAGGAGGAGGAGGAAGAGGGGGAAGAGGAGGAAGAGGAGGAGGCGGAGGAGGAGGCGGAGGAGGAGGCGGAGGAGGGGGCGAAATCTGCCCCTCCCCTCCCCTCCCTCCCCCCCGCTGACCCTGGCGGCGCAGGGGCGGGCGGCGCCGCGTGGCCCTGGCTTTACGTAAGGAGCCGGTCTAGCATTCACCTCTAGCGAAACCTAGGCGGCTTGGGCCGAGGCTTCCCGCTCCGCGCGCCGTCACCGGCAGCCAGCCGAAGGCAGCCCACCCCGCCCCGCCCCGCCCCGCGCTCGCACAAGGCAACAACGCGATTCGAAATCGCATCATTATTGTCAGCGCTTAAATCATTCCTGACTTGTTTACTAGGCGTTGCAACATTTTCTCCCGCCTCCTATCATTTTGATGTCGTTTGAAGCTTCCTATTTACTTTTTCGCTAACTACTATGTGGTATAGAAAACTGTTATGTAATGCTGCAGTCAAAAACAACCTTTTTCAACAAAAGAAAAAGTTTTGTAGGTCCGTGATACTGAGAAAGAGGCAAATGCGAGAATGTATGTGCTTTTGTAGTATCCTCGTTTAAATCTTCTCTTCCATGCAAGCAGTCACGTATAACACCTCCACATTATATTGTTCTACCATTAGCCTTCTTCAAGGTGTACTATGAAATGTCTATGCTAAGATATTTTTTTATTTAAGGTCGCATCAACTACTGGGTCATTAGAGACCACTATCGGATTTAACGTTATGGTATGAGGATAACACGATATGGTGATGATATAAGGTGAAAGGACGAACACAAACAAACCATGTCCGAGGCGGGACTCGAACCCGCGACCTCAGGGTCCAAGATCACTACGGAACTTAGCAATCTCTGTTACGAGGCCGACACAAAATATTTGTTTTGTGTCGACTATTTTTTGTAAATGTCTGATATTTAATACGTCTTTGAAACCATAGGAGAGCACTTCTAAGGTACCAATATGAGAACTAAAGATCAGTCTAAAATGGTCCCTATATGTTAAAACGACGTCATCCTGTGGTTTCTTTTCTGGTAAACGATCCAAAAACATGGCTTTGCTTTGTCCACCACCGGGAGAGATGGCTCACTGCATCAACCTGATGTCACTGCAGTCCCTCTGACCGGGAGTCCTAGGACTCCACTCCCCACGGCGGCAGGATTTTCGACACTAGCTTGTCACCTAGGTCGAATTCAGTCGCTGTTTGGAGGAGAATTCTAGCGGTCGGCTGCTCTGATCGGTACTTTTCTGTGGTTTCTCCGAACAACGCCAGGCGAATGCCGGAACAGTACCCTAACAAACGGGCCACAGACCGCGCGCCATCTTTCCTTCCTCTTCCTTGTACTATCATCACCCCTTACTTACACACACACACACACACTAACATACCCTACACTACCACATATGCCGGAAGACCGGTCGGGAGCTTACAGCTTGTCCCGGCTGGGGCGGTGCCCCACTGGTGGGAGATACCTTGTTGAGAGGAAAACCCCGCTAGTAGACGGTATGTCGGCGCCAGATCTCGCCATCCAGCGGGGAAAAGATCGTGGCCACCTCCCGAGAAAAATCACGCACTACACTTACGGAACTAATGCCCAAGTAGTTGACGCGCCCGGAAACACGAATCAATCAATCAATCATTGTCCATGAGGCCCTAAAAATTCTAAAACTTCCGATATCGTTCGTCAAAAGCAATCGTTACAAGCGAGTCTTTCAATCGATAAATCTCAGCGTATTTCCTCCCAAGGAATTCTGTAATCAATGTATTGAAATGGGAATGCACGCCGCAACAGCATGTGACGGAAACTATTTCGTTCTTGGTAGTCACCTTGGGACACTTTGGTTGTCTTATAGATCGACTTAAGCCTTAAAAGTTGCAGCTCGTTTTTCGAGGTAACTTTCATTCTGATTTCTGATTTCCCACAGTCATAGAAAAGTGAAATCGAACGTAAATTTGGTCACTCAAGCTTGTAGTTCCTTCGGGTGCTAATATTTTGGAAACTTACATACAAAAATAAAGAACGATTAATTTTTCCTCCAGACGTTCAGGATTGACTCATAGTTCTATGACTGGTGTATGTAAGTTGTACTTGGCTTATGTTGTCTTAGATTCTGGATACTACTCCTACTTTCATTCATTTTCACGCCCCCCCCTTAATGACTAATTTACACAAAATTATAAATCTATTGGAAGGAATCATTTACACATTTTCTCCAGAAAAATAGTGCAATAATCGTTGGAAATGTGACATTAGCTTTTGCTCTTTCCTTTCAATTCATCTATTAGGCCGAAAGTCTTTGAAATTTGTGCCAGGTAGCATACTCAGTCAACCAAAATGAACATAATGACACAGTTGTGACATCCCAGATGTGACCGAAAATGCTAAGGATTGGGAATCATATTAAAGTTGAATTATGAATCGTGCTAGAAAATCAGTTGATTTGATCCTAGCTTTCAAATTAAATGTATGTATCTTGAGCTTTCAATGCAGAAACAAGTATAGAGAAGTTGAAAGCGTGTCAGAATGGTTCTCTGGGACGTAAGTCAGTGATAAGGCAGCCTTTCGTGTTTACAGGGAAAAACATTTTTGTGCAAATTTTAAGGAATTGTAGTCAGAAAGTGAACATTGTACATAATGGAGAAATTACTATACTTATTTGATTTGTTGGATTAATGACAGTACTTTTGTAAGGCTTTGTTTCTCAAGTTTTTCAAGAAATAATTTACGTATTTTGTGGTCATTCCGTAAGACTTTGCAAGAAGTTCATCACCTTGACTTCGTTGAAGTCTGACGTTATTTGTCTGGAAAATTCCTTGGTCGGCTCATTAATTGTTTCTCTTAACTGGCACTTGTAGAATGAGGAAACGAAGGATGCAGGAGGAAAATAATTCCATTAGTAAGTAAAGAAATAATTACACTAATAATAAGGATGCAACAAATTAAGTATTTTAACCAAAATATTCACGAATTCTCCTTCAGCATAGTGTAGTGTATTTATAGTTTAATTCATCAGTTCTTTTCGTTCCAAGAATATAAAACTAGTGGTGCTAAAACAGCACGTACATTCTGGCTCGTATTTTCAAACACGCGATAATTATCAAATTTTCGAAAAATTGTAAATGATCTTACTTCAAAATCTATCTTTAAGGAATAGATTTCATTAGGGGGAAATCTCAATTTTCATAATTGCAGTTGCAGAAGACGCCGAAAAAAATTTTGAACTATTGCAATTTTCGAAAAATCAGGGTTTTTAACAAACATGAGACCTGCGCCATTCTCTTGAACGTTGTTTACACCATCCAACAAAGAAATATGGAGCCATTTGTTTTGAAAATTCTGAAAATGTTTCAGGAGTGTCATGTAAATTACCCCCCCCCCTAAAATTAAAATATAGTTTTCAAATTTGAGGGACCACGACATCATCCAGATTGGAGAATATCAATTCTGGAGAAAATCGCCTGAATAACCATTCAGCAGCTAGCGTTGTTCATAGGCGGACGGTTAAATAGAGAGACGTTTTGCTGTCAATCTATTTTCGATATCATGGACCCACAAATCGTGGATGCTGGCAACACCAAAGTTAGAGGATTTTGTTCTAAATTTATCGACTCGATTTATCCACTTTTTCGTTACGAAGGTCCTGTAAAAAGTGTTTTTCTGCCGAAAATTCGCAGTTTCGCAAATTCGCGCAACATTACATAAAAACTTTCCCACTACTCGGTGGCGAGAAAGTAAAATGTTGCTGTTCCACTACGCATCAAAGGAATAGCAAATATTGAATGGCGGACGGCGTCTAGTTTATTTATTTATTTATTAATTTGGTAAAAAACGGTAAAAACTCTAAATGACGTGTGGGGAAAGAGATTATCTGCCCACATTTTCTTCAGGTCCAGAATTTTTTTAAAAAAGCGAAATTAGCAACACTTGAAAAACTAGAAACAAGAATTTAGAAAATAATTATTATTTTAGAAAAATAAAAAAAATTGAAAAATGTTAGTTCCCGAGTTATAGAAAATAAATTTCAACGGTAAATTAATTGCTGATTTAATTTTTCTACATTGCTAACAAAATAGTAACGAACATCAGTTCTACTCGTACCACTGCAAACAAAGGGAGTGCTCAACAAAACGTGCGCACAGTGAAGCTACATGTACGTCCAGAAGCAAAACAAGGGGCCATCTCAGCATTTGCTCAATGGATCAGGGAAACTGGACAAAAACCTGATCGAGATGGGATCTTTCTTGGAGCCTTGCTGTTACATCACGTCAGTTGCGTCACACGTACTTTGAAAATGCAAACGCTACGCGCAATTTGAGAACAGGCGGGATATCACAATCAAATATTAGCTATTTTTAGTAAAAATCGAAACTTTTTTTTTTAGTTTATTTAAAGTCGCATCGACAGCTGGGTCATTAGCGACTCAGAAAATATGAGCATATACAGTACAATACATGAGCAAAGTTAAAACAGAATTAAATACAGTTAAAACACTTGATAAACTGTTAGTTACATATACGACATTAGTTACATACATTCGTACGTCAACAAGATTCGTACATCATTAAGAGAAAGGCAGTAGGCCAAAGATATCCTACAGAAAGTGAAATAGCGTGGAACAAACCACACTTCTTTGAAGTATTGTTCAGATGAGGCACCATTTTTGTGTTTTACAGGTTCAGTCGAAAAAAATCGAAACCTTTTCATAGTTTTCAAATTTTTACGAGTTTCTGATTATACAACAAAACCTTAGGCACCTTCGACAGAGCCGAATGGTACATAGTTTTCTTTCAATTTATGCGCGAATTGGATACTTGTAGTATAGATAAAACAATGATTTGGAAGAGAATGCTGCACTACATACCTATAGACCCCAACTTAAAGATAATTCCCTTAAAAAGATAAGTTTACGTCAGTGAAGTGTGTGGTGAATAGTACGTGGTGATGTAGAGATAAACATAACACGGACTCTATAATGCTCCACGAAGGTAAATGGTAATCTATGGTTATTATATGTTTGAAGCACCTGTATGTGGGAGTTAACGATAGTATGTTTTGTGGTAACCCAAGTTCGACTGATTCGTAATTTTGTTTTCTAGAAATGTAAAAGCACACAGGACAGGACAAAAGCACACAGGAGTGGTGATGTCATTGAGAAACTACCACGGCACGTGCAGACCAGCACCGATGAATGCACTCGTTTACGAGATTGGCGCCCTCTCCTAGCTCGCTACAAACTGAGGGGACGTCGGGTGCGGTTGACATAGCTGTGGTCGTGGTAGGGACTGCCCACGCCAGGAATGTGGATTCGTTGTGGCAGTGATGACGAGAGACCGGAAAAATTTGTAGTATGAAATATGTACATAAATATGTAATGAAAACAGTACGAATATGTAAGAAATATGTAAAATCCGATATCATATGCAATATTAAAATACGCTAATTATAAAACTCATTTGCATAATATAAACTTACACTAATAAAAAATTTCCTATACAAATTTTAAAAACGATACAAACGTTTTAAAAATCACTTGGAAAGCACAAGTTGATGCACACTTGCACCATACAACTTTCCCATCAGTAGTAAAAATTTCATGGATTGTTATTCAGGAATGTAGTTTAGCAGCCAGACTAGACGCAATAGAAACCGTCGTACAAAACTGGCGAAATCTACGACCAGCAAACAATCACTGCAGAAAGGAATATTCTCTTCTACTGTTACACGACGGCGACGGCGACGGCCAAAGTTTCTTGGAAATTAAGGTTGAAGGTCACGAAACGGGGCGTCAGTGATAGTTTTCACACCTAAAGGTGGGAATGGTCTGTTGCTGACGCGCTCTTCCCGCCACTGAGATAACTGAAGCAGGCGCGTCGGACTGTTTGAATATCCGACCGCTTCTTCACGAAGCGTACCACGACCAGATATTTTTGAAAATACTTCTTTTCATAAAAAATATAAAAGAAAGAAAAAAAGAAATATGTTGATAAAATAGCGAAATATGTAATATAGTGCCAAATATATAAAAATATGTAACGAAAAAGTTGGATATCCTGTTAGACGACGGGAAAGACAAAAAATATGTAATTACATAAAAATCCAGTCTCTAGTGATGACATTCTGGGAGTACTTAGTGGAGTCTAGTATCGTTTCATGCCCTGTAGAATATAGTGTGCTTCACAATTGTAGATTTAAAGAATAATTGGAAATTCGATGCGATTTCATCCTTCTGAACAACTCAATGATCGACCATGACAACTGTGAACGAAATAGAGTAAATTTCTATCGTAATTTTCTGTGTAAAAGAAGAATATTTTAGCCTTAAATAATTTGGTGTCGAACTGGTCTCCACTTCATTGAACCAAATATTCAATAGAATGAGGCGGTTTCTTCAAACCGCCTTCAACATTGAAAGATCGGGATCGCGGGGCGTTGTATCATCTAAAGGTAGGATCGCGATGTTAACCACGTTTTAAGGCAAGTTTATAATTCATTTGCAGTTGAAGAGGCGTCTTACACAAGAAAACGACATGTGTGTACTCTTAATTTGCGTGAAATTACCTGACGTGGACTTTATTTCTAACAAAATATTCTAAAGGAAGATTATAAAAAAATTTAATTATTAAATTATTTTATTGAATATTTTAATGTTTTAATAAAAATAACGCTTATGCCCTTGAATTGAATGCATTGTACACTTACAAATAATTTAAAGAAAAAATATTTTCCCCAACAGACGTTTAAGAGCTTAGGATTCTTGAAAAACTTTTTGAAGATTTTTCAGACTCTTTATATTAAGTACCCATACACATTAAAATATCCATTTCAAATTCCTGGAACTTTGTGTTCTGTCAGATTGTTTGGGAAAAAATATATTTTGGGGAAAACTCTTTGAATCCTTTAGGTGCTAATGTTGTGTTTGTGCAAGTGAACGGACTTCTTGAAAGTAACATTTTTTCGGTGTCGGGGAGTCCTAAAATGTTTTTTCCGTTCCATATATAACTGTATCTACACTATTTATACATTAAGAGAATACAAAAAAATAAAAAGGATCTATGTTAATAACGATAATTTTTTTTAGACAAAAAATATATTTATTTTGAAGAGCAAAGACCACACCAAATTGCTAAAGCAAATAAGCTTTTTTTTTTTGGTATTTTATGAATAGCGAAATTTGACGCAGGTAAACTATGCAAAGATAGAACGAATAATGTATGTTCAGTAATTTACATATTCGAATCACAAATTGATATAAACATATTGTTACTTACTGTTTTATTTCATTATATGCTTTGTAAAAACGTAATATAGTGATGTATATTATTATACAGCGCCTTACGTTGGTGGTGCTTAAACGGTCCTGCCAACTTTTATCTCGAAAATTCTGACACGCAAGATAAGTTGGCACCCTATTTTTATGACGGCTTTTGTGAGATATGGTATCCATGGTAACATTCAGTGAAAAACGTACCCTGAGTATCTGCATTGTCATATTTAAGAGCGTAGATGAAATCTAACAAAGGAAGCAGGTGTTGTTTCCCTTGTTTATGGAACTTCCATGTGTGTGCATTGCAGAAAAAGAAGAAAATCGTTTGAGATTTTTTGACATTATAGAAAATATTTCTGAATAATGTTTATCATAAGGAATTGAATGCAAATATTTTAACCACAAAAATGTATGAAAAAATATGAAAGCCTATTATTTATTCTCGAGGGACTCTTTATTCATGACTACTCATAATTTCTATGATTTTGCATATTATTCTTCATTGCTTCAATGCATACCTAGAGTAATTTCTTGGCATTTGGTTATAATTGGATGCTTTATAGATTAATTTGTTGGTGCATATTTGTGCATATTTGATCGATTTTCCTTGTTGGGGCATATTCGTGTAATTATGGGAGCATATTTTGCAGATTTCCGTTAGAGAAATAGAGAAAACGTTTCATGTTTTCAAAGAATCTATTTGTGAGCGTTTATTGTTAGGAAAGCTTGTCACAGTTTTCTTTTTTTCTTTTCTATAGATGACAAAATACTAGTGCAAATTAAGGTTATTTCTTGGTATATTTTTAGACCACGCAGAAAAAGAAGGTCTACAATGTAGGTACTTTACTGAGGTGCATATTTACTTCAATTATTTCTCCCGAGTAGTAAGTTAGGTTACATTATGTGTGATTAAAAATGTTTTTTATTCCAAGCATCCTTCTCCTGAATTTTTAAAGAAAGGTTTATCCTGAAAATAAAATGTTGTTAATTTTATTTGCATATTAAAGTACATATTTCAAAATTTTTAGGTCATAAATGCATATTTTAAAAAGCATATTTCAAGATTTTTTGGGCATAAAAATCCTCTTCCCATTTGTGACTAAAACACATAAAATGTTTCACCAAAATATGACATGAAAATAACACTTTTAATAGCTTCGGAGTAAATGTTAATTGGTATCTTAATACTACACTCTCATAGGTGGGCAACATAAAATATATTAAGAATTTGTCAATGTTAGAATATTATAAAAAATGTAAGAAAATTATTTATTTTGTATCTCATTGATCCCAACTACCATAGTAAAAAGAAACAAAATCCTTCAGAAACAAAAAGAGAAACAGAAACAAAATCCAACAACATTTAAATAAAATAGAAGACTGGTCCATTAAATGGAAAATAAAGCTCAACCCGACCAAATCAGCAACAAAAATCTTCTCATTCAGGCCATTCTCCACCCCCACCCCACTCCATATAAATAATAACACAATCCCATGGATCCCACAAAACGAAACTTTCAAATACCTTGGACTAAATTTCGACACCAGACTAAATTGGAAAACCCACATAACCGAAAAGACTAAAACTCACTAAAATAAAGTTAATCCAACTAGCTCTTACTCAATAATAAAAGTAAATATATCATTAAACAATGCAATAGCCTTATATAAATAACAATATTATAATATATATATAACAATATTACGACATTTACGGCAAAAATATTAAAACCACATTGAATTTTCCCCGAGGTAGCTTCGTTACGCCCATTACTAAATACCTCGGTAGTCGAAGGTTTAATGTTTAAAAATAATGCGTTTGTTTGTAGCCCAAATCAAGGTTTAATAAAAGCTGAAACGTTGGCAATTTGAATTAATGTTTCACTGACCAACACTCAAAAATACGTCCATACGTCCATCAACAGAGGTCGAGAAATCAAGCATGGATAGTCTTGAATGAAAATCGGAAGTATTCCATTTTATAAAAGTATTTTCTTCTATCCTTCTATTTTCCTGAAAAAAAAAATTGAAAATGTTAAAGAGGTTCCTTCTAAAGTATACTCCAAAATGAGAATATCGTAACAATCTCCGGATCGACACAACTAGATCTTACTCGTGACCTATTTTCCAAGTTTCTGTTCGAAAGCTTTCAATCTGACAGTCATGAGTGACACGTTAATTCCTTCGCACCATAAAGACTTTCGGATTTTCGGATAAAAATTGCATGCATCTCCTCACCATTTGCACCAATTTTAACTGTTTTTGGAGCTCTATCTTAATCCTGAAGTGTGTGCGAAGTAACAGCTAAAGGAAATCTTAAACACAAACTTTACATCAAAAATTCGACATCATATTGTTAAGATGATTCAAATAGTAGAGTTAAACCGTAGAATAAAGAGTATAAGTAAAAATACGTTATATTGAAGTGAAGTGTCTCAAAATGCAAAGTTCAAGTGTATTGGGATGATGAAATATTGAGAATAGTCTCCGACACATTGGTGTTTCCAATTTCTTTCTGTTTTCAAAATTATTTGGAAGTTCATGTTAACTCCTCTAGTCAATTGATTATTATATTCATCTCCAAAACAAGAAGTGATAACTACCAGTAATGCAAACAAGTACATAATGGACCTGAATGTACAATAAATTAAAAACCTACAGATCAAAGGCCTGAGAAAGACATTGAATTTTATCGTATGTTTAAGACATATGTTGTTTGTAACTTATAAGAGTAAAATCCTTCGATTCATTATACGTGTATTTCAAAAAGTAAGAGGAAGTAAATGCTGATAAATCCTTTTCCTTATATTATCGTCATATTAAAAAAAAGTTTTTTTTATCGTGGGAAGTTATATAGATATTCAACGCGAAAAGTGCCTTGTGATTTCACACAATGCTCACAAACCAGTTAACAACGAATTTGCACAAAAGCACGTTTCCTAAGATGCCATTAAAATCGCGATAGAAGCGTTTCCTGCTGGTTTGACTTCCTAACCCAGAGCTAGGAATAGGTAACCTAGTTCCGAAGGCCACACCACGTGGCTTCAAGGCCGCTAGTTGCTCTGGCATCCGCTAGCGGTGAGGGAGCGGGCGGGCGGGCGAGCAGGCAGGCTGCGCACGGAACATTTCCAAAACGCCCGCGGCATTTTCGTCACCGCTTCAATCCGCAGCACCTTCTGCGCACGGGGCACCAAGGACATGCGTGGAAAAATCGACAGTTAATGGGGCGGTCGACCTGCAAGCAATTTTGCTGCCCATTTTAGGAATCTTAAATGAAGATTGCCGCTAATGGAACCTAACTCGACTGAACCGAACGACTCTTCTGTGAGGTAACTACGTAACTATGCGGGTGACGGAAATATTTATCAGTTTTTGCTAGTAAGTTTGTATTTGGAATATGGCAACTTTACCAACTGTAAGGCTGCTAATGTAAAAGTTAGCTCTGATCTAACATGAGATTTATTTACTATTCCCTTTCAATATTTATGTATGGCATGTTATTCCTATTTCCTGTCAATACGAATCTTGGTGTCTTATCGATACCCTTCCCTTCCGACCGAGTTTTTTAACTCCTGGTGCAACCACCCTGAATGCAAACCATTCTCTCCAGCCATCGATGCGTTCGATGCTTCCGTTGTGGGTCACAGTACGTTCTTAACCCTCATGCAACCAGCGTAGGTCTTAATCTCATCGGCGCCTGGTTCCGTTGAGGCAAAGGGCTCTAGGCTGCACCGTGGTGATGCTGACCCTGCGGTTCATAGGCGCCAGTTCAATGGCGCCGACTGATCGCCTCCAACAGTTACACATGTTTACCCGGGGAAGGCATTAAGGAACGGATGGATGACCTGATTTATTACGTCGTGTTTGTGGGAGCGTCAATTGGTCCAGGAAGTGTGCTTCATCATGGGAGGTGGCTGTGATGTTCCTCCGCTGGACGGTGAGATCCGGCGCCGACCTACCCGGAGGAACGCGAGGATTCCCCGTCCAGGTATCTCCCCCAGCTGGCCACCGCCACAGCCGACAAGCTGTAAGCTCCCGACAGCTCTCCCGTCATATTTTGTAGGGTAGCGCATATACGTGTAAGTGTATGTGTAAAAAAAGGGGGGTAAAGATAGGACAGGGAAGAGGAAGGAAAAATTGCGGGCGGTCATTGGCCCGTTTGTCAAGAAGCCCCGGCTTTCGCCTGGTGTTGATCGGAGAAACCACGGACAACTACCGATCAGAGCAGCCGGACGCCAGAATTCTCCTCCAGACAGCGACTGAACTGAATTCGACCTAGCTAGATAGTGTCGAAAATCCTGCCTCCGTCGGAACTCGAACCCTAGGATCTGCCGGTCAGAGACGCCGCGAAGACGTAGATAGATAGATATTTATTATTTCCGCAAGTAGGTTTATGCAACGTGGTGGCGGAACATTAAAATTTACATATCCCAACAAATCGTCCCGTATTCCATTAATGGGCGAACTAGAGATATGTAAGCTAATTCTCTCGCTTTCGCAGTACTCTTTTTTAGTATTCGCATAGTAAAATGTAAGGATCTCCACGCTTTCCCTACGACAAAGTTGACCTGATTTTCCCAACTCAATTTGCTATCAAAAATTATTCCCAAATACTTACAAGACACGACTTTTGGAATTTTTTTCGTTGCCTAAACTGTATTGAGTTTCAGTATATTTGCGACCCCGACATCAGTTGATGCCCTGAGCCACCTCAGATGGTGGGAGGGACACGTGGTGTTTTGGCAATGTACACCCTGCCACAACACTACTGAAAACATCGCCCTTTCGGGGGACTGGAGCCCGTAGTCTTGATGTTCTGCACAGATAGCCACCGAAGCTCCAGGTCCTATATATATATTCATTATTTCTACCCACAATATCGACTTTGTATAAATATTTAGGGCATATTTGCACAATAATAATCTCGAAATATCTTAGTTTAGAATATAATAATTTTCAGTTTGTGCACCTACGGGAGCTTCAACTATTATATTTCGTACATATATAGACGTTCATATTTTTGATATTCTCTGACAACGCGTAAGGATTCTTTGGCTATTGCTGAGTGTTACATTGCCGAAAAATGCTCTTAACTATATCTGTCATGTACATTTTCTCGGTCTTTTTTTGAAATATGTTTTGCCCGTTGATTCAGATCCGTTTCTACTGCAAAGAAAATATAAAAGAAATCGATTTTTGTAAGTATTCCAAATACTAAGAAAGTCTGATGTCTCTCCCTCTTCCTTCCCTTTCTCTCTCTCTCTCTCTCTCTCTCTCTCTCTCTATATATATATATATATATATATATATATATATATATATATATATATAATCTCCGACACCGTATGATCGATTTACGTGATACGTGAAAGTTGGCACTTGTACGTATTTTTTTCACCCTGATGGTTTATGTGCTGTTAATTCTGTTGTAACTCCAGTACATGGCCCTGTAGAACAAAACTAAATATTCAAGTCAAATGCAACCTGCAACACAATTGGCAGCGTTTTGAATGTATATCGTTAAATTAAAACTCCTAAACGAGGCGTTTTACGGACTTAAAAACTAAAATTTTGAGGCCAAAGGCATCAAAGAAACGTTTGTCACACCGTAATCTACAGAATTAACTGAACATTCTATTACATTTTTGCTGGTACGGCACTTCCCGATATTACCTCACCTGCTCAGAGACGTGCAGAATCTGCTAGTAAATGTGAATGAGAGTGACACAGCGGCAGAGACAGACACACAGAGACTGACAGACAGGGACAGGGCGAGGGAGGGAGATATAGTGAGAAAGGGAGATGAAGGGCAGGGCAACGTCTGCCGGGTTTTCCTAGTTCGTCCATATACCTATCGGTTCCACCCCACGGACTTAGGAGAATTTGCAGGCGAGCGTCAGCGGTAATGCAGCCAGCTGTTGAACCGTGAAAGAAGTGAAAGTGCGCCCCAACAACAACCTAGTTAGGCGCGCTCGGCTCGTCGCTCGCATCCAAGAGCGCCTGCAGCAGCCGCCGCCGCTGCAGTCACCGCTCCACCTCCGCCTTTCCGAAAGTCCATCGGAGCTCATGCACGAGAGGCTTCTGGTCACTTGCGCCGAGTTTGACGGAGGGGCGATCAAAAGAAGGAGCGCGCGCGCCTCGGCGTCCCCTCGGCCACTTCAAACTTCCGCGTAATCAGGTTATAAGCGGCCGCTTGGCCACAGGCGGCGAGGGCGGCGAGGGCGGCGAGGGCGGCGGCTGCAGCGCCGCAGGTCACGCGCGAGCGCCGCCCGGGCGCGCCCGGTGCAGCGGAAGGGCCGGCGCCGACGCGGGGCGCGGGCGGGGGCGGGGGCGGGACAGGATGGGGCGGGGCGGGGCGGGGCGGGTGAGGGCGGGACGGGGCGGGACGGGCCGGGGTGGGGCAGGGCGGGGCGGGGCGGGACGGGGCGGGACGGGGCGGGGCGGGACGGGGCGGGACGGGACGGGACGGGACGGGACGGGGCGGGACGGGACGGGACGGGGCGGGACAGGCCGGGCCGGGCCGGGCCGGAGTGGGGCGGGGTGGGGCGGGGCGGGGCGGGACGGGGCGGGACGGGACGGGATGGGACGGGACGGGACGTGGCAGCGCGGGCTGGAAGGGGCGGGGCGACACATGGCGGGGCGGGGTGGGGCACACGTAGGCGTGTTCCTCGTGCCACTGGCGAACGGTGCGCTCTGGCGGGAGAGGAAGGGCAACAGCAGCTTCTAACATCCCAAGGAAAAACCTTCATCATTCACTATATATAGTATAACTATATATACTACGTCACTATATACCACTATATATACTATGTCGGAGAAAACTAGTGGCTAGCTCCAGTACTTTGCGTGACACATTTCATTTTGGTAGCTAATTCAAATCAGGTCCTGTAGTCTCTTACGATATTTTCATTCATTAAAACCGTTTTCACAAAATTTCGGAATAACAACGTAGTTAATTAGACAAAATACGCTTAGAATTGTCTTAAGAGCTTATTTTCGAAGTTTCGACGTTACCTCCCCGGACAACCTGTATCTATGTCGTGTTTAACTATTATTACTTATTAACTATTTACTTTCAATATTTTGTATCTTTTCGTCTCAGTACACCATGCACAACTACATCGTGGTCAATAAATCGTTGTTAATAAAATACATTGTTATACGTTGATACGATCTCTCTATCAATGGTCATTAACTGAAGTTTCGTCGAGTGGTAATTGAACACTTTTTCATTACACCTCGGTACCTGGAACGGAAACACGACCATTTCACACATGTTTTAGTGAAGCAATCAATAGCATCCTTCTCAGAAAACATTTTTCTAACCAAAGCAAAGAAGATATCAAGACATTCAAGAACCACAAAGCAAAATTGCACGAACCACAAAGCACTTTGACCACAAAGCAAAATTGAACGACCTGTTTGCTTCTGAAGCTTATGCTTAAAATACCTATGATTTTATTGAGTACTTACTACAAAGTGGAACGAAATGGTATAAATCTATTCACGAACAATTTTTTATTTATTAAGAAGGACTTGATGCTATCATTTTTATTCGTTTTTTATTATTGATGGTTGGTGGTTGATTGATGTTGGTTTGGTGCCTTGTAACTAGTTGTAGTTCGTTAAATATATGTGAAATTGTAACTTCAGAAATCAGGAATCATTTTTCCTTCAAATAACGTGTGCTCGATATAATTTTTTAAATAATCCGCATAATGTGCGGTATAACTTTCGTTGGTGTGTCGAAGTTCCCATAACTTGCGTACCTCATTATTCAGTTCCAAAAACGTGTGTTCGCTCGCTCTGAATTGGTTGCGTGGCTCGCTTCGTCCGTTGGCGTGCGCTCATTTAGCGGCAAGGCGTGCGAGCGAGCGGGCCTCCCGCGCCCAGCGGGAAGCCAGGTGGTCGGGCGGGCAAGGCGCCAGCAGCCGAAGGCGGGAGGGCGACAAAGGGCCGCTGGGGACACGCCCACGCGGGCAGCGCGCCAGGGGAGGAGCGGTCAGGGATGAGGGGCAGGAAGGACCGGCCGGCTGGAGAGGAGGAGGAGGAGCAGGAGCAGGGAGAGGAGGAGGAGGAGAAGGAGGAGAAGGAAGACGGAGAGGGAGAGGAGGAAGAAGTGGGAGAGGAGGAGGAAGATGAGGGGGAGAAGTAGGAGGAAGGGGGGATGAGGAGGAAGAGGGAGAGGGGGAGGGAGAGGAAGAGGAGAAAGAAGTGGGAGAGGAGGAAGAGGAAGAGGGAGAGGGGGAGGAGGAGGAAGAGGGAAAGGAGGAGGAAGGGGGAGAGGAGGAAGAGGGAGAGGAGGAGGGAGAGGAAGAGGGAGAGGAGGAATAAGAGGGAAAGGAGGAGGAAGATGAGGGGGAGAAGTAGGAGGAAGAGGGAAATGAGGAGGAAGAAGAGGAAGGGGAAGAGGGAAAGGAAGAGGAAAAAGAGGGAGAGGAAGGGGAAGAGGGAAAGGAAGAGGAAAAAGAGGGAGAGGAGGAGGAAGAGGGGGAGGAAGAGGGAGAGGAGGAAGAGGAAGAGGGAGAGGAGAAGGAAGAGGGGGAGGAAGAGGGAGAGGGGGAGGAAGAGGGAGAGGAGAAAGAAGTGGGAGAGGAGGAAGAGGAAGAGGGAGAGGGGGAGGAGGAGGAAGAGGCAAAGGAGGAGGAAGGGGGAGAGGAGGAAGAGGGAGAGGAGGAGGGAGAGGAAGAGGGAGAGGAGGAAGAAGAGGGAAAGGAGGAGGAAGATGAGGGGGAGAAGTAGGAGGAAGAGGAAAAAGAGGGAGAGGAGGAGGAAGAAGAGGGAGAGGAGGAGGAAGAAGAGGGAGAGGAGGAGGAAGAAGAGGGAGAAGGGAGGAGGAAGATGAGGGGGAGGGAGAGGGGAGGAGGAGGGAG
Organism: Acheta domesticus; assembly: GCA_031308135.1. Classification (NCBI taxonomy): domain Eukaryota; kingdom Metazoa; phylum Arthropoda; class Insecta; order Orthoptera; family Gryllidae; genus Acheta; species Acheta domesticus. The sequence continues at coordinate 212,885,574 of JAHLJT010009419.1, forward strand.
AGGGAGGGGAGAAGAAAGATGGCATGAGGAGGAGGAAGCGGAGGGCGAGGAAGGGCGGGGGGGGTGAGGCGGTGCGTGGGCGGCGAAGGGTCGCGTCCAAGACGCTTGGCTGCGCGCGCTGCGTGCCCGCCCGCGTGCGCGTGACCGACCGGGCGGGCGGGCGGGCGGGCGGGGCGTGCACACGCGGCCGGTCCGGTGGGCACGGCCCTGCCCTGCCCTCCCGCCGCGTGCTCCCTGCGCGGCGTCGCCCACGCGACCGCTCGTGTGCAGCGCCTCGCCGCTCGCATCTTACGCCTGTCTCCGCTGCGCAGCCAGCCAGCCAGCCGGCAGCCGCCCCGCCCCGCCCCGCCCCGCCCCGCCCCGCCCCGCCCCGCCCCGCCCCTCCCCGCCCCGCCCCGCCCCCGCCCCGCCCCCGCCCCGCCCCGCCCCGCCCCCGCCCCGCCCCGCCCCGCCCCGCCAGCGGCAGCCGCGCGTCGCGTCGCGTCGCGATTTCTGCGCGCCCCTGCCCGCCGCCCGCCGCCGTTGGGAAACCCTCCCAGTTGGCCGGACAGCTAATGTTGCGTTTCCCGATCGCCACATCAGGCCCACTCGGGGGCTGCCATTTGATGCTCCGTTCAGGTTCACTTCGCGCAGTGGCTCCCTTGACGCGCCCACGGGCTTTCTCCAACTGTTCCACTGCAAGTGGGCTTGCCAATCGGCAGGTGATTTCGGAGGTTTGTATACAAAGACTTGGCACTCATAAATCGTTTTCCATTGGACATATTTGCGAAACGTATCTTTGTTTCTTTAGAAGGAAGCAATTTCATCTTCTTATTAATATTTTAAAAATTATGTTTTAAAATTACATTGTAGTAAAATTTCCAATTGTAATAGGTTAATTGTAGTGTTCTGCCACCAGGTTGTATAAACCTGCCTGCAAAATAATATCTATCTATCTACGTTCTTTCCTCTAGTATGAAAATACGTAAAATGATTTCTCACAAGATAGTGTTATTTTTTAAACTTCGTTACACGGTCATAGAAAATGCGTGAAGATATTTCTACAATATTTTCTCAATATCTAAAAACATTATTTGAAGAATTCTAAAGAAACTCTTGAAAATAGTTTTATGTCAATTTGGAACTTTTGAAACTACTTGTGCAAGGTGAAGTTTTCGTGGATTAATGTAAAATTCAACTCATGCTTACGTTCTTTGCTTGATCTTAAGGTCACTTTGATCACAATTTAGTTATATTAGTAACAAATTTATCTTCAGTTTACATTTCATGTTTAGTTAACAGAATGTGTTATAGCCTAATTAATGTTTATGACATCTTCGTACTTAGAAAACAGATTCGTGACATATCACTGTATAAATACGTTTTGGAGAGAAAATATTCTTACATTCATTGTCAAAGAACCAGATATGAAATGTCGCGTGGGATTTTTCTTCAACTTTACAACTCATTTCCTTTCTTGACGAAATAAACTTTTGGAGTTCCTGTGCATTCTGACTCAAGGAAGGTCTTCTGCATCAACGACCGCCTCTAGTTGCAGTGACCAACCCGAGGGAGAGCCGTTTTGCTCCGACGCAACGTCTCAACAACCTTCACTTGCAAGTTATGGCTTCCAAGAAGCAGGAGTGGGCCGAAGAAAGAGACGTTTGTGGGAGGGGCCTCGGATAGATAGAGAAAGGAACTACGTCCTCGCTCTATCTAATATGTGCCTTTACGCTATTGGTTATAAAAAGTATTGTCATGGCGCTTAAGTTTTGCAAGAACATTAGTGAGATGAGCTTCGCGGAAACCGTTTGTTACCTCCACTAAAAATGTTATCATGTATTAAAACATCAGCATCGTGACTGTTCAAATACCTTTTACAATAATGTTACCTTTGATGTGAGGTCGATTCGATTGTTTCGATGGTTTGGTCATCAATCCAGACAAACTGAGAAGAGAATGCTTTTGTTGTAGCTAGTAATATAAAGGTAAAGACTGTAAAATGCTTCCAACGACATATTGCTGTTGAACGAACATTAAAAATGCACAGAATGTAAAATGTAAGTAAGATGCCACAGTCTTCTATGGTTGAGATGGATTGTTGTGGAATTGGACGTGATAAGCTATTCCAAAAATACTTGAACGAGATGTCAGTTGTACGTTACATTTGAAACTTAGAACGATTTTTATTATAGTCCTCCGTACACATTGGAGAAACAAGAAGTTATTTTATAACTTGTCAATATTACTTTTAAAGAATGGATTTCATTCCATAACATTTGACAAATGTCTTTAGCAATGATTGTCATTACTATCATGATTGTATAATTATAACGGTTTTCTCCATGCTGATTTTCCTTACACGTTTTATCATTCTGAATTAGAGTATTTTCTTATTCTGTTCTCCTACAAGTGCAGGAAAGTTAATCAAGAAGTTACTAGAATTTAGAAAACAACCTATCATAAAGTTGAAGTGATTGTTCTGAGATTGTGCTCAGTTTTCAGATGAACGTGAGACCTTTTCACAGTACTTCATATCGACAGACATTGCCATGATAAACAAAGTGTGTTACATTCAGCTACTTAAATTAATATTTGAATAATTATCCAAATGTTGTCTTCCATAATTTTACGTGGCTTTAGGTTTGTTATACCACGACTAACTCTATTGGTAGCGGTTGAATCTTTCTATGGCGACTTGCAGTAGAGCGCAGGCTAGCGAGAGTTCAAACAAGGGAGCCTAGGGGTGCAGAGGGCAAATGGAGCGGTGCCGAGAGGAGCGAGGGTTCGCAGGGTCGGGGCCGGGGGCCGGGGGGATGGAAGGGCTGCGGGAGCTAGGGCTCGGGAAGCCAGGCACAGGAACTACTTTTAGCAGCGCAATCGGCAAATGAAGTATGCGCGCATACTCAGCCCTTGCGAACGCAGGGGTATACCACATTCCCCACGTGCACTAACGTCAATGAACGTTGAGGATGCGCATTGAAGTAGCGTTTTTATCACATGAGAAAGATCTCATAATAAATGACCTGGACTAATTATTAATTTTAACGTGTATTTTCAAAATATGGCGATAGAGTCCAACCGACGAAATTAAATTTCGATGCACTCATGGAATTTTAAAATAAAGGATTAACTCATGGAAATAAAAAAAAGAACAATCGTAATACTTTAAACCAGAAAAGTATATTTTTGGTATTTCTTAAAGGAAATGATAATTAATTTTGCAATACGCAGCATGTGAAGAAAAATTGAGGGAGTAGCCTGCATTTGCACATAATGGCTGTGATCCTGGAAAATTGTAGAATTTTTTCTCTTCCCGGAAGAACAAAGTAATTTTCTAGTAAGCAAAATATTTCTCAGACATGAAATAAACATTTGAATGCCTTAAGAATGGAGGCCTTAAAAACCGGAATTTGTTTAAACAACCGGAGTATTTTTATTGTTGTGACTTGATTATTATTATTATTTGATCTTTAGGGCTCTTATTAACATTAAGCCCCGTAGAAACATTATTCAAATTAATTTTAAAGAGGATACAATTTGGTACAACTTTTGTATAAAACATTTCTTTCGAAAAAAATTTCCAAGCGAGCTACAAATTTAAAAAAATGTTTTATTTCATCCAAATGTGAACAAAACACACTGTGATGATATTATAATCAACACACACACACACACACACACACACACACATATATATATATATATATATGTATATATATATATATAAAATGTCTATTACATGTAATAATACTATTTATCTCACCTTCGATGAAAACATTGTCTCACAAAGTATGTACCAATTGCCGAAAATATTAATATATAAAAATATTACGTATGTGTTCCAGCTTAACTCTTCAGCACAGGAACAAGAATTTCATTTCAAGGAAATTCGACGTACATTATTACTGGCGAATTTCAAAAAGAGAAAATAATACTGAAGGGGTAAGATACCCCTAGAGGGGTGAATGGGAAGGATGTGACATTTACAAACAAAAACATTATGCAACCCGCAAGGTACATACCGCTCGTTTAGCGCACCGAGTGAGTATAGTGGCCGTGAAGACAGGGCTGTTTAATAGATGATTGTGATCAATTAATACTGAGGAAAAGCGGGATATTCTCACGATAAAACACTAGTAAATGGCGAATACGTACTTTGCGTACGCAAGAATATGTACTTCGCCTGTATACAAACAACCTACCCAAAGGAAGTTTTTATGACCCCTCTCCAGGTAAAATGTATTTGCCGTCTGGATTGTCGCGCCACAGCGTGCCGAGCCTCGAGGAGCAGTTAAAGACGTGGACGGCTTCGGTGGCCGACGCGGGAGAACTACTTTTAGCGGCGCAATCGGCGGCCCGAGTGCGGCGAGGGGCAAACGGCGGGCGCGGCGCGGCGCGGCGCGTGGAGAGCGGTGGCGGGGCGCGGGGCGGGGGCGCGCTCTACTAGTGCATGCAGCTAGTGAGCACTGCGCTACTTTGCAGGGCATAATAAGGCTGTTAATTGCATTCGTATCCGCGAGGCGCACTGCGAATCAATACCCGAGGGCGGGCGGGCGGGGCGCAAAATGCACGGAGCGCCGAGGCGGCGGCGGCGGCTTGCGGGCGGAGACCGCGACCGCGGGGCTGCGTGGGGGCGCCACTCTGCAATCGCACATTGTTTCTCCTATTATTTCTAACAGTTAAGGAATACGACGTGGATCGATGTCCGTGCGCGCCTACCGCTGCGGTCATTAAGCCTGAGGGAATAGTGCGCATTATACCCCTTTTACTTCCCCGTACACGTACGTATATACGGAGTAATATACATAGTGTAGGGAAAGTTATGTAATGCTGAGGAAAATAGATTTCGAGATTTCAACGGAAATACACGTTTTAGGGTCCCCTGATACCGAAAAAGTGGGTCTTTTCAAAATGTCCGTCTGTCTGTCCGTTCGTCCGTTCGTTCATCTGTCCGTCCGTCTTCATGTCTTTCTGTCTGTCTTTCTATCTTTCTATCTATCTTTCTATCTATCTGTCTGTCTGTCTGTCTGTCCGTCCGTCTGTGAACAACACTAGCGCTTAAACCATGCGTACGATTTCTTCCAAACTGAATATTCCCCGGTTGATCTTCGTCCACTCGAGGCGTCTCGATTTTGAAAAACCTTCTTCAAAATTTGGGGGTACTTGTGTTTCAAATGACTTCAAATGAGGTTTTTCGAAAACTCAAAACTTTGCTGTGGATAAGAGCTTCAAATTTCGCATTTACAATAGCGCTTAAACGCCATTTTCTTGAAAACGGCTGCAAATTTTTCAACGGAAATTGCCATTTAGGACAAGGTTTACCTGTTTTTTTAATATTCTTAGAATACTGTTTTTGTTCTACTATTGCAAAACCGAAAAATTAAGAACATATCAAAAAATGTAGTTTGGGAGCGATAGATGGCAGCTGTCTAGAGTAGTGGCAAGTCCGAATAGCTAGCCTAGACCAAAAGAAACAGAAAACTAATACGGAAAGTCTGCCATTCTGTAGAACCACTAGTTCTTCCTTCTGATAGCTACGCCAGGGGACACCAACTCTGATGGGACAGGCTGAATGTAGTGTAGGCGTATGTGTGTGCGTGTGGGTGGGTGGGTGGGTGCGTGGGTGTAAGGTTTGTGGAGGGAATAAGGATGACAAAGGGAAGACGACGCGCGGTCCGTGTTTAAGTATTACTCTGGAATTCGCTTGCCATTGTTTGGAGAAACTAGTGCTGCGAGTGTTTTCAGTCCACAAAAAAAATAAATTAAAAATTAATTGAAAGATAAATTATCCTTCCTGTATGAAAAACTAGTTGAACCCGTACGTAAAATTCGCACATTTGAAGTTTATTGCGTTTTTTCTCGTAGCCGGAGACAGCTTTTGTCTTAATGGATCGCCTTCTTGATGCAACGAATGCCCCTGCGAGTGTTTTCAACCCGTAAAAATATTTGTGTAGAATGGGATTTCAAATTGAGCGCATTGGTGATGCAGTCATTGCTCCTATTGGTGATCCACATTGCTTCTTTTCAATATTTTAGAGACAATGATGAAAATCATCCCTAGGCCATATTATGAAGCCAACATTGTTCAGTTCGAGATTTGAGAAAGAGCATCTTTTAATAACATATTTATGGCCTTTTTGTGTTCTCGAATCCGCATTCTAGACAAGTTCCGAAACGCCGCAAGATAAAAGTGTCTATTTTTTTTGACAGAAAAATCAGTTTTCTGATACCAAAAATGTAGATATTTATTGCTTCTGTACACAATAAATTACTTTCTCGAATACGTAGTATACTGAAAATTTTAGGCTTTTGAGCGCTCTTCAAACCAAAAAACGTATTTTCCCCTGGTGCGATTCTTCTTTGCTCTACCCAAAAGCCTAAACCGAACACAGAATTTTCTCCAATTTGATCTTCTCCAATAAATCTGTCTGTTGATGCGACACCTCGAATTTCAAACACTCATTTTAATTCCTGATGGTACTTTGTATGAAATGCCAAGGAAAGTTTCAAAATTTTCTCAAAAATGGCTCCAAATTGTCTGTTTAAATTGTTTCCTTGAGTAGAGCAATGCACACTTATATAACTGGCGCAAGTCAGATTTTTCATTAAAACCTCTCTATTTAAAAAAACAAGAAAATTAAAAAAATATTTCAAAACCTGTTCTTTAAAATTATACCTTCAAATAATGTAATGTACAATTTTTGAAGTTATGAGTAGTTTTAATGTAATATTGATTGAAATAGTGGCAAAATAAAAAAAAATATTTGAACTAGATTTTCCTAGTAATGGCACCAATTTCTTTTCTCGTTCAGAGAAACGATGGCTGGCCTATTAATATGGCATAGGTCCAATTTTCAGAAAACCCCTGACAAGTTGATAATGGCAGAAATTCAACTTTATTTTTGAGACGTGAACTTTTTGAGGTGCCGGCAGACAGCTTGTCAAATGGTTGAGAATTTCTTGGGGAACCTGTGAGCAGGTCTCAGTTTCATAAAATAACCCAGTTTCCGAAAACTGTAAATGTTAATTCATAAGGCGTTGTCCATTTTTTGTTTCAAAATATGAATATATTTCAATATTTCGCAAAAATTTCGTGAAATACAGGCAAATTTTTATTGTCTCTTTTTTTTAATGACTCCAATTTCAGTCTTAAAAATTTTGCTTGTATATATCAAAGGACGGTAAAAGAGTAGTTCTAGTGTTATTTCAAACGAACTCTCTGTATTATCGAAAATTGCAAACTTTTAACATAAAAAAGTCGAGGAAGGTTTTGGTTTTAAGCATTTCCATTTTTAAAAAATGAACTCATTAAAAATTGTTCATAATCTTTTTAAAAAAAGTATTTTTGCGTAATTTGTGTTTGACATTAATGCAATTTGTAAATAAAACTTTTTTCAAAATCGCTCCAAATCTTTTCTTCCAAATTATTTCACGGTTATAGCAAGGGACGCTTAAAAGATTCGTACGTATCTTATTTTCGTTGATCTCTCTGAATTTCTGAAAATTGTAAATAGAGAAGTAATACGAGAAGTATGTGCTGTTGTAGCACCACTAGTTTGTTCTTCTGATTGATTTGCGGAAAGAGTCGTTATTAGCACTATCTGTTCGAAGAGTTTGAAAACAAAATTTGGAGCCATTTATGAGAATATGACGTTTGAGCGTTTCTGAAAATGCGGAATTTTGAACTAGTTTTCACAGAAAACGATGTAGTTCCCGAGAAACTTTACTTGTCATTGTTTAAATCACATGTACTTGTAAATATAATAATGTGCTATATATATATATACATATATATATATATATATATATATATATATATATATATATATATATATCGCTACTAATGTAAATATTAACGACGTGAGTAAAAAATACATTTTTGTAATTTTTGAAAAAACAAAAGGATAGAGCAATATGGAAATTATGTCATTTCATAGAGTACATCTAGCACTATCCATATCAAAGGTTTAAAGAAAACATTTGGAGCCGTTTTTGAGAAAATCTTGTTTTTGTATTTTTTTTTAAATTGCTCGCAATATTGCGCGAAAACTACTATAATATTTAAAAAATGACCTTAATAATAGAACTCACTTTGGAGAACAATCTTCAATTTTGGAGTTGTAGGAAGATGCCGAACAAAATTCAAAATTTTGCAATTTCGAAAATCCAGAGTTCATCGTGAAAATCGGACCTATGCCACCTTTGTAAGTGTATTTCACTCTATTCTCTCAAGAAATTTAAAGAAAAAATTTTGAGCCGCTTTTGTGAAAAATTTGAAAGGGGAGATTCATGTAAAGTACCGTCAAATTTTGAAGAAACTTTTTCAAAATCGCGGCGCCTCTAGTGGAACCAGATCGACCGGGGAATATTCATTTTGGAAGAAATCGTACTTACGGTTTAAGGCAGTGTTGTTCACGGACGGTCGGACGGATGGACGGTCGGACGGTCGGACGGATGGACGGACGGACGGACGAACGGACGGACGGACGGACGGACGGACGGTCGAACTGACGGACGGACTGACGGACGGTCGGACGAATGGACGGTCGGACGAATGGACGGTCGGACGGATAGACGGTCGGACAGTCTGTCGGACAGTCTGTCGGACGGTCTGTCGGACGGTCTGTCGGACGGTCTGTCGGACGGTCTGTCGGACGGTCTGTCGGACGGTCTGTCGGACGGTCTGTCGGACGGTCTGTCGGACGGTCTGTCGGACGGTCTGTCGGACGGTCTGTCGGACGGTCTGTCGGACGGTCTGTCGGACGGACGGTCTGTCGGACGGACGGTCTGTCGGACGGACGGTCGGTCGGACGGACGGTCTGTCGGACGGACGGTCGGTCGGACGGACGGTCGGTCGGACGGTCTGTCGGACGGACGGTCTGTCGGACGGACGGTCGGACGGTCGGACGGTCCCACAGACAGACGAAGGGCGGACGTTTTAAAAAAAACATTTTTTTCGTTACCAGAGGACCCCAAGACGTGTACTTCCGTTAAAATATCGAAATTGATTTTCCGCAGCATTACATAACTTTCCCTACACTACGTATATTACTTCGTATATACGTACGTATACGGGAAAGTAAAAATGGCTCAGGACTTATTTTTGTTGAATTTTCGAAAATTGCAAATTTAGAAACAATGTGTTGTTGACGCACCAATAGTTTTCGTCGACAATGGGAAATTGTGTTAAAGCATGTGTGTTGTCATAGAGCTAACAACATTATTTGCACGGGTTTGCTAATAAAATTCACACTCATAATGACGTAGAAACGTTTGAGCAATGTGATTTTTAAATGGGTTTATGGAATGATAATCTTGTTTAAATAATTTTCCAATTACAACCACTTCAACATCTGAATGTTGGGAATTGAATTCAATCCTTGCAAAATGAAAAGGTGTAGATGAAATTTCATGAATTTATTTTCAAAATTACTATTATTACGATATAAATATGAATTCAGGTTCATCCGAATCAACAATAATATACATATCATCCAAAATCACCATAGTTTTAAAAGTACAACCGTAGTTTTTAAAAGGCAAACTTACGGCGACGACTTTACAACTTTAATCTGAACAAAAGATACCACATTATTTATTTAAAAATTGTTCAACTCTTTATTGTAACTCGTAAAATAACTATAAATAATAGATGAAGTTAAAATATCTTTCATCTAAACAATAATTGAATTTCCCAATAAGTTAAATTATCTGTGAGTTGAGCAGTACTTTTAGAAAATCCAGGGGATGCATTTTATTATTCCGTATAATGAAATCCATAACCCTAAACTCTCTTCTACAAGATAAAATTTTAGAACCCATCGCTTCCAAAATTCTTAACTGCCAATCACCAGAACGTAGTTATTTTCGAAATCGGTGGGTACGTCCGCCTCATGAAAACGGACCTGTGCGGGGCATGAACCGACCCCCTCCCCCCCCGGCAAGGTGCCCATGCGCCAGGTGGCGCTGCTCATCCGCGTGATGCCCTGCATGGCTGGCGCCCTTTGCATGGATCCCTAATTATCGGTCTAAATGAAATTTACGACTCTTTTACCGCCCTTTATATGGCTGGCTGCCCGCCGCCAAGAGAGGCGGCTCCGATGGACATTTCATTCCCTCCTGTCGTGCTGCCACCCAGCGCCAGGTTAATGTCGCATTGCAGACGCCATCAGGGGGGATATGGGAAATCCGAATTAGAGAACGAAATTATTTAACTTAATTTCAGTAATGCAGTATCCAAGTTAGTATTTGCGGGCGTCCGATTCTATTTTAATTAGCACGTCGTTGTGCATCAATGCTGTGCTGCCACATCTCTTTTAATGTCAAAAGAGTTTCCATGATACAAAATATTGTTTCATGTTTAAGATTTTGCTTATATACAGTCTAGTTTGTAATAATGTTGAAATGTAGTGATAATTTATAATTCCAATGGTATCAATTACAAAAACCTTTATTCATTCGTAGGTAATCTAATTATGCATGTGAATGTTTTAATCGGATTTGCAACACTTCGTTGTTTATTTTTTTGTGCAGACATTTTCTGTCAGATTCTGAAGTTCTGTTCATTATATTTTATCAATAAAACTATTTACATATCTAACATTCTAAATAAATATTTTAAAGTTTGCACAAAAGGTTGTTGTGATTCGCTCTGAAATACGGTTTCAATCACCATTTATCAATGCAACATCTAGAGAAAATGTTCGAAATTTATGCGAGAAAAGTGTTCAAACCCTTACAGTGTCTACTCGACATTTAAATAAAATAAGTAAATTTTTTCTTATTATTTATATATTTATTTATTCTTCTTCTTATTATTTTTTAATCAAAACGTGTTTTTGGAAAGCGCAATAACCATAAACTATATAATTACCATTAATATATAATTAATAATTAAATATAATGTTCATTTGATTTAGTGAGTATAAATAAATCATTTTTTATGAAAATAATTTTCACAATAGTATCATGATATCTTCCATCTCCCTAGAGAAGCCGAATACGTGGAATGTTAGCCAACTTCTTTTCGTCTTCTACAGAGCACTTGAATTGGATGATTTCGAATCGTTATGATGAAGACAAATACATGGGTCAGAAGGCTTGCAACCGGCGTAAAATGTTTTGAAGTTCCAATATTGATTTCTATTAAATGTTTATAGCTTGTTAAAAATTATATTTAATATTGACAAACTAACATGAAATTCGGGGAACTGAATTTCTTTTATTTTGAAAATAGGAATTTATTAAAGAAGCTATTCAAATTCTACAGAAAGATTTGTATTCAAATAGTGAAAATAATAGAATATATGGAAACGAATTGTTGGAACCGAATTTATGGTACAGTACTGTTTTACTTATTTGTAGTTCATGATTTTTATGTATTATTATGTATCTTTTATTTATTGCGTAAATTTTCATATATTATGTTGTATTTATAAACATTGTTTATTTTAGAGATCATTATGATTCTTCAAAATCAAACAAACAAAAAAACTTTCACATCCCAGTAGCAAGTTTAGAGTTTACTTATAAGTTTCTCCTCAAATTATACTATGTAAATTATACTAAGTTAATGTAATTGTTAAATCTCTTGAAATACTATTTTTTGTGGAATAAAGATCAATAAATAATTTTTTAATGGTTTTTATGCAACAATTTTGAATTGCATTGCTTATTTACGTCCAACAGAAATAAAATAGCCAAAATTATTAGCAATTTTCTTAGAAACGTGGGTGTGTAATTCATTAACTAATTTTGATTGAAGAAATAAGTAAGACAATTAAAGAAATAAACAAATTCGAATGACAATGAAGCAACAGTGTAAATTGCAATGCATCTATTTGTAATATTTGCTTTGCAGCAGTTTCAACATTTCGCATTTTGTAGCTGTTAGCTTTAACAGTACGAGTATTTGTACATATCAATGTATTTTATATAAAATTTTCTCTCCGCATTTTTCATGGCCATTTCATCGTTGGCTTCCTATTTTTCGTTGTTAAAATGTCTGCAGTCACTGCACATCGGACGTTGATTGAATATTACACAATAGTAACCGCATGCCATTCAATATATTTAATGTCGCACGTATATCGAAAAGGGTTTGATTGACCTGGTGAATCTCCAGTTTTTCGATGTAATGTATAAATGGTCCGTATTATTATGAAATACAAACACGATTCACATTTTCTGTGGATAATATTTCTAGAGACCGCTTCAGTTGCAAACCTTTTGGTACCACTCCTGAAAACTGGAAACCAGCCGCAAGCGAAGAACGATGTGTCGCCCACCGGTGGAGGTGGCTCAGGGCATCCACTGACGTCCCTGCGGTGCGTCGGACCGGGAGGTCTTACATTGAGAGTCATCAGGATCTTCTCACGAGCAAGGTAGCTAGGTCGAGTTCAGTCGTTGTCTGGAAGAGAATGCTAGCGATCGGCTGCTCTGATTGGTAGGTTTTTGTGGTTTCTCCGATCAACGAACACCAGGCGAATGCCGCAGAAATGCCCTAACAAATTGATCATGGCTCGATCTTTCCTCCCTCTTTCTTGTCATATCCTCTCCCATTACTTACATACACACTTACAATCACTGCACCAGGACTCATGTAGAAAGACCAGTCGAGGCCTTAGTTTGTCCTGGAGGGGACGGTGTTCTTATGATGGGAGACTGGTAGGAGAATCTCCCGCACGACGAAGTGTAGTTCGTCGCCGGATGCCACCATTCAAAGGAAAAGATCACCTCCTCTTCTCGAGATAAAAATATGCACTACACATACGGGAGTTGATGCGCCCGGAAACATTAAAATCAATCCATCGATCAAAGTGTCGCCGCTGAAAATGTTAAAGATTGAGTTAGGAAATCGGAGAGAATAGATCCCTTTTCCATTGTGGAGGGTTTTGTGAAGAGCTCCAAAGGCAAGAGGGTTGATTGATTTGATTGATTACTTCGTGTTCCCTGGCGCGTCGACTGCTACGGTCATTAGTCCCACACGTATAGTGCATGTTTTTTATCAAGGGAGGGAGCGGTTCCCAGCTGAATGGAAGTACGGTGAAGACCCACAGGTTGGCTTGTGGGTACACACATGTCGGTTTCCGTATTCAGATATCTCCTACATAACTTTCAGCATTACGGCATTACATAACTTTCTCTCTGCTGCGTATATTACTCCGTATGTACGTAACGAGAAAGTTAAAATATGTTTTCAAACGACGAAGTATTTATTACTCGTGAAAACCAGTAACGAAGTTCGAGAGAATTCTCTAAGTAAAATGTGATCCTTTATATCCCAGTAAACACACTTCGTCTGTGCCATCTGAGGATATTTGGGAGCCGCTCGTGTTTTGAGTGTACGTAATCGCTAGGAGTGGAAAGACAGTAGTGGTAGATGACCCTACAACGTTTTGAAAGGTCGTGAACCAGACTCCGTCCACACTGTTCAGGTATCTCCTACCAGCGCAGTACTACCCCCACCGAGACAAACTATGCACCCAACTGCTCTCTCGTCATGTGTGGTCGTGTATTGCATGTCAGCGTGTAAGTAAGGAGTAAGTACAGGACGAGAAATGAATCGTTTGTGTTGACCTGAGTCCATTAAATAGGCTACGGCTGCGAAAATCGCCCGGTGTTAATAGTGGCTAAGGTGGCTCAGTGCATCAACTGATGTCAGTGCAGTGCCTCTTGTCACTGCATACCCTAGGGTTTGAGTCATGACAGTGACAATATTTTAGACACTAGTTTGATAGCTAGATCGAATTCACTCGCTGTCTGAAGGAGAATTCTAGAGGACGGAATTATGATCAATAACCATTCCTGTTTTTTCTTTAGGACGCTTTTCAATATTTTGATCATATCACTGAATTTTAAACTGTAAGGAGAACACGTAAGATCAACAAAAGCATTACATGAACATCCATGCCGCAGGCGAGATTCCAATCCGCCACCCTTCGAGCCGAGGCGGCTACAGCCCTCTGTCGACAAAACGACTTCGGGTATCCAGCCCGGGTTTTTTGTGGTTTCTGTGATCAACACCAGGCGAATGCCGATACAATACTCTAAGAAACAGACTAAGGATAGCGCGCGATCTTTCCTTCTTCCTTGTCTCTTCACCCCTTATATGCACTGAACTACCACATGACTGGAGATTGGAACCTGTCCCGTTTAGAGCGGAGCTCCGCTGATGGGAGACACAAAGAGAAAACCTCGCTATCCGACGTGCAAGTTGGCGCCTGATCTCACTCCGAGGAAAAACACAACTACACATACGGGACTAATGACCTTAGCAGTTGGCGCGTCCAAAAAGCACGAATTAATCAAACTGGTGTTGATCAGAGAAATCACGAAAAACTACGGACCACAGCAGCCGGCCGCTAGAATTCTCCTGCAGACAGCAGCTGAACGCGCCTCACTATGTAGCTAGTGTCAAAAAGGAACTAGAACCGTAGTACTTTGCGCTATATCAGTTTGCTGCGAGCCACCTCAGCCGTAACGCGGCAGGAGGTGGAGAGAGCGACATGTAGTCTTGCGGTGTACTACTCCACATTGAATTTGTTCTACCTGGGGGACAAGTCCCCGGGATGGTCGTCTTGGGCATATCGCCTGTCCAATCCGAACCCCCCGCCTGCATACAAGCGGCGTCGACAGGCAGGTAACCGGGTTCGGCCGGTGCCCAGTTGGCCCTCACGGCAACCTTCCCATTCAATGTCGGGGTAATGGGCCGCCCTGCCAGCTCAGAGCCACTAGCTTTTCGGGCTAGTACCGGAGTCACTGTTGTCGTATAACAACTAGCCACTCACATGCTCCGGGAGACGAAGTCTCTCCTCTTTGCCCAAAGTATCGGGCCACTGCCAAGACGAAAGCGAAAGCCCGTCAGAGGACCGCTCGGACCAGGTCCGAGGGGCTCCCGGCCCTCTTCCCGTCTCCCCACTGCCTACACATTTAGGCTAGCGACCTAGGTTGGACCGTAACCAAGGCAACCTGATGGTTGGTAATTTGTCCGCCGGACTTCTATTTGTGGATTCCACAGCACCCAAAGGGGTCTCCTTCTCCGGATCCTGCCTTACGGTCGACGCGCCAGAGGCCCAAGCGACAACCAGGAGCTTAGCTTCGCCTACTCACGGCTACATATTGAGGCTAACGACGTGAGTGCCGCCGTGAAACTCAGAGTCCGAATGGTCGTCTCCAACTCTTCACCAGAGATCGTGCCCGCTTACGCAGTCACGACCCCCCCTGCGGTGGAAAGCGACATTCGATTCCTGATTTGGATCTTTGAGGTGAGCTCCTGGTGGATGTCTTGTCCACAGGATGTAACCTCCACAGCGGACAACTCCACTCCACGACCCTTACTCCGCTAGCGGGGCGACCGAATCACGTCGGCGCGCAGACAAAGCCTTCCCATACAATACCTGGGTCGAACCGCGACATCCCATTTGCTGCAGCTGACATCCCTACTGGCCGGAGGTCAGTGCGAATACTTTCAAGTGCCTCAGTTGCACCGGGGCAAACCCCACTCAAATACCCGTTGAGTGAACGACGAAAGCGCATCAGAGGAGAGCTCGGACTAGGGGGCCGAGGGGCTCCCGACCCTCTTCCCGTCGCCCCACTGCCTACACCTTTAGGCGATCGACCTGGGTTGCACCGCAACCAAGGCAAACTGGCGGTAGGTAATGTCCCGTCGGACTCCTCTATGTGGATTCCAGACTGCCCCTTTGCTCCGGTTCCCCGCAGGGCCTCCTGCCTTCAGTAAAGTTCTCGCCCAACTGGTGGGTTGCCCGGTCGCACCAACAACCAGGAGCTTACCTTTGTTGTCTACTCACTGCCGTCACCGTTGACTATCGACCTGAGTTAGCCGAGAACTGGACGACAGTCGGCAGTTCCATTCCCCGTTTCGGGATTCATAGAAGGTTTGGGACCCACCCGTGAGGGCTCCGCCGCTCCGCGGCCCTTGTCCTCTGTGGGGTGGAGAGCGACATTCGAGTCTCGCGTTAACTACCTCCACTGGTCCTTGTTCTACCTGGGGGACAAGTCCCCGGGATGGGCACCTGGGGCTCTTGGCCTTTATCCTCACCCCCGACTACGTACAAGGACGTCGCCGGGCAGGTAACCGGACCGGCCGGTACACAGTTGGCCCTCGCGGCAACCTGCGCATTCAATGCCTGGGTGGGGCTGCCCTGCCAGCTCAGAGCTACTAGCTATCCAGGTTAGTACCGGAGTCAATATTACCTGTATGGTAACTCGCCACTCACGTGCGTCGCGACACCGCGTCCCTCCTCTTTGCCCAGAGTATAGGGCCTCTGCCACGACGAAGCCAAGAGCCCAACTGGGGACCACCCGAACTAACGTGCGGGCGGCTCGGGTCCCCCATCACGTCTCCCCACTGCCTACACGTTAGGCTACCGACCTGGGTGAGGCCGTGCCCAAGGCAACCTGGTGGATGGTCGTTTAACCGCCGAACTTCTAATTGTGGGATTCAGAGCACCCCGAGGGGTCTCTGCACCTAATCCTGCCTTAAGGTCGACGCGCCAGGGACCCAACTGGTGGGTTGCCGAGGTGAACCGACAACCAGGAGCTTAGCATCGCCCGCTCACTGCCTACACGTTAGGCTAACGACCTGAGTGGGGCCGCGAGACTGGAGGTACGGGTGGTTGTCTGAGCTCCACCAGAGACCGGAGACACCGAAGTGCTCGCGATCCCCCTCTGCGACAGGCAGAGCGGGGACTGGAGCGGAGCGGAGCGCCTGCTCCTAGTTGCGCAAGGCGCCGCCGCGGCACTCGCTGTCGCTGCCGTCACCGGCGCGAGATTTACGAAAGCCGTTCGTCGGCCGCCCCCCCTCCCCGCCGCGCCGCGCCCAGAAGGCCACGTGGCAGCGCGGCCGAGCGGGCGTCGCATCCGGCACTGCGTCCTCCGCCCACGCAGATGGAGAACGCGCCACCACGCGACACGAGACGGGACCAGAGCATTCCACGTGCGGAAAAACACTTCGTTCGGGAACAGATCGTTTATCTGATCCTGCACTTTGAATGCACTGCGTGGAAATGCAGTGATCATTTTTCTCCTTTGAAAATTTGAAAATTCGTAAATGCCCCGTGGTAGTAAAACATGCAACAATACACAAAGACTCACAGATCCCAACAATAAAAGAAGAAATCAACAAGACCAGTGCAAAATACCTACAACGACTGCATAACCATTCAGATATTCTAGCCATCAACTTACTAGACAATAGTGACACTCCCAGATGACTTCAACGACAACATCCTCTAGACCTTGCATATCGACTGTAAATCGTTCATGTCTGAATTTTGTTTCATGTATGCATCATTGCAAATATCCATTATTGTATATTTATCAAATATGTTTAATGCTGCTTGTTAATTTTTAATAATGTAACATTAGTGGAGTACGGACAATAGACTTTACTCCTCTCAAGTACTAATTTACAGAAAATTTATGTAATTTTGCCAAATGTTTGTGTACAAACATATTGTAAAACAAAATGTATATTTAAAAAATATTCTCCTTTTCTTTCTTATTTTTTCTTTCCTTTTTTAACTTATTAAATTTCTTCATTTGTACATTAGTTCTTTCTCTCTACCCCTCTTTAAAATACAATTATTCATTTTCACTAGCGTCCAATTATTTTTATTCGTTCGGTTGAATAAACTCATAAATTCAGTTAATATTGCACTACAATGGACAATTATTAACTTCACCAGCTTTGCGTACGTTACATTTCTTCTTCACACTCCTTTGTCCTTGGTATTCGAAAGATTGTATTTCAGTGTACGTAGCAAATAACAATACAAAATATTAGTAGTACCTTATAAGGAGAGGAATGTAGAAACAATGATTGTCTTGTACGTACCAGTAAAATGATAGATATAATTTGAGCTTAGCTTTTTGATGTTAAAAAAATAGAAAATATAATTTTGATGTGTTTCGAATGTAAGCTAATGTTGTTACAGAATGGCACATACCTTCTCTTTCTAGTTAGTTTTCTAATTTCTTTGGACTGAGCTAGCTTTCCGGTCTTACCCCATCCTCTTGCCAACTGCAATTTTGTCGTCGCCCAAAGTACTTTTTAAACATTTTCTCAATTTTTCGGTTTCCTAACGGTAGAACCGAAATATCACTTTCAGAATAATAAATAAACGGAAAACGTCGTTTTGGAAATGGAAATTTTCGTTGAAAACTTTGGAGTCGCTTTTAGAAAAACGACGTTTAGCGACCATCCATTGCTTTTCAAACTGGCATGTCCTTCACCACATTGCCAAAATCTCTCTAATATTAAATTTGAAAATACTCAAAATATTCATTTATTCATATAAAATTGAGCGAAATATTTAATAGTATTTATTTCGACAAAAAATATATATTTTTACAACCTAATCAAAATATTTGTTTTTAGGCAATATGCAATTGGGTACATGGAAACCATGGGGCACAACTTGAATTTCTACTTACATTTCAACGCTCAAGATTAAAGGCAGGGAAATATGTATTTACCTAAAAATCGGAGCCCTAGAGATATTATGAAAAATAAGATTTAGGATTCGATTTATCAAATTATTCTACAAGTAGTTGCTTCTTAGACTTGCTGTAATTCAAACTGAATTTTGATACTACGAAGCGTCCATGTTCGTGGCTGATTAGAACATATAGTTTAAAATTTCATTTCAGAATTCTATTAAGAGTTACAGTACGTAAAATGTATTTTCTCTGATTCACTCTAGGTTATTTAATCGAAGAAAAGATAGATACCTTTAAGTGTTGCGTAATATAAAAATAACATTGTGTTCTGTTCTGAAACTTCAACCCTCCTCGTCCGTGTCAGTCACTTCCGTGACGAATGTGGTTAAGAATGAAATGGACGGGGCTTTAGGGGGTAGGACCCGGAGGCGTCCGATATTTGGGTGGGTCTTTAAGAACACAAAATTTTAAGTCTCTAAAACACAGATCTTGAACATTTTCATAGTGAACATCTTTCTCATCTGCGCAGACAACGGCTAAAACAAGATACATTCAGTGCAAAAAATATTAAAAATAAATACATTATAATAATGTTATAAACAGAAGGCATTCACGTTCTAAGATAATGAGATAGTCCAGTTCATGTGCTAAGAGACGTGTAATTCATATCATAATCTTTTGGCACAATAAACATAATTTGTAGTGCATTTTGAACATTTCGTATTTTTCATATTAATAGTTTATTGTTCATTAGATTTGTGGAATTGTTTGTAGATCGTTCTCTATTTCCTTTTAATAACCAAGGTAAGGAGTGTTCTATAGTCTGCTTCTCAAATCGAAAGATCAATTTAGGTGCTCTTCCTGGCTAAGTAAGATCGTGACCGCTGTATCGCCTTCTATCAGGCGGCCGGTTCGCGATGACCACATCACATCCCACGCTGAAAGGGAGTCTTAACTCCCCGCGAGAAAGGGAAAACATGAAACGTACGACAGACGACAAGCAATAAACTTCAAATCAAACAGACGTCGGTTTGAATAATAAACAAAACTCCGGTGGATGCGAATAGATGGAAGAGAACATTCATATTTCATAATTAGCATTCAGTTCCTAAAAGAGAAAGAGGTCACGAAGGCCGTAAATGCAGGACATCCAATTGGATTTAATAGAAATGCGCAGACACAAGGATTTTGCCAGTGGCGTAGCATCAGGAGACACTAAGATGCTGTGCATCCCCACTTAAAATATTAATGAAACAACCGTAATGTATTGATAACCTTCCAAGCGAGTGAAACACATTGAGCGAAACACGTTTTGTATTAATTTTATAGCGATTTCCTATGATTGAATTCGGCGAATTGTTACAAGCTGGCCTCTGATTGCTTGGGAGCTAAAATGCTTCTAGCCTCTGCCGCGAGATTGCGACGAGCAATGACGCATGCGCAGATGGCGAAGTTCCCCCCTCCCTTCTTCACTTCTGCCCCCGAATTTCCGAGTCCCGATAAGCTAGCATACGGCTGAGAAAAAGCTTATGAGCAACTTGCACGTTTGTGCACGAGAGCGTAGCACACTTAAGGTTGTCAGATTTTTCTTACTCACTCGTCATTCTCTGCTTGGTCATGAGCACAAACAGTAGGAATAGTGCTAGCCTACTCATTCTTAATTAATATATAAGAAGTTGAATTTTTACTTAAATGTATTAAATTTTATTTTGGTTTGAAATACTATATAAATTGACAAGTAATCTCATTGTCAATCGAGCGTGAGAACTAAAGCTCAGTCACTTCATAATTTGCTTTCAAGAAATCTCCTGACATGAATCTGTTTAGGTACAGTAACATTTGTTTCAATAAAATAGATTCTAGAGAACATTAAAAATCATGATGTCTTCAGTTCACGTTATTGTGGAACATACTCAAACGCACGAGTCCCGCTACATCACTGGATTTTGCGATGATATTAGGAAAGAAGTGCTTTCTTCACAATAGTTGTGTTGATAGCGAGTGATGCATGAATAGTTTCTCATTATATTCTTGAGAACACAACGACCACGAAGAAGCACACTCAGTTTAAACGTTTTCATGAAAACCTGAATACTTCTCAGGTAACATAGATAATTAGCTTCTTTAGATGTAAGATAAAAAATAGCTATGGATTGATTAGTTGTTACGCTTTAATATGCTACATTTTGTGTCATTCGTTATTAGTCGTTGTCTCCGTAATCAATAATGATGAATTGCGTAACAGTTTTTTTACCAGGCGAGAGAAATCCATTTTCTTTCCAACAGAGATCATTAAACTTGGGGAATGTTAAGCAGAATTACCTGGATTATTTACAGTGCTGCTTGAGAAAAGCTCTAAACATTTAGAATACTGAATTTTTTTAATAGGTCATCTGAACCACCTCGGGAAATGAGGGAAATGGATACGATCATAAATAATTACCACCCGAATGAGTGAAATAAAGGACTATGTGAATCTTGTAGACAAATGAATGCGGCAGGTAGCAAACATTTAGACATCTTTTGTACGAGTTGAGAGTGCTATGTATTGAAGAGCAACATGTAAAACTGCACTCGACGACAAACTTCGTAATGCAAATAAAACCTGGCGGAGCACTAGTTGTCGAGTGTGGAATGGTAAATACCGCGTGCTGTGCAGACAGTCCATCTAATTCGCAAGCTGCGCTGCATTCGGCAAATAATGGGTGTCCGTTCGGGAATAAAGGAGAAACTCGCATTAACTGCACTGAATGCTCAAATTCATACTGAGAATGTGATATCAACAACAATAAGATGGTTATGAAAGATTATTTGTGTGTGTAGTGTGAGTAAATGAGCTTATTGTAAGAGCAATTGCTGATTTTATCTTTTTTGCTGATTTCATGAGTAAATACAGCCAGATAAAAATCATAACTTTCGGACGAGGTTCGTTAATGTAAATTGGCTTAAGTGTATGATGACTTATTTCGATCGCACGTCAGTGAGACTGCCGTGAATTTTGTAGGAACAACGGGACAAGAGACGCTGAGCAAATTGTGAAACTGAGGAAATGAAAAATAAAAAAAAATCCTTTAGATCACGTTGCACATATGTAAACGGACCAATTCTGGACGAACTAGACTAATCTCCCATTGTTTCACTCAACTTTGCACTCCCAGGAATATTCCATTAATAACTGAGAACCTTGTCTATTACAAATGACACCCAAAACGAGCTAAACAGCATATTTGTTGCTGAAAAAAACACGTTTGTTCATAAAAATCAGAAGTTTTGTCAACAGATATTTACGCCTCGTCCGCGGGGGAAAATGAGACTAATAAGCTCTTGTTTACACATGTCCCGTTGTTCCAAAACAGGCAAAACACATCTCGTATATCTAAATAGAGAATTTTGCGCTACGTAAGCCCTCTTTGATGAAACACAGACTGGGACACGATAGAGAGAGTCCTAAATTCTGAGGTACAACGTATAACACCCGTTTGCATAGCTTGGTGATTGTCTAATTGTTCATCCACATTTTTTAATATTGATGTTTGACTATGTGAAAATTATATTTGGCAGTGTATGAAAATGTAAAATAAACATTTGTACACGAAGCTGAGACCTTTGAAGATAAGGTATTTCAAGATTTACTGTATCGAAATAATAACGACCGATAATTATTTTCAAGTTTCATCGCCGGCTTTGAAAGGCTACCTCTTATTTATAAAATAAAATACAGAAAAGTCTAGAAATATACAAGGGAGTTGTATACACAACTTGAAAAGTTGATGTATTTTGAACGGGTAAACTGTAGATTAAGGTCATGAGGAAAAAATTGAATTTAATTAGAGCACAAACTTGTTTTGAAAATATGACAAAACGTGCTAAAAGCATCCTATATTCTTAAACTTCGTGCTTACGTTTTAATCGGAATTCAGTTTTTAAAGTACACTATATGTAAACTTGAATTACCTACTAAATAAAAACAATTAAAAATATAAAATTAAAAATATTTTTTTATTGGATCCTTTCACTGTTATCCAGTAAAAACCTGGAAGTAAGAAAACGCAAAATTGTAGTTTTGGTTATATTATAATACCTGCCTCCTGCCATCTGCTGTCCATGCAGTGTGATACTCAGATTGTTCAATCCATGGCTCACAGTTTCCACCCATTCGTTTTTATTTAAATGTAATCTCACTGCCACGCAAACCAAAATGTTCACTTGCATCATCTCAAAAGTATATCCATGTGAGTCATCAGGTTTTTACATCCAAACCCTGTTTTTCTCTTTGCGTTTGTTAGGTTTAATTGATCACAGAATTGTTGCACTTCTCCTATATTCTTCTTAGTATTTATTAGTATTCTTCTTACCAAGTAATGTGTTACGAATTGTTAATCACAAACCATCCTTCAATCTTCAATCCAAAGGTAGATAAATATTTATTATTTCCGCAGATAGGTGTACGCAACCTGGTGACGGAACACTAAAATTTACATACACTGATGAAAGTAATATAGAAAATGTGCATTAAATAAAATTATATAAATATAATTATGTCGCGCAAATCGTTGGAATGAGTGTACATTCGCAAATTGAACGGTTTTACTTCACTCAAAAAGTTGAATCAAGTTCAAATTGGTAAAATAAGGAAGTAACGACGGAAATTAAATATATGTTTGTAAACATTTCACAGTAATATCACGCTCAGATGTATAGTCCATGAGACCTTAAAGTGGATGATTGAAATATGCTACATTCTGTTCTTGTACGTGGAAGCTTGTCATATTTCAACTGACAGTCTCTTCATTTCCATGTTTTCGCTATAATTAGTTACTTAATTCATAAAAGAGATAAAACTAGGAAGTTACAAGAACTACGGATTCTAACGCGTGTGCGGTAGAAAAATATATCGAATGGCTTCAATGTAACCGTATTTAAAATCTGTTTAGGGGTGTCACAAACTCCATAAAGAACCTGTGTTTAGCTTTGTTTGCTACTTACTAGAAAATAAAGAATAAATATTATTTAATGGTATTTTTCTCAAAGGATATTTCGGTTGAGATGGTGCCCACGTTATTCCGCAACTATTTCTTGATCATCAAACATTACTTATTTGACTCAAAAAGTGTGCCTCATAAGTCGAAATATGGCCAATTTTATGTTAAAACCATAGAAATGGATACTTTTCAAATGGCCATAACTCCGTAAACTTTGTCCAAAATAATTTTAATTTAGGTAAGATTATAGCTTGAAATTTATGATTTAAGAACCTTGCCTTCAACAGTTTAATCGCTTAAAATTGCATATCGTGGCTTCACGGAACGACCCATATTGGAGCCGTACTGCTGTGTTTGATTTCTTTATTCACTGTTGGGCTGCATTGAACATATTTATGAAGACCTCAGACGGGTTTAGAAGTTACCAGACTTCATAGAACACTAAATGCCATTTGGAAGTCCATGAGTTATTTTACTTTACCGTTTACCGTACGTATAGTATAGGGAATGTTAAGTAATGCTACGCAAAAAAATGACGGAATTTCGGCGGAAAAACTCTTATTTCAGGGCCCTGGTAATGTAAAATTCGTTTTGGGGTGTTTCTTGTTTTTTCAAAAATTACACACATGTAATTTGTTAAAGATTTCTTAAATCTTTAATATGCATATTAGCAGCAATTTGGAAACATTATTATATTTGTGAATGTAACTGCTTCAAATGACTTCAAATGAAGTTTTTTGAAATTTCTAAATTTTCTATGAAACAGAGCATTTTAGTAGCGCTTAAACGCCATTTTCTTAAAAGTGGGTTTTGTGTTCTTTAATATTCTAAATTATTATTTCTGTTTACCATCAGGAAAAAGAAAAATTAAGAAAATGTCAAATTTATCAAAAATACATCTTCAAATACGGTCATGCTTAATTTTTTTGAAAATACGAGTAGTTTTTCTATAATTCCGTGACTGAAAATTTATTGCACTTCAGACAGTCGGATGCGTCGTAAAATGTTTAGTGTGTTTTAATAGTTGTAATGATACCAGTATATTTCCATTATTGTATTCATTACAGCATATTAGTGTATTATTGATATATTAATTATATATTATTAAAATGTACTCCTGTTTCAAGTCGTTATGTTTCATCCTTATTACTAAAATCGTCACCATCTTCACTACTTTTTTTTACTTCACCGATAAGAGATCTTTCTTCATTTCACATCTGTTAATCTATTTTTATTAACACTCCTCTCTCATGGTCTATTTACTACGAAATCTTACTGAACCAAATTTTCGCACTACTCTATCAGGAAATATTGCGTGATGATTTTCTTTGCTTCGAAGTTATAACTGTATTCTGATGTTTCAAGGCTATATAATGTGAAAATTTATTGTACATATTCACTCTGTTATTGGTGTTTTTATTAAGCATTTCATATTCCTTTTAATTATTTAATAATATTTACATTAGGAGGTTAAAAATATTAATAGAGAATTTAGCAGTCGGAAGGTTTGGAATAAAGGTTTACTAATTAAATTAAATTGTACATGACCAGTATTCTTCATAAAAACAATAACATTTTCTATTAAAGATCAAAATACCACAAAATTATTCCGCAACACTTCGGAAAAATCACAGTGTTTGTCAGACGTGAATTTCTAAGAGTGTCATACATAATATAAAGGGATTTCTGACTGACGGTTTGACCACCAACAGTCGTGAATTTTTCACTAGTACCTGTCGTTAACAACTGCAGGGTTAAACAGAGGGAAGCAGGCAGGGAGATACAAAGACTCTGTCACACAATTAAAGTGGCCTACATTAAGATACTGATAAAAAATATGAAAAATAACGAGTGTAAATACAAAAAAAATACAATACTATGCAAAGTATTGAACATTTTTCGCACCATACACATTTTCGGCTGGCAGATTTCAATTAATTTCCGTGTTTTCTTTAATTATAAGGAGAAATTAGTTACGAAGAAATATTTCTCTTTAATTTTCTGTATTACAAAAATGAGTAGTTTATTCTGGAGAAAAATAACAGCATTTTTTTTCCTTTTCTTTTTTGCCTGTAGATAATGTTTTCAAATTTAGGCAAATAATGCCGGGAAAACAAACAGATTTTTAACTTTCATTATTTTACAAAAAATATATTGTGTAGCAAAAACACATAGATTTGCTCGTAATTTATTTAATAGAAGTTGAATCAAGGAAATTAAATAATTAGAAGAATATTTTTAAGCTGAATATTTATTTCATGCTTGTTAAGAAGCTAAGTTTTGAAATTTGTTTAAAAACGTATTTCGCGTTGACATTTTGTTCACAGTAGATTAAAAAATATAATGAAGAAACAATTTACGGAAATGAATTTGTTCTAAGTAGTACCTTGTTGTTGCGTAGTTGTTTTTAATGTTTTTTTATTTACACTGATGGTGAATACATAGCTCAGTTTAAATAAACTATAAATATGTTTGATGGCTTAATAGCTAACTTAAATTAAAATACAAAACTAATACAGCGGTTAATGTTACCCATCGGGCTCCTCTAGTCGGGATCTAATTCGGAGAATTTCCTGAGGAAAATGTGGAAAGGAAACTTATTTTGTATTCTGGTTCTATGGGATGGGTTTTTGCCGAGATTGTGAACTGAGAATGTCTGAGAATGAAGGGATTTGGGATATGATCGAGAAGAAGTTGGTAACAAGGTAGGTGATACGATGGTCTATAGTGTCTAGGTTGAATTCTTTATGTAACTGTTTATTGGTGACGTAGCAGGGAGCGTTTGAAATGATTCTGAGAAATTGATTTTGCACTATTTGCAGTTTCCTTTGGTTGGTTTTTGCTGTATTTAACCAGATTGGGCAGGCGTATAGTAGCAAATGTCTTATTATGGTTTTGTAAATTTGCACTGCTGAATTTGTTGCGTAGTGCCTACTATAATAGTGTGCATTATTCGAAGTTCCATTATCCTCGATAACAGGTGTGCCTCTTGTGTCCTTGTCTTTGCGCGGGTCTTGACAACCACCACTCGCCCTTGAAATACGTGTTCTACGAGTGACGAAATCTTAGACTACGTTTTTCTAGGCGTTGTTCCGTTACTTAGTCACGTGTGCCAAAGGCAATTTGTGCAATTTCTTTTGTGCATAACATATCCGGAGAGCTGAAATTCACGTTGCGACATACGGACAAAATATGAAAGCAACTGCCGTCATTCTGCAACAAATGAAGACATTTTACTTCAACATATTCACACGACACGTTTTCAATATAGGCACTGATATGAACAATAAAACGGCTTTCGCTCTTCTTAAAAATTGCTCGGAGCTTAATTACGATAGACCGTCCGCAAGCAGTATCGACGGCGATCAGTCACGATAATTAGAGCAGGGGACAGCTCCGGCGCCAGCAATCGTGAGACGGTAGTTTGTAGGGCAGGGCGCAGAATGTCATAGAGCAAATCAGATAGACAACATTCCCGCCGCCGACCTTGTCTATGCGCTGGTCGGCGGGGCGCGGTCCGCCCGCCCGCTGCCAGCGCTGCTCCGCTGCACTTCGCAGAGCAGCGATTGCCACCTGGACAAGGGGTGGCGTCGGAGCGCTGTTTCCCCTCCGAGATGCAGCACTCGGAGAAGCGGTGCGAGCGAATGGAGGAGGGGAGGAGGGGCAGGCGGTACCGAAACCTTAACAGTGGGCCTTTGCCGGTGTTTCAGGCAACATGAGAGGGAAACCATATACACTCGGGTCATTCCATATTAAATCAACATCATTTTACATCACCATCTCAGATTCAGATGAAATTCGATACATCGGTAGTATGAATGAAGAAAAAGAAAACTACAAATTTTGAGTAACATATTTCCACCCGTCTGTGAAATACAGCCATGTAAAAATCGTACAAAATTGGGTTCCCGAAAATTTGTAAATATATATCATGTAGAGCCTCTCCAAATTAAGATAGAGCTGGAACAGGTGTCATTTTGCAGCTTTCTTTTTGACCTTTAATTTGATATACAACACAATAGGGGTTGGGTTAAAAACGTATTTCAAATTTGAATTTAAAATTTTGATTTCGAGTTTTTTCAAAATGCACATCTTCAAAAAAGTTGAAAAAATTCTAAAATTATCCATATCTGTTTCCAAACAGATAGTGCAAGGGACTGCAGTGTGTGCGAGCGAATGGGGGAGGGGAGGAGGGGCAGACGGTACCGAAACCTTAGCAGTGGGCTTTTGCCGGTGTTTCAGGCAACTGAGAGGGAAACCCTCTTCACCCGTCTGTTAGGGAAGGAAGGTAATCTTTTGTAGATACTGGAACAACGGCGAAGAGTTTAGTGTGTTCGAAAGATCTGTAGTGTGTTATAAAGCGCAACCTACAGATGCATTATGTAGCTTTGCGACCCAGAGAAATCTGCGAGTTTAAAATAAACTCTGAGAATTGAGATAGCTAGCAATCATGGAATAAGTAAAGGAATTTGCAGATTGAAGATTATGGAAAATATACTGAAAATCACGAGGATATACAACATTCTCAAACAAAACTGTACATCAATAACAATAAAGCCTGGCGTCAAAATTCTCTTACGTGACCCCTACCGAGTACCTATTTGTTACCATTAATTATTGTTTCAGAACGAACTAATTCGTTATACTATATTGTATTATATAAAATATTATTGTCCTAAAATGTGAAAACTGTCTTTTCCAAAAATGCCATTTAATATATGAATGGAAGTGAAGTTACAATACTCGTTATGAAAAAGGGTCGGATATTTTTTGAGTTATGTAAAAATGTATTTTCTATTATGTAGTTCTTCATATTGTTATTAAATAATTAACATTCCAAATAATAATTACCAGTTAAAATCGCAATTATCGATTTTCCAAGCGAACCTTTTCGCCCACTTCCGTGCCATCATTGGAACACTGTGCGCTTGCGGCCACGACGGCCTCTACCTTCGCTCGGTCGGTCGGTTCGGAGCAAGAGAGTAGATTTCTGTGACGTCACAGAGCATTGAGTTGGCAAGCACTGGTGTAGAGCAATGCCAGCAGGGCGCGGAAATGGCCCAAGCCCTGCCCAGCGAGCAAATAGATCGATGACAAAACAACCCTGCGGGTAGAGCCAGTTATCGCATAGGAAATGTTGACGAATTATAAATTGTCGTTCCTTTTAACTTAATGATTTTTTTACCCAAACTTTTGTGATTTTAGCTCTTTGTATGTATTGAAAATGATATTTTGAACGAAAAACCGTGATAATATTCAAATTTTTATTTTGAACCGCATTCCAACCAGATGTTGCTATTTACTATTTAATGAAGGAATCCCCTTGTAAGGGGGGTCCCCTGAAGCGGTGGGGAGAGGGGAATCGGGGAGGGGCGGGTAGGGCGAGAAGGGGTGGGGAGAGGTGGGTGCGTCGGTGAGAGGGGAATCGGGTCGGCGCGACGGCAGATCGGGGAGAATCGCATAGGGCAGAGGGAGTCGTATTTCTTATGCATTCTTCTTTAGAGCTGTTTTTTCGCAACACGATGAAAAATGCTGAATTGTTAGAATTAACGATGGCGAAGTGTTCGATACATTTTCTAAACAAAGTGTGTTAGTATTCACTTTACCACAGGCCTAAGGCAGAAAAGGGATATATTCTAATATTTTTAAAAATCAGGTTGGTACTCTAACTACTGGAGAAGTACAAGAGATTATGAAATAGGATAGCCGCGCCCTTAGGGAACTTGAATAAAATAAAAAATGCGCATGATTCATTGCTTTCGATCTGTGCGTCGATCATTAAGCCAGCAAAGCGGAAAGCGCTTGTGACGGGAGGAATGGAAATCGTGAGTGCTGTTGCGGTCGCGGCGGAAGAAAGCTCTCAGCTTGGGAAGCAGCACGTGCTGGCCGCCCAGGGCGCCCACGGGGCGGGCGAACAAACACGAGGCAGGTGGGAGAGGACGGCTCAATCAATGAAAAAGCAGGGGGAAGGACGGTATTTTTGGTGTGGCCAGGAAAGGTGAAAATGGAGTTGGATGGACTTGGCTGCACATGGCTCTCCGGGAGATGCCGCGTCCATGGCACAGGTGCCAACGTTTCGGCCGCCATGCTGCGACCTTCATCAGGATGTAGTAATGCCCTGATGTAGTAGGAGTTGAGTGTGTTACATTGTGACTCTTACTCAAGGCAGTGTGAAAGGGTAAAGTGTGTAAGGGTGGCTATGAGCACTCGAGGAGAGCGAATATTGAATTGCTTGATTGATTATTTTGTGTTTCTCGGTGCGCGAACCGCTATTGTCATTATTCCTGTAATTGTAGTGCACGTTTTTATCACGGGAGGTGGCGCTGTTCTTCCCTCGGTGGATGGTGTAATCCATTGTCGACGAAAGCGTTGGTTTTCTCTCTCCGGGTATCTCTCACCAGCGAGGCACCGCCCCAGCCGGGACAAGCTCGAAGCTCCCGTCTGGTGTGGCGACCTGTGTGCTAGAGTAGTGCTTGTAAGTGTGAGTGTAA
This sequence comes from Acheta domesticus, assembly GCA_031308135.1. Classification (NCBI taxonomy): domain Eukaryota; kingdom Metazoa; phylum Arthropoda; class Insecta; order Orthoptera; family Gryllidae; genus Acheta; species Acheta domesticus. The sequence goes on from JAHLJT010009419.1 coordinate 212,915,491, forward strand.
GTAAGGGGTGAGGATATGCTTGCAAGTGTGAGTGTAAGATAGGGGGAGGGGGAGGAAAGATCGTATGTGGTACGTGGTCAGTTCGTTAATAAACTGCTCCTGCATTTGCCTGGCGTGGATCGGAGAAACGACAGAAAACTACCGACTAGGGCAGCCGGTCGCTAGAATTCCCCTCCAGACAGCAGCTGTATTCGACCTAGCTATCTATCTAATGCCGCTTATACTGCTGTTGTGGGAACTGGAACCCTAGGACAGCGGCTCTCAACCTTTTTGCACTTTAGAGCACATGCTATAATGCCAATGCGGCGGCGGGCACCATTAATTTTTTCAAGATATATTTGTAGTTGGACGCTGGGAATAATACACAAAATTTGCAAAACCAATGTTTAATTAAAAATATACAATTTAAACATGAAAATCGTTGCTTATATTTTTATGTAAAATAAATTGGCAATATTTATTAACATTGATGACGCTACGATCGTTAGTGAATATCTTACTTCACACATGTTTACATAAAGGAACGTGGCCTTTGCTGCCAAAATAAACGTTTAACCAAAAATCAAATACTTCTCCAAAAAAGTGAAAACCTGTACAATCGCACAGCGCCGCGGCGGCTTTTATGAGCAGCGGGCACATATAAAACGGTTCGCAGGCGCCATTGTGCCCGCGGGCATAGGGTTGGGGATCCCTGCTCTAGAACCTCTGGGTCAGAGGTGGCGCAGTGACATCAGATGACGCCCTGAGCCACCTCAGTCGCAACAAATAATGGAAAGATGTCACAATTAGATAACACACTTATGGCTAAACAATGTGAAGTTGGGTCACAGCATGGTGCCGCTTCAGGAAGGCGAATCACTAAATAATAGTGTCACAGGAAAGAGCAGGAGAGAAACCGGCGGCAAAGACTGATCAAGTTTCGTGAAAATTGTAACATCTTTAATGACATATGATATTGTACAATTAAGTTATGTATTACATAAAATATATGTAGCTATACAATGTTAATTATATATATGTTATGACATTTTTGTTAATGTAATTATGGATAAAATTGTAATTGTATAATTGTATTCGGTAATAACCTTAGCTATTGATGCGACTAAAAATAAAGTAATTAAAAAAAGACTGTTAGAGAGATTGAGAACGATAATCTGGAGGAAGGGGGGTATCTGAAGATGAGCGGCTAGGAAAGAGGCAGCTAGTTTGAGTTGGTGGAGACGGCTAGAAATTTAGAAAGCCAGAAGGGAATGCATTCCCAGAGACATACTGAAAAGGGGAATCGGTATTGAAATAGAACGAAAACTCACCGGATACGAACAGGTCAGTGAGAGAGCGATGGAACTGAAGGCGGAGAGGGAACGCGTTGGGACGGGGCGGGACGCGACCGGAGGAAGCAACTGCGCAAGAAATACGGCTGGGCGGGCGAGGCGTGGCGTGGCGGGGCGGGGCGAGTGGCTCCCTTCAGTCCCTAGATACAGAGAGTAGCGCAACCGTCGCCATTTAATACCCTCTCACCCAGTAGCATTCAGAAGCTGAAGCAAAATTATAACACTTGATGACGTAAACGAGATGTTTAAGAATATTAACATTGGTTTGATATAGGTTCATGGTTCTCAACACATGGAATAACACACAGTTCTGATTCTCCTGGCAACTAGACATAATTGATTGATAGATATTTCCGGGCGCGTCAACTACTTAGGTCATTAGTCCCGTAAGTGTAGTGCGTGTTTTTCTCGGGCGGTGGCGATGATCTTTTCCCCGATGGATGGCGAGATCCGACGACGACCTACCGTCGACTAGCTGGGTTTTCCCTCAACCAGGTATCTCCCACCAACGGGGCACCGCCCCAGCCGGGACAAGCTGTAAGCACCAGACCGGTCTCCCGGAATGTGTGGTAGTGTAGTGCATGTTAGTGTAAGAGTGTGTGTAAGAAGAGAGGATAGGACAAGGAAGAACAAGGAAAGATCGCGCGCGGTTCGGGACCCGTTTGTTAGAGTAGTGCTCCGGCATTCGCCTGGTGTTGATGGGAGAAACCACGGAAAACTACCGATCAGAGCAGCCGGCCGTTAGAATTCCCCTCCAGACAGCGACTGAATTCGACCTACTGACAAGCTAGTGTCGAAAATCCTGAACCTAGGACCTGCCGGTCAGAGGGACTGCAGAGACGTCAGGTTGATGCACTGAGTCATGTCTCCCGGTAACTAGGCATAAAATGTGGGGATGGGTGGCACAATGGAATGCGCTCCTCTGTGTATCGAGGGACGGGGCAGCGCGCTGGGCGTCGCGCCGCACGCATGAAGAGGAAAGTGTTTTAATTAAAAGCGCGCGCGCACAAGCCGATTTTTCCGCGCCCTCCAGGAATTCAATGAGCGAACGCAACGACGCGGGGCGCACAGCCGTAAACTTGAGCGCCGCGCCACGCCGCGCCGGCGCTCGCCTCCGGCCTCGGCGGGGGCGGGGGCGGGGGCGGGGGCAGGGCGAGGGCAGGGGCGGACACGATGGTAGGACGACGGACGGGCAGGGCGAGGGCAAGGGCGGGGACGGAGTCATGGCTGGAGGTGGGAACGGGAGGGGGCGAGGGCAGGGGCGGGGACGATGACAGGGCGATGGACGGGCAGGGCGAGGTCGGAGCCAGGGCAGGACGAGTGCAGCGGCGGGGGTGAAGGCATGGGCGGAGGTGGGAGCGGAGGCGGCGATGGCAGGGGGGGCAAAGCGGGGGCAGGGGCAGGGATGAAGGCGGGAGCGGAAGTGGGGGGCGAGGTGTATGGCAGGGGTGGGGAGGAGGGCGACAGCTGGGAAGGGGCGGGACGGCGATGGGAAGGCGGGCAGGGCGAGGGCAGGGGCGGGAACCACGGTGTTGTCGAGATTGATTGCAAAGGTCATTAGTCAAATGCTAAGGTCATTAGTCCCGTAAGTGTAATGCACGAATTTTCCCCCGGGAGGTGGCGGTGGTCTTCTTCCGAGATCCGGCGCCGACCTACCGTCGGCTAGCGGGGTTTCCCCTAAGCAGGTATCTGCCACCAGTAGGACATCGCCCCAGCTGGGAGAAGCTGTCAGCTCCCGACCAGTCTCCCGGCATGTGTGGTAGCGTAGTGCAGTTAGTGTAAGTGTGTAAGGAGTGGGGATAGGGCAAGGAAGAGAGTTCGGTCGGCGGTGCGTGGCCCGTTTGTTAGGATACTGCTCCGGCATTCGCTTAGAGTTGATTAGAACCACGGAAAACTCTCGATCAGAGCAACCGGCCGCTGGAATTCTCCTTCAGGCAGAGACTGAATTCGACCTAGCTTAGAAGCTGGTGTCGAATATGCCATCGCTGGAACTCGAAACCAGGACCTCCGATCAGGCACTGCAGTGACCTCAATTGAGCCACCTCTCCCGGTGGCGTTGTCGTGGTGGTGCCTGAGTCGGCGATCTGTCGCGTACAGAACTCGGCTTCCCCCGGTCCTGCAACCGTAGGTCTTGCTTGGCTACCTCGTGGCTATTATTAGAACTTTCCAACTTCCTCACGATAATAAGGTTTCTTAGTGTTAGATGAAACGACGTGTTGCTTGAAGTACTGTCTTCTGAAGTTCATCACTTGTCTGTGTTCGTCATATTTTTCTTTACTTGTTCTCTTTCGCCGCTTTAAAGTACATTACTACTTTGACGCTCTTCCCTACAGCTAACCATCCCTGAGGAAGACCACAAGAAGATGGTTGAAACATGGATGTAACAGCCTTCGACGCGGTGTCGGCCAGCAAAGAGCACTTTCAAGACTCTGCGAAAGCCTAGGATTGCACCACCTCTATCATCTCCTGTATTATTTCAGTAGTATACCTCACCTTTGCGGCTCTCGCAAGCAACCAATCTTTAAAAATGTGGTCTCTAAAGAAAGAGAATTTCAAAGAGACGTGACAAATTGCACTTTGACTTCAAATATATGAAAGATTTCATTAAAAAACGCAACTACATATTCATGTACAATGCAACCCTCCTCAGGATTTGTTTTGAACCTGTATTAATAAATAACTCATAAACGAAGCGTTCTAGGGCCATTCTATTACATTTTCGTTGGTTCGATGCTTCTCGATTGTATCCCACCTGTTCAGAGTCTGTAGAATATCCAACTGTGTGTGAAATTACTGATTACTTGATATTCTATGCCATTGAGTTACACGGGTGTACCACTTTGCTCGATAATATAGTTGAATGAGAATAGTTTCTTTTGTCGAGGGTGTTTGTATTGTTATCAATTACAAGGTGAACAAGTGACGATAAGAGGGTCTTGAAGAAAGATATAATTACAGGCTTAATATGGAAATGGAATAATAAAGAAGAGTGTGGGGTATACCAAACGGGTACGCTTGTAATAGTACGTTTCTAAACTTTTCATTTTAGTATTCACTCACTGCTTACTTTTTTTTTCTTTCTTTGCTATTTCCATCTACCCACATTCTTCATACACTCCCAATCTTCCAAATTGATTTACGTTATACTCGCTGATCATCCGACGTTCCCGGGTTATTTGATTATCTCAATAGTCTGTTAGATATGCCCGCTTTTCCCACTATCGTTATTTTCTTGCGGGTTGCATACCCGTCTTAATTTTAAATGTCGCCCCCTTTTTATCCCAACCTCAGGAGTCTCATGGAAGTCTTAACCTACAATTTTTCCCGCCTTGTAAGTGCGCTAATTTCTGTTGACATTGAACTTGTTTTACAAATGAATGCTTCAAGAATCACAGACACACATATTGAAAGAATTTGTGTATTATTATTGTCTACCTCTGGTATGCGGTGTCTTGGAGGAGCGTCCTAATACGCGGATTTGAAGTCTTTGGGCTTGAGACTTGCGTAAGGCTTCCGGTTTTTTTCCAAGTTGTGGTGTGTTTGGCGTCACACCGTACAATCATGTATCGCACCTGAAACATCATCCTATTCGTAATTCTCTAGCTAATATTCGTCCATCGTGATCATCATTATCCTTTCTCTTATCCTTCAATGGCAGACCATAGCCCAGGAAGAAGGAGCGAATAAAGACATCATCATCATCATCATCGACTGCAAGGATTAGATCGTTTGATCTGTTCCGTCTCATTGCTCATGCCATCTCTTTAAGGGTCTTCCTACACTTCTTTTTCCTTTTGGTGCATATTGAAGGATTATTTTACTTAGCCTTTGTTGTGCCATTCTCAGGACATAATCTTTCCATTTTTTTCGATATTTCATTATAATTTCTACAACTGGCTCAATATTTAATTCTTCTCGGATATCTACACTTTTTTTGTGGTCTAATAGTGAATATCCTGCCACAAAACGAATAAAGACTTAATGTTCATAATTGAAAAAACTATACCAACTCAGATTCAAAATGACCTTTCTGCTCTAAAAGCATATGATTTATAATTTCATTTTGTTCTCTGCTCAGCTTCCTGAGTTCAAGTCACGAAATCGAACCGGCATTATTTCTAAGCTTTCCATTTTCAATGTCAGTATGCAAACAAAATATACAGAAGCAGCATTACGAGAACTTGAGGAATCGGGGTAATATGATTTGTTGAGAACAAAAACGTTATTAGTAGCAAATGCACTACAGAACTTTGTTTCAAATTGATTGAAGTTGTTCAGTCGATAGCGACATTTGTTTCATGTTCATCACTGAAGTATTGGGAATATAGCACAGACTAAAAATGACAAAATCATCGGACATATCAACAATTGTCTCCGCTAGTTTAAGGGTTCCGTTACCTAAGGACGTAGGTAAATATTATATATCGCTTGTAGTAATTACACTCGTTGGTATACAGAATAAAATGTTAAAAGATGGTTTTGAATTATAAAATGATTTATTTAGACAGAACTTCATGGTGTTTTCGTTATTTGGGAGTATGTTAAACTCGGCAGGCACGTTCAGTTTCAAATATTGAAATCATTGTCTCTAGATATGTCTTGATCATTAGACTGATGTTTGAAAATCTTTAAATAAGAGTGAACTTCGAAGGAAGTCTCCAAGGAATCTGTAATATTACTTCTTTCAACTAACTCACCAATACGATTTTACCGTTATCATCTGTGTATATTGTATTAATATTAGTTTTAATCAACAAATTTGTTTTTTCAATTTGTTTATTACCTCTTTTGAATTTCCTTTGAATTCAACTTAGAGTATTACTCTAAATTAGGTAATCGGTTTTACAATTTAGAGCGATTGCACATTTTTCCATTTCTCCTTGCCAGAAACAATGCAACAAAAATTATATTTTATAATTAAAGTACATGAATTGTAGATTGATTTGATAAATAGTTTGTTTTAATTGAATCGTTATTTTAAGCATGGAAATGAAAAATAAAATTTAGGATCGAATTATGCAACTTTCCCATACTAATTAGCGGTTTGTGAAAATTAGAATGATTCTTTGTTTATAAACAACTTCAAGCATAAAAATCTAGAGAACTTCAAGATAGCACTCGCCGTCCATCCTTTACAGTATCCAGATTGACAAAAAGGTTGGCAGTAATGGAGGTAACAAGTTTTTTCAACACGAATATTTTCTCAGTAACTTCACTAACACATTCCTCTAGCAGAGAGAGAAAAATATTATTTCAATTAAACGTTTATGACCAAATTAACAATTTTTTGTATTTTCAGACGTATATCATTGTAAAATATGTTCTTATTAACCGTTTAAGAGAAAAATATTAAATGATTCAGTAACTGTATTGTAAACCAACTACTACATTTATCAAGATAATAGTTGCGACTTCGTATTTGAGAAACATTTGCTTTTTAATTAAGAAACAATTTAGTGATTTTTATGATTCTAGATTATTCATACCAATGAAAATTGTAATTAATATTGGATTTTTTAAAGGAAGATGACGTACAGTAGTCTTTCATTTGTACAACAAATTGAGTATAAGAATTTGATAATTTGATATAAGTTGAAGACGCCAGTTGTGGCTGTAGTTGTAGTCTTTTCGGAGTTTTCTTAAAATTTTTAAGGATTAGTACACCCTTTTCTGTTGGTTTTTTTTTTCGAGTTTAGGCAATTCTCTTTAAGCAAACCCTTTTTAGGTAATTCTTTGCCTAAAATTCGTCCATTTTCAATTTGTTCTATTTTTTATTAATTGATTTTCAAGCTCCCATTTTGTTCCAGTTCTGGCCACTTGCAAATTGCGAATTAATGGTAATGGTCAGACACTTGACTAAGTAATGTGTACTTAATATTCTACCTCCTGATCGTATTCGAGACAAGTTAGCCCTGAAAAAGAACCAGTTCATTACATTAAGACAATTCCATTATAAAGGAGATGCTTTCAGCTTATTTTTAATTACAGAAAACGAAAGGAAATTAATAATTTCAATTCTAAATCTCATCCCTTGCACTTCTTCACCTCCTGCAAGACTGAATCAAAGGGAAGCTTCGAAATCGAATTTTTCAAGTATTCTTGAAGAGTTTACTCGGGAGGCAGTGGCCACAATTGAGGTAGTGTCTATTACTAACATCCGATGCGTAACAACGTTGACATATTACCTCTCAAATATTCCTTTTCGCGCGTCACAATCTTCCTCGCATTCGCAATGCAGAGAGAAGGGATCGTAGGCGGCGCGCGGAGGCGACTGGCGAAGAGGTGCCGTCTGAGGCCCATCGGGGCAGCCCGGCCTCGCCGTCGCTCCCACCGCCTCCGCGCCCCGCGCCCTCCCTCTCACCCTCCCCCCTGCCCCTGCCCCGCGCCCCGCGTCCCACGCCCCCCGCCTCGCACACACCTCACCTCTCCCCGCGCCACCGCCCCCGCCCCGCGCCCCCCGCCTTGAGCCCCTCGACCCCCCCCCCGCCACCGCCCCCTGCCCCGCGCCTCCCGCCATGCAGCTGCGTTGCCTACTTTATAGCCGCAGCCTTGATGCACGCCGAATGCAACATGCACTTTGCACATGCAACCAAAAGCGGTTTTCAGGCGCGCATTTTTCAGCGCCCTCTCGCTCACATCGCTCGCTTGACGGCCGCCGCCGCCGCCGCCGCCGCCGCCTCGCTCCCGCGCATTCCTGCGCGCCCGCCACTGCCTGCGCCGCCGCCGCCGCCGCCGCCGCCGCCGCCGCCGCCGCCGCCGCCGCCGCCGCCGCCGCCGCCGCCGCCGCCGCCGCCGCCGCCACGGTGGAAGACGTATAGGTGTGTTCACTCCCAGTCTAAAACGGAAGCTCGTGTGAGGCTACTTCTCACATATAAGCGCTGCGATCGTTGGGTCTGATTTGGGCATGGTCGTGATGCATTCGACAGCTCTGTGCCCATTTGATTTCTAACTTCAAATCAGTGATTTGTCGCTTCGCGATGGAATTGGTAAAGTCTAGAGCGAATAGTTACGAAAATGGGTAGGACATGTTTTGTAAAACTGTGACATAGTCACCCACAGTTTAAGACGTCGTCTTCCACCGTGACCCAAACCGATCGTGCGGACAAGCCTCAAGCTGGCTTGAGAAAATTTGCCCCAAAGGCGGCTAGTTGACGCCGTCACCGCCACTGGCACCGCCCCCCCCCGCCTCCACGCGGCGTCCTCCGGCTGCCTGAGAACGTCCCCGCTCTCTCCTTAAACCTCTGAGGACCCTTGACCACCCCAGTCTCACCGAAATTTCACTGAAATTCATTAATAACCGGGACGGATTTAATTGTCGCTCAATTAATAGTTTGCTCAAGGTATTTTTATCCCATTTCATTTACATTTTCATTGAATACATTTATATACACCTTATATGATGTAATGATTCCTAAAAAACGTGCTTGGGGTCCTTTCGAGACCCCCATGGTATTTTCTATAACCTTTTCCAGAATAAAATTCTTGGTTTTGTCTCATAATATTGCGCTTTTAATATGTTTAAACACAGATGCGGTTCTCAGAAGTGATTATCCCTTAGTTCTATTATTGTAAACATTACGTTCCTATAAATTAGGAGCCTAATTCCAAGCCCGTTCTTCTCCTTCAGTATTGCATCGCTTGCAACAAAGTTCAGTGCGAAATAGATTTTCTTGTTCCTTCAAGAGCAAGACGAATGGTTGAGATGGCAAGAAATGCCTCTCATGGTGAACTGGCTAAGGAAGAAACACAGAGTTCATCAAATTCTGCGAAGAGGCGATCACGTTGCTGCAAGCGGCCAAGAAAATGTGATATAAAAGTGAACATTTTTTTCTTCAATGTGTAAAATGTTTACTTGCAAGGAATATTGATTAGATCAATCAATATGTTTAAATTGTAAGTGATTTAGAGTTTAGTTTCATACTTTTCTACATCTATTCTCCCTGAATTTGTTCTTTTCTCAATAAATATTTTGACCTCCAAATTTGTATTTTTATATTTTTTTAAAATTTGATTTTCTTTTTCCTATGATCCAAATGTGCCAACTCAAGTGACTTTTAAGTTCCAGTAAAAAAAATTGTCAAAAAGTGAAATTGGAGATGGGGCCTTGAAATTACCCCCAAGGTATTTTACGTTCCAGTGAGACCGTGGTACTCAGAGGGTTAAGGTGGCTCCACACATTCGGCGTTCGCCGAGCAGCGAGCTACTGCTCGCTCGATCCCGACCAGCTGATGTGTTCGAGGAATTTTCGTACACTTTGATGTGTCCTAAAGGAAGACACGCGGCGGGTAGGGCGAGCGCCGAATGTTCGTCACTGGGCAAACAGCAAGCGACCCATCCACACTACTCGGGATTCGGCGAGCAGTTGCTCGCTCTTCGCCGAATAGCGAATGTGTGGAGTCGCCTCTACAACACTTCTCCGCCCCCGCGTGTATGAGGAGTATTTTAAACGATTCCGGGTGCGTCTACTTTACGTAGGTCATACCTCTAATAAGAGAAGAACCTGTGACATCTCGGGAGATGGCGGTGTTCCTCACGAGATCCGCCGTCGACTTGCACCTCCGCCGTCGGCTGGCTGGTTTCCCTCTCAGGGTATCTCTTGCGTGGCACCGCTCCCGCCGGACAAGCTTTAAGCTCCTCACACGTAGGGTAGTATGGTTCATGTAGGTGCAATGCTGTGTGTTTAAAGAAAGACGAGGGGGCAGGGAAGAGGAAGGAAAGGTCGCGTGCGGTCCGTGACCCGTTTGTTAGGAAACTACTTCGAAATTCGCCAGGTGTTTCTGGAAGAAAGCAAAAAAACTACCGATCGGAGCATCCGGCTGCTTCATTTGTCCTCCAGACAGAATTCGATCCAGCTGCGTGACGAGGGTGGAATTTTTTTTAATTCAAGAAAATGTGCGCAGGTAAATCTCTTTCCCCACACGTCATATACAGATTTTACTGTTTTTTGACAAATAAATAAACAATAAACCCCTTGCGCCTCGCGGCCAGCGAAGGCGCCGAGGGAACTGTAATGGCTAGAGACCGGAAACATATGTAGCATAAAACGTCAAAATATGTACATAAATATGTAATGAAAATAGTAGGAATATGTAATAAATATGGAAAATCGGATATAATATGTAATTAATTCTCTAATTAAAATCCATTTACATAGCAAGACATTATATTTAGAAAAACTGCTCACTTTACATCATACAATTTTCTCGTCAGTAGTAAAAGCTTAATCTATTGTGATCCAGGAACGTAGTTTAGCAGCCAGACTATTCGCAATAGAAGCCATCGCACAAACTGGCGAGATCTACGACCAGCAAACATACACTGCAGCATATTCATCGAAGTGTTACACGTCAGTGATCGCAAATATTTCTTAGAAATTAAGGTTACAGATAACAAAACACGGTGTGAGTGATGCTTTGGACACCTAGATTTCCCCAATCATGTAGGAAAAATGCTGTTAAACAAAAATACATCTTTTCATAAAAAAATGGAATTAAATAGAAGAATATTGATAAAATAAGAAAATATACTGTGAAAACAGCAAAACATGTAAAATATGTAAGTAGTATTAAATATGTAAAAATCTGTAAAGAAAAAATTGGATATTGTTTTAGGAGAGCTATGATTCGCCAAGATTGCAATTTTGGGAATGGTAAGAAGAAAGACAAAAAATATGTAATTACATAAAAATCCTGTCTCTTGTAATGTCACGGAGCTAGCGCAGCCACTATATTCTCTCCTCCTGTCTTGTTTTTACATACAGATAGATATTTATTATTTCTGTAGTTAGGTTTACAACCTGGTGGCAGAACACTACAATTTACAGATTACATTAATTTTAAGACAGTAGTAACAGTAATATAACAATAAAGACAATAATAACAATAAAAGTATTAACTTTATATTTATGGCTGTCTTGCACAGATATTCTAACTAATAAATACGCAATCTTTTAAATACACTCCATTCCACTTCACTTCACTTCAATTCACCACACTTGCGCTTCACTTCTCTTTCTACATCTCTATTTCACTACACTTCACAACACGTCACAGCACTCCAATTCTAATACTATTTTGAATATAATTATATATTTTTTATATAGCAATGCATTTAATAGTGATTATCACTACACTAATAATAACAATAATAATAAAATGACTGTTTTAATAAGCCTAACTTATAGTTAATAAAGTTAACAAATATCACTAGTTAATTTACTTTTAAGTCTTTGAATACCTTGAGGAAAGGGTTCCAAGGCTGTCGCAGGCAACGTATTCCAGTCCGTTATTGTTCTATTTGTGAAGGTAAATTTTCCAACATCTGTTCTCTGTGGCCTGAATTGAATTTTGGCCTTTCTCGCTATGTTTCCCGCTTCTTTTCTTGAAATCGTGCTCCTTTTTCGTCCGTGTCTCTAAAGGGCTCGGAAACTCTCATTGTACACTACCTCTTTATTTTCGGTCGTGCTCCAACTACTCTAGTCGTCTATTTTTTTCTTAACAGCCTCTTAACCTATCTAGACCTTCCTTTTCATTCCGTAATTTTGTTCCAAACCACTTCACCACAGGCCCGCACATGTTCCTTTAAAACCTAATTTCTTCTAACTTTCATCATTTCCTAATCTCTTCTGACCATTATGATCGAAATGATCGCTGTATCTCTTCGATATCTTCTATTTCTTACTTTACCATGTGCCGCTCCTCTATCTCTTTCGACATTCAGAATACTCACTCCTCTTTCCACTTATTTTTCTTTGATTGATTGATTGATTCGTGTTTCCGGGCGCGTCAACTACTGAGGTTATTAGTCCTGTAAGTAGAGTGCCTGTTTTTTCTCGGGAGGTGGCAGTGATATTTCCCCGCTGGTTGGCGAGATCAGGTGCCGACCTAACGTCGACAAGCAAGGTTTTCCCGCAACCAGGTATCTCCCACCAGCGGGGCCCCGCCCCAGCCGGGACAAGCTGTAAGCTCCCGACCGGTCTCCCGGCATGTGTGGTAGCGTAGTGCATGTTAGTGTGTGTTTAAGAGGGGTCGATAGGGCAAGGAAGAGGAAGGAAAGATCGCGCGCAGTCCGTGGCCCGTTTGTTAGGGTACTGCTCCGGCATTCGCCTGGTGTTGATCGGAGAAATCACGGAAAACTACCGATCAGAGCAGCCGGCCGCTAGAATTCTCCTCCAGATTTTTTTTCTTTGAGATTTCTCCCCACCACTGTCTGGTTCATTCCCTCAATCTGTCTGCGCCGGCCACTTCGCTCCCTCCTGTTTCCTTCTGTTTTCGGTTCGTACCTTTTCTTCTCAGCCTCGTTTCCCTTGACCCCACCTCTCTCGCCGTCCTCGCTTGAAGCCAACTACTTCCGCCCTCCTAGGCGCCTGGACTGCACTCGGGCGACGGCGCGCAGCCTGTCACCCGAAGGACGTCATTACCCGGCAGGGCGCGCATCTCGCCCGCGTTTATAATGTTAATGATCCGCCCCTAGCGAAGAGTGCGCGTAAATATAGCCAGCCCCGCCCCAACTACTTCTCCGACTCCACTGTCGGGGGCGCGACACTATTTAAACCGTGAAAAGAACCCCTTTCCGGGATGTCCTGAATTTTTGATCCCGAGATTTTTTCGCCTCCTTGAAGTGGGGATTTCCGGCAGCCACGAGATGGAGTTCGTATCCATACCACATTCATCCAGGCTCTTTTTTTTTTTCAACTTCTTGATGAAATTCGTCTGGCGTTTCTCTTACACACTGCTTCTGCACTGTTCTAAACATTTGCGTGTGTATTTTGTATGAATTTCATAACACTGCAGATTTTCTTTTCGAAAATCCTAAAGTACATGAATTGATAATTAAACATGTTCGTCAACAGTGAGTTATATCTTTCATGTTACCGTTAAACATGAATGCTTTTCAATAGATAGAAGTATTTTTTTTAGCGATTTAGCAGAAACATCACTCTATATTTTGGAAAAATCTGTATTTTGTGAGTTTCGTGGAGTCCCAATGAAACATCTTTTTTTCGATGTGTTTCAGGTGAGTGCTGAGAGTTTCCTTCACCACTAAATCGTCCATCAGCTGCGCTTCTACTGTTATGCTCTAGTTATTCAAGCAACCTAATGTAAGTGAATGACTAAATATTTTGATAAAATGAAAGACTCAAAGTTTTGCGTACGAAATGTTTTTCTCTGAATGTATGTATAATGTCCCTTGGGATTTAGCACTAAAAATCATAATTAATTAATGACCAACTTTGGGATCATCAACTGTCTGATTATTGATATTGATAATAATAATAAATACAGGTAAAATTACGTCAAGGAATACATCTTAAAGACGAAGCAACCCATTTATTTCTAAAACAATTTTTATGATTGTACCAACAAATGTTTTATGCAATGTAGAGCTGGAGTATGTTGGCGCTTTGCAATTCATGAAATGCGCGCGCTACCGCAGTACAGACAAAGTTATGTAATGCTGCACGAAAAAACGGATAATTTTCGGCAGAAAACTCTTAATACACGGCCCTAGCAACCAAAAAGTGGATAAATCCATATGCTACATTTAGGTAAAAAATCCTCTAACACTTGGTGTAGCCAGAATTCATGTTTTGTGGGTCCTTGAAACCGAAGAATCCATTGACGGCAAAACGTCTGTCCGTCAGTCAGTCTGTCCGTCCGTCAGTCTGTCCGTCCGTCTCTCTGTGAACAACGCTAACGGCTAAACCTCACAGCAGATTTTCTCCAAATTGATATTCTCCAATCGATCTGGCTGATGTCGCGGCCCCTGGAATTGAAGTCGATATTTTAATTTCGGAGGGTACTTTATACGAAGCCCCTGGAACATTTTCAAAAAAAAATGGCTCCATCATTACCTCCATCACCCCCATTACGAATTTTACTTTCTTGCAAACTGCTTATGCGGAATATTGTAAGGCACAAATACTCATCCGATATGTTTGTGAATTCACTGCGTACCTTATACAATTAATTCAATGTCAAATATAATTTCATTTCAAGTTTTGAATATAAAAATCTATTGCTTGTAACTATTTAAATTGTTCCAAATGTTCTAGGACTTCAAATGAGTTTTACAAAAAATGATGATTGAGATGTGTTACTTCGGAGAGAAATTGTAGGATATATAGTATTACATAACCATTACTAAAGATAAGAAAGTACATGCTGTTTTAGCACTACTAGTTTAAATTTCGAATGTATTTTTGTGGGAATATATGAGATACGAAATAATTCTTAAAAGAAAGAAATATACAAATGAAAAATTACGCAAGAGAATCACAAGAACAATACTGTGCATTACCAATTACGTTTAAAACTTTTTCCGATACCTTTTATCCAGCCAACAATCGGTTATATTTTACCTCCCGACGCCTATGCGACTACACATTAAACACTTGCGGGCTCCTCCGATCTGAAGTCAGCAGACCGTGTGGCCCCCCACTACATCACTTATGTGAGAGAGAAGGGACAAACAACCATGTCCAAAGTGGGTCTCGAACCCCGACCCTTCCGACTATGGCTGAATCCAATACACGTCCTTCGCCACATCGGCCATCAGGTCGGCACGTTTAAAACTTGAAAGAGGAAAATGTACCCGGGAGTCTTCTTGCTAATTACAAAGAAGACAGTAAAACGTAAGCGATGTATCCAGTGCTGATTTGAAATATTTGTAGAAAGAAAGTAATTAATGAGATATTTCCGTTTGATGTACTGTACTGAGAGCTTCCAGAAACGGACTTCAAGTACCTCCTCAGAATGTCGTCTTGCTGCAGAGCTTCGTCTTAAGGGTGCGTAACCACTCCGACTCCTCTTCTCTGAGACTTCCTGTATCCCTGACCTACTTCGTGAATAAAAAAAGATATTCTCCCCTTAGCGTCGAGGTTACACAATGTCTGAGAAACATTCTGAAAACTGAAGGGCACTAAAATTCTAGAGAATTCCAACTGTTGGTTACGCGTAGGTAAGCTTGCAAGAGTTATTAGGGATCATAGAATTTCCTTCAAATATTTCAGAAGACTTTGTTCAGTAACCGTTTTGTGTCAAAATTCCACTAGTTTGCTTAGATTTTTGCCAGGATGTGTATTGAATTTTCATGTGCCAACTTAAAAATCTTCAGTCCTATTACATGCCGCACAGTGTGTAATTTTGGCCAACTAGCTGGAAAAAATTCAATTTTCGACTGAATTGAAAAAGCAAAATTGTTTTATTTCTATTTAGTAGTATGTCTGAGCTATGTGGAAACGTTGTTAGTTTACTCTTGAAGGTCACAAGGACCCCATGGTGCATGTCCAAAGACGTCCATCGCCGCTCCGCCGGCGCTCAGCTCCGAATGGCCCTTTTCAGTCCGTAAAGTTCTCTTGGTAGGAATACACTACTCGTCTCATTCTGTGATTTGTGGGTTTTAAGTATTTTTAAGTAAATTTAAGTATATATTTTTGATGTGCCTAAAAACGTTAATGGAAAAGGTGAGCGATTTATATTGAATGTATTACACGTTCTCTAAATTCAATTAGAGTTTTAGTGTATTATACACCATTATACACCTTTTGGGCCATATACATTTTAAAACTAGTACTTTTGGGTTCTTAATCGTGAAAAGACTAGCTGCTTATACCTGCTTATCTGAATTATATATACATTTTTATAGAAAGGGTCTTCAAGTTACCCGCAGGTTGTTATTTGATATATGAGTAACAAATTCAATTGATAAGAGATCTGAAGCTGTATTAAATGTTTTCTTACGTGAATTAGGAATTACAGACCTACAGAATCATTTTTGGACAAAATTAAGTCTTACGTTAGATGTATTTGTCAAAAAGTTGAAACCGGATTGCAAAACTCCGTAAGAAATAAAGAGTCGATTTTGAAATATAATTCGTCCTGGCTACAAGAAACTCTTACCCTTCCTGATTAAATGTTAAAGGCAGTCCCAGGTCCATCACAAATAAATGTAAAAATAATAAAGCTAGAAGACCTAATGTGTCTTTCAGGTACTGTGGGATTAATGCTAAAACCATACAATTGAAACCTTTTGTAAACACTACTAGCTCAGAAAAGTTATCCATAGCTATTGAAATCAAACTAAGGAAGTATGACAAAAAGAAGTAGCAGCTATAGATAAGGAGCTCTGTGAAGCCTCTTCCAATAGGATAATTACAATTAACAAACCTCAAAGATCCATTCTTCAAATGCCTGCATCATTGTCACTTGCTTTGATGATAGATATCAATATTTCATCCCGCCAGTATGTACACATACGCCAACAAAAATGATTTTGAGTGCATTTAGCACATTTCTTATAGTTAAGAAATACGAACAAGGCAAATGAGAGTAGAAGAAAATAAAGCGAAAGAGGCGAAAAAGAACTAGAAAAACATCAAGAGCAAACGCAAATATGACTTTGCTCCACCGGCTGCTTATTAGCTCAGATCCATTAAAGTCGAGCATAAGCGCCAAAACTATAACTGCACCCCAAAAAGTGAAACATAAACTTTTCGTGTTATTAGAATAAAGGAATAAGACAAAAAAGAGACGGCATATTTAGAAGATTCACCATCAGAAGGATACGCGGGTAGTGTTTCAAACTAAATTGTAAATATTTGTTGTACATTCCTCTCACTTAATTTTTGTTTTCATTTTTTGATTTTCGGCTTTTTACTTTTGTATACTTTCATTTCATTTTTCTTGCATAGTATGTTTTGTAAAATTCAAATATTATGTCCAATAGAGTTAAACAAATTCAGCGTTTGAAAAACGTATACTGTCATGAGGGCTAATTAAAGTATTCGAATTTCTTAAATATTTTACAAAATATAAGTTTTACGATCATATTTGATTATTTGGACATTATTTACACAATAGATCTCCAAAAACTACGAGAAATTCATTTCAAAGAGAGTTATTAATTTTTTCCTCCATCGTCAAAATTACACACTGTGTGGGTCATTCCATATTAAATCAACACAGTCATTTTACAGCACCATCTCAGATTCCAATGAAATTTGACACATAGGTAGTATGCGTGGAAAATAAGAAAACTACAAATTTTGAGTAAAATATTTCCACCCGTTTCTGAAATACAGCCATGTAAAATTTTGCAAAATTGGCTTCCCGAAAATTTTTAAATTGATGTAGAACCTCACCAAATTAAGATAGAGAGCTGAAACAGGTGTCATTTTGCAGATTTCTTTATGGCCTTTTATACGATATACAACTCAATAGGGGTTGCGTTCAAAAAGGTTTTCAAATTTGAATTTCAAATTTTGATTTTGAGTTTTTTCAAAATGCTCATCTTCAAAAAAATTGAAAAAATTCTATAATAATCCTTGTATATATCCAAACAAATGGTGCAAGTTTAAAAATGGGACTGCAATGGGTTCATATGGTAATCTTTATTTAAAATGCACAATATTTACTTACTCTAGATTTTACTGATTTAAAATGCATTTTATTTCAAATTATAAGCACTAATATATACAAATTATTATTTAGTGTTTTTTGTTGGTGAGTGTGTTGTGTTTTATTGTTATTATTATTTTTATTAGACCGCGGAACTTCATGCATTTGCAAATGTTTTGACTGTGCCTATAGAAAGGAAATGTATATAACTTTATCTAACCCCAAAAATCAAACAAATCTACCCTATTTTTATTTTGAATGTGTGTAATTTTTTATTTTAAATGTGTATTTTAATGTATGCGGTATATTTTAGAGCATGTATTCCAGGTTTTTGTGGAGAAGTGGATCGAAGTCAGATCTTTTGGGTATTTCTCTTTCAACTTAGAAGTGGCTTTCTTCTGACAACGCGGCTAGGGAAATTGAACTTTCTTAGTACCCTTCGCACGGTTTCGGGATTTAGTTTCTTGCCAATTCCAATTTATACCTGTGTAGTAACTTTTAGTGCTTTAATACGAGGGTCCTTCTTTATTATTTTCACAACAAGATTCTCTTCTGGATCAGAAAGTCTTCGGACGTTCTCCTCCGGGTTGCAGTTCAATCGCCTATTCATTGATGGACCATGAGATTGTCACTCACTGTGCTTTTTTCATTAATAGCATTTTGCAAAATTTTGGGCATCATTAACCCTTTGCATGATGGTAAATAACCAGCTGCCGCTGCTCAAAGTTGGTGTTCATACCTCAACGATTCATTTCGCTTAAATGTTTAGGTTCCCACGTATCTGGTTCATCAACTGAAAGGTGACCATGGTTTGTTTTATTTTTGGTGATAGGTAAAGTTATATACATTTCCTTTCGATATACAGTCTCTAAAAATATGCAATTGCGTGACATTCCGCGGTATAATAATAATAATAAGAAGAAGAAGAAGAGGAAGAAGAAAATTCATAACAATAAAACACAACACACTCGCCAATAAAAACGCTAAATTAATAATTTGTATATATTAGGTCTTATAATTTGAAATAAGATGCATTTTAAATCAGTAAAATCAAGAGTAAGTAAGTATATATTGTGCATTTTAAATAAAGATTACCATATGAACCCATTGCAGTCCCATTTTTAAACTTGCACCATCTGTTTGGAAATATACAAGGATTATTATAGAATTTTTTCAATTTTTTTGAAGATGAGCATTTTGAAAAAACTCAAAATCAAAATTTGAAATTCAAATTTGAAAACCTTTTTGAACGCAACCCCTATTGAGTTACATATCATATAAAAGGCCATAAAGAAATCTGCAAAATGACACCTGTTTCAGCTCTCTATCTTAATTTGGTGAGGTTCTACATCAATTTAAAAATTTTTGGGAAGCCAATTTTGCAAAATTTTACATGGCTGTATTTCAGAAACGGGTGGAAATATTTTACTCAAAATGTGTAGTTTTCTTATTCTCCATTCATACTACCTATGTGTCAAATTTCATCTGAATCTAAAATGGTGAGGTAAAATTTTAATTAAAACTGTGTTGATTTAATATGGAATGACCCGTTGATTTAATATGGAATGACCCGTGTGCCGTATTGAAATGTTTGATGCAGTACTAAAAAATTCAGTTTCTGATCACTATATAGGGATATTCGTAATTTCTATATATTTTTTGTTCTGAAAGTGTTCAAATAATCTTCAATTTTTTTGTTTTCATTGATGAAAAACACCCAATTTAAATTTCAATATCATTGACTATACTTTTTCTTTCTTCGTAAAATAAATGATTGATAAATATTTTAAGAATTCATGCTTTATCGTTTATAGACACTATTGCACAAAAAAACCTTCAATAAAACTTAAATGCAAACCAATAAATTCCTTATCTTACGGATTAATCTATCTCTAATGAGAAATTAGTTGTAGTGATTTATTTTGAGAAATTAAAAAGATCCAGATGCTTTCACATTCTTTGGTGATCATATAAAACCAGCGTACTTGTGCGAGATCTCTCGCATCTCAAACTCCACCCTCCTCTATATCCTTTCATTTCAATATTAAGGAGAAAAAGTTGTTTACGAAACGAATTGATTTGTTTTAAAAATATCAAGGTAACTTCCAATGTACCTATTTCTATAAGTACGTTGGAAGTTATCAAATAAAAATAACAAATTATAAAATTGATGTTTGAAACAAAAAAGGATTATTCAGTGTTATTCGCAGATCATCTTGGAACAATTTACAGCAATTACTTAAAAACAACTTTTGAAGTAATTAGACAACTTTGCTTGACAGTTAGCTTTTGGGTTTCCTTGATAATCACAAAAACATTAGAAAAGACTTTTACTCTTAAGAAAGCTACGTAAAGTTGTCTATACGAAAATAAAGGATCAGGCAGGAACATCCCTACTTATTGGAATATTATTTAACTTTTTACTGAAGCTGTGCAATTCAGTCGCCTCGAATATCAGTAATTAGTTCAATTTCACACACTGTACAGATTCTGCACGACTCTGAAAACGTGGGGTGGTATTGAGAAGCGCCTGGCCGTAATAGAATGTCCAAGTAGAGGATGAGACACTGATGTTGTCTGGTATCAATGTTTTTATTTAGAGCTAAAAGATCTTTTTCGATAGCTTAGCTATCATCATCAGAGCTATCGAAAAAGATCTTTTAGCTCTAAATAAAAACATTGATACCAGACGACATCAGTGTCTGATCCTTTATTGGAAAAGGTATCTACATTATCAACAGTTATACTAATAATGTCCAAGTAGCTCTCATTGTATGCATTATGGTACGAGGAACGCGTCGGCGAGGCCACCAGCCTAAAAATTCCATATTTTTAAGGACCTAGAACGTTTCGTTTAGTAGTTATTTGACTAAATAAATTGTAACAATGCTACCCGATTGCTGCGGATTTCATTTGATGCGAAATTTTAGATGCGATTTTTTTTTAAAACACATCCCCCGTATTTTTAATTCAAAGTGCAATTTGTCATGTCTCTATGAAATTCTGTTTCTTAAATTGGTTGCTTGTGAGAGCAACAAAACTCAAGAAAGTTTAAGAAAGAATTTATTTAAATTCCATCTAACATTAATGAAATTACGCAATCTGATTTCTGCAATGTTTTGAATTTCTCCTTAGCACACTTCAAAATATTCTCATCTGCTTGCTCTTACTGTTCGTAGTTGTGGAGAGACAACATATCCCGATTTCCTCAAAAATTTGTATGCATGTAAACATGTAATAGAAAACAAAATACTGCAGAAAGCAGACAAATCACAATGTATCTGTAACACTGTTACATGATTAATAAATCGATCTGTTTAATAATAAATTTAACTTGCTTGCACATATCATCTAGATATTTGACTAACCTGCTCAAAATAGCATTTACAGTGCTGAATGTACTACGAGAATAGTCTTCCTAGTTTTTGTGCTTCAGCTTTTTTCAAGATATAAATTAAGTTGTTGAAATTACTAATCACTCTAGGGAAGGTATAATTTCCCAGCTTTTTCAGTGCAATATCATGACTGAGCCTGCTGACTTCAATAGTGGACCGAATCATTGCTGACACGCAACACTCACCGTGCTGGATACTCGGATTGTCATGAAATTTTACCAGCTTGTTCAGCACCTTTCAAAACCCCTACCTACAAATTTGTACGTGCTATGGAGCATTGCAAGTAGTGTTTTTGCGACAGTAAGTATTGAGACCTTTCGTGACCTAACCGTCTGTGGAAGAGAGGAAATTGCTGAACGCCGCTGGATCTGCGACCGTTACTCACACGCCGGCCGCCGCTATCTGTCCGCAGGGTCTCAGCTGCCTCAGAGGGCAGGAGAGGTGACAAAAACGTGTGGTTTACATTGCAGGTTCAGAAGGACGAATAGGACTAGACCACATTCAGGAGTAAATAGAGTGTAACTATTAAACGCAAACTAACATTTATACATATGTATGATAGGATTTAAGGATTAAAAAATTAGTCAAGGCTTATTAAATAATAAATACATAAATAAATAAAGTACAACACATCAGTAAGTAAATAAAAATTAATTAAAAAAGATACAATAAAGAGTGAGTAAATAAAAATAAATTAAAAAAGATACAATAAAGAGTAAGTAAATAAAAATAAATAATATTTTTATAAAAATAATACGTTCCACTTATGGGTAACGCACAAAATTTACACAATAATGGTATTTAACAAAAAAATGTTCGTGCACTTACTAACACACTACAAAGAATGTGTGTCATCAAACAGCGATGGCCTTTGCCATCGTTCTTGAAAGAACGCGCTTGGAAATCTAACACCGGTTGATAAGACGCCGCGTAACGTTCCTGGCGCTGCCGAAGCAACGGCTCGCCCGCTGCGGAAGCGCGGAGGTCACGAAAGGTCCTGATACAAAATGCCTATAAAACACTATTTCTAATACTCCATAGCACTTAAAAATTTGTATGTAGGGGTTTTGAAAGGTGCTGAACAAGCTGGTAAAATTTCATGACAATCCTAGTATCCAGCATGGTGAGTGTTGGGTGTGAGAACGAAAATACTACTACATTTAAAACACAAACCAAACCTAACAAGACACAGTCTTTTCTCTTAACTGTACACAATCGTCCATTCTTTGTCAACATAGTTTCTTTATTCTTTTTGACGAAGAACATCAATGATGATGAAAATTAATCTCGTCAGTCTGGGCAAACCACATTGTACACAGAAAGCGTAAATAACAGATGAACGGAATCTAAGCTTTCAAAGTGTGATGTCACCAAGATGGTTACCGGCACTATGGGTTGAAATATAGGTGGCATTGGTAGTACCGATAATCGCCGTACGAACAAAAATTTAATACAATGTCTAGAGATACATTATCCTGTAGTAAATTTTAATTTTTATACCCCATAAAATGCTTCTTTTAGGAGTTATTTGACTACATAGATTTTGACAATACTGTCTCCCGTTGCGAATTGCAATTGAAATGAATATTTTGATGCGTTTTTTAAACATATCTTTCATATTTTTATAGTCAAAATGCAATTCGTCTCGTCTCCGTGAATCCTATTTCTTTAGAGACCTCGTTTATTATGATGGGTTGCATGTAAGAGCCGCAAAGGAAAGGTATACTACTGAAATAATACAGGACACGATAATACATTGCAATAGGATGTTAAATAATGTGTGGATTGAAGACACACATCATTGATTTGCTATTTGCAACCGGATAATCTTTACAGTTTTACTTTTACAAAGCAATATCTTTCCTAGTGACGAACAAGGGCGTGCTTGAAGAGAAATAGAAAAACGTGAAATTTTCAGACTCGGCAATAAAATGTTTGGCATGCGACAAATGGATGTAGAAATAATTATATAATGGAGCTCAGAGACCACTTAAATTACTAATAAAGGATTCCAAATTTCAATTTTAGACAATCAGATTTGTGGGAAAACAGTCATACAAAATAAAGATAAAAATTAAATGAATGCCTTGAATATAAAAGGAATCCAGTTGACACATAATAACTTCTATTTAATATTTAAAATTTGTATTTTGTTCTTCTCTTCAAAAATTGACGTCTGAATTTTACTTTTGAAATTTTTGTATGGTTAGAGAAATGTTAGTAATGTGGTAGTATAAGAAACAAAAACTACAAGAAATCCACAAATGTGCGACGAACCTGAACCCATGACAGTACTTCGCGAAAACATTAATCAATACTTGACCGCCATACCATTTCGCCATGACGGCCACTCTCCCTCGCCAGTCGTTAGGATGGTTGCGATCAATGCCCCCCTCGCTGCCATCTCGGCGGCGGCCGCTAATGATCGCGGCAGTTCATTTCGAATATTAAATTCGCCAGTGGCGCCGCTGCGTGCGCCTGAATTAGTTAGCGCAGAAATGGCCCAGCACTCTTGCCTTGGGGTACGCCAGTGCCGCTTAGCCGTCTCCACCGCCGCCCATTGCGATGAACACAGAATCTGCCTGGGCAAAAACAAACAAAATCAAATTTGAAGTACAGGATTTCTGAATTAGATCTTCGCTCTGAAAACACAGAAACACGTCTTTATATTGTCAAAAAATTAAACGAAGTGTTTTGATTCCGCTTAAGTTCACGACATAATATAAGTAAATTAATAAATTAGATCACGAAATGATTTGTAAAGAACATATTTAGTCGATCTTGAGTTCGCATTGGGCTTCTAGTTTGTTTTTCATATTAATATTGGTAATCACATTCACCGAAACACATTTCATCCATATGTGAAAGAGTGGAAAACTAATATATATTAGCATTTCATTATTTATTTATTTAAATTATCTTTCGTTGCATTAAGTACAAATATTTATTTTTTAAGAACTAAATGAACATTAAAAAATTGTGCAGTTGGAGTATACCGTTCACGTTCACCCCATTGTGCACTGGCCCCACAGCTGACATCGTAGTCCTACGTACGACTCTGCAGCTTAATGACCTCGCCATCAATTTTGGATGTGCCGCTGGTACAAAGAAATGATTTGCACGTTGCCCTTCTCTTCTTGTGTCACATTCTCCGGAGCATAAATTACCCTGAAAGGCGTTATTTATGCGAAGATTTCACTCAAAGGCAAAATTTAATTCTCTATGCATGTTCTTGTTGGACAGGTTTGTGTAGTTACCGAAAAAATGTTGTTTTATGTTCCTTTGCATTTTCATTCCAATTATTTATTAAACGTTTGATCTTTGTGAATTTCAAATCTCCGTAGATTACGACTCATGAAATAAATAAGACTTTTTGAAGTATTTTCGTGATCAAATTATTACCCTACTGCAAAAATAAAGCTACCCTTAAATAATTTGCTTACAGAACTATTCTCGGTATCGATGTGATGAAATGTAGGTAAAACTTTTTATAGTTTATAAATACATTGTCCTCTCATTTTAGTTTAAAAGTTCTACATGTTTTCAAAAACACACCTGTGCTTTAAATGAAATTATTAGAACATAACTACCCAAGAGAATAAATACGTATGAATAATATCATAAATCGTACTTCCAATGTAATATTTGAGTTGTTCCAAATAAGACACACTTTAATTTCTTTTCTTGTTAGAAGATAACAAGTTACATTGAAAATTCCTGAAGCAAATTATCTTAAAATGTTTCCAATTATCCTAAGGAGTCTCAGCAGCTGATCCTCAATCTTCAGGACGATTTTGTTCGGAAGGAATTGACTGGGCTATTATTATTATTATTATTATTATTATTATTATTATTATTATTATTATTATTATTATAATTCTCCATCTAGGGAGTACAAGACCTTGCAGTTGGTGGTGGAGCTTGAGCACCCCCATGAGCCTTATAGCTATGTCAGTGGTAGCCTAGCCACCGGTAGGGCCTCCCTTGCTGGATAGGTTGAAGGTGAAGGGTCAGACGAAGAAGTACTCCATTTTTAGGAGAGTGGGAAGTAAGTTGAGTAGGAAGGGTCGTGAACCTATGGACTTCCTCTTGTCGGCCCATACAGGAGAGAAACTGGGTTGGCACAACAGGCCACTGATTAGAGTGGAGGCCCGAACCTTGCATTAGCCAGCGAAGGAGGCTGCCTTCAGCAGTCAGTGAAAATCCCGTAGGGTTTAGTAATGCCGACTGGCGATCGGAGGGACCCCTTGCTGGGCCCTGCGGGGGGATGCCCCGAGGTCACTGTGGGTCGCAGTAACGGATGGCAGGAAACAATCCGAGGGTTAAGTGTGATCTGTGAACTCGAACTTGCGTCCTGCGAATCATCAATTCAAACCAATGAGCAAAATGGATAGAACAAGAAATGTAATGAATCTTAACATGCCTTGTTCTACCAATGTCCCATACCTGCTCAGAAACCGAGCTAATGTCACCTTGTCGACGTCTAGCTATCCCACGGATGTTAGTCCCAGGGACCCAGAGCCGGCAGTAGCTCGAAGCCATCGTCAGAGATGGACCCGAGATGAATTAAAGGAGGTGATGTGGTGCTTTTACTATGCAAAAGCGAAAAATGGGGGCTCAGAAATAGAAGTTTTCAAGGTATGGAAAGAGCGGAACCCAGATATGAGACCTACCCTAGACTCAAAGAAGCTTGCCAGTCAACGACGATACATACTCAGCAGTAGAAAATTCACAGCAGAACAACTTGCTGACATTGAGAGAAATGCGGAGTATGTACTTCGCTCGAACAATCCACATGACGAACATGTAGAACTTGAAAATGATGATCCCGTGGAAGGTTCATCTCTTTCCAGTGAAACACACGTCAGTGGTGAAAATTCATCTGGCAATGAATTACACGATAAGGACATAATGCGAAATCTCCTTCGGCGCGAGATAGAAAGAGTTAGTCAACTTCCGTTTGAATCTCGCGAACCGTTGAGGAGAATATACGAAAATGCCAAACCTAAAAGAGTGATAGAAACAGTTAATTCTGTCTTAAATGAGATGGTAAAGACCCCAGGCATAGATCTAGATATTACTGAAATCAATCACATCATATATGCAACTGGATATCTAGTATCTCAGATAATTTTGGGGCCAGCCAAGAACACCGACGGCCGACAGCAAAACAGAGTTAACAGCTCTGTACCCCCACGGATGAACAGAATTACGAAACGGATAGCCGACACGAAATATCACTCTTAGGTGAGACATCTTCTAAATCAACGCACGCCTCCAAAGTTCAACGAAAAATATTTTATGTTGAACAAAAATACCAAATTGAAAATGACACCAGCAGGCTAATGGTAGTTGAGAAGCTAAAAGAGAAAATTCAAGCATGGGCTCAACGAATTAGACGTTACAAACGCAAAATAGATTTCCGTGTACAGAATCGGTTGTTTGAAACAGACGCGAAGAGATTCTATCGCAATCTGACTCAGAAACCGAATGGCAATGCTGTCACTCCTTCAAAAGATGATGTCGAGGCATTTTGGGCAGCAATCTGGGAAGAGAGCAGATTCTACAACAAAGATGCATCTTGGCTTCAATCTGAAGTTGATGCTGCAAATGAACTTGTGGAAACAGTGGAAGATGTTCACGAATTCTCGGAAGAGGACCTCTTCCAGGCAATTAAGAACATGGGAAACTGGAAATCCCCCGGGATTGATAAGATCCAGATCTTTTGGATTAAGAAATTAACAGCAATACATTCTCATCTAGCAAAGGCTGTTAATAAAATTTTAGAAAATCCAAAGGAACTCCCGGAATGGCTCACACGCGGCATCACGTATCTGCTACCCAAAGAGGGAGACAGCTCTTTGGCGAAGAACTACAGGCCAATCACTTGTCTGCCAGTTCTGTACAAAGTTATAACTTCAGCCATAGCTGACAAAATGTACAAACATCTAGAGAAGAATCATCTAATGCCAGTTGAACAAAAAGTATGTCGTAAAGGTTCTTATGGCTGTAAGGAAATCTTGGTACTGAATAAAGTCATCTTGAATGATGTAAAGAAACGAAAACCTAATTTGAGTATGGGTTGAATTGACTACCAAAAAGCCTTTGATAGTGTACCACACGATTGGATTTTGAAGTCTCTGGAGATCTATCGATTTCATCCTAGACTTATTGAATTTTGCAAGGCTAGCATGAAGTCGTGGAGTACCAGTTTACTAATATAGAGCAGAAAGGAAGCAGTAGAAACCAGAAGTATTCAGATCAACAGGGGTATTTTTCAAGGAGATTCACTATCCCCTCTGCTGTTTTGCATTAGTTTGATCCCACTATCGAGACAGTTGTCGCACACTGACTTTGGTTACA
This sequence comes from Acheta domesticus, assembly GCA_031308135.1. Lineage (NCBI taxonomy): Eukaryota > Metazoa > Arthropoda > Insecta > Orthoptera > Gryllidae > Acheta > Acheta domesticus. The sequence continues at coordinate 212,942,977 of JAHLJT010009419.1, forward strand.
AGCTCCATGGTGATGAAAGGCCAGTATCACATTTGTTTTACATGGATGATCTGAAAGTGTTTGCTAAGAATGAAGCGATTCTCTCCCAAATGCTGTCTGTCGTGAATGACTTTAGCAATGACATCTGCATGAAGTTTGGTCTTGACAAATGTGCAAAAATCAATTTAAAAAGAGGCAAACTGGCCACGTCAGAGAGCATTGAAGTTGATATGCACACTGTGATTCAAGATCTTGAGCCAGGTAAAACTTACAAATATCAGGGCATTGAAGAATGTGAGACAATCTCGAACGACACAATGAAAGAGAGAATTCGCAAGGAGTATTACAGAAGAGTGGGACTTGTCCTGCAGTCTGCTCTGAACTCCAGGAATAAAATATCTGCAATTGGTAGTCTGGCGGTGCCTGTAGTAAAGTACAGTTCCGGACTAGTGGACTGGACTGAGCAAGAAATCCGCATCATGGATCGAAAAACCAGAAAACTGCTAACAATGCATCATATCGCCCACCCTCGAGCTGATGTACATAGACTTTATGTGTCACGTAAGGAAGGAGGAAGAGGCGTCAGACAAATTGAAACCTCCTGGCATAATGCAATAGTTGGAATGGGAAAGTATGTATTCAGTCATCAAGATGACCCACTAATGAGGCAGATCATGAAATCTGACAGAAGAATGGGAAACAGAGGCATTGTTAGTGTAGCAAGAAGCATATCGAAGAAAACTATGCAAGACACGTCAGATAACACAGACACTGAATTTCTGGTACTACTAAACATGAAATGTGAGACAAAAAATGTTAAAGAAGTCGTGGAGGGACAAACCCCTCCATGGACAATATCTAAAAAGAATGGACAAGGTGCAGATCAATAAAGATCAATCATTTATGTGGATTAAAAGGGGAAGAATGAAGCCAGAATCGGAAGCAGTTGTAGTAGTTGCTCAAGATCAGGCGTTGAGAACACGACATTATGATAAAGCGGTTCTCAAAATTTCCCAAGATGACAAATGCCGAATTTGCCAGTAGCAAGTAGAAACCATTGATCATATTGTCTCAGCTTGTCCAATTCTAGCAAAGACCGAATACTTAAAAAGACACGACAGGTTGTGTAGTTACCTCCACTGGCAGATCTGTACCGCCCTCGAAGTTCCAAACACATGCCTCAAGTGGTACGAACACTCACCAAAACCGGTGACATCGGTTGGATTGTGTACAATATTGTACGACCAACAAAGTCAAACGGATAGCACGATAGCAGCAAACAAACCGGATATTGTTAACCGGGATTTGGAGAAAAAATCGTGTCTACTTGTGGATGTTGTTGTGCCTTGCGATCAAAATGTCGTAACCAAGGAGGCAGAGAAACGTCTTAAAGACAAGAGTTTGGAATTTGAGATCAGCCGAATTTCAACAATTTAGCAACATTCACTCATTCAATAACTTAACGTGTCGAGGCACAGGGCATCAGGCCTCCTCTCCCCCTGACCACGCAAAGTTCGCTACGCTCCTTTCGTCATGGAGTGGGGAAAGAAGGTATCACTCGGTGGCCGAAACAGGCGATCTGTATTTCGTTGAGAGGTTTCTTTTAGGCTTGATGATGTTTTATATGTAGAAAATGTTCAACATGGGAAAACCGACTTTACTTCCCCTTCCGTGGAAAGCGTACAAAGGATATGTTGCTTCCAAAAATCCGCGGTTTCGATCGGATTTGCATGTGGGAACTTGGGTATAATATTGTGACATCGTGGCAACGTTTCCAAGCGAGAGGCATACCTGAGGCTGTAGTGAAAGTGCGCACCTGAGCTAAAAATAAAGGGGCGACCGACAGGATGTGACTGCTCCAGGAAACATCACTCGCAAACAGTGGTGAGAAAGGTTAGTGGCGAGTCTGGGACGATTATGCAAGACCCCTGGAATTGGCTAGCCATCGAGCCTTGGGACGCCGACAGCATGACTCCGGGTGGGGGAGACGGGGGTGTATATAAGGCGGGCGCTTTCTGCGCTCGCGGAGATTCAGATAGATTTGTAGAGCTTGTTGTTAGCCGACGGACTGGGTGGGATCTCTAGTGCACTCCAGCACGTGGTTTCCGGGGCGAAGACCGGTTTTGGCGCCAGGCCATGTAGGTACGTGAATACCGGGGACTTGAAGTCCCATTGCATCGCATAACGCGTTGTACCTTGTTTCGAACAGTGGCACTGGGCTGTAGGGCCTAGGGACGGTCGCAGGGTTTTCGCTGCTAAGGGGAAGAAAAAGGTTGCCGGGGTTTAATTAGTATTTGTAAAATTTCTTTAACTGTCAAGTTCTTGTAAATAAATGTAAATATTGTTATATTCAACAGTGTCTGTGTCATTCACTTCAATACGTCACAATATTCCGAAATGTCAACCGTTACACCTTCACCAGGGCATTATTAGGCTATCGATAATTGGAATGGACCATATTATATATTATTATTTAGAATGGACCAACTTCTGAAGTTTCTGAATGCTAAATATTTATATAGCTGAGAGCACTCAAGCACTGTAGCTCCTGATCAGGGCGTATTCAAGACTTGCGTCGTGTCTGTTCGAATCATCTTCTAAACGCGTACTTTGCTGGTACGTGTGTGTGTGGTTAAGTAGGAGAAGAGGGCCAGGGCAAAGCAAGCAGTGGTTTGCTTGCACCGTAGCTTATGGGGCATATGCAGTTCATGTCCAATAGTTGTATTAATATTATTTATTGAAAAATTCGCTGATGTACCAAAGGTTTGGTGCTTTGTACGTGTCCAATTCACTCAATATACACTAAGTGACCAAAATTATCCGGACACGTGGCTGAAAATGACTTACCAACTAGTAGCGTCCTCCATCGGTAATGCTGCAATAGGGTGTTGGCCCACCCTCAGCCTGGATGACAGCTTCCACTCTCGCAGGCATACTTTCAATCAGGTGCTGGAAGGTTTCTTGGGGAATGGCAGCCCATTCTTCACGGAGTGCTGCACTGAGGAGAGGTATCGATGGAGGTCGGTGAGGCCTGGCACGAAGTCGGCGTTTCAAAACATCCCAGTGGTGTTCGACAGGATTCAAGTGAGGACGCTGTGCAGGCCGGCCTATTACAGGGATGTTATTGTCGTATTACCACTCCGCCGCAGGCCGTGCAGTATGAACAGGTGGTCGATCGTGTTGAATAATGCAATTGCCATCCCCGAATTGCTCTTTAGCAGTGTGATGCAACACGTATTTAAAACATCAACGTAGGCCTGTGCCATGATAGTGCCACGCAAAACAGCAAGGGGTGCAAGGCCCCTCCATGAAGAACATGACCACCCCCGCCTCCGTGTCCGGATACTTTTGATCACCTAATGTAGCTCGGGGCGGCGCGCAGCAGAGGTAGCGAGAAGGGAGAGGAGCTGTTCCAGGGAGTAAGGTAGGTTGCGCTGCGGTTTGCGCACGGCGCGGCGCGGCGCGGCGGCGTCTGGGGACGCGGAGGGGGCGGCGGGGCGGCGTGCAGCAGCGGCCATCTGCGCTAGTTGGCGGAGCGGATGGGCGGAAGGGCAGGCTCGCGCTTGCATATGTATGTTTGCCCGGTCGCAGTGTATTAAGTCGTCAGGCGGGCGGGCGGGCGGGCGGGGCGGGGCGAAGGCAGCGGGGCGAACGCGCTGTCCCTGTCACGGCGCCCTCCGTAATGGGGAATATCAACTGCGACGGCTATGTAAATGGTAATGCTGGGAAAATGACATGTGCCTGGTGGACTGGGTTCGCAGCCCGCCGCCGGCGGTGGCCCCTAGCGCGACCGCTGTTGCCCAAGATTTCCAAACGATCGCCCGCCCCCGCCCCCGACCCCGACCCTCCGAAAATCTTGGAATGATTGCCTCGGGTAACTTTTAAGTGTCTGGCAAAATGGTTTTTACTTGCGCGAGAAGACTTAAGCGCTTTGTCTATGTTGAATGGAGAAAACTATAGTTTCCTTTGCTGGGAATTTTTTTTTAATTTCAGCATTATAAACGACCTTTTCTGTTGTAAGAAATCGTTTATAATCAGGCGTTTTATAGCACAAATGATGACGTATTAGATTTTACGGCTCGAATGATTGTGTCATCACACATTCAGCCAATCGCAGCGAGAGAATTAGGGAAAGTAGAGGTAAACAGAACAGCCAACCACAGTTTTCTCGCATAGTTGTCAAATTCCCGAAACATCACACGAAAGTTCTTAGCAAATTTAAGTTTCATTCTCTGAAATTTATAATGGTGTCATACAATAGTTTTTTCAAAAGAAAGAGAGAGGAAATTGAATAGAAACTCATGAGAGACATTTCTAGAAGAAGTATTGTGGCGATTCCGAACTCTTTTACTCTACTGACGACGACCCCAACCCAGGCCGCCCCGGCCCGCTTCACCCCGCCCCGCCCCGCCCCGCCCCGCCCCGCCCCATCGCGTCCCGTCCCGTCCCGCCCCGCCCCGCCCCGCCCCGCCCCGCCCCGCCCCGTCCCGTCCCGTCCCGTCCCGTCCCGCCCCGTCCCGTCCCGTCCCGTCCCGCCCCGCCCCGCCATACCCCTGCCCGCCCCACCGCACCCCTGCCCGCCCCGCCCCACCCCGCCCCGTCCCGTCCCGTCCCACCCCTGCCCGCCCCGCCCCGCCCCGCCCCGCCCTGCCCCGCCCCGTCCCGTCCCGTCCCGTCCCGTCCCGCCCCGCCATACCCCTGCCCGCCCCACCGCACCCCTGCCCGCCCCACCCCGCCCCCCCCGCCCCGCCCCGCCCCGCCCCGCCCCGCCCCGCCCCGCCCCGCCCCGCCCCGCCCCGCCCCGCCCCGCCCCGCCCCGCCCCGCCTGCCCTGGCGGCGCCCGTTGTCAAAGCCCCTTTCTCTCCGCTTGAGAGCGCCTGCACTCGCTTGCGCTCGCTAGCGTAATCTCGCTGGCGATGGACAGCGGTGTCGCCGTTCAGAAGTCGTTTATTTGTAAGAGTAATTGCCGCCTGCGTGTCGTGGCCGACGAGAAACGGTTGGCATTTCGCTGAACCCTCGCGCGGAGATATGTGGAAGACGGATGGCGCGGCGCGGCGAGGCAGTCCGTTTCTTCTGGGATTGCGGCGCGGCGGGACGGAACCACGGAAGGGCTGGGAGGGCAGCCCTGCGATTGGCTCCTATGGGCTCATGTCATCTGCATTCTTCCAAATCTTATGTTCGGTTGGTTAAAATGCTTCGGTTGGGTTAAATGCTGCTTATCCAATTTGATTTCATAGGAGTCTTCAAAGAATGCAGAGAACAATGTTGTAAATATTTCTCAGATGATTTAATTAAAACTAGTTCAATACAGCCATAAACTCAGACGTGCGATGAATAAAAAAATAATGTAGAGAGGTATTTTTTAGAGAATACAAATAACAAAATAAAAACAACAAAAACGTTCTTAACAAGTACTATGTACTCGTACTTACAGATGATGTACTCGTACCTAACAAGTTACTCGTACTGTTATTTCAAAATATTTATTTCAATCAGATTGGAGCATCATTAAACGTCAAACTGTCTACCGTTTTTTTCTCCTGGATGAAAATAGGCATATGCGATGTCTATTAACCTACGAAGTGCATTATTTCTTCATTGATATTCAGCATTCAAAACAAAAAGATATAACAACATTACATGACAGTAGCATATGACTTCGACAATAGTATTTCGTCTTTCGAATAGCCTTCACGGCAATACATCGTTTCATCACCCATATTCATTGTCCTTGCGCGGACTACAGTATTGTCACTGCTGGGCCATACGGTAACCCGCGTGGGTATTTTAGGTTTACAAATAAATAAGCTGTTTCCCGTTACCATTGGTTCAAACAAAAGTTAGTTTCGCGTTTACATGTCACTGAGTAGCATGTAGCTGCCTTACAAGAGTTCTTATCGGAATAATAACATTCAAATGACAATGAGAAGGTGCCTATACTCGAACAAATAGCACAGAACACATCTGCAAATACTGCTAAATAACATATTAGTGCAGAACAATGCAGTACTAGTACTGAACTGAAGCATCAACATTGAACAAGCATCAACACTGCGTAACGGAATGATCTAAAAGAAGTGAACCGTCTATGGCACATGTGAGCAGCCTGTCTTAATACATTCTATTGCTTCCCTACATTCACGGTGATTCATTCCCGTTTTGCAACTATTATTTTCTACTTCATGGGCACGGGAAGCATAGTGAATATTAATGATATGTGTTCCTGCATTGAATACTGAATGAGAGAATAGCGATGTGGAAAGGAAAGATGATTTTCTTTTCACTGCAATTTTATATTGCATATTCGTGACCAACAAACCTGATGCAACACGCCGATTTTTCACCCAGGAGAGAATTCTTCATAAAATAGCTCTCTCTATTTCTTTTCATCACATACGGTAGCACAATATAGAAACACATTCCTAGTAAATATCAAAAGCTTAAGACAATTTCAATTTTATTTTTCACAAAATGTTCCAAATCCAATATACAGAGATGGTCAAAGTTTTCATTGCAAATTAAAAAGAATTAAATTTGTTACAACGTTCGTAATATAAAATACAAAATCCACCATCTAGCAAAATCTGAAATTCTGTTATATCACTATCAGCCAATGGAGTGTCTCAACTCCAATTTAAGTGGAAACCAAGTAACTCTAACTTAGTGATAGCTTTGAATTTAATTTTTTATTATTACATTCAAAACTTCTGAGTTATTAGTGAATATTTACGAGGAAAATTCCTAATCTTATTACTTTAATATCAGATGAATAAATAATGTACTATAATTTAGAAAGAAAACAAGGAAAATTAAATTATTAGTGAATAGGTATAAAATAACTCTTTTAAAACAGGATAATAACGTGTTTGAAAATACAAAACCTAAATTCACCTGCAAATATAATCTTTGTATAGTTCCATTGTGCGTAAATTATCATATTACACGTGAAAATAAACGGCACTGGGAAAATTCGGATGGGAGCCATCAGTATCAGTTATATTCTATAAGATAAGATAAATGTATTTCAACTGCGATTGTGTATAACCCGGAGGCATTTACAAAAACATAAAAAACACAGTCTGTCAGTAACACATAATACTAAAGTTAGACAATTATAGTCGGTACGCAAATTTAAGTTAAAAGTAAAATATTTTCTGCTGCATATCTATTTCTATATATTTAGAGACTATACTGATCGTCAAAAAAATTATTTTAACAAAACAATGATATATAATGAACTAGTTTACATTTGTATTGTATAAATTAAAAAAAAGATTTAATACGCCTGTAACAAGTAATATACTTCATCTTCCGGGTCACCCCCATCTCGATCAGGTTTTTGTCCAGTTTCCCTGATTCATTGAGCAAATGCTGATATGGCCCCTGTTTTGCTTCTGGACGTAAATGTAGCTTCACTATTTGCACGTTTTGTTGAGCACTCCTTTTGCTTGTAGTGGTAAGAGTAGAACTAAGGGTGAGTTATTACTTTGTTAGCAATGCAGAAAAATAAAATCGGCAGTTCGTTTACCCTTGTAATTCTTTTTTCTGTAAATCGGGAAAACGTCTAGTTTTTCAAATGTTACTAATCTCTATTGTTTTTTTGTTTTTTTCATACTGGAACTCAAGAAAATGTGCGCAGATAATCTTCTTCATACGTCACATACAGTTTTTACTGTTTTTGAACAAATAAATTAATAAATATTGTAATTTTGAAATCAATAATACCAAGATTCCAGACGCACTGGTAAAACTATGGACCGTTGAGAAAATGTTTTGATCATAGGTGCGCAAAGATCCTCCTTTACAGGAAATGGTTGTTCACTACTTGTAGGACTTTTTACAGGTAACTTGCCCTTTCCTCATTCCCCTATTTAATGAAGACACAAATATTTCAAAAAATCATTGCCACCGCTAACTCCCATGCAATGTTATTGATTGTGACTTCTTGTACCTGACATCGTTGCCGCCTCTTCTGACTAATACAAACAACGCACCACATAAACACAGAAACACATATTTGTATAACCTTTGATCAAGAAACAATATAGAAATATTTACACACTTTGATACTTAACATTTGCAATTAGCAACTCATTCACACTGGCGGGCATTTGTTCTCCTTCAATGGCCATGTTAGTTTGAATTTAAAAATATTTTCCCCTTTACCTAAAATACATAACTTGGCCTTCTCCCAGTGTTAACTACAAGGAAAACAAAAAGTCTAAATATCACTTTTCTGACGTCTTCAGGGCTGCCTAACACATATCTGCAATTGTCTCCATTTCCATATTTTCATCGTCAAAACTATTCAATCTCTTTCCGCCAATTCATATCACAGACGTAGGCATCCATCAATCCCTTAACACAAACTATTAATATGGCGTCTCTCTTTGCCATCCTGTCTCTATAACGATCCAAAGCATTTTGTTTACGTCTTCCTACCTTCACTAAAAAGTCCGAAAAACAATTGCCGTCTCTCTCTCCTTCTCTTGTCGCTTGCACATTTTCATTAAAATCACGTTTCTCTTTCTAATTTTCCCTTGCTCTCTCTCATATTTTGTACGTAAATTAATTACCTATTTTTTCCTGTAATTTTCAGATATTTAAATGTCGTTTTACAGTCAGTTTTATTAAAATGTTGAATTTTGCTTACATAGCATTCTGTTGCGTTCATTGGTCTCACGATAGAAGCTATGATTTATTTTCCAAAAACCTAATGTGAACTTACTTCCTGTCGTTCCAAAATGTATCTTGTTATTTATGCCGATCTGATTAGATTTTTACCATTTCGTCAACTCCGACGTAATAAATAAATAAATGTCCCTACATTTATAAACCATCAATTGTTTTTGCCAAAGATGTCGTATTTTCCTAATGAAATACATCTAAATAATTGTTTTTCGTGACGTATCTATCTGGACCATCACATTCCTAACCTATCCTTTGTGATAGTTATTTCGTCATTAACAGTACTTGTGCACAAGATTGTCTACTTTTTGAGGTAAAACGAACAAAATTAAAAATTAAAATTCTTTCAACTTTGAAATAAAGCATTCAACATATTAAAAATGGCCGTGAAGTACATATGAGACTTCACGAGATTGTATATTGGATTAATGAAATAATTACATTAATGTCAGTCAGATTATTACTGGCACAACTAATCAAAGATTTTTATTGCCTAAGCATCAACACCACGTCAATGCCTGGCAAAAAAAAACTTCACGGCAGGTTTCTTAAAGACATAGAAATAAAATCGACCTGTATATAAACGAGGATAAAACGAAGAATGTCAGCATATAAGTCTAGGAGGAGGTTCAGAGTACGACGATAAATGGATGTCTTTTGCAATACTTTGTGAATTTTAATTCTTCAGTAAACGTAGACATTCTAAACGAAACATACAAGCAATATGTTTCATTCTTAAATGTCAGATGTCGGTTTAGCCGTGATCGCTAAATCATTGTACATTCCTGGCCAGAGTGTGCACATGACTTGGATCGGTTCGAATCTTCGTCTAGAACCGTGCTTAGCTGCTACAAGCCTGTGGTTAAGAGGAGGGAGAGGCCGATGTAAAACAAACGGTGGTTGGTCCGCATCGAAGTTGACGGGGCTTATGTAGCGAAGTTTCGACGGTTTTGCCACCAGAGGTCTGCAACGGCTCCTGTGCGCGCACGAACGTGACAACAATGGGCGAGCGCTATGCGAACAAAATCATTCTGGGCAGTAGTGGGTTAAATAGCGCATAATTAAACTAACGCATAATAATCATAAGGGAGGGGGAGCTTCTCATCTTGGGGCAGAGAGAGGGACGCAAGGGTATGCTGCGGTCACTCAGGCAAACTCAGTGTTCGCCATGAACTCTTTACTCCCTCGCAAATGCACATGCTCCTCATTCCTCCCCCTCGTGTGCATCGCCGATCTCCCATAGCACGGGAAAGGCTCCTCCAACAGGCCACTCGTCTCTCCGCTGTTCGCCAGCAGCTCGTCCGAACTCAGGTCTCAGGGCTGGCCGGACAGGACCTGCAGGGCACTCTCAGCCGCGCGAGCCAACTGGCTGACAACTGACAGGCTGAACCGAACGACACCTCGCGTTTTTCTCGCGTCTAGTGAGCATAATGAGTGTGAATGTTGCACTAAACCAGAAGTGACTAACGTGCAAGGCCACAAGGGCCACAACGAAAACCCTTAATATGCTTGCAGGCGTATTTATGTTACTCGGGCGATGCACGCCTGACTTCCCCACTTCCCCGTATTGTTGATCACGGCGCTTTACCCGGCTGTTGAGAAACGGGCGGGGGATAGAAGCATGCGCAGTATCAGGCTGTTCCATGCATAACAATCTGAAATAAAGGGATAATTTGAATCTGAATTTACCGGAAACAAATCTTAAATCTCAACTTAAACTCTTTTCACACTAAGGGTGTGTTGCTGCCGACAGGGCGCGTGCGCTGGGCGCGCAGTGTTCTCGCCCGATTTGGATGAAAGGCACTTTCAGTTTGGACTAATAACTAGAGACCGGAAAAATATGTAGTATTAAACATCGAAATATGTACAAAAATATGTAATGAAAATAGTAAGAATATGTAATAAATATGTAAAATAGGATATAATTAGTAATATTAAAATTGTCTATTTGAACAACCACTTACATAGCACAAAATTAGATTCAGATAAAATGTCCTAAAATAATTTTAAAATTAATACAACGTTTTGAAAACATTTTGGAGAGCACAAGTTGATGCACACTTTGCGTCATACAACTTCCTCGTCAGTAGTAAACGCTTTGTCTGTTGTAATCCAGGACCGAAGTTTTGCAGCCGAACTATTCGCAGTAGAAGCCATCGCACAAACTGGTGCTATCTACGTCCAGCGTAGGCGGTCGCAAATTTTTCTCAGAAATTGATGTGACCTGTAAACATAATTTCTGAGAAAAATTTGCGACCGGTGGCGGATGATTTCTAAAAAAATACTTCTTTTTATAAAAAATGTAATAAAATTGAAGAAAATTTTTAGAATAAGAAAATATATTGTGAAAACAGCAAAATAAGTAACGAAAAAATTCGATATTGTGTTAGGAGGGCTATGATTCGCCAAGATTACAATTTTGAGAACGGTAAGTAGAACGACAAAACAATAAGTAATTACATAAAAGTCCGGACTCTACTAATAACCTTTTGCGGCCCGCAATGCAAGTCACCGCGGGCCGCCTGTTCGACAGCCCTCAACTAAACGGCTCCAAAGTTGGACCAATGAAAATTCAACCAGATCTGTTCTACATTCGAAAATGAACGTAGAGGTAGGTTTCAAATATTCACGATAGTGTAAAAAATATTTCTACATCAATGTGGATTGGGTATTAACACCATGGCTTTTAAACTATGACAATGAGATCTGGCATCAAAGTTGCAAGAAGACTTCCTTAACAGTACCTTGCATTTTCTCCGACAACATGCGACACCATGCGACCGATCTCCAAGAAAGTTGCCATTTCTACGTGTTTTTCACCCGGAATGTTTATGTGCTGTTAATTCTGTTGTAACTCCACTACATGGCGCTACATATTAAGTACATATCCACTACATATTTACGTCAAATGTAACCTGCAACACACTCGGCAGCATTTTGAATCATATCGTTAAATAACTTCTAAACGAAAGGGGGCCTTAACAACTGAAATTTTGTGGCCGGAGGCCTCAAAGAAACGTTTCTCACAACGTACCCTACAGAATGAGCTCTTCTCGAACATTCTATTACGTTTTTCCCGGTCCGGCGCTTCCGGATATTACCTCACCTGCTCACAGACGTGGAGAATGTGCAAGTAAATGTGAATGAGAAGGACGGAGAACGGCGAAGACAGGGAGACAAGGAGGGTGAGACAGTGAGCAAGGGAGATGGGAGGGGGAAAAGGGAGATGGAGGGCAGAACAACGTCTGACGGGTTTCCTAGTCTCTTCCAGAGCGTAAGCTCTTACGCAACGGTGCGTTTCCATATCGGGGATGTAGGTCGAAAACCGCTTGCGCTCGCCAGGCCCCGCGCCATCGCTCTTCATCCATCATCGTTGCGAGCGCTCCGGACACGCATCGAAAAGTGCGTGACACGCCGACACACGCAGAATTAGGCTCTACACCTTTCGCCACTTGCGTCCGCCGCCCTCGCCCTCGCCCCCGCCCCCGCCCCTCCCCGCCCCCGCCCCTCCCCGCCCCCGCCCCGCCCCCGCCCCGCCCCCGCCCTCGCCCACGACCCGCCCCCGCCCCCGCCCCCGCCCCCGCTCCCGCCCCGCCCCCGCCCCGCCCCGCCCCCGCCCCGCCCCCGCCCCGCCCCCACCCCCGACCCCGACCCGCCCCCGCTCCCAACGGCGCTGTCGCTCGTCGGCGCTGTTGTTAAATGTTCCGCTTCCAATTTCCCTGCCAGGTTTCGAATACGTCCAGCATGGCTTCATTAGCTGGGAACAGGTTTCCTGCTTCATGGTGAATGATTGCAAGGCTTCTTTTGTGCGGAATTAAGCTGTCAGGTAGAATCTAACTGATAGCCCTGCGTGATAATAAGTGGCAGGTTCAATGAACGTACTCATGGTGGAATGAACGGAGAGAAAAAAATTGTTAATAATGATGTAAGATTTAACAACGCTCTTGTACCTTTAATATTTTCATTTTAGAAAATATCTCGAAGTGAAGTACTCACATTTCCATATATTGATTATTCTTTATTTCATAGCCACATACACATAACCCAATAAGTTATATTTCACCAGGCTATTTCGAAATTTAACGTAGTAAAACGTACTTAAAAGCCATACAGAGTATTTCTTCGTTAAGCTGTTATACTTTCTTTTCGCATATTCGTGGTCGATAATGTCAAATTAGAGAAAGACGGATGTAGTTTCAATCTGAAGAAGGGGTTGGAGATAGCAATATTGTCAAAAAGTATTTTTATATAAAAATATTTACATTAAGTGTAAACGTATTCATAGTATTATTTTAGCGTAAATATTCCATTTACAATAGTTAAAACACGAGTGCAAAAGTATTGATTTCTCCTACAAATGTCTATCGTGTTCTCGTGAAAAAGAAGTAGTACGTGTTCAACAATAACGGGAGAGCCACTGTGGTGATTCTTCCCACATCTAGCACGAGCTCATTTTTGCAGCCCAGAAAATAATAGGGGTTTCGCAATCCCTAAAAGTTATGGATCGCTTGTTACATTCCAAACTGAACAAGGATATGCAATCTGCGATGCATCTGGGTTTGGCGGAGCGGGTGGGGCAACACATCATCGGTGTGGGGCGTAGTTAGTCAAGGAGGTGCCGGGAAGACGAGACCCGACGGGTCGGGTCTGGTCGGGTCGGGTCGAGGCGATACGAGAGAGGGGGAAGGGAAGATTGGAGCAGGACGTAGCAAATGATGGAGATGTAACTGAAAGTATTTCCATATTTTACTAAATAAATACAACTTATTCCTTTTCCTGACCAACAAATGATTGCGATAAATAGTTCCTTACGCAACGCAGGTTATGTCAACTAGATTTATTATATTGACTTCAGCCTAATTGACCGTGATGGTAATGAAGGAGCAGGAAATGCGACTATTTAGGGTATTAAGAATAGACGTTGAAAAATTGGGAAATTCTTTGATACGTTTGACATTTTATATAAACATTTAAATTGGATTAAATATTTTAGAACATTTTCAGTTAACCTGCTAGTAGGCAACCTTAAAGTTTTTGTATAATTTTTTCATACCTGTGTTTTTCTAGATTGAAATCTGAATATTTCATGTCAAGTTTAGTTACGAAACCATCTCACTAGATATTTCCTGGAAGAACGTAAGATTTACCACATGTGCATATTCAGCACAATCATAGTGTTAGAAGAAACACGTGCAACTATCGTGGCGAAAAATAAGATGAAATCAGCAATGCCTATTAGAAGATAATTATGCATTCCGATTCGTTGCACTGTTAGGAATAGAGGTTCCCCACCCGTAGGAAGGTTTAAGGCAACCTAGCATCACCAAGCGAACGGAAGCGATGCTTTAAACGCGGCTGGGGTGCTGACACTCGATACGACCAGTAACTATTAATTCAGGCGCAAACTATCCATATTTCACCACCTCCTTCTCGGTCACGGAAGCGCCGGCAGCGACGGGCACTCTCCCGCCCCCCTCGCAACTCCCCCGCCCTCGCCTTCCTGCCCCCACCCGTCCCCCTGCCCACAAACCCGCCTCTCGCCACGATATCGCCCCTCGAGTCCTCTCGTGCCGCAAATTGAATCGCGACTCTTAATTACGCCGATAGGCATCTGGATAACCGCGTGGCGCTAAGCGACGGACGACTGGGCGACGAGGCGGCGTTTTCTAGACGATGCAAACGGCTGCAATGGCTGATGGGAAGAGTAGCCTTTGCCTCTGGAGCGGGCCGGGTTCCAGCCAGGGCGCGCGTCCCGAGGGTATGGGATTTACTATGAGCTGCACTGCTAGGTCGAATTTAACCACTGCGCAATGTGCAATTTTGGCCATCTAGCCGGAAAATTGTCCAATTTCCAATGTACCCTGGAGCATTTGAATTGAATTGATGCCTTATTTTACGTGGCGAAACTCAGGCCATGAGGCCTACTCTTCCGTCTGACCACGCAAATTTCGCTACACTCCTTTCACCAACTAGCGGAGATTATCTCAGGCTACGAAATAGGCGATTTGAATTTAGCTCAGAGGCTTCATTTAGGCTTGAGAATCTTCTACATGCAAGTAAATCTACATGGGACAGCCGGCTTTACTTCCCCTCCGAAGGAAGGCGTACGAAGGATTTTTTCGCCCTTAAAAAATCCACAGCTTCGATCGGGTTTGAACCCGCGGACTTGGGTATAGCAGTCCGTTACGCTAACCGCTACACCATCACAAAACGCGCTTTGCTTGATTTTAAGGTCAATTTGCTTGATTTGCTTGATTTTAAGGTCTTGTCCTGTCCTGTCCTTCCTGTCCTGATTCGACAGTCTTGGAGACCAGCGGTGACCCAGCCTCTCGGCCACGGGATAAGGGATTCGTGTGGTTAACACGAAGACATCCCTTCACTGTTTATACTGGTATTCTCAACCTTAGGGTGGGGCATCTCATCGTCACATAGCAATAGATACTGCGGCAAATGTAAGGAAAGCACATAGTTATAATTTTCCCCGACCGGGAATCGAACCCATGATGGCGCCGTGGGAAGCGAGCACGCCAACCAACGAGCCACCGAAGGGTTTAAAAAGTCCACATTAAATAAAATGGGAATTGATGCCTTTTGAATCGCATGATGACACTGAAACAAGTTCAAACACGCACAAACTTGCGCTGGCACTGGACGGTTTCACAATTGTGTTTCACTATATCTCGTGTTGGAAATCGATGTGTATCACATATATATCGAAAGTCATTCACGAATTGGGTTTTCGCACATTTTTCCCCTTTGGTACCTTAATGCCTTAAGATAGCAAAAAATGCTCTAGATTACTCGTGGAGTGTTTTGAAAACGTTAGTAATTTTAATGTTATTTTCCCGCCTATATAAATTTATCGAAACTTTAAATATATAATATACCATACTTGACCCTTATGGCTATATAGTCTTTAAACCTTGTTATTTTAGCTATCGAAATCGTGAAAGAGCAGCTGCGAATACCTGCCCACTACAGAGATTTTGACTTTTTTTCGCAGAGGAGCGCTCAGTTTCTCAGAGGACGTTATTTGACATGGTGGTAAAGCTTCACGGAGGCAAGATATGACGCCGAACTTTCGTATTTTTCACACGAATTAGGTGTAACGAACCTCATTTTGATTGGTGAGCTTCATTTTGACTGATGAGCTTCATTTGAACTGAAGAACTTCATTTGAACTGATGCACTTCATTTGAACTGATGAACTCCATTGGAACCGACGCATTTCACGTGAACCTATGCATTTCGTTTGAAGCTATGCATTTCGTTTGAAGCTATGCATTTCGTTTGAAGCTATGCATTTCATTTGAACCGATGCATTTCGTTTGAACCGACAAATTTCATTTCGACTAATAAACTTCATTTCGAACTAATGAATCTCATTTGGTCGGATAATCTTCGTTTGCGCTGACGAAGTTCGGATTGACTGACGAAGTTCGGTTTGATTGACGAAGTTCGGTTTGACTGACGAAGTTCGGTGTGACCGACGACGTTCGGTGTGACTGACGAAGTTCGGTGTGACTGACGAAGTTCGGTTTGACTGACGAAGTTCGGTGTGACTGACGAACTTCTTTTAGTCTTTCTCTAAACAAGACTTAAAACAAACGCTCAGATACTCATTCCTCTTACAATTGAGGAACAACCTCTCCATCTTGTCTCCTTTCGACGCAATAGCCTGTGATCCAAACAAGGCTTTCTCGTCAGCCGAGCAATTGCCTCGCGTTGGCGAGCAAATTCGCCGCCTAATTGAGCCTTGGCGTCTTCCCCTCGCTTTCGCGCAGCCACTTTGAGCGACGCCCCCCCCCCCCGCGCGCCTTCGCTCCTTTTATTTGAAGCGCTCTCAAAATGGCCGCTACGCTAATCAGCAGCGCCTCGATATTGATAGTCTAATAATGGTGTAATCTGGAATAATGTTATAAATAGGGACGACTCCTTTTATCGTGACTAACAAGTTTCGTTCACTCTATTATAAGTACACTTTTCCGATATTGCGAAAATAAACTAGTTTCTCCTCGATTTTTAATTTATTTGCAGAACCGTCAGTATATTTTAATCTTAGATTTTTATTATTGACATTGTTATTCTTTATATAGAATTATACTATTGTGAAAAAATGAATTCAAAAATAAGTTCGAAGTGTTTACTTCTTGACATTTCTAGACTCAGGGTGGGCCTCATTTTCCAGGGTCGTGAGCATTCACATTTTAAAATTTCTGTCAGATACACACAAAATTTATTAATGTAACGTTTTATTTCTGAATTGCTTTTATTGAACTGGAAGTACTTGGATAAAAAGATGTTGCACTTTGTACAAGCAAACATACTCAATTGTTTCAGTATTCAAATAGTCAAAATTTCATTCATAAAACTATTCTTTTTATTCATTCCATCCATTGAATGATTGTTAAGAACGGGCATGGTGCATACATGAGCGTGAATTGGATGAATGTCAGTAGTCTGGATTTTTGTTATTAGGACGATCGCGATACACGTAAGGAAGTAGGACTTGTAGTAGGAGAGAAGGGAGGTTACTGGGAGATGGATGACGGGTTGAACAAATGGAATAATTTTGAGTCCTTTGATAAATATTCGTTTTAACAAAAGCTAAAATAATTATTATTTTGATTCTACGTAAAATATTGTGTATATTTGAAATTTGATTGCTCTTTGACATTGATTTCATATTGTTTCATTTGAAACCATCCTTGGATATCGATCAATACTAGTCACATTGTAAAAATCCTTCTCAAAGTCTAATTGTATCTTATTCTAATTCTCCTCGCTGACTCTATTTAATTCTTTCCGCGAATTAATTTTGTAATTACAAAGGTTCAGTAAAATATCCAAAAACTCCAAGCTCGAAATATGAAGATATCCACTTAGCATGAAAATAATAATTTACCTTACTATTTGCTAATCAACTATGTTTACTAAACATTTTTTGCATGTTTTTTTTCGAAGTCCATAGTTTCTCGATACTTTCGTCCACAGTGACCACATACAAAATAGTTTAGTTCAGTCTTGATTCTCTTGAATAACTTTTGACCTGTGGAACTCTTTCTTCATTTGTACCGACTTTGCCAACACACTCGTTTTGGAAGATCCTTTCACTGTACTAACCATGTCCTAGACAGATGTGATTTCAGAAGTTTTCATTTCACTGTCCGCGCCGTTAATCTTCAACAATTGATAGAATTAATAGATGCAATACATTATCTGAACAAATTTCCTCAGTGTGGTTCCCTTAATCTCTTTCATTCTCCGAAAAAATACCAGAAAAATAACAAACAAGACCCTCGGTTAACTCTTAGTGATATTTCAATTCGAGGTCTTGAGGCAAATTATTTTTTCGTGTTAGTTGTTTTTCCGGTGTTCGTTACAGTCAGTGACTTTGGTTCACCATAACTGACCTCACCAGCCAGACGCCAGAATCTAAATGTATTCGCTGTCCGAAAACGACTTACCGAATCTACAACAGAAATTCCAGTATTGAAAACGTGTTTTTAAGTTTCGGAGACTTAAAGAATACGATTAAATTGGAATAAAAAAAACATTTTTTACGTGAATCCATGCTTTTGAGATAAAACAGTAAAGTATTTTTTTAAATTATTTTTATTTTAGTCGCACCAACGTCTCTGTTATTAGCGACTTTCTATTACAGTTATAATGCAATTACAGTACAATTACAATGCAGTTATTGTTACAATACAACAGTAGAAAATTATGACAATTATATTTCCAAACACCTAACAATAGTAATGACTATTTAGCACAGCAGTTACAGTTCGCATGAATCCTTTGGATTTAAATGTCCAGAAATATATTAATGTCTAAGCAATATTTCATTATATTTTCTTGTTGGTTTTTAGAATGGAGTATTGAATGGTGGTTAAATACATTTGATTCTCTTCGACTGTTTTACCTGGAACATACATTGAAAATTTGATCAAGGTTTAAAGGTGTATTCCATATATCACATGTAAGGGGAAATGATTTTTGGATCAAATAGAGATGGCTTAATTTCCAATGTCCTGCTCGTATCCTTGTAAGAACTACTTGCTCCCTGTGTCGAAACTTTTTATCGGTGGCTGGTGTATAAAAATTATGTATAGATTTATGTATATAGCTGGCTTTATAATTTGTCCACTCATGGCACTATTTATTTTTCATTTCTTCCCTCACAAATTTTGAAATATATTCAACTGTACATTATAAATTACGTACATTTGTTGATATTTGATGATCAATTAATGTATTACTTTTACTGGCGCCTCTGATTATGAAGACGGTTCAATTTGAGAAGGTGTCCATACTAGGACCAAGTTTATTCTTGCTCTGATAATCTGAAGATATTCTTCTACAATGACAGTGTTTATTTTCGTTTTACAACTCTTGCTCCAGTTCATTGATGACAATGATCTTGTGAGCAGAATGACATTAGGAGAGTGAAGCTGGGGGATGTATTTAAGAGCTGGCTTTAAGTGACGCAACCTACTCCATTTATTCCGTTATCTCCGTTCATGGCAGTACCAACAAAAGCGGAAAAGAAGCCGTAGTATCCATGCCTGATAACACTATTAAGTTATAGCTTAAGAAATACGCCAACCATAAAACTACAAAATCCTATGCCATAATTCGAGGACTTGCTGAGTCATTTGTCAGTTAATAGGTTTCTCTTTTGATATTTGGTTAAGGTCAAGTCGATTTTGACGTTTGGTGTAGTCCAAGGTCGTACAGCAGGAATTCTTTGTTTCTCAATATGGTTGTATTGAATCCATTTAGTAAATTTTTAACTACAGAATAGAATGGTTTTTGATGAAGTAATCTTGGTGTTCCATTTGCGATGGGGGAAATACATAATTATGTATAATAGGATTAGTTGAAGAGGCATCTTTAATTGCATACCTAATGCTCAGCAGAGGTCTTCGGTAGTTTAATGACGGTTCTTGAGCCTCTATTAGGATAGAATAAGGTTTGCATGGAAACAACCTGTACAGATTCTCAGAGGTTAGTTATGAAAGGTTTCAAGTTTCTTCAACACATTTGGTTTGGGGGAATTATAGATCAGTGATCCATAATCTATTTTGCTTCTAATAATTAATTTGTACGTTAGTAATAAGATTTTCTGTCAGCTCCCCAGTTGTTGTGAGCTCTAAATTTAAGAATATTTAGTCTCTTCTTGCATTCGTTGACCAGATTTAGGATGTGGCTCTTCCGTGTCATTTAACAATCGAAAATTAATCCAAGTATTTTGGTGTTTTATACAGATCGAAAAGTTTGTTGTCCTAAATACAGGTGGAGAGTTGTGTTAAGGTTGCCCTTGGATAATAATATGCATTCAATCTTTGTGGCTGAAAACTTAAAACAGACTTAAGGGGCCAGGAGTATAATTTATTTGAAGCTTCTTGTACAGCTTCTTCAGTGGTATTTAAGTTTTTCCATTTACAGAGGACAATTATATCATCGGCATATTTCCTAACTATTGATTGTACTTTTATATCATTATCTCCATCACTAATGACCAGAAGGAGTAATGTAACACCTAAGACGAATCCTCGAGGAACTCCGTATTCTGGTTTTCTTGTATAAGATAGATGGTTATTAACTCTCACCAGTATTCTACGGTGAAATGAAAAATTTCTGAGAAATTCAAACACATTTCCTCTGATTCCTATTTCTTCAAGTTTAAACAAGATTCAATGTATCCAGACCGTGTCACAGGCTTTTTTTGATATCGAGGTTGACAACAATCACATGTTGCTTATTAACAAATGCCTCTTGAATATAGATTTCGGCACTAATGAGATGGAAATGTGTGGAATGACCAGCCCGAAAACCGAATTGATTGTCATTAATATATTTTTTTTATTATCCGTAAACCATATAATTTTTTGTTAACAATTTTTTGACCTTCTATATGTTTAAAGTTAATTATACTTTTTCTTTTTCACTTGAATTCTTTTGACTTTTTTCCAACATTCAGGTGTATAGGTATTGATGAAACATAATTAGTCCAGGTTTTAGCTTTATCACAGGAATTACACTGACTATTCCATTCGTGAAATTAAAACCAATAGTGTTTAAATATACGTACAAAAAGCCCCAATAAGAGCGGTGTTTACCGCTTTTTCTATCCGATTTTTCTTACTGCTACTCCCTACTGGTCAATCATAAACTGTGTCTCATCTATCTTAGGAGGCGGTGTACATCGATCGCTATGTCGATAACCAATAAACCGCGCATGTACTGTAACATAACACGTGATTTCATTCGTGGAATAGTCCTAGTGAATATCACTTTGCTTTGGAAATTCTCAGATAAATCGACAATTTCCAAAGCACCCGTGGTATCACCTATGATAAACAAGCTACAGATATCTGGCATGGTATTTACTTTTTTCGAATGTAGTATTTTATGTTGATTTCAAATATGAAAACCGGGTTCTTCTATCACGTCAGGTTTTTAAGATATTGACAATAATTTATTTTCATGGAAAACCGTTCATACATTTTTCATTCCCATGTATATTTGTATTTTTCACACAACACCTCACAATATGTTCGTAGTCTGTGAACAAATGTATATTTAAGGTAATATTAAAAAGCATTTTCGATATCCCATTACTTTGCAATGAGTGAAAGTATTTGCTCTTGTCCGGACGTTAAAGGTTTCTTGACAAGCCTCGGGTTGGGACATAACTCTGAAGTATGGCATGATTCAACTAAAACAAGTTTGAAAATAGTATTACAAAATGGAAACAAATATGCATGAGTACTGGTTAGATATTCTTCCCATCTCAGAAGACATAAAACTATCTCGTTACTCCTAGAAAAAATATGCTAGCACGAGTATAAATGGTGTATCTACGGTGATTTACAACTCATCACCATTCTCATGGGAACGTCTGACAGAGTAGATCAAGTACTTCAGTTTTATCTGCGAGTGGGACAGTAGAGAAAGAAAACACCACTACATAAATAAAAATTAACCTATCAAAATTAGAATGGGCACAGGAAATAAAAAAAGTCCTTCGTGTGTTGTTTATTGACCCTGACAACATAATTATGTCACCGCTTCACGTGAAGCTGGGACTCATGAAAAATTTCTTGAAGGCACTAGACAACGACTCCGATGCTTTCCGGTACCTGTGCGGTTTCCGGGGTTGAGTTATGCGAAAGTGAAAGGTGTGTTCACAGGTCTACAATTAAAGAAGGTAATTGCTGGCAGCCATTTCCAAGACTAATTGAATGATACTGAAAAAAGCGCATGGATGGTATTCAAATCAGTTGCAGCCAATTTCTTTGTCAGTTGTAAATCTGCTATGTAAAAGTTGTGAAGAACTGTATCAGTGCCTACAAAAATCTGGGTGTCAACAAGTCCCTCAAAAATCATCACCTCCACTCACATCTTGACTTCTTCCTCGGAAACCTAGGTTCGGTCAGTGACGAACATGGTTTTCACCAGGAAATATCGGTGATGGAGTAACTTATCAGAGCCAGTGGAGTGCAGCAATGTTGGCCGACTAACCCTGGAAACTTCAGCGTGACATGCCAAATGTTCAGCACAAACCAAATCTACAGCCAAGAAATTCAAAACAAATCCACTTTAGATTACGTATTTTAAGTGTGTATGCATTTATATGTATTATACCTTGAAATATATATATATTACTACGAGTATGTAGTATGCGTGTCATATAATTCAATATCACTATTTTCTTAGCTAACATATTGGCAGCCGTAATGTTATCAAATTTTTCTCCTCATGCCACACGATTATTTTATTCCTTACGGCTATATAAGAGGTACAATATTATGTACTTGGAAAATGTAACTAATTTTGACAGATGTCACGGCCATTTTGAACCGTGAATCAACGGTTCACCGTGCGGACCGAGATGTGATTTTCTTGATCTGGGGCCTTGTGGTGAAAACGTGATTCACAGTTATTTTCTCTTTAAAATGCTAGTTAAGAGGCTGTTTTTCAAATTGAAAGAGTCTGTACCGATTATTGGTGTCATATCATTGTTTTCCGTATCGTTTATACTATTTTTCCTTTATAATTGTCGAATAAAAATCCAATGTCATAATTATTATGTACAAGAAATAATACATACAGAATCATTCTATTTAGAAAAAATGAAATAATTGAGATAATTTACCATATAATTAAAAGAAAAATATAATTTATCTTGGACATTATTGGTAGATATTAGGTTTGACCCCTTTTTGTTAAAAAATGCACTTTGAAGGCACCAAGAACATTAATTTGTTCACAAGGCTTTAGAGTATATTGCTTCATAAACGTGAAGTGTGTAACATGAAGCGCCTCTAACCCGCGCGGCCTGAACGAAAATATTGGAGGTGAAGCACCTTTGATTCACACAGCTCATTAAAAAAATTTCAAGTGTGAATCACATACGATGCATATGGCGGTCAACGTACTAATTTCACTTCTTTAGTACACCATGTAAAAACATGTTTTCTAGCGAAATATAAATGGCTGAAGGAGTATATCTAAAAGTCAGGTGAGTGACAGAGACAAATGGTTTTCCTGTGTTGAATCAGCACAGCAAGTTTTAGATACCAAGATATCCGCCAAATTTTTAAAATTTGTTCTTCAGTGTTATTGATTGCTAATATTTCGAGAATCACGCTAATGTGTTTCTTTCACTGCACACATATTTACTTGTAAATAACAGTGGTACAAATATTTCTTCTTCTTTTTTTCTGGATAAAAAGAGCGTGATTCTTACTGACATGTTTAAGCTGAATTCAGATCTGTGTTTATATTTTTTCTATCAGGGATAGTTAATGAGTTATTTTGTTTTTTATTTGTGAGTTAGTACTAACGTTTACTTACATTATTAGAAGTTAGATGTGTTAAGGATTAAAATCCTTTGTAATTTAAATAGTTCAAGACAATTGGAATAATTACTTTAATCTTTTACCATCGCATAAACACAAGAAGAGATTGAAGAAAACTTACAGATGAGCGTACAGTAAGTCAAAATGTTTACACCGACTAGATTAATTTTGAAATGGAATATAACATGTAGTTTACACAGTCATACAGTCGTTGCTGATGCAAGAAACAATGTAGCTAGTGGCAGAATATTTAGAACAATCAGTGTAGCCAACTTTACTACATACACACTACCACTTTACTAGAAACCTAGTATGAAACTAAGACGGTGTGTTTCTGTATTTGTAAAACTACCCCTGATACGCAATTTTCAACCTCAAATTTGAATTTAGGATGCAAAAATCATTAAAGAACATATTTTCAATTCAGAAAAAAATCCCTTGTTGCACAGTGTAATTTTTCAGGACATTGAAATGAACAAAACAACAACTTATTAATAGAGGGGAATAGGGATTTTCTCTCTCAAAGGAAATGTTGATCATACAAATCCGTCCACTCCATTGATCCAATCTTAGACCAGACGAAATATTCATCAGAGTTAGTAAAATATTTTTCCGTGATATAAATTCACTGAGTTTACTACATTTATTGTGAGAAAATTCTTCTGAGAAACAAAAAATACGGGAATCTTTAGTATGCACTTAGTATATCTAGTATTCCACACTGTTTTCAAGAACTTCTGGGATTTTGACGCTTCGTACTCCTAAAAGCATACTATTTGAGCTTTCCGTGTTCACACGTGTTTCCGTGTTCCGTGTTTTAAATTAATGTATTTCAACATGAGCTTCGTAAAAAGTACTTTTCACTTATAAACATAAAAACCAACAATGACCGGGAACTTTTCTGGTATCTTTAACATTGGTGTGAGTGATCATTCTAGCATCCATGATAATAGAATTAATTTAATCTTAAATACAATCAGAGTAGTATACATTTTATTCTTGTGAATAATAAGATAACGTTCGCATGTTCGTGTGAACAAGTAGCACATTTCAATTACCTGGGATGTGATATAAGTTACGACCAAAGCCAATATATAAAAAATAAATTACACAAGTTCCAATACATATGCGGCACTCTACATAGAACATTAAGAAATAAGACTAGAAAAGACACAATGTTGAAGTTCTATAAAACAATGGCAACACCAGTAGTCCTGTATGGGAGTGAAAATTGGATTCTCTCTCAAAAAGAAAAAATAAATGTACAAGCTACGGAGATGAAATTTTTAAGGAGAGTAAAAGGTTGTACTTTGCTAGATAAACAAAGAAATGAGGATATAAGAAAATAATTAAATATATTTAGCTTAAATGATTCTACACAACTGTATAAAAAAGAATGAAAAAATAATTTAGAAAGACCGGAGTAAAGAAGGCTACCTAAACAAGTGTTGCAGTACAACCCAACAGGAAGGAGTGTAGGAAGACCACGTAGAAGATGGTTTGATGTGTGAAGACGGAATAGGCATCCGCCTAATCCTTGAAGTGAAGAAGAATACGAAGAAGAAGAGGAAATTCGTGTGAATACGTTTATGTGTAAAAAGGGTCAAATTATGCAAGCAGGATGAAAGTCGATCTTTCCACCGGTCCAGTACAAGAGCTTCATGTCTTATTTAGTACGTGGCTTAGAGACTGGGAGCAGGTGCTTTCAGATGTGGTCAGAGAGATCTGCGGAGAAAGCCTGGCCTAGTCCTGAACTACGCACTTAAGTAACCTGCTCAATAGAGCAGTGATTTGCTCAGGAAACCAAACGAATATTTAGCGAGAAATAGCGAATTATTAATTAGTTGTTTCTCTTTCTATTAGTATGTATGAATGGTGTACTAAGGACGATATTTCTTTTTTATAAAACAAACTCTCAGAAAAATGTGATAAAAAAGATTTTATACATTTAAATGTCGTGTCGATAAAAAAGATGATACATGTAAAATCAGTACGATGAAATAATTGAATTTTTTTTCGTCTTCGTTTTCTAATATCAGTCTGCTTCATTTGCATCTAAACTTTCACCAATTCTATTTTATCGATGTATTATGCTATCGTTAAATTTCCGCACCAAGAACAGTGTTAGTAAGTGCCCTTAAACCTTGGCCTAGAGAGCGCTCGTTGGCATAATGTTCTTCCTCCTGGCGTTTGATTGGTGTTTTGCGCCGTTTATTGTCCCTGTAAGGCGATCCGCAGTTTCTTCACGATGTAGAGCATTGTCCAGAGGCAGTGGCCAGAACGCGTACTCAGATTCGCACGATCGTAAAGGAAACTCAGCCATGTTGCCGCTATGTTTTACAGTATTACACTTGACAAAGCAGACGGCCAAAATGTATTCCTTTATGTATTAGCGAGTGTATAATCTAGGGCTGTCCAACTTACAAGGGCTTACGGGCCACATATCAAATTCTAGTTAAGCCGCGGGCCGCACCGAAATTTAAGGTGGTGTTTACAATAACTACTGAGATTATACTGAAACAAATATATACAGGCTGTCCGGGGAGGAAATGTCGAAACTTCGAAAATAAGCTTTTAAGACAATTCTAAGCATATTTTGTCAAATAAACTACGTGGATTTTCCGAATGGTTGAGCTGCAATAAGCACTCAAAAGTTGGTTTGAAAAATTGATATCTAGGCAAAAATTTGCATAATAGAAGCACAGAAACACTTCAGAAACATGTAAGTTGTTTATTGTTTACAAAATAAATAAATATGTTTAGAAAGAAAAATTAAGCGAGAAATAAAAAAGCACCCAATTTATACAATTCGACTGCTTTTTTTATTTCTCACTTGTTCATTCTTTTATAAATAATAAACAATTTACCTGTTTCTGGAGAGTTTTTATGCTTCCATAATGCATATTTTTGCCTAAAAATCATTTTTTCGAACCAACTTTTGAGTGCTAATTGCGGCTTAACCATTCGGAATATCTACGGAGTTTATTAGACAAAATATGCTTAAAATTGTCTTAAGAGCTTATTTTCGAAGTTTCGACGTTTCCTCCCCGGACAACCTGTATGCAGATACGACTTTTATTCAATACACTTAATCATTAATGTGCATACAACGAGAAAATTAATATTACAGTTATGTAATAATTACATAACAATTACTTATAATTATTATAAAAATGCGTAACAGAATAACTAAAAAAAAGTATTTCGTTGGTATAATAAACTTGTTCAAGGCAGTCGCGGGCCGTCAGTTGGAGAGCCCCGGTATAATCAAAGCTAAAAATTCTGTCGCAACTCTGCTTCAGACATTTTGCAGTGTATTGTCATTATAAAAATAGTATTACGCACAGAAATGTTTCAGAATGTCTTCTCAAAAGAAAATAGTCGAATTCATCTTCCAAAGGCCCCTGTTTGAATCAATAACAACCTTTTTTGCAAGCGATACCTCGGTGTCAAAATGTTTCAAGATCTGATTATTTCTATATAATAAACACAGAGCAAATCCAATATTTTTATTATATAAATTATTTTATTATATATATATTTTTTTATTATAATCCAATATTTTAAGGAAATAGAGAGCACACTACTAATATCTTCACTTTCTCATATACGTGCGTATATATGGGGTAACATTCCGAGGTCGACCTGGCTCAACTCAAAGCTCGGAGATTTTGAAAAACTTTCTTTAAATTTTGGGGGAACTTTACATCAAGCGTCTGGGACATTTTCAAAATTTTTCAAAAGTGGCTCAATTTTTTTCCTTAAATTTTTGATAAGATGCTGCTAAATGGACCAAATAACTTGAAATAAGTACTTATTGATGTATTATTTTTTTTCGAAAATTTCACAAACATTTTTTTTTTAGTATCGTTCACGCCGTTAATGTTTACTTTACCACCGATAGGTATGCTTTTATTTAATATATTAATGTTAAAGTTTTGCTAGCACTTAAAGTATGAATTTTAACAATTGCCTTCTTTAAGACTACATTTTTACTTTCTTGCACTTACTTCATAAAAAGAGAACGTTATGAAATGGTGCGCCGGAAAAGGCGAACTTTCGACAGAACAATTCTCATTGACGGGAAACGAAAAATTGGATAAATCCTGTTCTTATATTTGCAAATTACTTCCTCTAATCCACAAAACGGGGATTTGGCTTTACCACGTGATACTGATGCCGAAAAATCGATTCACGGCGAAACGTTCTTCTGCCCGTTGGTTTACATGTTTCTCTGCGATAAACGCTAACGCCGTTGGTGCTAGTCCCATCATCAGCGAACCCTCATTTGTTTGTTTGTTTTTTCAAAATTTCAAAAATTTGACTTTCAAACCTACAAAATTGAATTTTGAGATTTTTATTAAGAAGGCTGTTGTAATAAAAAGGTTACGCACAATTTATTTAAAATATAGGTAGATTTTGTGTTATTTCATACACAAAGGCTTTTAAAAAATGTATCAAAAACCTTTTTGAATTTTTTCTTCGATTGTTTCCCCACAAATAGAAGAAGGGGCGTTTAAAATAATGACGCGGTTCTGATTTGCAATGAATTCTGAATTTTCGGAATTAAAGAAAAAATTTGGAACCGTTTCTGAGAAAATTTTGAAAATGTCCGGAAGGGTTGATGTAAAGTACCCCCAAAAATTAATTAATTTTTCCAAATCTAAAAAATATGACTCCAAACAGATCGACAAGGGTCTCTTCATTTTGGAGAAAATTCTACGAGTGGTTTAGGCGCTAGTGGTGTTCACAGACGGACGGACGGACCGGCAGACTGACAGATGGACAGACGCACAGGGGGACGTTTGGCCATCAATCAATTTTTCGGTATCGAGGACCCACAACACAGAGACTCTGGCTACACCACGTGCTAGGAAATTTTTTTTCTTAATTTAACAACTGGATTTATCTACTTTTTCGTCACCAGGGCCCTGTAATAAGAGTTTTTCTTGTGAAAACTCCCCATTTTTTTTGCTCAGCATTGCATAACTTTCCCTATACTACGTATATTACTCCGTATGTACGTATGTATACGGGAAAGTAACGACTAGACATCGGATGTTTAGACACTAAAAAATCGTCTTTTAGGCGCCTAAAAAGGCACTGAAAATGTCAAGAATAAGGAGAAAAAATGCGCTGTCATAAGTTAGTTCAAAAATTTAAAATTATTTGGAATTTTTGCCTATATTATTTTGTATACTTAAATGGACAAAACAAGTAAGGCATGAAATAGGCATTTCCCTAAGCACCCGATGTCTAATTATCAGCCTTTAAATAAGTTCCTTAGAATAAAATAGGCATTTCCCTAAACACCCGATGTCTAATTATCAGCCTTTAAATAAGTTCCTTAGAATGAAATAGGCATTTCCCTAAACACCGGATGTCTAATTATCAGCCTTTAAATAAGTTCCTTAGAATGAAATAGGCATTTCCCTAAACACCCGATGTCTAATTATCAGCCTTTAAATAAGTTCCTTAGAATGAAATAGGCATTTCCCTAAACACCGGATGTCTAATTATCAGCCTTTAAATAAGTTCCTTAGAATGAAATAGGCATTTCCCTAAACACCGGATGTCTAATTATCAGCCTTTAAATAAGTTTCTTAGAATGAAATAGGCATTTCCCTAAACACCGGATGTCTAATTATCAGCCTTTAAATAAGTTCCTTAGAATGAAATAGGCATTTCCCTAAACAACCGATGTCTAATTATCAGCCTTTAAATAAGTTCCTTAGAATGAAATAGGCATTTCCCTAAACACCCGATGTCTAATTATCAGCCTTTAAATAAGTTCCTTAGAATAAAATAGGCATTTCCCTAAGCACCCGATGTCTAATTATCAGCCTTTAAATAAGTTCCTTAGAATGAAATAGGCATTTCCCTAAACACCCGATGTCTAGTAACGACCCTTGTATTCGCGCACCCTCTGGCGGCGGCGGCGGCGGCGGCGGGGCCGCGGGGCTCGGGCGCCCCAATCCTCAGCGCCCTGCAGTCGATCCTCGGGCGCGCGGGCGGGCTGGGGGGGGGGCCGGGGGCGGCAGGGCGCCCTAATCTGCGCGCGGCCGCAAAGCCAGGCGCGGCGCCGTCGGATCCCCGAGAGCGGGCGCCGGATCCCCCGTAAGCGATTGCGCGGGCGCGCCGAGCCAGGGCTCTGCGCGCGGAAATCCCGCCCCCCCTCGCCCCGCCCCCTCGCCCCGCCCCGCCCCCTCGCGACTCCTGGCTAATTGATTCCGGTGCGGCGCCGCCCGCCGCGCCCGGCGCTCGGGGCCGCCTGCTGGTCAACAGTTCACACCACGCACCTGCCTGTGATTTCCCCGGATGGCGGTGCGCGGCGTGAGCTGGGTTATCTCGCGTTAGACTGTACACGCGTTGACAACGCCCCACATTGATGCACACGAATTAACAAGCGTGCTTTTTCTAAAGCCTCTTTTCAAGTGGCCTTGGATTTGGCACACATTTTCTCGTGACGTGCTACCGGGAGAAATGGCTCAGTGCATCAACTGATATCGTTGTAGTCCCTCTGACTGGGAGGTCCTAGGCTGGATTTTCGACACTAGGTTATCAGCTAGGTCGAATTCAGTCGCTGTCTGGAGGAGAATTCTAGCGGCCGGCTGCTCTGATCGGCAGTTTTCCGTGGTTTCTACGATCGACACCAGGCGAATGCCGGAGCAGTACCCTAACAAACGGGCCACGGGCCGCGCGCGATCTTTCCTTTCTCTTCCTTGTCCTATCCTCTCCTCTTACACACACACTTATACGAACATGTACTACACTACCATACATGCCAGGAGACCAGTCGGGAGCTTACAGCTTGTCCCGGCTGGGGTGGTGCCCTGCAGATGGGAAAAACCTGGTTGAGAATAAAACCCCGATAGTCGACGGTAGGTCGGCGCCGGATCTCGCCATCCACTGGGGAAAGATCACCGCCACCTCCGATGAAAAACACGCACTACACATACGGGACCAATTCCCTCTTATTCACTATTCTCATTCACTGTTTGCTTATCTTTCAGAGATTATTGTGTGGGTCCGAATTCGCCATAATATCGTATTGAAACGATAGATTTTTTTACGTGCCTAAATTTGTTGTAAACGTATGATGAGAGAGACAAAAAACACAATTTTAAACACACGTGATTAAATTAGGTAATGTTCCTCTGCAATTTTCATTGCGCAATTTTAGAGTCCTGATAGGCTTTTCTAAGAATCACGACATTGTTTACATGAGTACATTTTTCATTAATTTGAAGCGCTCCAATGCAAAATAGATCCAGAAAAGAAGCTGACTCTTCATTACAAAACAATTTACGCAATGATCAACTCAATTTATTTGTAAAAGATGAATAACTCAAAAAAATTGGATGACTACAAAAGCGAAACCAAGAATATCATTAACAATTATTACTAGGCTTAGTTTTGTATTAACATAAAGAACGAATCAACTGAATCACGTCTTTTATGTTCCCTTGTCATTGCGTACATTTAAAACTACTTGTCGTACAACAGTACATTCTTTCTCGGATTATTTCTAACTGCAAAACAAAACGAAAATGAAACAAGCAACATTCTTTTAAACATCCCTTATTTTATTCACGAAAAAATAAAAAATTGTAGTGGTTTTTGAGTAAACGTTTTCTTTATACTTTGTATTAATTTCAACCAAAAATTACGTGAAATGTTCTTGCTTAGAGCAGATTTTTTATAACTGATTTTGTTTAAAACAAAAATTTTCATTTTTGTACTTTTGAAATGTTACCATTTTGCAATTTTTGAAAATACGGAAAGTTCACCAAAAATGGGGCTATACGATATTTTATACCGCCATTTGATGCATAGGAGGATAAAATTTAAAGAAAAAATTGGTACCTTTTACAGAGTAAAAAACAGTTCAAAATATTTTTAAAAAATTCTATATATTGTGCTAAATTATGCCAAAACAACTCATTTTCGAAAACTTGTACACAACCTTATTTCAAGACCTGTATTTTTAGAACAGCTATTGTTAAGGGAAAATCTATCTTCAATATTGGAAATGTAGGAAGACGCCAAAAAATTGGAACTTAAGCAATTTTCGAAAACTCAGGAATTTCCACCAAAATAAGATCTATACAATTTTCATAAGCGTTCTTTACCCTATCCAAACACAAAGTTTGATAAAAAATTCGAGAAATATTTGAGAAAATTTTGAACATGTTTCTGAAGTCCCATGTAAAGTAGAGGGGATGGCGTTAGGCCGATTATATCCAAAATCGTAACTCTCGAGGGCATCTAGATTAGGGATGACAAATAAACATCGATGTTTTTAAAACCAATATTTTCCACCAGAAACTTCGAGTTATTAACATCGATATTTTGCTTTCCATGTTTTCTTCACATCGACATTTTCTTGCAAAAACATCGATATTTAGTTTATTATTCACGCAATGCTTTTTAAAGAATCTTTATATTATTTTTATGGTATTTTGTATGATATATATAGAACATTGATTAAAAGGTTAAGATGGTAAAATATTGTTTATTTTATTTAATAGGTAATTACAACACACACACACACACACACACACACACACACACACACACATATATATATATATATATATATATATATATATATATATATATATATATATATATATTCAATACTTTTTTAACGATGTGGCTAGGCTGAAGGCCTTTAAGCCATTACAATACCTACATCCTACCGCATTCTAACCTTTCGAATTCTGTCATTCACCCCTATTGGTCTCTTCATCGCATCAAAGCCGCGGAAAGGAGACCATAAGGTACAGCTGAGGAAAAAACCCTGAAGGGGAAAAAACCTGCCGTCAGAAGACGAGTACATTCTAAGCTACTATGTTTTGTTTCTAAACTATTCATTTTCTGACGTGGGAATCTTCTCCATCAAGTCTTTGGCCTCCTCAGCCCCAGAAATCAAACAGCGCCACAGAAGATCGCCCGTACCACCGCCTCTCCGATCAATTTACTACTGATTAACTTAATTATCGCTTACTGATTAATTTAATTATTACTACCTTACTAATTAATATTAGTGATTAGAATCACTGATTACCTTACTAGTTAACTTAATTATCGCTTACTTATTGAATTAATTATTTTATCTCCAGTCTAGGCTCCGCTCGTACTAACGAGTGCTGTTTTCCCACCCCATGATTACCGTTTTCCTGATAGTTTGAACCTTTCCTAAAAATGTTCCTAATTCTTTCATGAAGTGCGATCTATTATCATCTAATATGTTTTGAGCTAGCGTTATGTTTCTAAGTTGGAAACAATAGTTCCCCATACCCATCCATTTTCCTCTCCAAGTTTCTGTAGCGCAGCAGTTTAACAGGATGTGGATCCAATCTTCTCTATCACCGCAAAGTACACAGATTCCATTGCCATTCAAATCCTTTATTCTACGTTGCATCCACCCCCTACCCTAAACCAAGCGTATCTCCCTCTTGTATCCCTTTTAAGTGTGTGTACGTAACTTTCGCATCCCCATACAGGACTCGTATGAATTTGTACCACTAACAAACGTCTTTCTGCCGACGCTGCCAGGATATCTTGCCTTTGAATATCCGAAAGTCTATTTGAAATTAACCGTTCTATTTCCCGTGTACCCCTACTCCTAACCATCTCCAGGGTAACGTCTCCCAGACCTGCGCTTTCTAGTACCCGTTTCACTTTGTACGACCAATTGCGCTGATCGTTTTCCTGCAATTGCTCTCTAAAGCACCTGCTAATAAGTGTGTCAGCCTCTTCACTTGTTAATCTAATCCAAAGCTTAATGGCTTTCATTTTTAAATCTTTCAAAATTCCTACACTACCTACCTCTCTTAAGACGCCGGCATTTGCTGCGAATCTAGAGACTCCGAGAATTAATTTGTAATAATCTGTTTCGATGTTTTCTAATCTCTCTATTCTATCCACTCCCCAGATTTCCGCCCCATAATTCATAGCTCGGAAAACTAGCGATTTAAACATTGTGTCGCACGCCTTTAAAGACAATTCCGGTACTCTGCGCATTACGCAACCGATTTCTTTGAGAGCAATTCTTCCTTTACTATGAGCCGCAACTATGTGACTATTCCATCCCCCGTTCATGGAAAATTTTGCACCAAGATAAGTAAAGGTTTTTACACGGTCAAGTTCCTCCTGTGCGTAATAAATTTTTTTTGTTACCCCAATTAAACCCATTCTTGAAGACAACAATTTTCGTTTTTTGAATATTTACTTTTATTCCCCATGCTACACTAGATATTTCAAGTGTGTTTAAACTCATCTGTAAGCCCTCAATCGTTTCTGAATACAGAACAAAATCGTCAGCATAAAGTAATACGGGGATTTGCAGGCCATCAATTGCCGGCGCAGATGTGTCCGTTTCCTTTACCCATGTCAATAAATCATTTATAAACAAGATAAATAATAGCGGTGAAAGAGGACAACACCGCCTTACTCCTATTGTCGATTTTATTTTTTGCGTTGTACTTCCGTCACCGCACTTGACGCAAAAATTTACTTCTCTGTACATGTTCTGCAAAACATTTAAAACTTTACGTGAGATGCCTAGTTCATTTAGTCTTCGCCATAAAAAAATCTCTGTTGATTGAATCAAACGCCTTTTCGAAATCGACAAAACTGCAATATAAATGGCCTCGTTTACATGAAAACGCCTGTTTTACTAGTGTATCTAACACAAATATATTGTCAGTGGTCGCGAAGTCTTTTCTGAAACCTGCTTGCATTTTTGAAATTTTACTATGTTTTTCCGCCCAATCGCTCAGTCGAACGGTAAGAACTTTAGAGAACAATTTTCTTAGCGCTGGTAAAAGACTAATGCTACGATAATTTTCTGGGCAATTCGTATCGTCCTTATTTTTAAAAGTAGGTAGGAGTGTAGCCGTACTCAAAGTTTCTGGATAAGACCCGGTATCCAGAATGCTATTAAACAGATTCAGAATACTCTCCGGATCTAAGTTCCACAATTCCGAAATAAATTTTGGCGGAATGCCTTCCACGCCGCAAGCTTTTTTTAGTATTCGTGGCTAAAACTCCTCTATTTCATTCCACGTTACAGGTTCTTCTAATTCAGGCACAATCCGTTCAGTAAAAATACCTACAAATTCACACGAGTCCTGTATGGGGATGCGAAAGGTACGTACACACACTTAAAAGGGATGCAAGAGGGGGATACGCTTGGTTTAGGGTAGGAGGGTGGATGCAACGTAGAATGAAGGATTCGAACGACAATGGAATCTGTGTACTTTGCGGTGATAGAGAAGATTGGATCCACATCCTGTTAAACTGCTGCGCTACAGAAACTTGGAGAGGAAAATGGATGGGAATGGGGAACTATTGCTTCCAATTCAGAAACATAACGCTCGCTCAAAACATATTAGCTGATAATAGATCTCACTTCATGAAAGAATTAGGAACATTTTAGGAAAGGTTCGAACTGTCAGGGAAACGGTAATCAGGGAATGGGAAAACAGCACTGGTTAGTAGTACGAGCGGAGCCTAGACCGGAGATGAAATAATTAATTCAATAAGCAAGAGATAATTAAGTTAACTAGAAAGGTAATCAGTAATGCTAATCATGAATAATAAGTAGTAAGTTAGTAATAATTAAATTCGTCAGTAGGCGACAATTAAGTTAATTAGTAGAAAATTGTTCGAAGAGGCGGTGGTGCTGGCGATCTTCTGTGGCGGTGTTTGATTTCAGAAGCGTGGAGGCCAAAGACTGGATGGAGAAGATGCCCACGCCAGGAAATAAATAAATAGTTTAGAAAAAAAAACTAGTAGTTTAGCATGTACTCGTCTTTTGACGGCAGGTTTTTCCCCCTTCAGGGGTTTTTTCCTCAGCCGTACCTTATGGTCTCCTTTCCGCGGCTTTGATGCGATGAAGAGACCATTAGGGGTGAATGCCAGAATTCGAAAGGTTAGAATGCGGTAGGATGAAGGTATTGTAATGGCTTAAAGGCCTTCAGCCTAGCCACATAGCTAAAAGAACTGAAATTTTGTATAAATTTGTTATAATTACCTATTAAATAAAAAAAATAAAAATACCTGCCCCTCTTTCAATGTCAGCTATTGCGAGCGTTCGTGAAAAATACTGTACCCACGTGTTTGGTGAAATTGAATTACGAACATTTATATTACTACGCAGAGATCTGATAACATCCCAGATTGATTTACTTTGATCGTTCCTCACAATTGCGTCTATTCTTGCTGCCTCACTTTCCTGCCAAGATTTCTTGGATTTCTTAATTGGGGCCTCATACTGTCTACGTAATACCACGTAAGCATTTCTCGCTTCAGCTGTTCCAAGCTTCTGTACTTCCTTAAGACTAATATTACTTCACGCCTGCTTTCGCGACACTCCTCGCTAAACCACCCTTGGGTCAGTACCCTATCCCCTCCCCTCCAAGTTCGCATACCCTTCCCTGCGCTGAAGAGCCGCCATTCTAAATTCTTTGTTTCCAGCTCGGGCGACCGCGCCTCTCGCGCCAACCCTGCCGAGTGGTAAAATAGCGAAATACAATGTTATTTAATTTTAATTTTCTTCTTTATATTCAGTAATAATTTTTATTAGCATAGTAGCCTTTTACTAATATGGTGCTAACCAAACAGTAAAATATATCCCCTTTGCGTAAGGTAATTAAAAATAGCATGTTTATTAGTCTATATTTTAAACATCGATGTTTTCATCGACATTTGAAAACCCTTTAGCGATGTTTCGAAACATCGATGTTTTGGTAAAATTTGCCATCACTAATATAGGTTGCGATACTAAAGGAAATGAGAAGAAGAAGGACAGAGAATGGAAGCGAACGGTAGAAACTCGCCGGGAGCAGGGTGACGCGAATGGAGCGCTTGTGTGTGGCTGGACCGAGGAAGGCAGGGGACCGATAGGGGCGGCGCGAATCAGAGGGTCAGGAACAACACACAAGGGTCGCAATGGCAACGGCGAGCAAGGTAGAATTGAGAGCTGCGGGGTTTACATAAGCGTTGTAGACGGCGCAGCGAGGTAGCAGAGCGACAGGGCCCCCGCCGCCACTAGGCGATGAGACCAACAAAGGAAAGGGCCACGCGTGGGACGATTGGGTGGGAGGTGGTGGGTGGCGGGGTGGCGTGGTGAGGGGTGGCAGAGTAATGGGGGAGGGAGCGGGGCGGCGGAGTGGTGACCTGGGGTGAGAGCACGAGATGTTTGGTTGGCGGATTGCATAAGTGGCGTCTTTATCGCAGTTGTGGAAAAAAAAGTTCCCAAAAAATTCGTATCTTCTTCTTAATTTTTTTAGTACGATGCACAAGTAAACACTATATAAACTATCGTACACAAATTTGTTCGTCCGTCCGTCCTTCCTTCCGTCTGTGCGTCCGTCAGTCTGCCCGTCTGTTCGCCTGTCCCTCTGTTCGTGGAGGAGTGATATGGTGAGGGACGGCGACGTGGCGTGGTGACGGGTTTGCAGATTGGCGGGGTGACGAGGTGAATGGGACAGCTGGGTGGTGTGGTGGGGTGGCGGAACGGTGTGGATAAAAATATTCAAGATATTTTTGAGAAAATTTTGAAAATGTTTCTGAAGTTTCATGTAAAGTACCCTCAAAAATCAAAATATCCGTTTGAAACTTACAGACGAACGGACAGACAAACGAACAGACGAAGAGACAGACGATCAGACAAACGATTGGACAGACGATCAGACAAACGATCGGACAGACGATTGGACAGACGATCGGACAGACGATTGGACAGACGATCAGACAGACGATCAGACAGACGATCAGACAGACGATCAGACAGACGATCAGACAGACGATCAGACAGACGATCGGACAGACGATCGGACAGACAATCGGACAGACGATTAGACAGACGATCAGACAGACGATCAGACAGACGATCGGGCAGACTATGAGACAGACGATTAGACAGACGATTAGACAGACGATTAGACAGACGATCAGACAGACGATCAGACAGACAATCGGACAGACGATGAGACAGACGATCGGACAGACAATCGGACAGACGATGAGACAGACGATGAGACAGACGATCAGACAGACGATCAGACAGACAATCGGACAGACGATGAGACAGACGATGAGACAGACGATCAGACAGACGATGAGACAGACGATCAGCCAGAGGGAGCCGTGCGAGGGGATGGTGTGGTGGAGCGCGTGGGAGACGGCGCGGCGCGGCGGCGCTGGCGCCTGCAGGAGGGCCGAGTCGGGGCGACAGCGGGTCAATAGAGGCCCTCTAATTGAAATCTACGCAGTCCGGCGGGGCGGGGCGGGGCGGCGCGCTGGCGCCGCGCCGTTCGGCAGCCCGGCGCGCGGCGGCGCGCGACCTGTTGCACGCCCCCGTCGCGCCGCCCCGCGCCGCGCCGAGCCTGACCTGGCCCCGACGCGTGCCAGACGGGGTGCTTCCCTGGCACGGTGGGCCGCGCGAGGGGAAGCGATTCACACAGGGACTTTTTGCAAGACGGGAAATCCAACGTTGTAGTTCGTAACCATTGTTAGAAATTATCCAATCCAATATTACCATCCAATCAGAAATAACGTATCTCCACAAAAATAAGTTTTGGCAAGTTGTACAATTGAAAACATACGTGAAACTAGGGATTAGTTGGAAATGAAAAACCTCTAACCTAACCTAAAAGCTTTTATTGAACATCTGTGACAACATTTATGTTTTCATGAGGATTACCAGATAGAAATATGTATAATACATGAATCTGAATGTATCATAGTACTATATAAAATATATTTCTTTATCTCCAAAGTGGATCTAAAGTATAGCTTCCTAAACCGCAATTTGACTACATATTTATATTCTTTTCATTAGTAATGGGAAATTATTGCAATTATATTATATGCAAAAGTTAAAACGGGATTCCCTGTCCTTTTAATTGAAGATTCAACATCTCCAAAATAATTAGTAACTGTTATATTTAACTTTTTTTCCGTTTTGTGATAGACGGCACTGTAATCGTCAAAAATCAAAATAATAAAAACACGTTTAAAACGAGAATTACACATCAAGTCCAAAAAAAGCACGCGTTCAATAATTTTAAGAAGTTACTCAACGATACCACTATTATTAATGTATCATTAATTTTTCCCTATCCCCACCGCCGTAAGGTAGTGGTGGGAGTAGATTTTGGTATTATTGGATGGGCCCCGTCGGTAGAACCATTTTCTTTGCCCACTTTTCGTGATCCGGCGCGAACTTTTCGAGATCATACCATTTATTCGAAACCAAAACCATTTCAAGTTGTAATATTTATACAACACTAATTGGTGATACAATGCACTTTCTCGTATACGTATGTATATATAGAGTGGCGATTTTTCGACAGAAAAATTTGTATTGTGGGGCTCTATATAGAATAAGTGTATAAATCCAATTCTAATGTGTAGTAAATCCACCTCTAACAGGTTAGGTAGTTATATTTCACGAATAGTGATAAACTAGTGGAACCCGTGCGATTACATCGCATAGAAGGGGAGCTGTAGAAAAGTTATCACAGAAAAGACTGCCTTTCCATGAATATACATGTTTTGTATCATCAGCTTGTATGATTCTCAATACTTTCCTGCGTCTGGGCTCTCACCGCATTGCCATCTCTCGGCATTGGATGTATAGTGGATGTAATAGAAAAAGGCCTTGTGAGTCTACTGAACGCAGACCGAGTATCAAGCACTTAACATTCTACAATTTAATAAGATTTACAAAAAAATGGCTAAGATATGTTAAGTCGGAGAAAAATTGCAATATAAGTACTATTACATAACCATGATTAGGGGGCGAGAAAGTATGTGGTATTTTAGCACCTAGTTTCTTCAAACTTGTTGTAGTAATAGTGCTAAATGTACAGTATCTTGATCCCTAGTCTGTTGTATTCGTTTGATTTTTTAAAGATTACACAAATTTGATTTTTAAGTGCTTCTCAAGTCGTTTGTATTATTTATCTAAATTTGGATTATAGATGTATGGCAGTTTTCAATTTCATTTCTTCTGAAAATTTGTTCTCAATAATTGGTTCATTAATATCAGGAACTTTTTTACGAAAATGTTAATAGTTTCGATCAATTTCGATTAAAATATAGACAACATAAAAACATTAAAGAAAGATTTTCTCAAAAACTGCAATACAGTTTTTTCTTAGAACTTTTTGTACGAATAGAGCTAAATGTACTGTGAGATATCATAAACAACATTTTGCTGTATTTGATTGATTTTTAAAAAATTACACAAACTTAATTGTTTTAAAAAATCGCACAGAGTTCAAATTTAAATTATGTCTTTCATTGTTCAATGCGTTTGTTGACACATAAGCATCAAATAATCTCTAATGACGTTTTTGAAAAATCCATAAGGATTTCAGTATACGAGAACTCAAAATGGACGAAATAGCAACATTTCGAAAACATTCGAACCAAACTTTCTCAGACCCTATGGAAAATTTCCACCCTAAAATGTCCACTATGAAGAAGGGTTCAATTCCGTCCGATATTCCGGAAGCCGTATTTGTATCAAGGTATGTGTGGCTCGAAAAAAATACTGATAAATGTGTATTTTAACCACACGTAGAATAATTAGATCTATTGCACAAAAACGAAAACTAAACTATTGCGGTAATTGAAAAATACCCTGAACATTTTTACTTAAAACTGTCAAATTTTTGTAAATATTACCAAACGTTTGAATTTTTAAGAATTTGTAAGTGGATTACGTTGAAATTGATTACCATGACAAGAATGTAGGTACAATGTGTTTGTTTTGACAAGGTCTACCACGGCAATCATAAATAGAATACGTGGAGCCTTCATTCAAAAACAAGCATGTCGATTGGAGATGCCAGAGATTCACGATCACGTGACTGCTCATGTTGATATTTGCCTGAACGCTTTTCATATTTAAAAAATAATACAATATGGTACTCACGTGTCATCGTAATACAATTGTACTCACGTTGTGATTGTATTTCAAATGCAGAAGTTGGAATAATTTTCTTAATGAAATCCTTTGTGTGGTGTTGGTGATTGCGAAAGATGCAGCCATTATTGCTTGCGTCTCATGTTATTCCCGCACGTTTTATTGAGCCCTCCTTTCACAAGTTCCGGGACTCGTGGGGGGGGGGGTGTTGATTCATTGGCCGACAGAACTATTTCATTTCAAATCGTTTATCAATACTAAGTCGTCTGCTCGTTTATCAATGCTCGGCTATCAATGCACGGAAGCAAGCCTTTCCGGATATCAGATTACGTCAACAACGCTTCTTGCTGTATTTTTTTCTGAATTCCACTATCGCTAGTAAAGGAGTGGGGGTAGGTCTTTCAAGCTCCCAAAAACGTGTGCCTACAATACCTACACTAAGTGATCAGAAGTATCCGGACACGTGGCTGAAAATGACTTACCAGCTCTTGGCGCATTTCATTGGTCATGCTGGAAT
Organism: Acheta domesticus; assembly: GCA_031308135.1. Taxonomy (NCBI): domain Eukaryota; kingdom Metazoa; phylum Arthropoda; class Insecta; order Orthoptera; family Gryllidae; genus Acheta; species Acheta domesticus. Next base: position 212,983,979 of record JAHLJT010009419.1, read on the forward strand.
TCAACAGGGTGTTGGCCCACCCTCAGCCCGGATGACAGCTTCCACTCTCGCAGGCATACTTTCGATCAGGTGCTGGAACGTTTCATGGGGACTGGCAGCCCATCCTTCACGGAGTGCTGCACTGAGGAGAGGTATCGATGCAGGTCGGTGAGGCCTGGCACGAAGTGGGCGTTCCAAAACATACCAAAAGGTGTTCGATAGGATTGAAGTCAGGACTCTGAGCAGGCCAGTCAATAACAGGAATGTTATTGTCATGTAACCACTCCGCCACAGGCCGTGCAGTGTGAACAGGTGCTCGATCGTGTTGAAAGATGCAATCGCCATCCGCGAATATTGCTCTTCAACAGTGGGAAGCAACGTGTTTAGAACATCAACGTAGGCCTGTGCCGTGATAGTGCCACGCAAAACAACAAGGGGTGCAAGCCCCCTCCATGAAAACCACCATAACACCACCGGGTCAATCCATTTTAAGTGGTCCAGCACTGGTCGCTCGACTATCTCGAAAAAATTTCATGCTTTGTGCAAACATTTCCTCATGTTTTGGCTGTTCAAAACCATCTTTAACTTTTTTTATTGTACCTGCTTTACAAATGGCGGCCATTTTTGTTTCGCGCCGTGCGCCATTTTTCGCTTTCGCAGACATTTACTCTTTCCTAAATTGCTCAGCTCTCGGTTGTTCTAGCATTCTAGAATAAAAAGCATTCGATTCAGCGTACTCTGGCCTGCAAATCGAAATATTATTTACCTGTTTTCTATCTTTTCATTTGGGAAATATTTGCAACCAAATCTATGGAACGCGAAAGAACGAAATTCCATTTTCAGAGAGTAATTTTTCAAAGAAGGAATAGAATCTAAGCCTTAATTTTTCTGTGCTTTTACACACAACAGTATAGTTACTTTTTGTAAAATATCATTAATATATAACGTATCCCTTGAAAATTACATCCTCTTGAAAATTGGAATTTTGAATTTTTTTCCTAATTTAGAACTGTAATATCTCTGTTGGGGGACCAGATAAAAATCTGAAAATTGCAAACATGCTAGACCGCTATCATAGCAAACTTCAGTAAAAATTATAACTTTTAGATTTAGCTCGAAGTATTTTTAAAAAAATTGAAAACTTACGAAAAAAAGGCTTCATTTCCCCATTGAGGATACTTTGTGCCAAGTAGTAATCACATTATTTTGAAGCTATTTTAAACTAAAATCTACATTGACTTGAAATAATTAATTATACTTAATAATTAATATGCATAAAAGTGGCCTAATATATAATTTTCAATATTACGTATACTTTACTCTAAATCAAACTTATAATTTGACATCTACGTCCGTAATTGAAAATTGGTTATCTTGATTTCGAAAGCTGAACCGCTTAAAACAAAAAGTTTTTATAAAATACAACAAATAAATAAACTGAGCGTTTTGTTTATGTTTTTGCGTTTAAATTTGCTCGTCTTGGAATTTAAATTGCCTAAAGAGAAACCGCTCACGGGTAAGTAGTTCAGAAATGTGAAGAGAATGATGAAGCTATATTATGCGTTTATCTTTTTAAATCATTTGTAGTTAAATGTTCGTGAATAGTGAAGTTATTTCTTTCCTGTTTCAAATGGTCGATGCGCGTACCTCATAAAAAATATTATATTGGAGTATTTCACTTCAATTTTACCCAAACACAGTATTGATTTGTGTCACGCACTACTCCTTGTTTACACTAAAAGATGCTGCTTGAATGTCGATCCTCTGTGTTCTCAGCATTTTTCGTATATAAGGCACGTAGAGTTTATTCTGAAACGGTAATATGTGTATTTTCATTCAGATTAAACTGAGAACAATTATCATAAGTAATATCACGAGAACTGCTGTGATAGCCGGTAAATTCACTCCTCGCTACGCGAGTCGTAGATATCCTAGCTAGGCGAGTCGTGAATTTACCGGCTAGCACAGCACTTCGAGTGATATTTTGTGTGACTATTTCACGAATAAACACATTACATGATTTGAAAGGATAATTTAAATCACAGGAATTACGAAAAAGGGAAATATTACTCAAATTACAACCGAAAAATGAAAACATTTCATTCAGCTCCGACTTATCACTGCTTCCTGGAGGAACGTATAATCAAGTAACATTTGTATAACAGTTTAATGCAGAAAATGGTTTCAAATATGTTTCAATTTTATGCTAATAAAACTTTCAAAAAAGAATTATAACAAGGCTACTTAAAAGAACGTTTATTAAAAGCTCAATCATTAAAGTTGAAGGAAATTGTTTTCCAAGTCTTCCGTGGAAGTATTTGAAACGGAAGATGTACAAAATGAATTAGCAGTGGATTTTAGAATGGATTGAACACACGTGTGAACTCATTAAAGTATTTTCCTGAATAATTTTGGTTGTAACGTTCCACATAGTTTTCTTTGTACTTTTCCCCATCTAATCTTCGTACATTAATTGCCTAAAATGTGTAATTTTATTACTTGTAGTTTGTGCTGCCCATTTGTATTTCCATTCTTCGCAAAATTCTTGAAATTGCTTCCACACACGTTCTGTGTTCCTTTCGCTGTTTTTCGGCACTGAATCTTTAATAACAGATTCTATTTCAGAGTTTTAAGCATTATCAAAACGACACATTTTAATATTATATTTTGATGCACACAAGCTATTTTGGAGCTGAAACAATTGCTATCGTTATCTTAATAAGGTAGACAAAGTTTTTACAGCGATAAAAAAAGGTAAACAAACGGCGATGGCGATAAACATCTGGGATTGGTTTAATTTGAATATACCCTTGATTAACATTGGCTGCTTACGATATGGACAGGCATGAGTGAAATAATCTAAATAAACGTAAAAGATGCACAGGGTGCACTTTTGAACTTGAAAATTTGAGAACAAATACTGGAATTTTCACATGCAAGTGACTCTCATTTAAAATACGTAGCCATAATACTTTAACGCAATAGTATTCAGATAGAAACCGGCAACGTTATGAGTTTCAGTGCTTTCAAAGTAAAGTCAGCTTTCAAAGTTTTGAAACGAAAAGAAGTACTCCTCAGACGATCCCAGAAGCTTTTCCAACATTATTTTCTTGCCAAAACAACGAAAGGAGAAATTGCTGGAGCTCGCGCGATGCCATTAAATCACATTAGTAATTATCACGGCGCCGGTGCGGGCTCGGGGGCGGCGTAATTAGGGCGACACGGGGATCATCGCGATTGCGCCCACGGCCGGCGCCCCGGGGGCTGAGGTCGAGATTTGGCGGCGGCGGCGGCGATGGACGCGACGGGGACGGGGCGGGGCGGGGCGGGGCGGGTAATGCCGAGGCGGTTACGGCCCTCGGGGCTCCGAGCCCTCATGCATACAACATGACGCGCACTCGGCGCCCGGCGCCGCGCGCGGCGGGGCGGGGCAGACGGGGCGGGGGGAAAAGGGGGTGGGGCGGGGCGGGGCGGCTCGCGGTGCGCGCTCGGGGGCGCGGGCGCCCGCTGGCCGCGCATGTGGGCGCCCCGCTGCGCCGCGGGGCAGGGCTGGGCGGGGCGGGGAGGGGCGGGGCGGGACCGGCCCGTGGCGGGATACTCCCCCGGCCGCAGGGTGCTGCTGGCCTCTCGGTTGGATTGCAATGCACAGTTACGCTGCATGTCCCGCGAATATTTTCCTTCTGGATTTGACTTTCAGGTAGACGTACGCATGTACGGAGTAATACATATAGCATAGATGGATTGATTGTTGGTGATTGCGAGCTCGTCAACTGCTAAGCTCATTATTCCCGTATGCTTAGTTCATGTTTTTCCATCCGGAGGTGGCGGTGATCTCCCCCTTTGGATCCGGCGATCATGTACCGTCGGCTAGCGGGGTTTTCCCAGCCAGGTATCACCCACCTGCGGGCCACCGTCCCAGAGGGGGTAAATTCTAACTTCCCGACCGGTCTTCTGGCATTTGTAGTATTGTAGTGCATATTAGCGTAAGTGTATGTAAGTAACGTATGAGGATACGACAAAGAAGAGGAATGAAAGATCGTGTGCGATCAGTGGCCTCTTTGTCAGGGTACTGCTCCGGTATTCGCCTGGTGTTGATCGGAGAAACCACGGTAAAACTACAGGTCAGAGTAGCTGTCACTAAAATTCTCCTCCAGACAGAGGCTGAATTCGATCTAACAGACAAGCTAGTGTCGCAAATCCTGCCACCGTCGAGACTTGAAACTAGGACCTCCCGGTCAGAGGCAATGCAGCGACATCAGTTGATGCTCTGAGCTACCTCTCCCGATCATACCAAGGAGAAATTCATGTAATGCTATGTAAAATCAGGTTCTAGATTTCAATGGAAATATACGTTTTCGGGTCTCCTGATACCGAAAATCTGTTGTTTTTTCTTCAACGTCCGTCAGTCCGTTCGTCCGCCCGTCTGTCCGTCCGCTCGCCCGTCTGTCCGTCCGCCCGTCTGTCCGTCTGTCTGTTCGCTTGTCTGTGAGTGAATATCACTAGCGCCTAAACTATGAGTAGGATTTTTTTCCAAATTGAATGCTCCCTTGTCCATATGACCTATCACTGCTCGGCGATGTTGAATAACATTCTTCAAGGGGTTCTTTACATGAAGCCTCTGGATTACTTTAAAAAACTTCTCAAAAGTTGTTCCAATTTTTTGCTTTAAATGTCTCGTATGAATAAAGTGAAATACATTTATAAAGATGGCATAGGTTCGATTTGCAATTTTAAATCTGAATTTTAGAAATTGATATATTATCAATTATTTTCGGGGTCTTCCAACAACTACAAAATTGAAGAGAGTGATTATTTTTCCTTCAACTAAAATATGTTCTCCATAATTAGTTTTTTCATTAATGTTTTATTGTTTTCAAAATGTTTGTACTTTCCGCGCAATTTTTAAGTGACCTAAGTGCTATATTAAGAAATATCCAACAACTGGAATTTGTCAAAAACTATTCCAATTTTTTTCTTAAACCTTTTGTTAGGAATTGTGCCAAATGTACTGTATAAAATTAGAGAAACACGACTTTGCTCTATTTTTTTCAAAATTTACACATTTCAATTTTTTTGCCATCTCTCTCACGTCATTAATATTTACATTATCGGCGATTTGTTTACATTATTGAATTTGTTAAGACAAGTGCTTTAAATGATGCCTGATGAAGTGTCTTGGAATCTCAAAAGTTTTCTGTGAAAACGAGCCCAAATTTCCGCTGTTTCAGAACCGCACAAACGCCATGTTCTCAAAAATGGTTTCAAGTGTTTTTTAAATCTTTGAGAACCGATAGTGCTAATTAGACCGTTTAAGATGACATAAAAGTCATTTTGCTGCATTCTTTGTTTTTCAAAAATTACGCAAAATGTATTTTTTAAATTATTTCACGCCGTTAATATGAACATTTTCAGCGATGTGTGTACATATTGCATTTGTGAGTGGAAATACTTCAAACTATTTCCAATAAAGTTTCTCTAAAACCCAAAAATTTTCTATAAAAAAGACCTTGAAAATTCGCCCTTGCAATAACGCTTAAACATTTACTTAAAAACGGCTTCAAATTTTTGAACGAATATTTCCAAATAGGACAAGGTTTACTCTTTTATAATATTCTTAAAGCAATATTAAAGCAATATAATATGCTATCAGGAAACTGAAAAACTGAGTAAATTATTTAAAAAATGTAGTTTGGCTGGCGATAGGTGGCAGCTGGAAAGAAGATGAGGCAAGACCGAAAAACTATCCCAGGCCAAAGATTTGAGAAAACTAACTAGCAGGAGAAAGTCTGTGCCTTTCTGTAGCACCAGTAGTTTTACTTTTAATATACAATGTATATAATATTCAGGATGAGTCACGTATCTTTAGCATCTTCTGCAGTTTTTAAACAGTTGAAACTATAATAATGCAGTTTTCCGGAAGTGCATGATGAATAAGAGGGTAATTGATAAGTGTTAACATTTCTATTTTATCACTTGTATTTTACGAGATATTGACGTAACTTTGTTTTTTAATGGAACGATGCATATTTTTAGTCTATCATGACGAGCGTAAAAAGACAAATCCAGTGATATCCATATGGTGACGTGCGAACGCGGAAAGAAAAGCTGACTGAAACATTTGAAGAAACTAAACTTATTTCAAATCCACATAAAACTGTTGCATTTTTTCCTGAATTCTGCTTTTTATCCTTCCGCATTTTCAGATTTTTCGTCTTTCTTTTATCGAAAGAATTGAAGGATTGAAAATAGGGATTTGTCGTATGTATTGAAATAAAATTGTTTGTTACTTCAACACAGAACGAATCTACAGAACGCCAAGCGCCTTTCAAAATCTTGCCCTCCCCTATCTTGACGAAGGCAAACGAGCTCCTGGATGATGCTTAATTAGGGAACGGAACTTCGTCGCGCATATTACAAACTCGAATGTGTTATGTTTCGGTTCGGCATACGTAAAACGTATTCGGCAAATCGTAATTGCACTGTATTAAAATGTAGCGAAATATGTAGTAACAGATAAAACATGTAAAAATATGCAATTATACCAAAATATGTGAAAATATGTAAAATAAAAATAGTTCTACTTCATTCAGGATGTTTAGTAAATGTATTATTGAATGCAAGAATCTTATTTCTACAAAAATATGTATTTACCTGAAAATCCGTTTCCTATACATTGTATTCAAGGCTTATCAAGATGGTGTCAGTTGAGTAGCAGGGCGGCCACACAGTGGCGACGGAAGAATGGACTTATCAGTCAATAGCAGCTTTCGTAACACACGTTAGTGGGGACACAACTGGCCCTTCTGGCCGTTGCGTAAATTGATAAACCTTCCTAAAAGAGTGAAAGTATCCCGCCAATCTGGGGAGGCGAAAGTGCTGATCGCGCATTTGCAGATGCGGTTCGAATGTTCTCGGTGCGTATCTCGCCTCGGACGTGGATGCTGTCTCGTTAGTTGTGGGAGGTTTGAACTCTCCCCACAATCCTCAATCGCTTTTCACTTCTCCTCCTCCTATTCCAAGCCAGTCTGGATGGCGCAGTGGCTTGGGGCAAGTGCGCGTCGAAAACCAACTATGTTCTGTGTCGCGGCATGGTGGGCATTCCTAGCACACCATTTGTCACCCTTGATCCTAAATGTTTCCTTCAATGTCTTTCCCTTTGATAAGATCTATTAGCGTGACCAAGACGAGGTGCGCGGCGTCCAGACCGCAGTGTCACTGTCGACTAGTTGTGACCTGTCTTATCCACTGTAATAGTATCATGATTAACATGGGCGCAAGGGACGCATTTAAGAGATGGTTAGATAATATGATATTGAGTACCATGGTGGTGATAGGTTCCATGATGGCTACACCTAAAGAAAATGTTTTATCCATGCGTAGACAGATTCGTACGCACCGAAAGGTACAAAAGTAATGCAAACCAAAAGGCTCGATCGTGCCCCAGATAACAAAGGACGCGTCACATGATACCCCTTTGTTATCTGACGAAAGATGAGCTACAGGAGCAAGAATAGTTGGATGAACCAGGGCTGACGACTGCATAATGACCGAAAGAACAACATAAGTGACTTTCAACATCAAAAGTAAGATGTCGTATGGTGCTACTGACAAGCTTCAGCTCGCCAAAGAGGATTTCCAAAGATAGGGTAACAACGTTGGCAATAGAAACACCCGTTACCTTTCCAAATACCAGCTGAAAGAGAAGAATAGAGAACAGCGTAATGTAGCGTCATGCACGCTCAAACGCGCAGACGGTAGAATTTCACCGGAAGCTGAACAAAGGGCTGGACATCTGGCGTGGTAACGCGTAATGACGCACCGGTTTTTCCGAGCGAGCGAAGCGTCGTCTCAGGTGCTGGGACGGGCAACGGTGGCGGCGGGCGACGCCATGGCGCCTTTAAAAGCCGGGTGACGAACGCCCCATTCTTCTTTTCTGTAGTTCGAGCTGTGTGAGTACGAGGCTGTGAGTCTGGCACGCGGAGGGGAAGCCGGCATTAGTTTGTCGTCAGTCATGAGACATGTAGGTTTGTCTCGGCAGAGCGGTGCATCACACCGAGGGGAAACGTTTGTTGTTTGGGCGGTGTGGTAGCCGCACTGTAATATCGCTTCTTGTGGTGGGCTGTATTTATTTAGTTAGTAGAAGGCAGTGTTATGGTGTTTTACGACTTCGGTCTGTGTTTTTTCATTAATAAACCAACTGTTTATTCTACCCACCCTCGTCTGTGTTTTAATACATCAGTATGACGCCACAGTAACAATCCCCTCACCACATAGGAGGTAGCACAAGAGCTCAAGAGCACATTCAAAGTCAGCTCCCAGCTACAGTGAAAAAAGAAAACTAACGAATGAGGGTGAGAGAGAGAGAAGTAGAGCAAGTTCCCGAGAGGCCAGATGTTCCTCCTGAGGACGAACTGTTGGTTAGAGAAAATGTGAAAGAACATATCGACATTTTACAATTACAAGATTGCAACTGGCAAAATCGAAGAAAATAAGTACTTTGTGTGATATGGTTCAATCTGACATCTGCTACAAGGGAAACGCAGTTGCACTGTAATCTGTAGACAAATGGCTACTGTAAAAAAATCACTACTATAAATTCAGAGATAAGTGAACAATTAGTTGGCGAATTTTGACATCTATTTACTCGAAACATCTGAAGGTTAGTTGGAACATTGTCATTCCAAATGAAGTACATGCTGCACAAAGAACATGGAGTGTGAGTGCAGTACTAAAGGTAACTTCTGAAAACTTATAGATACAGCCAACAGTTATATCACCACCATCCCAACACGGATTTGGAGTGTACATGCAACAACCTTATGCACAATACAGCCACTGAGTAAGTCGAATTTTTCCTACTTAAAGTTGTGATTATGAAGTTTCGAGTACAGCTAGTAATTTATACTTTCACAATCTCCTGCTGTTGCCATCTGACATATGTTACCAAACACAAAAAAAATACATAATAAGATAATAGGGCTTTATAACATCAGTTTTCTGAATTCCTGTAACATGAACTCATGGCATTTAATCGATGTGCTTTTCTCAGTGCGTGAAGGTCAGAAAAGGCGAAGAGTATTAATTCCATTCGATACTTTTGCAGAAGGTTAAGGTAACTCTCTGCATACTAAATGATCTGGATTGGCGTCGTAGAACCAAAATTTGAATTTAGAATAGGATACTCTCAAACGAGGAAAACTAATTGAAGATAATTTAAAAATTCATCTTATATTCTAATTTAAAAATTCACATACTTGGGTGTTCACAAGACACCGCATCCTACACAGACATGCCTCCGTTTCGGCCGTCATTCTGCGACCTTTCTCAGGGCGAAAAGAAGAAGGTTGCAGCATGACGTTAGGGCCTGCGCCTGGGACATATCCGGTCAGCCACGTAGGCGGTGGCCCCGGCCGTGGAAGCTTATGCTTTCATTTGAAACTCAGTTCCATCAGACAGCGTTATAACATATCGAATATAACCCTCTGAGTACCATGGGATCATTGACGACCCCCGTGTCACGGTTATTGTAAGTGAGATTCTGATCTTTTTTCTATCGACCAAAAGATGCCAACTAATGGTACATTTGTACATTTATGGCACATTTATGTTCCAGGGAGACCGTGGTACTCGGAGGGATAAGAGTGATTTCATATTGGTACGTTTCGACTCTTGACCTCGTCAAATTTAGTCAGGGTACGTCATGGTGGCTCTAGGACGAGTTGGATCGCCAAGCTATCCTAGAGGTGAAATTTCAACATTATGCAAACTTTGCTGAGGATAAAACTATTCAGATATTTTATTTTTATTTTTTCGATTGATTTAAAGACATTGGGGTTGAAGTTACGAGAAAGGAGGGAATAATTTTATTCAATTATAATGATCAACATATATTAGCACAAACTTGTCGAAGGAAATCATCTGAGTAACGGTCATTAGACTTCCACATTAGAAAAAAAATAAGAATACATTCTACATTGTTTTTGCTGATTGTCCTTGATTACTGTGGTATTTCATTGGAAATATTCTACTTAATGCCAGACGTTTGCCTAGGTAGTATTACTTAAATTACCTAATTACACATAAGTGCCCTCTACCTATTCTGTTTCTATTCACACCTTATTTAGAAAGCAATGTAGGAAGTAATGTATGCACAAATTTTTCCCTTGTTCGTCATCCACACAATTAAGATTTTGACACCAGAGTTCTTGGAAACCTTTGGGATAAAAAACACCCTTCCTGCATTCCAAGATTATAGGAACGCGAAGATGTTTTGTGTGTACTACTGTTTTGACTTTACAGTAATTATGTTTTCTTACTTCGTTCTCCGAATTTATTGTCAATATTTTTGTTTATTATAAGTATTTTTCTAAAAAATCAATGTTACGAATTATTTAACAAGGTTTCTCAGTAATTATAATTTTAAATATATTAAAAGTTATTTTTTTAACTTTTTCGGTGCAATATAAGAATTAACATAGCGAATACTTTTATGTTCTCGACATCAGAGGAGTTGAGACCAATTACACATCACAATTCGACACAACACATTAAACACCTTTCGGCATTGGAACCATAACTTTCACTTTCGTTATCAGTTTACCTTGGACATTGCAAAATATATATACACTTGCAATACTAACCCTTTTTCGTTTTAAAAAGCAATTTAGAATTTCTATTTAATCAAATTTCGTAATTTTAGCTTTTCATGTAAGTTAGTGCGACCTAAAAGTGTTATCACTTGCTCGTAATAGTTGGTTTTAGAGTAAACTAGCAAAATACCCGGCGTTGCCTGGGGTTTTTCATATTCAATTATTGTGAAAAAGAAAACTTCTCCATGTCTCTCCTTATCTGTTCCTCTCTATCAGCCTATCTCTGTCTCTCTCTCTGTGTCTCTTGGGTTTGTCTCTATCTCTGTTTGTCTCTCTCTCTCCGTCCTTGTCTTTCTCTGACTATCTGCGTCTTTGTCTGCTTCTCCGTCTGCCTCTGTCTGTCTTTCTATCTTTCTGTCTCTGTCTCTCTGTGTTTGTCTCTCTCCATCTCTGTCTTTCTGTCTCTCTTTGTCCCTCTCTGCCTCCCTCTGTGTCTCTGTCTCTTGACTCTCTGTCACTCTGTCTCTGTCCCTCTCGATCTATCCCTATCTCTTTCTGTCTCTGTGTGTGTATCTCTCTCTCTCTCTGGTTCTCTGTCTCTTTCTCTGTGTCTGTCTCAGTCACTCCCTGCATCTATCCGTCGCTCTCAGTCACTCTCTGTCTCTCTCCGTCTCTGTGTATCTTGCACGCCCCCTCCGGTTCTCCTGAGCCTCGCCCTGCGTCACACGGCAACGCTCAGCAATAATGGAGCCCAGGTGAAGCGTAGTTTGAGTGGAAATTGAATTACAAATGAAGCGCAATTTTGTCCTCCAGCGCCATATAGTTCGGCCTTTTTCGCCACTTTTTAGCAAATAACGAATAAATATAATTTAATGGTATTTTATCAACCTATTTTTGGCTGAGGTGGTGCCCACGTTATTTCACAACAATTTCATGATCATGGAAGATTATTTATTTGACTCAAACAGTGGGTCACATTAGTCCGCATATGGTCAATTTTAAGTTACCGAAAGAAATAGACACTGTTAAATTGGCCACAGCTTCCACGCGAAATCGTTGAGAAGAACTCTACGCGCTTTGTCCCGCGGAGTAAATAGCAAGAAACACCAAGAACGACACTAAGGAGCAATCGCGCGTCACCGCCACCAGGTGCAGCGCTCGCAGGTCACGGCCTTTGTTTCGCCAGTGAAACTGAGTGCTCATTCCAGGTCCTCTACCTTCAACTCAGGAGTAAGGTTTCCTTCACCTCAGGAGTAGCCGAGGTGTAGGCTCACTATAAACGAATATTCTTACGCTTATACTGCGATTTTCTTAACATTGCCCCTGACAGGAATCAGCTGTTTCGCTGCCATCCAAACGGGAGCTTGTATTTCGCTATACTGACGTCACCACGGTGAAACCCGATTGCATGAAATCGTCAAAAGTTGATTCCTGTTACGGTGAACTTAAGTCACTGGTCCTGTTTCACTTACAAATATGCTGCGATTTTCTTAACTCTGCCCCTGATAGGAATCAACTTTCATGCAATCGGATTTCACTGTAGTGACGTCACTATATCGAAATATAAGCTCCCGATTGGATGGCAGCGAAACAGCTGATTGCAGTATATTTGTAAGTGAAACGGGACCAGTGACTTAAGTTCACCGTAAACAAGGGTTCACTATATTCAAGTTCACTGTAACCGGAGTCGACTGTTCAAAGTCAGAAATGAACAAATCGGAACCTCAAGTGTTCAACTCGATTCAACATTTCTCGCCGTATGTAATTCGCCTGCACCAGTCACCGTTTCCTGAAAAGTCTCTCAGGGAAGTGGAGGGTCTCGCAGTGTCCGCCTCCCCGAGCACATGGATCAAGCCGAGCGGTGGCACAGCCCCCGCGTCCCGAGGCCGCGAGCCGTTTCGCCTTGCCTCCCGCCCCGCCCCTCCACGCCCCGCCCCGCTCTTTCATACGCGCTGGAAACGTCCTGGCGCCGGCCCCTCCCCCCGCCAGGCCCCCACGACTCCGCGCGTGCAAGCGCCAAGGCCAGCCACTAGCGCCCGCGCGACCTTTTACTATTTAGCTATTTATCTATTAGATCATTTTTCTAATTTTTGCCTCCAAAGGTTCCCGCGCCCGGTTTGGTTTCTCGGCGGCGGCGGCGGCCGTGGCTGGCGGAGGTCGCGCGGCCCCCGGGGCGTGGGGCGGGGGGTGGGGGGGCGGGGGCGGGGCAAGGGGCACACGTCGCGCAGAGAGGGCGCCTGCTGCTGCCAATTGCGCCCCATGCCTCGACTTTGAGACCAAAGAATATGCGGAAATGGGGCGTTAGAAATGACATTGAGGCGGGAACTGGTACTGAAGGCAAATTTCACCAAAACATTCATGCATCGCTAAAGGGTTTTCGATGTCGCTGAAAACATCGGCAATAAAACATCGATGTGTTAAATATAGACTTATAATCATGCTATTTTCCTATCCATTTTCAATGTCGTGAAACGCGTGCCAGTTTGAAAAGCAATGGTTGGTCACACATCACATGTTACAATGAGACATTCCTGAATTCAGTGAAGTTTGGTTATAGTTCACGACTTGTCAAAACGTCTGAGGGCCTTTTACAACAGTACTGTCGATTCAGGCAATGACGCGCCCAGCAATAACATACACTCATAACAGGAGAGACTCCCAAACTTCCCCAGATTGCACAGGTGAAATGTGCGGCGTGATAAAGAGGATGACGCAAAACATCGATATTGCTGTGGATTGCTCTAGGCCGTGCGTTTTTATGAAAAATAAAAAAATCGAGGTTTTTGCGACAAAATATTGATGTGAAGAAAACATCAAAAGCAAGATATCGATGTTTCTGGTGGAAAACATGGATGCTTCAAAAACATCGATGATTTTTGCCATCCCTATGAACAGGTGATTTCTTATTTTGAACATGACTTAAGCGGGCCAGAAAACATTTAAAACATTTTTTTCTCAAAGATTGACATTCCCCAGTGTATGTGGCTGATGTCGCGTCCCCTTGAATTTGAAATCGATATTTTAATTCTAGGGCGTACTTCACATGAATTCATTGCAACATTTTCAAAATTAAAAAAAATGGTTCCCTCGTTTTTCATTAAATTTTCTTGTTGGATAGTGTAAAGGTCGTTTGAGAGAATGGTGCAGGTCTCATGTTCACTGAAAGCCCTAATTTTTTGAAAACTGCGAAAATTCAAAAATTTTTCGAAGTTGTCCTACAACTAAAATATTAAATATAGATATTTTTCTATTAATAAAATGTGTTCCTTAAAGATAGATTTTGGAGTAAGGTTATGTACAATTTTTCGTAAAGGTGAGTACTTTTGCGTGAAAATACGGGGGAGAAAGTACGCTATGTTTTGGCTCCACTAGTTATTAAAATAGCACATCAGTGCAAAATTTACACCATATTAAATGTACTTAAATTAATACTGATAGCACAAATAACTATATTTATTAGCTACAAACTCTGCAATAGAACACTGTACGTGACGTTTATGCGGTGGTATCTATGATTTTGAAAGGAACTCTCTACGTGAGAAAATGTATGTACAATGTTAACCTATTTTGTAAATCGTGGGAGATTTGCGACAAGGAGCCTATTTTACTCAGACAGTCATGTCAGCGTTCTAGTGCACGAATAGCCTGAGCAGAGAGGGAGAGCATGTGTTCTTAATCAAGCAGAACGTCCGCAGCGTCGCGTCGGCTGGCTGGAGGCCGAGCAGGCAGCCAAGCGGCCGTCGCAATGCACCCGCACGACCGAGAACAAAGGAAGGCACCCGGCGCCGGACGCGAGGCGTGGAGCGGGGCGCTCGGATTCCCTGAAACAGAGCTCGAACCCCCATTAGCACGAACTCATCAGAGTGATTTTTCCAGCAACGAAAATATTTGCCTCAGAATCCATTTACAAATGGAATGACACAATACAAATATATCACCAATAGAATAACAGACAAACAAAAAATCGGCTGAACGGTTTAGTCGCTAGCGTTGTTCACAGACAGACGAACAGACGCTTTGCTTTCAGTTGCTTTTTCGGTATCAAGGGGCCACAGAACAAGGATTCTGGCTGCACCACGTGTTAGGGGATTTTTTTCTTAATTTAGCAATTGGTTTTATCCACTTTTTCGTTATCAAGGCCCGGCAATGAATTTTGTTCTGCCGAAAATCCGCCGTTTTTTTCGCGCAGCATTACATAACTTTCCCTATACTGTATATACGTACGTATGGGAAAGTAACAAACTACGATGTAATTAGTACGACGAATAGCGGAAGATCAAACTTGCGGAAGGGACGAATTGAAAAAAATAAAGAACATTCCAGGTTTCAATAGTTTCTGAAATATCATATTACATATATATAATTTATACGGTTCCCTCTGTGTTAATGATCAATAAGAACATCGACATTTTTTTATCTTTAACTGGCTTTTTAAATTCATTTAAAGTTTCAAGATCTTTTGAATTACAATGGCTACTTTTCTTTTTGAACTATGTTGAATCGAATACGCAGGTGTCTTGCGAGAAAATCTGGTATCAATATTGCTGAATACGATTTAACGTGAGTCATTAATGCAACCGAATTGAGAAATTCGAATTGCCTGGAAGAGTCCGCAAAACGGGATCAATTCCATTTCATTTTCATGCGTAAAAGCATGCAAACTTCGAATTTTTTCTATCTATATTCTCATTGATTGCTCTCGAGAACCAATTCTAAATGACATTTATGACAGAAACTTCGCAGTCCCCAGAAAGTTATTTACTAGATGGCTACAAGATAATTTTCCATCACGTTAAGCATGTCCGACATGTTTACCTGGAACGACCTTATGTAAATTGTTGCAATTAATTCCTCTCCTAACTAGAAAGTAATCTTGAGAAGTCCGATTTAAGTTAATAAACTTTCTAGGGTCTACTCTACTACTATTCTTTCCGTGGCAAGTACTATACTGTTGGTATTTTTGACAGTGAAACTTCCCGAGTATTAAATACTGGATTGATTGATAGATTAATTGTGATGATTTGTGAAGCCATGGCAGTTGAATATCATTTTTGTTCATCCAAAATGAATCCTTCGTCACTCGATTCACTGAGTGGGTGATGTTTGTGGTGCGTATAGCTATAAGGAAACCAACGCCTAGCTGATTTGTGAGCTGACAATGGACGTCCTTGACCCTTAGAAGAACATAAATAACAGTTCTCATTTTTCTATTGCTTTTTATTTTCTCGCTACTCCTTACGTGGTGTAGAGAATGTATTGTAGTGCTGCGGGAAACAAAGGCAAATTTTCGACGGAACAACTCTTAATGCCGGGCCCCCGCAACGGATACATCTTGTAAATAACTTCCTCGAACGCGTTGTGTAGTCAGAATCCATGTTTTGGGGGGCTTGATATCGATCTCCATCTCTCTATATCTCCTTCTCTATCTCTCTATATCACTATCTCTCTATATCACTATCTCTCTATATCACTATCTCTCTATATCACTATCTCTCTATATCACTATCTCTCTATATCACTATCTCTCTATACCTCTATCTCTGTATCTCTATTTCTTCATATCTCTATCTCTGTTACTCTGTTTCTCCACATCTCTATCTGCATATCTCTATCTCTACCTCTATATCTCAGTGTCTCTGTCTCTCTATCTTTACCGTTCTCTCCCTCTTTCTCTTTCCCTCTTTCTTATCTCCCTCTTTCTCTTCCTTTCCCTCTTTCTCTTCCTCTCCCTCTTTCTCTTCCTCTCCCTCTTTCTCTTCCTCTCCCTCTTTCTCTTCCTCTCCCTCTTTCTCTTCCTCTCCCTCTTTCTCTTCCTCTCCCTCTTTCTCTTCCTTTCCCTCTTTCTCTTCCTTTTTCTCTTCCTCTCCCTCTTTCTCTTCCCCGCCCTCTTTCTCTTCCCCTCCCTCTTTCTCTTCCTCTCCCTCTTTCTCTTTGTGTATCTCTTTCTCTGTTTCTTTTTCTTTCTCTCGAGTAGCAAGCAAATAAATTTCAGACATATACTTGTTATTTACGTAAAAAAAGAAATGATAAATAACGTATTATAATAATCGTACACTTATTATAATGCGCTTATAGTTGTTTTTTTTTATTTCAATGGATTAGCACGAAGCGTTGGAAACTTTTGTAGTATTTGCGACAAACTCTCAGAGAACAGGAATGAATCAGAAGATATGCAAAATAATTAATTAAATTTTCATTATAATTTACTACAGAAAATCCTAATATGAATTCGATTTTAACTCTATTACACAATTTGTATTCTCAATATATTGATGTATTTTCTTTCAGACAATCGGCAAATTTTAATTAAAATTAACCCAATTAGGTTTTATCCCTTAAAATTGCGATTTAAATGTAATATGAAAGAAAGATTGAAAACAATTTAGTGCCATAATTTTGTATAAACTTTTATTTCAATAATTTGATGTTACTATCCTACGCGGTTTTACCATACAATGCAGCGAAGGATATTTGAGAAGTTATTCCGAGAAATTCGTTGATGATTACGTGGATGGGAGAGAGATAATAATTCGGCTTTATTTACTTACGTTAATGTTACGTGTCTGCGTTCAGTAAATTGGTGGGAGCCGTGCGCTCGACCTTTCGAGGCAGCCGGGCGCGGGCGCGCGGTGACCGGTCGAGATATTGAATTGAATTGAGTTGCCTTATTTTACGTGGCGAGATTCAGGCCATGAGGCCTGCTCTTCCGTCTCACCACGCAAATTTCGTTACACTCCTTTCACCAACTAACAGAGAAAGAAGGTATTCCTTGGGCGACGAAACAGGCGATTTTGAATTTAGCTCAGAGGAGTCATTTAGGCTTGAGGATCTTTTACATGCAGTAAACCTACTAACATGGGACAGCCGGCTTTACTTCCCCTCCGAAGGAAGGCGTACGACGGATTTTTTCGCCCTTAAAAGTCCACGGCTTCGATCGGGTTTGAACTCGCGAACTTGGGTATAGCAGTCCTTTACGCTAACCGCTACACCATCGCCGCCATAGGTCGTGGCCACAATATGGGGAACTGCGCCTCGCAAGACTCGGCCGTCATGTCGGAGTGCTATGTTTCAGGATAAATTATTTAAAATTATTACCAACTCGACTCGCCGACGCACTGTAAAACATGAAGTGGAACTACTAGAGTTTTACTTAGCAATTTAAAAAAATGTTATTCAAGTGTTTCAGGTAAAGTTTCTACTTTGTAATGAGTAGGAATCTGATATTTAGGAAGTAGCCATCTTTATTCTAATGAACATTTTAAAAGGCGTTTTGCAATGTACGCAAGAATAATGAAAAATGAACAATTCTGGCGAAAATGTATTTTGTCTCTTTTCATGTAAATGTATTTTAAAGGCTAGGCCTTCCTATCCCTTTTCTTGAATTTTTTCCCATTTTCGTGTAGTCTCGATTAAAAATGTATGTTAAAATTGTATTTTCTTTCGTTTATAATTAATCAATTACAATTAATAAAAGGAGTTGTGCGATTGCTACGTGCGGCGACTTTAAACGCCTGGAGAGGCGGACCGCCCGGCGGCGGTCCAGCGATCGGCGACGCTCAACTGCTCTGCAGGTAACCGAGAGCCGAAAGGCCGCCTGTGGAAACGTCCGTTAACCCTCATCTGGTGACGTGCGGTCTCTGAGACCGCTGAGGAAAAATAAATGCTTAGCCCTCCTTTCTGGTGCGTCGTAATAAGCTTTTCTGTACAGTACCTTCCTGCCTCTTTCTAAACTATACTCACACGTGGGGCAGCGGATCCAGTGACAGCCGTTCGCCTTTCAGGGCCAGTTGAAGTTTCGGAGCGGTCTCGCGGATCTCACATCACCAGTAGTGGCACTTTTCTTCACACAGTGAATCCGCATTGCAAATTTTTTATTAATGGATAATTTTCGTGTAACAATGCATTACCGCATTTAAATGAAAATTTTTTAATGTAGTGAATAATATTTCAAACTTTTCTAAGGGTTCTTAAGATAATTAATAGTGAAGAAACAGTATGGAACAAATTATAGCCAGAAATGTATTCGGCGAGTAATAAATAATTATATTATTTTCACTTTCCAAATTAACAAGAAATCCTTTTATTTTCTAGTTTATTATAGCATTGTTAACGTGAAAAACATTGTAAAGTCAACATGAAATGGAACACCCAAAATAGCCTGCCTAAAACTGTTGGGGTCTCGCAGAAAGCTCGTCACCAGTTGGCGGTTGAACGGCGATCGCCTTCCGCCGAGCGCGGGGGCGGAGCCTCGCGACACTCGGGCGGTTGCTTTCGCCCGAAAGCAGAGTGCTAGTAATGATTTCGTCGTTCCGAATGCATTCATAATGCGACATATTGCATGGCCTTTAGTTCTGGATGTTCAATTTATACGTGAAATTATCATTGCTCGTTTTTATGTGGTGCAAATAATGCGAGCAGTTACTAATAATGGTAAAAAGTATGTGCTGTTGTAGCTTCACCAAATTTGTTATTTTGCGCTTCCGGACATCAATCACGATCAGAACACGTTTTCGCAAATTCACCAATTTCGGATTTCCATTAACCTCATAGATAAGGCAAATGTTATTCAATGAAAAAGAGGATAAGGGATGTCGAATTACTGTTCAAACACTTTGTCTGCTCTTTGAGGTGGTGTAAACTCATAAATAAATCCTAAAAGTATTCTAAACAGGGACCACTCTGACAGGTTGGGAAACAAATGAACCACATGCAGGGTGATGGCATTGCAAGATACAGTGAAGCCATTTGCTAATGAGCTAACTGTGCATGTGCTTGAACGTAATTTGCAGGTTTATTGCCAGCAGTGACCAAGCAGTAGCTTTCAACGCGGTTCCTTCTTACAGTCACTGGCGCATCCAGGCGGAGGGGCATGGAGGCCATCCCCCCCCCCCGAGCCTAGAGTTTTCGTTTACCTTCTTTTATTTGGCAAAATTGATTAAAATATTCAAGTTCGAATAATGTAATTATTTAAACAAAATATTGTTTCGTATCATATGTACAGTACATTCATATAAAATATAATAACGAATATGTTTATTATTATTAAAAAATCTATGATGCCCCTCCCCCAATAATGGGATCGAACCGCCCCTGCATAAAGTAATCTCTCTATGCCGCCGAAGCAGGATGTCTCGAGTAGCACGACTTGGCAGGGGTGGCAGAACGGAGCAGGAGTCGTAGAACGTGGCGGGACGTGATAGGACGCAGGATGAAGCCACACACAGCCAGGCATAGCAGCTCGAAACAGTAGGTTCGAGGCTGTTCCAGGGCATTAGAGGACGTTGCAGGGCCCACCGGGGAAGATGGCTGCGTGCGCGGGGGCTACTGAGAGCACATTTTCCCAAAACATCGATGTTTCGATACATCGCTATCGGGTTTTCGATGTCGATCGGCAATAAAACCACGATGTGTTAAATATAGACTAATAATCATGCTATTTTTCTATCCACTTTTGATGTAGTGAAATTCGCGCCAGTTTAAAAAGCAAAGATTGGTCAAGCATTACATGCTGCTTTGACACTTTCCTGGATTCAGTGAAGTTTGGTTCTGGTTCACAACTTGTCAAAATGTTTGAGGGCCTTTTATAATAGTATTGTCGATTCAGGTAATGACACGCCCAGCGATAACATACACTCATAACAGGAGAAAGTCCCACACTTCCCCAGATTGCACAGGTGAAATGTGCGGCGTGATAGAGAGGATGACGCAAAACATCGATATTGCTGTGGATTGCTCTACGCCGTCCGTTTTTATGAAAAATAAAAAATAAATCTATGTTTTTGCGACAAAATATTGATGTGAAGAAAACATCGAAAGCAAGATATCGATGTTCCTGGTGGAAAACATCGATGCTTCAAAAACATGTTTCGATGTTTTTTGCCATCCCTAGGAACAGGTGATTTCTTACTTTGAACATAACTTAAACGGGCCAGGAAAGATTAAAAACATTTTTCTCCATGACTGATATTCCCCAGTCTTTGTGGCTATCGATGTTTTTGCAACAAAATATCGATGTGAGGAAAACATCGAAAGCAAATTATCGATGTTAATATGTGGATGTGTAAAAACATGGATGGCTTTTCGCCATCCCTTGTGGGGGCTGGCTGGGCCGGGCCGCAGCTTGCGCGAAACGAAACGAGCGGGAGCGGCCGCGACGCGGCGCGGGAGTGGGGGGGCGGGGGCGGCGGGCGGCGCGACCTCGCGCCAGCGGCCGTGGGATTTTGAAAAATCCTAGCGCGAAACGGGGACAGCGCGGCGCGGCGGGCGGCGGGGGCAGTTCCAGGGCCGCCTCTAAACCGCGGACGCTAGGCGAGCGGTAGGGGGGGCAGGAGCAGGAAGGGGGCGGCGCGGCGCTGCGTGCTGCAGGGGGCGCCGCGAGAGGGCGCTGGCAGTGCCTTCACGCGCTGCGGAGAACGGCGCAACTCAAGGCGACAGGATTAACGATGGCCAGTTCAGACACCGCCTCGCAGACTTTCTGGCCAACACGTGCTACTCAAACTGAGGGCGTCAACTGATGGCACTGCAGTGCCTCTGGCCAACACTAGCACCTGAACCATGCGTACGATTATTTTTCCAAATTGAAGAAACCGCAGCCCATCTGGCCTGAGTCTGTCCGTCCGTCCGTCCGTCCGTCCGTCCGTCCGTCCGTCCCTCCGTCTGTGAACACTGCTATAGCCTAAACCATACGTACGATTTCTTCCAAAATGGATATTCCCCGGTCTATCTGGTTCGAGTCGAAGCTTTAAAATTTTGAAAAACATTTTTCAAAAGTTGGGGGTATTTTATATGAAGCCCCCCGGGATTTCCAAAATTTTCTCAAAAACGGCCCGAATTTTTGTCTTTAAATTTCTTGTTAGAATAGAGTAAACTACACTTATTAAGGTAACATCCGATTTTCATGGTCAATTCTAAATTTTCTTAAATTGCAAAAGTTTGAATTTTTTGGCGTCTTTTTACAACTATAAAATTGAAGATAGAGATTTTTCCTTCAAATGAAATGTATTCTCCATAGTGAGTTCTTTCATTAAGATCCTGTAAATTTTTTTAAAAAAATAGTAGTTTTTGTCCAATATTGCGTGCAATATATGCAATTTTAAAAAATTACAGAAACATGATTTTTCTCTAAAGCGGCTCCAAACGTTTTCTTTAAACTTTTGGTAAGAATGGTGCCTAATGTACTCAATGAGATGACATTAACGCCATATTTTTCTATTCATTGGTTTTTACTTTTTTTAATTACAAAAATTAATTCTTTTCACTTGTTTCTCACGTCGTTAATATTTATATTTGCGGTGATTTGTTCACCTCATTGTATTTATGAGTTCATTTTCTTTAAATAATGTTCAGTAAAGTTTCTCGAGAAAGCTTAAAAATTCCGCGTTTTCAGAGACGCTCAAACGCCATTTTCTTATTAATGGCTCCAAATTTTTTCTTTTAATTTTTCGAACGAATAGTGTTAATTGCACTCTTTATTATGATGTAAAGTTCAATTTGGGGTAATTTTTGGCAATTTTCTGAAAAAAAGAGCTTCATATTTCTCAGTTTTAGTAGCGTTTAAACGCCATTTTCCTAAAAACTGCTCCAAATTTTTAAAATAAAATTGCGGTTTAGGACGATGTTTTACTGTTCTTTAATATTCTCAAATTAATTTTTCCGTTCTACCATTGGGAAACCGAGAAATTAAGAAAATGTCAAAAAAATGTACTTTGGCCAGCGAAGATGGCAGCTGGCAAGAATATGTGGCAATTCTGAATAGTTAGCGCAGACCCAAGGAAATGGAAAACTAATACGGAAAGTGTTTGCGATTCTGTTGCACCACTAGTTTCTTATTGGGCGGAATTGGATGGATTTACAGCCATCTAACTGCGGATGTTTGTAGAAAGCATCTGGCAACCCTGTTTCGACGTTCAATCCGCAATTCCCATTGAGCCATGCGGATGACTAAAAAATCTAAATTTTTACAATGTATGAAAATGATATTTTCTTTTCTTTTCTTTTTTACTTGACTATTTAGCGGGTCTTGCACTAGTGTATCGTCGAGACACTCTAGACCATCGTCTAGATAAAAAAAATGCGAAAAAACATGTACGTTCCTTTATATAAAAATTTCAGTGATGACATTAAACAACTCACTCATTATAGTTACATAAGTATTTGCTATTATAGGCCAAAAAAATATTCATGTACGTGAAAGATCTATGTAAATATAAAACGTGAATGTTAATGGGAATGCAGTATTTTTCTTTTTCACTTTTCTACAGCTCTCCTGTGCGATGCAATCAGCTAGTTCAAATACCTTACAGACATCCTTCTTCGTGATATACAGCAGTCTTGCAATCTGCTCGTATGTATTCGTCCCATTGGAAATTTTACTATTACTGTTTCCCTCTCCTACGCTAGTGAGGTTTATTCGTCAGTTTGCTGATGGAAACACAATGAGGGAAGAAAATATATAAATTCATTGCTTATTGAGAAAGATATTTTCTACAATTCAGTTTTGTGAATTAATTTCCACAGATTTATAATATTACTCCAAAGTTTCCTTCAATTTTTGAATAAGTTCATAAAGTACTATGGGAAGGAATCTTTTTCAAAAGATACAGCTAAATGAAATGTCGTTTGATTTAAGGTTTCTGAAAAACAAGAACTATTCAATAACTCTTGTCCAATGCAAACGTGTCGAAATTTAAAATGCGCTTAACAAGGTTGGAAGAATGTGTGGAATTCCAAATCGTTATGTGACCGCGCATACATGTTTAAAAATAGAAAATCTTCATTAATAATTCATGTCACCAAAAAAACATAATGAATAGTTATAAAACACCGGAACGCGTGTTGGGGACGAATTTAATCAATGTGCAAAATATTTTATACGCGAAAAACAGCAGGAGTGAAAAAACCGTGACAAGTAAGAAACTTCTCATCATTTACTTTCTTCGAATGACGTTCAGAGTCGACTCTAAGTATTCGACTATTCGTACTCTCGAGTATTCGAGGTGTAGTCGATATCCACTTAGAATGAAAATAGATACAAATTAGTATATTATTATTATTATTATTATTATTATTATTATTATTATAATTCTCCTTGATTGGCAGTTGTTGCCTTACAAAGGTTTTTAACAATATTTACAATGAACTTTTACATAATTTTTCGAGGGTCTTCCAAGGTGGGACCTCTTGATAACTGATTGTTAATTTAACACTGAATATAAAAAACAGTAAATGTACAAAAACCATGAATATTTACAGCATAGAGTTTCTATTCTGTCTTGATGTTGGAAGAAATGATCTGTAGTAAGCATTACACTACTACTATTGCAAATTATGGAGGATGAAGGAGATCTTTGCTATGTCGGGTCTTAATTCTGGGAAAAGGATTTGAAGTTTTGCCAAGCTAATAAATTGTTGTAGCGGGGCAGGAGGGTAAGGATGAATAAAATCTTAGGGATAATTTGGAAATCCATTTCTTTAAGGGTTCAATAGAGAGTTCGTTTAAAATTTGGTTGTTCCGTATGTACCATGGAGCTTTTAGTGCATTGCGTAGAAATCTATTTTGAATAACTTCCAGTTTGTGGAATGTTGATTTAGGTGCACCTCCCCATATCTGGCAAGCATATGTTAGAGAGGGTCTGATTATATATTTAAAAATGCATATTGCAGTTTCAATGCTGGTGTTTGTTTTTTGTTGACAAAAAGGTACAATTTCAAGGTCTTAATAAATGTTTGATTGGCTATTGAATTTATATGATTTTTCCAGGTGAGTCTGCGATCTATTTGTAGTCCTAGATATGTCACAGGAGCAGATGGGGGCAGCCATGGAGTAGGGGAGTTGTTTAGTCTTAGATCATTAATTTTTCGTAGTTTTCTTAGTGAAAAGATTTTAGCTTGACATTTGGATGCATTAATTTTTATTTTCCATTTGATGAACCAGTTGGTTAAGTTATTTAGATCCTCTTGAAGGTTGTCTCGTGCTATTAATAGGTCTTTATGGGCCGTGAATATACAAGTGTCATCTGCAAATAAGGATAATTCTGAGTTTAATAGGTTAGGCATATCTGAAATGAATATGTTAAATAGCGTAGGAGCTAGAGGGGAACCTTGAGGGACGCCTGCCGATACGCTATGACCTGACGATTGTTCCATGTTGATTTGCACTTTAAATTTACGATTAAGAAGGAAGCTCTTAATTAATCCTTGCAAATAGGAGGGGAATCCAAACTTTCGCATTTTAAATAGTAGTCCATCATGCCAAACACTATCGAAAGCTTGTTCTATGTCTAAAAATAGACCTAAGGTATGTTTGAATTTTTGAAAATTTGTGGCTATGTAATCAGTAAGTCTTAGAAGTTGGTGGGTTGTGGAATGATTGTTACGGAATCCCATTTGAGCCGTGGGAAGAATATTGTTTTCACCAATGAATTTCTTTATTCTAGTTAAGATAGCTTTCTCGAATATTTTTGAAAGTGTTGGTAGTAGACTAATGGGTCTAAAATTTTCCGGTTTTGAATGGTCTTTTTTACGTTTAGGAATAGGCAGAATTAAGGCAGTTTTCCATTCGGTGGGAAAGTAGTTTAATCGTAGGCAGGCATTATAGATGGCTGTCAAAGAGCAAACTATTGGTTTGGGAAGTTTTTTCATAAAATTAGGGATTTGATCAATACCTGGGGATTTTTTGTTTTTCAGTTTTGAAATTAAAAAGATTATTTCAGAAGGAGGAATGAATTTTATTCGTTCTGGCACTGTGTAGAAGGGGTTTGCTAATTCATGTGTTATATTTTGGGTAAAATTATCGTTTAAGGAAGAATTGGGTGTAAACGACTTCTCAAAATGTTTCCCTAGTAGTTCGGCTTTTTCTATATCTGAAGTAGCTGTAATATTGTTGGATTTTAAAGGTTTACAAGTAAAATGTTTTATATCTTTGGTTATTACTTTTATAGCTGACCAAAGTGAAGCAGAGTTTGGTTGCAATTGTGAAGTGAAGTTTTTGAATTGTGAATATCTGAGTTCTTCTAGTTTATGTTTAACCTGACGCGTTAGCATATTGAGTGTGCGCTTAATTGAAGGGTTACGTGATATTTGCCATTGCCTGCGAACTCGATGTTTTCGAGTAATTAGTTCTAGGATATATTTTGGCAGGACGGGCAACACGTATTTTTTGCGAGTAATTGGTTTATTAATCGATGAATGAATAGCATTAATTATGATATTTTGAAGATTAGTAATAGCTAGGTCTATGTCCGTTGTTGTTTGTAGATTGTGAGGATATTCATTTGAGTTTAGGATATTAGCTTGGAATTTGGTCCAATTTATTTTGCCAGTTATGAGTGGATTTGAAATTTTAAATTCCGGGAAAATTTTATCGAAACTAATTAAAACTGGGTCATGATCAGAACTCAGCGCTGGTACTGTGAGTTGGTTAATAGGTAGATTTATGTTTTTAGATATTACAATATCCAGTATGTCGGGATCGATTGTCTCTCTACTTGGGTAATAAGTGGGTTGACGAGGGGCATGAATATTCCAGTTATTACTGCTGATTGAATTGAACAGTATTTTTCCTTGGGGAGAAGACGTTCGACATCCCCACGCTATGTTCTTAGCATTTAAATCACCAATCAAAAGTATTTTGTTGTTTGTATTAAATATATGTTTTAAAATGTTTATTGGAAGGTGTTTATTGGGGGTTTATATGCTGAGATTATTATGATATCTCCAATGGAGAGTTTGGCTTTAACTGCTACCATTTCTAAGTCTGGTTGAGGGAATAAAGATATGAGAATGAATTGTTTTCCTTTTAATTATTACTGCTACTCCTCCACTTGCTTGGATTGAGGGTCTGTCTTCCCTGTAAATAATATAACCAGGAATATTTAGTTTATTGTTAATATTAAGATACGTTTCTGTTACACACGCTATATCGATTTTTCTGTCATGAAGGAAATGTTTGAATTCATTAATTTGTCTTAATAAACCGTTGGCATTCCAGTTTAAAATTATTGTTTTTGGTTTATTATCCATTAGTTAGAATTCGAGGTAACATATTTTGCAGCATTTGCTGAATTTGGGGAATTATTGAATTAACTATCTGAGTAATGATGTTTGCAATGAGAGGGTTTGAATTGAAAGTATTAACTGGGAGATATGAAAAATTATTTCTCAAAAAGTTTTGTGATTCCTTGGATGGAGTGGGTAGCCCAGGGAAATTTCTTGCATCTCTTGCAATTGGAGGGGGTTGAGCAAGGCCATTGTTTATAGGAGCTGATTGAAAATGTGACTGATAGTAAGAGGGGGGGGGCTCTTGGGTTGAAATTTTGATTAATATTATTAGATGTTCTATTTTTATTAGTAGTAACTTTAGTTTTAAAATAAGAACATCCTCTATAATTTGCGGTATGACCTTGGAGACAGTTGACACACTGAGGCTGTGAGCCTTTTGGTTTGTTACATTTGGTATAATGGTGTTTCTCAATACACCTAACACATCTGGGTTCCTGAGTACAATTGGCTTGAGTATGATTTAACTGTTGACAATTTTTACACTGATGGTGATTTAATTTGTTTCTTGGTTTAATTTTAACAATACTGTTAAACAATCTATCCAACTTGAAAATTTCTCTGTTGAGTTCAGTATCAGGTAACTGAATGGCACACATTTCGAGTTCTTCTCTTTTTTTACCATATAGTCTGTAGACAGAATTTATTGTATATGTTTTTGAAAGTTCGCTTTTAATTTCATCATTTGAGTAAGATAGAGGAACGTCATATATCATAGCAGACAAAATTTTTTTGGAAGGATCTCTGTACGTAAAGTATTGAATCCTTTTGAAATCACTGTATTTCCTGTAATTTCTGAAATCATCAATACTGTTGAAGAAAATCGAAATGTGGTTATTTTTCACTTTAGTGCTGAAATCTTTCTTGGCTATCTGTTTAACATCTAGTATAAAGTTATTAAAATTTTTAAGAATGTCTTGGTTTTTGGAAATATTCATTGGGAGTATTTTAATACCAACTGTTTGAGTATCACCGTCCTCATCAGGAATTTCAGATAAAGGTTCAAATCTATTGGAAATATTAATACCATAAGTTTGACCTACTTCATTACTGGAGTCTTCTTCATTTGTGGATGACCGTTTCCTTTTGGAATTGGGCCACTCGTTTATTGGAGGAGCACAGTCTTGAGCACTCGCATTGGCAATGTTTGATGCTTCCATGGATGTACTTGGAAGTTGAGAACGTTGAAGGTCTTGTTGAATTTGAAGTTGGAGTTGCAGTTGCTGTCGTAGGAACACTATTTCTTGTTCCATTGCGAGCATTTTTGCCTCTGTCGGCGGTTGGGATTCTTGGTAATTCGTTGAACTGTTTTAAATCTGTTGGTGGGGCTTCGCAATACTGGTTCTTCACTACATTTAATGCTTGCGATATGATAGACCCCGTAGCGGGGTCGGTATTACTTTCCATTGATCACTGAGCACTCCTGCACGATATCGGGACAAAGACTGAATAAACACTACCCTTAAAAAACAAAAACAAAAAAACACTTATAACTGTGTTCCGCCGCTTGGGGCGGTTGCCCCGCAGGGCACAAGCCGATCACAACGGGGCGACCGGTAGAGTTAAACACTTTCACTGGTTGAAAACCGAGATAACTCGGGCGCAGCGGCCCTCATAGCGCGACAGCTCACCACAGACTGGGCTACTAGAGCGGACTTGAACTTGGCACTTATCGCCGTCAGATCGCGCCGCCGAGGAACCACTGTAGATAAGACGCCCGATGTGCACAGCACGGCCGCTCGGACTCGACTGTGTCAAATTAGTAAATTGTCCAGGATGCTTAACAGATGCGTGGAGCAAGCTCCGTATTATGGAAAGATCAGATCACACCCCCACAGTTAAGGTAATGTCTCTGAATGGAATTCAAATAAATAAGAGTCAAATGAATGAAAAATGAACAGGTTAGCTACTTCAGTTCATAAGCAGTTTATATTCGGACCCCTCAGTGCATTCACGCACTCTCTCAGTGCAACGACTGCACCGACCCGGTTCAGGAGAGGTCAGTATCCACTGTATGGGGTTGGGGCTTCTGTACGACAGTGTTTTACCACAAGTAAGAGTGTAGCATCCCCACGATGACTTATGGCCCTGATTTTTAACTTGACCACAACAATAATTGTGGTGTTACAACAGCACGTACTTACTCGCGGTATTGTAAATGGCTATGTGATATTGCAATGTGACAATTTCTGTCTTACACTTCAACAACCATTTGAAACATTCTTAAACAAACAATACGTGAAAAATATTTTTTTTTAAATTTAAATGCTTAAACGAAAACAGCTTTCTGCCATCGAGTTCAGAGTAATGACTAGACATCGGGTGTTTAGGCATTAAATAATCGTCTTTTAGGAGCCTAAAAAGGCACTGAAAAAGTCAAGAATAACGAGAAAAAAGGCACTGTCATAAGTTACATACACAATAAAATTAAAAATTGTTTGTAAAATTTGATACATATTCACAATTCTCCTACATTTTATTTTACTACTCTCCGCTTTTTCGAAAATTGCAAAAAGTTAACATTTTAAAACTACAAAATTGAAGACAGATTTTTGATTCAAAAAAATTGTAAGAGATCATCTCTATAATTAAGTACAAAATCATGTACATTTTTTTTTAATTTGCAGTAGTAGTATTTTTCGCGTAATTTTCACTAGAACTTTATGCAATTTCTAAAAAAAATATTTTTTCAAGAATCGCTCCATGTTTTATCCTTTAAACTTTTTCCACAGTTAGAAAAAGGCACGCTTAAAATAACTGCACTGGTCTCACTTTCGTTGAAATCCCTAAAGTTTCCAACATTGCAAATTTAGAAATATTGCGACAAAAAATATGCTGTTGCAGCACCGCTAGTTTCTTAATGGATAAAGTAAGTTTATGGAAAAAATTGTTCTTCAGTTAATGTACATTATTTTGTTAACTTATTATTTTGTTAACTTACTTTTGCTAACGATTTCATAAATATATTTAGGTTGTTGTTTTCTGAGTCGCTTGGTGGAATCTCTTGGTCGTGACTGTTCCACGCGCAAAAACTAATGAAAGGCGAGTTTTCACTGTAATGTCAGATAACGAAATGAACGGCGTGGATTTATACAGAAGGTATTCAGATTTACGGTCGAAGCCAGTTGAGCATCGCTATTTCTTTGCATCCATGCGGAAGGGGAAGTATATTAATCTGCGCGTAGTCATTAATAGCTTTTATAAGGTTTCGAAAATCGCAACATATCTTTAGAGTTAGAAGTAAAGACAACCAGGAAACACTGATCATTCTCTGGGTCGATCTTCGGCAACTCTTATAGCAAAACATGGAGAAGAGATCATTCTCAAACGTCAAGGAGGTTGGCGATCTGGTAACGTTGCTGAAGGATGTGTGGAGGAATCGTTACTGCAGAAGTTGAAAATTGATAGGCGAATTATGATTGGTGACGTGCAGGCTAGCATGTTGGCTGATGCTGAGACAAATATTACCATACAAGATACAAATCAAAACGGAGAGATTTTGAATGTGGGAATATTAAATATACGTTCACAAATTAACGATAAACAAGTAACAAAGGTTAATCGTTGACTGGTGACGTGTGGTCCCAGTGACCCGCGAGGGAAAATAAACTCTTTGTCCTCTCGACCGGGCAGGAATTTTGGTTTCTAGTTCCTTCTTATCTCTTTCTAGACAATGTTCGGGCGTGGGCTAGCTTACCTAGTTGCAGCCGCTCGCTTTTGAGAATCAGCTGAGGTTACGGATCGGTCTCGATGACTGCACCTCACCAGCAGAAGAAGTTTACACTTGATAATGCATGTTAATACTTAGTAAATAATTTTCATTTAACAGGGTATTTTCTTATTAAAATAAAGGTTTTTTATGTAGTCAATATCTTTTCGAAGCCCTTCTGTGAATAGTTCAATCGTTAACTGTGAAGAACAAATATGGAGCAATATATGACCTGAAATTCTCTCAGTGAGTAATTAAAAATTATATTATTTTCTGTTTATTTTAACTACAAACTCTTCAATTTTTCTCTTTATTATGCCTCTGTTAACGTGAAAAAAAGTTGTTAATTCGATGTGAAATGAAATAACAAACACAATCAGTCTAAAACTTTCCCGGTCACAGTGTCCGCACATCGCCGGTAACAGAAGTTGGAAGGCACGTCACCAGTCGACGGTTAAGCATCTTTCGTGTTGGGCACATCCTAGCGCCGTTCCTTTCCCGCCGCGTCGTTCAGCTTCCCTTTCCCGGTGCAAAGCCCTAAACGCGTTCTGCAGCGTCTTTCGCTTTGAAGAGCGACTCTTTCGGGGAAGGAAGGAGTGCGGCGCGCGTCACGAATTTCGGAGGATGTTCTGGCGGCGTTCAGGCACGTTCCCGTCTGTTCGCGAGCCACTTCCCGGAGCCCCCGAGCGAAGCAGTGGCGCCCGCAGATGGACGCGTCGATAGTGCAGCAAGAGGAAAACGGCTTTATGAGGTGTGATGATATCAACGCTAAGATGCCCATGTTAATAGCATCGTTAGGGTGGCGTATCAGGCATTATATCGAATCAAAATGCTTATTTTAAACATGTGTGTGGTTGGTTTATGGTTATGCTTGTGGGGAGATACGGAACGAAGAAACTGTAAGAATATGCAGAAGCAGTGCGAGCGATTCTTTTTCTGTCCTTCTTCAGATGTGTCCTGTCCTCTTTAAGATGCCTCCTGTCCTTTTTCAGGTGTGCGGGGAGTAAATTCTATATTTTTAGTTTTTTACTAAAAAACATCGTTGACTTGTGTTGTTTCCGAAATAAAACATAAATTGGGACAAAAACGTATTGCCATTCACTGAATGTTTCTTTGTTTGAAATGTATTTTCGCCCTCATGGCATTTAAGTCAGTAACTGGAATATTAAACATACATGAAAAACCTTTAATTACAACAAATTGTGACATTTATCAATTTATTTCCATAATTAATGTGACACACACTGCCAAGCTTTGTAATTCTGCATAAAACGAACCCATTTCTTCCCCGTTGGGAAATTCTCGATTAACGTTATGACATTAACAGAATTTTTCCCTATGAGAAGACGTTCCTAAGCAAATGCTGAGTTGTAGAGAAAATGATTTGATTAGTACGTTTGATTCGAAACAAATGAAACCTTAGTTCTTAAATAATATCTCTTGCAATTACCATACCATTATTTTTGAAATTATGTAGATACTATATACATTTGCTGATCAGGAACTTTTTCTTTGTGGTAATCTTCGGAGTTTCTTTCCTTTTCTACTCTTTCTTTCGACAATGTCACGTTCTTTTTTGTAATATCGTGGCCACAAATATTTATAATCAATTATATCAGATCAGTTAGGGATAATGACTTTGAATCAATTCTTTTGGCTAGATATCACAAGCAAATCCACACACTCCTTTGGAGTCTAAAAGCGTTCGCAATGCCTCAATTTCATCTTTTGAACAGCAAAATATCGATTGCACGGGATGAAGGAATTGTTGAATTGAAAAATACTTTTCAATTCTTTCATATTCCCTTTTTCTTATATACTTTTACTCGATCGAGATGTAGATTGTTTTAATTTGGTAGATCTACTTTCATGTTTTCGGATAATAGGCCTCATTTTTTGCTACATCATCTGGACGATGTTATGCATCAACCGGCTATATGACATCATACAAGTTTTGAGATAATCGTGTAAAAAGGTTTTATTACATTTTCAGCTCCAAAAACTAATTTAATTATTTCATTCATTGAAGCGCCAAACTACACAAACATGAGTGAAATATCTGACGCTTACCTGGATAATGTGAAATTAAGAACAGCCGATTTAAAGATCAAGGTTTATAGCCAGTTGTTGCGAAATATAAAATCCCTGATGTGACTGATGGCGTTTACATATTTCATTAATTATAGGGCTAGTTTTACACATTTGGCGCCAAAATTATGGGTACACTAAGAACATGGTCTAATGCAAATGATGGCGTCCATATCTCATTTTTTTCAAAAGCGGCGCTTAGCCGGTTGATGCATAATCTACCGTCCAAGTATGTTCTTAGCATCATTAAACTTTACTTGAGGGCCTGAGTGCACGTTGTGATTTAACCTGTTTTGATGAAAAATCATTTAGACTTCTTCCGATATGACATAATTTGTATAAATAAAAAACTAATAAACATATTTCAATACATTTTAAATACCTTTTTAGTGCTAACTGTTTATTACCCATTCATCAGGACCTTATGGCTGATGGTGTACTATGTGACTGATTGAGTTCTATATGTTAAAATGAAAACAATAACAAGAAAATTTCACCAATGAATCATTGGTAATGTAATCGGAATATTTTAATTTATTTATTGTCAAAAAACAGTAAAAGGTATGTGTCGTATCAAGGAAAACGTTGCGCAAACTACGCACATTTCCTTGAGCTCTAGAAGTCCTACCTTACCCTTTTATTGAACGTAGTTGAATGTTGAATGAAGGTATCAAAAATGCGTGATCGCTAACATTTGAAAACTAGAAATTCTCGCAGAGTAATAGCACCCTATTTCCATCGGCGAAGAAATTACAGATTTGATTTTAAATCATTGCCAACAAAATAATAACCCACACCCCTGTTCTACTTCTTCCGCAACTATCAAAAGGAGAGCTCAACAAAAAATGCGCATAGTGAACATGTTTTATGCCCATAAGAAAATCGAATCGACCGAGAGAGCTGGTTCAGTGCATCAAGTGATGTCACTGCAGTCCTTGTGGCCCGGAGGTCCTAGGTTCCAGTCCCGACGGTGGCAGGATTTTCGACAGTACTTTGTCAGCTAGGTCGAATTCAGTCGCTGTCTGGAGGAGAATTCTGCTCTGATCGGTAGTTTTCCGTGGTTTCTCCGATCAACACCAGGCCAATGCCGGAGCAGTACCCTAACAAACAGGCCACGGACCGTGCACGATCTTTCCCTCCTTTTCCTTGTCCTATCCTCTACTCTTACACACACACTTACACTAACATGCACTACACTACCACACATGCCGGGAGACCGGTCGGGAGCTTAGAGTTCGTCCCGACTGGGGGAGATATCTGGTTAGGGGAAAACCCTGCTAGTCGACGGTAGGTCGTCGCCGGATCTCATCATCCAGTGGGGAAAAGATCACCGCCACTACACAAGCAAAAACCTGCACTACACTTACGGGACCAATGACCTCTTTAGTTGGTGCGTTCAGTATCAAGAACAATCGATCAATCACATGAAAATAGAGGGGTTGTCTCAGCATTTGCTAAACGGATCAAATGAAAATAGACTAAAAGCTGACCGTGGTGGGGGTCATTGACCCAGAAGGTGAAAATAGTTATTTACGACACGAGTGGTAAAAGTGACATTTTATTGTGCGAGTAGGAAAAGTTGTGAGGCAGGGCCGATTACCGCAATCCTACGAGCAAAATAAAATCACTTTTATCACATGGGTTATACAATATTTTTGAACAGCCTTTCTGACTTTAATTTTAATTCAGGTGCATAAATCGCTTGATGATATATTACGATCAGTAGTATCTGATTTGGCCTGACGGAAGTATTTAGTTTTCTTTATTGCATTCACTGATTTATCTGAGCACTTGGGCATCATCCCACCTTTAGCACAAGTGCTAAAAATGCAACTTTTAGCATGCTCTGCATATCGTGAAGGAAAACAGTTATACTCAAAAATATTTAATTGTCACTATGTACTCTATGACAGTCGTTATATTAATTTTTTGGGGGAAATTAAGATGTTGCCGACCACACACTACTTCCAAAATAAAAGGCAACGAAATAAGTACTTCGTATATTGGAGCACGGGTTTCTAAAATTGACGTACTTGAAAACTTACATGACACAATCATAATTTGCTAAATAGTGTTTGCATTATTAACCCTTTGCGAATTATTACACATTTAAATAAAATGACAAATTGTATTCCATAAAGTCGTCATTCAGATCACATTAAAATAATAGGGAAATACACTTATACATTTTCTAAGAAGCTGTAGGACATTAAAGTTCTGACTGTGAAGAACTTCGGAGAAGTGTGCAAACATTCGTATAATTTAAAATGTACAATTGCTACTTATGGATGAAGGACTTCCATGTAGCTATCACATAGTTTTTCTTTGAAGGGAGAATCAAAAGGAGCACTAAATTATAAACTGTTTATTTATTTATTTATTTATTTATTTGTCAAAAAACAGTAAAAACTGTATATGACGTGTGGGGAAAGAAATTTATCTGCGCACATTTTCTTGAGGACCCGAAAAAAAAAGAATTTAGAAAATAATGATTTTAGAAAAAAAATAAAAATATTTGAAAAATGTTTGTTCCCGAGTTATAGAAAATCAATTTCAACTGTAAATGAACTACAAGCAAAAGGAGTGCTCAACAAAACGTGCGCACAGTGAAGCTACATTCACGTCCAGAAGCAAAACAAGGGGCCATCTCAGCATTTGCTCAATGGATCAGGGAAACTGGACAAAAACCTGATGGAGATGGGGGTCATTGACCCGGAAGCTGAAGTACATTACTTGTTACAGACGTATTAAATATTTTTTTAAATGTATACAATGCAAACGTAAACTAATTCATTATATATCTTTGTTTTGTTACATTAAACATTATTTTTCTTTTTCACGATCAGTATAGTCTCTAATTGTATAGAACCAGTTTTGCAGCAGAAAAGATTTTACTTTATACTTAAATTTGGGTACCGACTTTAATTGTTTTATGTCATCTGGCAATGCGTTGTAAAGTAACGTACATACATTATATGTTGATTTCTTGTACTGAGCTGTTGATACTGACACTTGATGCACGTGATTTCTACGGCGTGTGTTGTAATTATAAATATCAATATTGCATGAAAATATGTTCCCTCCGTTAAGTAGGTCATTTTTGACAAATATTACAGATTCGTAAGTAAATAGACAAGGCAATGGTAAGATTCCCAGCTCAATGAAAAGAGGCTTGCAGGAATCACGTGGAAGGCATTTTTTCATTATTCGAATAATTTTCTTTTGCAATCTGGTCTGAATACTACAGGTTGAGCTTCCCCAGAATATTATGCCATATCTCAGGCGGGA
Source organism: Acheta domesticus (assembly GCA_031308135.1). Lineage (NCBI taxonomy): Eukaryota > Metazoa > Arthropoda > Insecta > Orthoptera > Gryllidae > Acheta > Acheta domesticus. Next base: position 213,019,688 of record JAHLJT010009419.1, read on the forward strand.
ATGCACATTTGCAAAATAAACGCAACGAGCTGCATGAAGGCTGACAGAATTTGAAAGAATTCTGAATGCATAGCATAATGAACTTAATTTAGTGTTTAATTCTGATATATGTACATTCCATTTGAGGTTTGATTGGATTGAAAGACCTAAAAATTTTGTTACCTCAACATCAGCTAATTGCATATTGTTCATTTTCAATGGAACATGCTATTTCCGATTTGAGATGCAAAAATGCATTGAAACAGTTTTTCTTTCGTTAACAATTAATTTGTTATTATTAAACCAATTTGAAACTTCTGAAATTGTACTATTTACTGCTTCTTTTTTGCAAAGAACATTCGTGTCATCAGCAAACAGATCCGTTCTTCCATTTTTAGTAGACGAGGGCATATCGTTTACATATAACAGAAAGAGAATAGGACCTAAGATCGAACCTTGCGGGACCCCATGCACAATTGGCAAAGAATTGGAAATATAAGTATTAATGTCCTTTCCTGCCAGTATGGTATTTCTACTCTTTGAGTCCGATGTTTAAGGTAAGAAGTTATCCAATCTAGGGCAATACCACGAATTCCATGCGAAGGTAATTTTGAGAGCAAGATCTTATGGTCAATAACGTCAAAAGCTTTCAAGAGATCTAAGAATATTCCAATGGGTACTTCATTTTGGTCTATTGATGAAGCAACATCTTTGAGAAAAGAAAAAATGGCAGTTTCCGTAGATTTTGATTTTCTAAAACCGTGTTGTGAGTCTGAAAACGCTCTGTTTTTCCTGAGAAATGTTTCCATTCGTAAGTAGAAAAGCCTTTCTAATATTTTTGAGAAAACTGACAAAAGAGAAATTGGCCGGTAATTTTGAATATCATTTTTGTTCCCTTTTATTAAAAAGTGGCTTAATTTTTGCTGTTTTGAAAATATCTGGAAATATTCCTGTACATAAAGAAGCATTGAAAATGTGAGTTAACGGATGTATAAAGGCAGATGCACAAGTTTTTAATAAACAATCCGGAAATTCATCTAAACCAGATGAATATTTATTTTTTAGTTTACTGACTATTCTGAGGATTTCGTTGGGAGAAGTTTCGGAAATAAACATCGTATCTGAAATTTTTTGGGAAGTGTAATACGTTAAATTTTGTGATTTTAGTCCCTTCGTGAGATCAGACGCAATTATAGAAATGTGTTTGTTGAAGAGATTGGCAACTTTTTCCGGATTACTCGTTTCTCTTTCATTAACCTTTAAAATAACATTCTCTACAAGGTATCGAGATGATGTGGTTGTATTTTTTACGATATCCCACATTGCTTTAGTTTTGTTACTAGCGCTCAAAATGTCCTGACTATTTTTCATTATTTTTGCCTGAAATATTAGTTTTCTTAAAATTCTTTTATAGTGTGCCGGTATGTTACGGATACGAGACTTGACATTTCAGGTATGTGGCATTAAACATACCTTCTGTTTTTAAATGTAGTTTGCTTCTCACTTCAACCATTATTACTGAATCCATTTACATATAAAGAAGATAGTGCTCGTAATTGACAGCAGTTTTCACTTTTTTTCAGGTTTTTAAGTAAACCAATTTACAAGAGTAAAAGAAGTTTCTAATAAAATTTCTTAACGTTATCTTCTAAATGTTTCACGTTCCGAACTAATCTCCTTTAGTTCCCAATTTAAATATTTTAACAAGCGTCTTCCGATCATTGAAATACAAAGTACCGCTCTTCAATGTTACAAAAAATTCGTCGTTTTGTTCATCGAAAATACAAACAAAAATAGTTTCATCTCTATTGTGAAAAGTGGAGCAACAGCGAAGGGAAGTACTGCAACAGTGTTACTGACGAATCACAATAGTATTAGGAAGACACGAAGGTACAACAAGGGTGCGTCGGACCAGATACTGTAGAACTCAGTAGTATTTACTAATGCTCCACCCTCCGTTGGCATAATATGCCGTGATTAATGAGGAAGCCCTTGTTCTCGAAATGCGCGAGCGCAGCACGACATCAGAAGCAGCGCCGCATCTGGAAACATGGCGCGCGGGGGGAATTCGTCGGAGGGAGTTCGCAAAAGCGCGTTCGCGGGAGGGGCCGCTCCGCGCAGCGCGCGCTCGGCAGGGCGTCCTCGCTTCGCAGCCCGCGCGCGCCGCTGCGCAGCCGGCGGAGCTCCGTCATTAGGCGCTGCGACTCGCGCACCCCCGCCCTCGCCCTCGCCCTCCCGCCCTCCCCTCGCCCGCCCACCCGCCGCTCTCGCTCGCCTGCCCGCCGCCCTCGTCTGCCCACCCTCCGTCCCTGCCTTCCCACCCGCCGCCTTCGCCCACCCACCCGCCGCCCTCGCCCGCCCACCCGCCGCCCTCGGCCCCCCAACCGCAGCCCTCGCCCACACACCCACCGCCCTCGCCCACACACCCGCCGCCCTCGCCCACCCACCCGCCGCCCTCGCACATCCACCCGCCGGCTCCACCCCCACCCTCCTCCCATCTTCTGGCCCTGCCCTCCCACCTTGTACCCATGCCCTTTCACTCTCCGTCCATACTCTCCCACACTCCGTCCCTGCCTGCCCACCAGCCGGCCCCGCCCTCCCACCTTCCGCCTACGCCCTCCGACATCCCACCTTCCACCCACGCCCTTTCACCCTCCAGCCCCGCCCTCCCGCCCTCCACCATCTCTGCTCTCCCACCCTCGGGTTCGCCCTCTCAGCCCTCGCCGCCCTTGCTGCACTCTGCCCCTTCTCCATCCGCGTCTCCCAACCCGCCCTCCGTGTGGACTCCCCTCCGCGCCCTCCCCATCTGCCGACCCTCTGCGCCCTCCACTCGCGGAACGCTCGGCAGGAAGCTGCACGCGATAGCTGTAACGAGCGTAGGCTGTGTCTGCGGTCATGCTCACCGTCGTCTAGTCCTGACATCCATCCTTACTCCGCCCTTTATCAGACCTGTCTTTGGGATGGCATTGCTCAGTCGTCCTGGTAACATTTCTTCTTCTAGGGCTCTTTCTTGCCGACAACCGGTTGCTCCCCCTCGTCCTGATGGGACGCGTGTTCGGCCATACACTTGACGTAACCATACTTTCAGGCTCCTCTGAGCTGGGGTCATCGGAACGCAAGGGCCGCGATAGCACATACACGAGAGACAAGGGACAGACGACCATGCACACGGCGGGTGTCGAACTCCCGACCCTTCGGACCGAAGAGCAGAGTCGGTACACTCCCTTAGCCACTTCCGCCCTTCAAGTGGGCGCCCTTGTGTTTTCCTATTTATATTTTCGCAATTTTTCGTCAGTTTCACCTCACTTTCAGACGTGTTGTCTCTGCAGCGGCATTTTCGTTTGGAAGGGCGCCCGAGGCAGCTGCGTGTGGCGGAACGAAACAGAGCAAGGCAGCGCAGCGCAGGCCACTGAGGAGGGGCTTTGCGCGCGGTCACGGACGGCGCGACCGCTCGAGCGCCTAGGTCAGTTGCCTCCACAACATTTACACCGGCAGAGATGGCTCAGTGCAGCAACCTGATGTCACGGCAGTCCCTCTGACCGGGAGCTCCTAGGCAGGGTTTTCGACACTAGCTTGTCAGCGAGGTCGAATTCAGTCGCTGTCTGGAGGAGAATTCTAGCGGCCGGCTGCTCTGATCGGTACTTTTCCGTGGTTTCCCCGATCAACACCAGGCGAATGCCGGAGTAGTACCCTAACAAACGGGCCACGAACCGCGCGCGATCTTTCCTTCCTCTTCCTTGTCCTACCCTCACTCTTTACACACACACACTTGCACTAACATGCACTACACTACCACACATGCCCGAAGACCGGTCGGGAGCTTACAGCTTGTCCCGGCTGGGGCGGTGCCCCGCTGGTGGGAGATACCTGGTTGAGGGGAAACCCCGCTAGTCGACGGTAGGTCGGCGCCAGATCTCGCCATCCAGCGGGGGAAACATCATCGCCACCTCCCGAGAAAAACACGCACTACACTTACGGGACTAATGACCCAATTATTTGACGCGCCCGGAAACACGAATCAATCAATCAATCAATAGAACCGAAAGCGATCTCTTTTTTTATTTAATGTCGCATCGACATCTAGGTCATTAGCGACCACTATTGCGTTTAACGGTATGGTCACTATGAATATATCATAATATGGTGATGATAGGGGGTGAAAGGACGAACACAAATACAACAATGCCTGAGGCGGGGTTCGAACCTGCGATCCTTTGGTCCGCAATCGTTATGACACTACTGCCTTAACGATCTCGGCCATTGGGGATCAGTGAAAGCGATCTTTCTTCGAGCGTCCAATCGCCGAGAGGGCAGGCCAGCCGATCATTTTGGAAGGGGATCCAGCTATCATAAATTTTTGTTAAGTATTAAATATTTGTTATTATGTTAAATGTTAAATATTTGTTTAATGTTTGTTGTATATTATTTTATAGTGTACTATAAATTATACTATACTGTATTATTTTTTAATTAATTACATAATTCTAGCATTAATAAATAATTAAATAATGTTTTTTCCAATAAAGGAAGGTAACAAACGAAAACTCTAGATATTTTGGGGCGGGGCATGTAGCGACCCTTGTCGGGAACGAGTGGAAGGGGGGACGAGAGTGAAGGCGTTCCCACGGGGGGCTGGCGCTCCGGACAGGGGCGCCCGCACGGAGGCAGGCTGCGCGCATTCCTGGGGCGACCGAGGGGCGGTTTCCTGGAATGTCATTTTTTTGGAAGCGAGAGGAGGGGGACAGTGGGGGAAGCGAGGTGGTGTCGAGGAGAGTATTCTTACGAAAGACATGTAACGGGAAGGTTGTGGCTTCCTTTCCGATTAGGGTAATTTATGATTAATAAATTAATTAGTGAAGTACCAATCTATGTTTGCTTCATGGAGGGAATAAGAAACCCTAACAGGGCATGACCCCCAAGGAGCCCACCCTGAATCGGTCACTTCAAGAGAGAACGTATGTTGTCCCATTCTTTTGGCATTTTCTGTTCACTAATGCACCAATCCAAATAAGCAATCGAAGCAAACCATGTCGTTTTACCTCTGTTCCACAATGTTTACTTGGAGCTTTGCAACAGTGCACGGGAAAGACGCTGCTGATGCGTCCATTGCCTTTGCAAACGTCGCGCTAGTGTCATCATCATCATCATCATCATGCAGTAGGCGCGTCAAGTTTTGTAGCAAATTGAGGCGCGCGGGGTGCCTCAGTCCCCCACAGTAAAAATGTCAAGAAAACAACTAATAACAAACTATTTTGTTTCTTTAGTAAATACGAGTTTATTTCCAAGTATTTATACATATTCTGAAAACAAGTACAAATAAAATTTTAACTTTTAACAATGTTCTTTTTGAAAACAACTTCCACAAAGCAGGAGCTCAAGAATTGTCTCCTCATCGCGTACAGGATATAATCTCTTCTGCGCCTAAAAAAAGTCAAAATTATAAGAATATAAATAATATGATGTAAACATATTACGGAGTACAAGATACATTACAAATTGTAAATTGTAAATACATACAAATATATCACAATAATATAAATATATTATAATCATATCTTTAAAATATTTGTTATGAAAAAAATATTCTCGAACAAAAGCACTTACCATGGTGTATATTTGAAAATAAACCTCTCTCTGTGCCGTTCTGCTCAGTGTGAGATCTGCTGTGAAGAGAGTGGCAGGAAGAGACAACAAAGGTTGCGCGAGGTGACTCGGTGGCCCCCACGCAGCGCGCCATCGCCTTTGCGACGAAATTCCCAGGAAAGGACAGAACGCAGTTGAAAGAGAAGGGTTGAGATATGTGCACAGAGCTGTCCTCGAAAGGTATTGAGAAGCTTGTAAGATTATAAATGAACCCAGATGTACAGTCAGCTCCGAAACAATGCTGGGGTGACTCAGGCACCCCGCGCGCCTACTGCCGGGCTAAAGACCAAAAAGTGCCTTGTCGTTGCCGCCATGACAGTCTGTGCTGTCCTTTTCATCTCTGCGTAATTTCTGAAATATTGTTCGGTTTGAAGTAGTCCTAAAATTTTCATTCTAGGTTTCCCTTCTCCTCTTTTTCCAACAATTTCACAGTCTAAAATTGTGTTTAAGAGTTAATTATTTCTAAAAATGTGTTTAAAGTAGTATGCTTTCCTGTTCCAAATGGTTTTTAGTAGAGATCTATTCTCTTCTAGAGTCATTGCCACGATATTTCTTCACTCCATTCACAATCCACTCGGGCAAGGGTGAGCAGGGGTGAGGCAGACCTCGTTAACGTTCTTTCATTCTCTACGTGTCTTCTTACACCCACACTAAATTAAGCATCTTGATGAAAGCGTGTCTTATGTCTAACTTTTCGTCTGTAACTTCCGACATTTTTATTAGCAGGGGCTGTTTCGGCGCTTATGGAACAAAATGGAGAAAGAAGTACTAAGAACTTTTATTTACCCAATTCGGTATCAAAAATTATGAGAAAAAGTCAAGATCATACAAAATTGAAAGCTGCCCATTCAACCGTGGGATGCACTAGTGGCATTGTAAGAAATATTACGGAAAGAAAAAATTACATCTAAAAAAACACATCGCTTGTTATAAAAACAATTTATTAACAAAAAACTAGCTACTAACAACAAATAAATCAATAAAAACAAATTAATACTCTTATAACAGCCCTAAACTATAAATTAAGCCTAAAAATTTAAGACTATTTACAAAATCAATTTCAATTATACGTTAAATAAGTTCTTCTAATGTGTATGACGGGCACGACATTTAGCATTTGTTAGAATTTATTTCTTAATACACCTCTACAGCAAAGAATTTTAGTACTACGTGCAATACCTTTTATCAACATATCATACTCGTTAACTTGTGTTCGTTATATTCGCCGTCTTCACATCAAAGTCAACTTCGGAATTAATTGTGTTCAATCGATGTTTAATAAAATTGTCCAATTAGTTGTTCCACAAACTTACGCTCACTGCCATCACATAAATTATTTGACTTACTTACCTTAACTTATCAACTAAAAGTCGTCTAATTATCAATTTCGCAGAACCGTCTGAGTGCTACGAGTAAACTGTAGGCTGGCGTGTCAAAAAGTGCTTGTTGATTTTCTCTTCTTCCAAGATGATCCGTCGTCATGAAGACACCACATTACCATCCATTCTTCTTCTGATGACACAATGTTCTACGCCATAAACTTACTTTCTTAACGGAACACTTTGGAACAATAACATGTTTGTTTATCCGTGCCACCAACCCTAATTCACATAATCTGCTCTAACACAAAGAAACAGTACGAAATATACGAATGTATCTCATTGGATCACGTACAATTACATCTCTGTACCGAGTCTATATTTGCAATCACACATTCTTAATATTTGGAAAGGTCAAGTAGCGTTTAAGCCTATCAAAACTTTGAATATTCAAAATGAAAATATATTAAGTTCCGGTCTAAGACTCAGTACGTTCAACGATAGTGTAGCGGTCAATATGCCATTCTCGGTGTAATGGTTACCGCGTGAAACTCGAGATTCTAAGCCCTTGACTTCAAATCTCAACCCAGGAAACAAATGTTACGCGTTAAGAGCACGTGCAGAGGCAAGTTGGATAAGAGAAGCTCCTCCGAAATGAATTAACCTGGTCGCTGTATTTGGCTGAGAAATTCAATAATAAATGCAATCAAATTCAATAATACCGCAATCTCCCTACCATTTTAGTGCAACCTCCCACAACAATATGACAGTTTAATTGTGTATAATTCCATCAAAATCAAACAAAATTCTTTACTTGGATGTCCTAGTGATAATATTGTCTTTAGCCGACCCTACAGTAATCGAGGTCGCTAGGAGGAAGGTGGGTCATTATTCAGCCGAAGTGTCTCTAACGATCCTAAACTGTCTGCGTGCTCGATCACGATCGCAGTTGTTGTTGGCACCAGGGCTGCACTGCCACCAAAGCACGCGCTGTTCAACTATCGATCAGTGTCTTCCTTGCTACCGCCCCGTCAGTATTCTGTCACTTTCGAACTGCTAGACCGCGAATTTTAGGACAAATGCCTGTTTAGTTCCTTTAGGAGATTATGGGAAAAAATTGCAGATGTTTACGAATCGTGAAAAAGTAGATCTATAGAAAGCATTTAATAGTGCCTCAAAAATCCTAAAGGCCTTCCTGCGAGTTCTTGGTCAGCGCGCTCCACTCGCTTTCCACTACGCGGCCCCGGGTTGATTCGCGGTCGAGGCAAGACTACAGTGTGCGTTTTCCTTGCAATCCCAGCACACTTTGCTGCGTGACGATGAGAAAATTCACTTTTCAGGTTGAGAAAACCGGAATAAGGCTTGGGGAAGCTAACCACACATTCCCCGCCAACCAATCGCCGCGAGGTAGCGACGTCACCGGTAGGCCGATAGCGAAACTCGAATGTAGAGGAAAACCTTTGACAAATCAAGTGTCAGTGGTGCAAGGCGTCGACGTGAAAATTAGAGCTCCTGAGGGAGTCGTTGGGGGCAAAGAAGAAGGGAGAGCATAATAAAAAATCTCGAATGTGGTGTAATGGGTCGGATGGTACAGGTTTTGGTCGGGCAGGGCGGGATTGCCAGAAGAATGGGCCGTGAGAAATGTGACGAAATATAGGTCTGCTCCTGTAACATCTGTGGGAACGGAAAGGTCCTTTTCAGTTCTCAAAATAATTTTAACAAATAGAACCATACTGTAGAAAATTTGAAGAAAATATAGATTAAATACTGTGATAATTATCAAAGTGGATAAAATAATACGTCTGAAGTCACTCTCCTAAATAAATCGGTTATTTACGAAAAGGCCTAAGTCAATTTTTGTTTAAATGAGATGCAGGTGGGATAGGTTTTTGTGGGTGTTGATACACATTTTAATTATGGTAGGCCACTAGTCAGGTAATCACAAAGCTATGAAATGAACACCCGTTTTTACAGTTTATTTGTGGAAGGGCACGAGACGAATGACTTAGCTCATTTCATAAACTAAGCGTTTAACGTAGTTAATCAGTTTAGTAATCAGCACTGAGTTTAGTAACTACTGCTTAGTATTTTGTTTCTGCATTGGAATGTCACTGATTGTGGCATAATGAGACATTGTCCGATTGTCATTATTAATTTATTTCAAAATGGTTTTCCGGGTGCGTAGCAACAAACATCAATCCTTTTACTTCTATCAACAGTGGCAGGAGAACCCAATTAAATGTCATCGTTTGTTGTTGATTTATAAGTATTTGTGAATTAAATACACCCTTCCTCTTACACGCTTTTAACGTCATGGAGCTTTCTGTTAAAGACTGTAAGAAAAGAAAAAGGAGAGTATGAAATACAGAAAATCACAAAATAGAAGAGATTAAACGAGCTGGCCTTCGTGGTGAAGAATATGTGAATTACTATAATAAACTTGAAACTCCTCGAAATGTTTTATTCTGATAGAATGCGAGGAACATTTAGCGTTCACATGTGATAGATTCCGATGATGTACTGGATTTCAAATCCTGGTGGCCTAAATGGTACCAAAACACCTGTTTGTCTACAAAGAGAAAGCAAGTGTTCCACTATCTCAAAAACGTGAATTTTAAATATCAAGCTTTATGGAATTCAAGTATGATTCTTCCCTGAAGGAAACTGTTGTTGCATGCCAGTTCATTGGAGGTTTCACATTCATCTTACATCAGCAGTTCCAACAAAATGTCATGTGCAAATTGCCAACTTAAAAGGGGTATCCATCCCTCTAGTGTAACAATTCATGAAGAAAAACTCAGTGACATTCCAAAAGCAATCGTCTCTTGTATTATTTCAGTAGTATATCTTTGCGTTCCGGCTCTCACACTCAACCTATCTTTATAAATGAGAGCTCTAAAGAAAGAGAATTTCACGGAGACTTAACGAATTTGACTTTGACTTTAAAAATATGGATGATTTCTTTAAAAAAAAACGCATCGAAATATTCATGTAAAATGCAACCCGCATCACATGTCAATCTATATCGGCAAATAACTCATAAACAAAGCGTTTTAGAGCCTTAAAAAGTAAAACTTTGAGGCCATAGGCCACAAAGAAACGTTTTTCACACCATAATCTACAAGATAAGACATTTCCCGAACCATTCAATTAATTTTCGGTTCCACGCTTTAATACTATCAAGGCCACCTCAATATTTCAGCCCTTCCTGCTGGTAGCAATTTTTGTGACGACATGCTTAGAAGGCTTAGATTCGACAATCTTTATTTACGCTTTCTGTTAACACCGTAGTTCCGTAGTTTGTGCAGTCTGACGAGGTTTATTTGCATAATCATTAATTCAAGATTTGCTCTCCAGCAACAACTAGAAGTACTATGATAGTTGCTTGATACCTATGAAGATTGTTTCTTTGCGTGTAGTGAAACCAATCAATTAACGTTTTACCGGTGTCTGTAAGTGCTGTGTACCTAATTGAGGAGGGATGTGGGTGCACAGAGAAGAGTGAAGACTGTTTTACCTGTACCAGTATTTTCGTTATCTTTAGATGAAATTTTAAAGTCAGCGGGTTCAGACACGTAGCTTTCTGAAAAGTAAAAAGCTTTGCTAATATTTTTGTGACTCACGAGAAGCTAAAAGCTAGCTGTCAAAGAATATTGAATAATTTCTACAAATGTTGTCTTTAAGGAAGTGCTGTGAATTGTTCCAAGAAAACTCTCCATGATACTAAATAAATATTTATTGAAAATTTATTTTAAACATCAATTGCATTGTTTTTATTTATTTGATATTGTGTTAGTACATGCAAGTTACCTTTATATATTTTTAAACAAATAAACACGTTTCGTTAACTACTTCCCTTCTTAAAATGGAAATATAACGATAGGGATCTAACATAGGGTCTAACATGTGATAGTTCTCGCACGGGTACGCGGAGGTAGTAGGGGAAAACTTGTGTATGGCACAACACAAAGAACAAACGTTTTAAATTAGCTAAAGTAAAACAGCTTGAAATAAATGAAAAACAAAAATCAAATCGCGCTAGCCTACAATACTACGTGAATTAATTAAAAAAAGCAAGTAAATTTAAAATTATAGAAAGAATAAGAGAAGTCACTCGACAACTGCCAACATTCGCAGTCCAAAGGCACAATTTAAATGTTGGTGGTGTCTGAAAGTATGTACATAAACGCCCAGCTGCAAACTCATATTGTAAATAATACACCGTTTGATATTAAACTCAAGTTGTCGGTTCGTTAAGATATTTAATTTGCAAACATCGTTTGAGTAACATTCCCATGTACCGAAGGGAAGTCTAAGCCTACTAAATTGTTTCCAATGGTAACAAATTGTATATAGTCCTCAAAGGTGAAAATATTAGTTTATTTTTTGGCTCAGAATTGCTTTTCTTGAGGTACGTAAGACGCTTCCAATACTATACATACATATATATATATATATATATATATATATATATATATATATATATATATATATATATATAGTGCGAGTTTTTTACGGCTAACGCCGCATCTCGCTTCCCGATCTCCATTTTTCTCTATCATCCCAATCTCCTTCCTGCAGTCCTCTGGCAGCCATCGCCTCTTGTACGTCTTGGGCCCAGCTTCTTGGTGATCGACCCCGTTTTCTTCTCTCGGGAGGATCCATTTCCATATTAATTTAGGCCATCTAAACTCCTCCATTCTTTCTAGATGACCATACCAGAGGAGGCGTTTGGTTTCAATTTTGTCGTTAATATTTCGTTTAACGCCCATAATATCCCTTATTCTCTCATTACGCACATGTTCCAGTTTGGAAATGCCACTGCTTCTTCTCCAAAAATCCATTTCAAGTGCAAGAAGTCTGTCTCGTTCTCTTTTATTCAGCTCCCAAACTTCTGCACCATAGGTAGTAATACTTTCAACCACTGAGGAGAAAATGATATGCTTTGTTCTTTTTTTAATTTTATCATTCCGCAGAATGGGGTTTAGTTGCCGTATCGCTCGTTTACCTCGTCCAATTTTGTTATTAATGTCATCACTGCTTTTACTATTAGATGATAAAGTGACTCCTAAATATTTAAAAGTTTTACAACCTTTAATTTTTTCAGTTTCTATCTCTATATCTTCCAGCTCGTCATCTCCCTCTTTCAAATATTCGGTTTTAGACATATTAATCTTTAGGCCCCATTTTTCATATTCGTCTTTCAACTTACGGAGCATATAGCTCAAGTCATCCATATCCCCGGCCACGATGACCTGATCGTCGGCAAAGAGTAGGGTATACATAATTTCACCACCGACTGGAATGCCCATACCACTACATTTCCTCTTCCACTCTTCTAGGGCTTCCTCTAAATAGATCTTAAAAAGTGTCGGTGCCATAGTACATCCCTGTCGAAGGCCCTTCGTAACCAGGAATTCTGAAGAAAATTTACTGCCTATTTTGACCGTGCTCATACAGTTGCTGTAAAATTCTTTAACGGCACTAAGGCACTAACATAAGTTGTCGACACTCTATTCTTATATAAACTGGTCCACAACTTGTTTTGTGGGACAGTGTCGTAAGCCTTGTGTAGGTCTACAAAAGCTAGATGAGTTGTTAAACTTCTACAAACTCTTTTTTCTATCAGGTTTCGTAATGTAAATATCCCATCTATACATGAGCGCCCTGGTCTAAATCCATTTTGTTCTTCAGAATCCTTAACTTCCTTCTCTATTCTTTCTTTCCAGATACGGCCGTAAATCCTAGCTAATGATGGCATTACACTGATTTCACGATAGTTGGAACAACCTTTCCTATTACCTTTCTTATGCAGAGAAGTGATTATTGCAGTTTTCCACTCCCGAGGTATGATATCCCCTTTCAGACATTTATCGTATATCTTGGCCAGGATCTCATAGAGTGTAACTGGTGCGGACTTTATTAATTCGTTATGTATATTACCAGGACCAGGTGCGTTCTTACTTAATTTTACAGCTCTGATTACTTCTTGAGTCGTTACCGGTGGGATGTGCAAATTTTCTTCATTTGTACTATTCTCATTTACCATATCCAGCAAAAAATTTGGTCTATCTTCAGTAAGCAGTGCCTTATAATATTCCCTCCACTCTTCCATGCTTATTGGACTAATACCTGCACAGTCATTATTTTGTTTTCTCATTGACTTCAGTATGCTCCATGCTTTATTTGCTCTAGTGTTTCCAAAACATTTCTCTATATCCTCCCCTATATTTTGCCATATCTCGTTTTTTGCTGCAGTAACTGCTCTTTGCGATTCTTTCCTCCTATCTCTATATACTTGAAGGTCTTCGTTACATTTTGTAGCGAGCCACTTATTATATGCCATTTTCTTCTTATATACTAACTCCTCTACAGTTTCATTCCACCACATTTCTTATTTCCTATTCCATACATGTTGTTGTTCTCTTTCCCCTAACGCCTCAAAGGCAGATTCGTGTATCTTCTTCTTCTTAACTGCCTCATACATTTTAGTAGCAGAATCATCTGCAACGTCACAAAATTTTGTGGCTAATCTCATTTTATAAAGAAAACAAGTAGAGTCATCTTGAGGTTTTTGCAAATTATAATTTATTTTTAAAATATTATTACCATCTTCAATTTTGTAAGTCATTTTTGTACTTTTAAAAGGAAAGAAAATTCTGGACACCAGTAAATGATGTTCTGATCCACACTCAGGGCCTCTCAATACTCTTACGTCTTTTATCCATAATGTTGATTTTTGTCTTAATATAATATAATCAATTATAGATCTTAAATTCCGAGTTGGTTGTATCCAGGTATACTGATGTATCTGTTTATGCTTGAACCAACCATTCATTATTCTGAGAGTATTCTATTGACAAAATTCTATCAACCTCTCTCCATTATTATTTATTGTATTTTCCCCATGATGTCCTACTATAGGATCGATAATTCTCCATCCAGTGCGAGCATTTAAATCACCAATTAATAAAAGTTATTTTCGGTCACTTACTTTCTCCAGTGATTTTGTCAACTCTATATAAAATAAATCCTTACTTGAAGTATCGGCATCATCATTCGGCGCATAAGCAACTATAATAGTAACTACATGACTTTAATCTCCATTTGCACTTTCAAAATTCTATCATTAATTTGTTCCCAGCTGGTGATATTGTTTTTATATTTATTTTTGAAAGCTATAGAAACCCCACTTCGAGCTCTCTCTTCCTTAGGCACCCCACTATAAATGTGGATGTACCCATTGCTTTCTTCCGTACCCCTTCCTTTCTTCTTAGTTTCTGTGAATCCTACAATGTCCATATCATACTTTTTGATTTCTCTAAATACCTCCTCAGTTTTCGTGGCAATTCCCTGAATGTTCCATGTTCCGATATTCAAAGTCCGTTTCCGCGCGTGTTTTTCCGTCTTGATGATCCATCCTGATCCGAGGCTTTGCCGGGAAGTTTTGCAGTATGTTTCTTTTTTTTACTTTCCCGTATACGTACGTATACACGGAGTGATATACGTAGTATAGGGAAAGTTATGCTGCGCGAAAAAATGGCCAATTTTCGGCGGAAAAAAATTAATTGCCGGGCCGTGAAAACGAATAAGTGGATAAAACCAGTGGCTAAATTAAGAAAAAAAATCCTCTATCTCGTGGTGTGGTCAAAATCCATGATCTGTTGCTTCTTTATACTTGAAAATCGATTGACGGCATTCCGTCCGTCTGTCCGTCTGTGGTCAACGCGAGCGCCTAAACCGTTCGGTCGATTTGCTTCAAAATTGATATTCCCCAGTCGATCTGATTCTAGTCGAAGCTTTGTGATTTTGAAAAAGATTCTTTAAAATTTAGGGGTACTTTATATGAAGCCCCCCGGGGATTTTCAACATTTTCTCAAAAACGGCTCCAAATTTTTTCTTTAAATTTCTTGTATGAATAGAGGAAAATACACTTTTTAACATGGCATAGGTCCGATTTTCACATACAGCTCTGAATTTTCGAAAATTGTGAAAGTTTGAATTTTTTTCGGCGTCTTTCTCCAACTACAAAATTGAAGATAGAGATTTTTTCTTCAAATAAAATTTGTTCTGCATATTGAGTTCTTTAATAAAGGTCATGTAAATGTTTTTCACAATTTTCGTAGTTTTCGTGCAATATTGCGTGCAATATGTGCAATTTTAAAAAATTACAAAAACAAAATTTTCTCAAAAACGGCTCCAAATTTTTTCTTTAAACTTTTGGTAGGGATAGTGGTAAATGTACTCTATCAATGACATAAAAGCCATTTTGGTCTATCGGTTGGTTTTTTCAAAAATTACCAAAATGTAATTTTTTTTACTTGTCTCTCACGTCGTTAATATTTACATTATCGGCGATTTTTTTACATTATTATATTTACGAGTATATATGCTTTAAATAATGTCAAGTAAAGTTTCTCGAAAACACTACCGTTTTCTGTGAAAAGTAGCTCAAATTTCGGCATTTTCAGAAATGCTCAAACGTCATTTTCTCGTATATGGCTGCAATTTTTTTCTTGAAACTTTTGTAACGGATAGTGCTAATTACACTCATTAGTATAGCGTGAAGTTTATTTTGAGGTTTTTTTTTTGTTTTTTTTTTCAAAAATTATATAAATGTAAATTTTTTGAAAGATCTCTCACATCTTTAATATGCACATTATCCGCAATTAGTAAAGATGATTATATTTGTGAGTGTAAGTGCTTCAAATAACTTCAAATAAAGTATTTTGAAAACTCAAAAATTTACTGTGAAAATGAGCTTCAAATTTCGCATTTTTAGTTGCGCTAAAACGCCATTTTCTCTTAAACGGCACATAATTTTTAAAAGAAAATTGCCATTTACGGCTAGGTTTTTGTGTTCTTTAATATTCTAAAATTAATGTTTCTGTTCTACCAATAGGAAACCGAAAAATTAAGAAAATGACAAAAAAATGTACTTTTGGCGATGATAGATGGTAGCTGGCAAGAAAGAGTATGTGGCAATTCCGAATAGCTAGCGAAGACTCAGGAAAATAGAAAACTAATACGGGAAAGTCTGTGCCATTCTGTAGCACCACTAGTTTTCGCGAAGCATTACATAACTTACCCTATACTCCGTATATATGTACGTTTACGGGAAAGTAAAAACTGCAATGAAGTAATTAAAATGTGTATCTTGAACGAACTTCGGAACAGGAGCCAACGGTGATTGAATGTAACAAGGAAAAAATGTAAGTTTAATGTCTAATAATGTAAAACATTTTGAAATATAGAATAACACATGAAATATGTTATCGAAAATAATAATGATAAATTACAATATTCGTGACCAAAAACGATACAGGAAAAATTAGAATAATTTTTGCATAAATTGGTTGACATTAAGACAAATTCAACGTTGTGGGTCCTTACAAAGAATTTGGGGACTGGGCCAAGTACAAAATAAACAATTCCAGAGCTTTTTCCCGATTCATTGTTCATCATACCCACCGTACGATATAATTGCAATGAGCAATTGTCCTGGTTAAATGTAGGGGAAACGCATGTTTTGCAATTTCCTTGTCACGGTGATAGTCTAAACCTGTTTAATGAGTCTTCCGCAAAGGCTTACATGTAATTATATTTCGAATATTCATTAGTTGTGAATAGTGATTTTCGACGTTCTTTACTCAGTTCAACTACTAATGGATTTCATACGTTTTATAAACGCAATGCTGTGAAGAACATAATATTCTAGTCCGTGTCAACTCAAATGGGCAGTGGTTTCAGTAAAATTGAAACTGAAAATCTTAAAGATCCTAAGACATATAATGAACGATTCTGATTATACGGAATTTTGAGCGGACGGACGTTTTGAAAAATCCCACTTTTTCAGTATCAGGGGACCCCAGAAGTGGTATTTACGTTGAAGTCTAGATATGGAATTTCTGAGGCACTGCATAACTTTTTTTATTTTACGTAAATTGCTCTGTAATCGAGTAAGTAAAAACATGTGTAAATATACGAGAAAGTAAAAATTATTTTCTCAAAAATCGCATCAATTGTTTTTCATTATTTGAACAAATTCTCCTCATATGCGCCAACGGGTGGTAAACTACTGCAGCACATTATCTCTTACTATCGCATTATGCACTAAGTGATCAAAAAACTAGCTTGTCACCTAGGTCGAATTCTGTCACTGTCTGGAGGAGAATTCTAGCGGCCGGCTGCTCTGATCTGTAGTTTTCCGTGGTTTCGCCGATCAACACCAGGCGAATGCCGGAGTAGTACCCTAACAAACGGGCCACGGACCGCGCGCGATCTTTCCTTCCTCTTCCTTGTCCTATCCTCTCCTTTTACACACACACACACACACTAACATGCACTACACTACCACACATGCCGGGAGACCGGTCGGGAGCTTAGAGCTTGTCCGGGCTGGGGGCGGTGCTCCGCTGGTGGGAGATACCTGATTGAGGAAGTCCCGCTAGTCGACGGTAGTTCGGCACCGGATCTAGCCATCCAGCAGGGAAAATATCATCGCCACCTCCCGAGAAAAACATGCACTACACTTACGGGACTAATGACCTAAGAAGTTGGCGTGCCCGGAAACACGAATCAATCAATCAATCAATCAAGTGATCAAAAGTATCCGGGCCCGGCTGAAAATGACTAACCAGTTCGTGGGACCCTCCATCGGTCCTTTGCCTTGACGGAGAGGTATCGATGTAGGTCGGTGAGGCCTGGCACAAAGTCGGTGTTCCAAAACATTCCAAAGGTGTTCGATAGGATTCAAGTCAGGACTCTGTGCAGGCTAGTCCATGACAGGGACGTTATTGTCGTGCAATCACTCCGCCACAGGCCGTGCTGTATGAACAGGTGCTCGATCGTGTTGAAAGAAGCAATCGCCATCCCCGAAATGTTCTTCAACAGTGGGAAGCAAGAAGGTGTATGAAACATCAACGTAGGCCTGTGCCGTGATAGTGTCACGCAAAACAAGACGGGGTGCAACCAAAATGAACTTCCACTCTGAGACTCGAATTCAGTTTGTCGAGCTATCTCGTCGTCACTGCGCTTCAGAAAAGCGCGAATTACGAACTTGGACCGACACTTAATGTAAATGTCATAGGTAATATCACGAGTGCTTTGGAAATTGTCGATGAATTTATCCGAGTATTTCCAAAGCACGAGTGGTATTTAAAAGGACTATACCACTAGTGAAATTACGTCCAACAGAGTTCCAAACTGCGCCAAATATTGAAAATTACTGAAAGCTATGTTAAAATTAAAGAGATCATGTAACAATACATACGCGGTTTATTGGACATCGCATTGCGATCGGTGTATACCGCCTCCTAAGATAGATGAGAAACAGCTTACGATTGGCTAGTAGGGAGAAGCGGTAAGAAATATCGGGTAGAAAAAGTGTTAAACGTTTGGAGATACACTGCCCTGATTGGGGCTTTTTGTACAAATATGTATAGTTAAACAGTATTGGTTTCAATTTCACGAGTGGCATAGTCTCAAGCAAACATTTTTCCAACAGGGAATTTTTGTAATTTTCGCAATTACGGACTAAACTTTCTCTAAAATGGGACTAGCAACATTTTTTAATTTCTTCCCCTTACGAAGGTACTTCGTAAAAAGAGAAAGTTATGTAAGGGTAACGAATTATCGCCAAAAAAGTCCTTCTCTCTATCGGGCTGCGGTCAGCGATAGCGCCTAAACCGATTCAGTCGATGTTCTCCAAAATTGATTTTCCCCGATCGATCTGAAAGAATTCGAGGCTTTGGGAATTTCAAACGGATATTTTGATTTTTGAGGGTCCTTTCCATGAAGTAATCATTTACTTATTTAAGCATCGGCCCGAGTTCAACGCATACGGCGGTTCTGAGGATAGTGGTATGGGAGCCGGCGAGATAACTTTGGATCTGCGTTGGGGTCTCGGAGCGGAAATTTTTTTTCTTGTTGAAAATACTTTTATAGGTTTACGTATAACCTAGCGGAACAGTTAGAAACAACGCGGACCCGGCGACACGACAGATGTATGTAGTGGTATAATAGAGCGGAACAGTAAGCAGCAATGCAAGAAAGTACGTGATTTTGGATGCAATTGAATCGAGCCTCGAGGAGGGTGGCGCTGCAAGCAGTCGGAGTGCAACGCCGACGCCTCCGGCCCGGCGACACGACAGATGTATGTAGTGGTGTAATGGAGCGGAACAGTTAGAAGCAATGCAAGAAAGTACGTGATTTTGGATGCAATTGAATCGAGCCTCGAGGAGGGTGGCGCTGCAAGCAGTCGGAGTGCAACGCCGACGCCTCCGGCCCGGCGACACGACAGATGTATGTAGTGGTATAATAGAGCGGAACAGTTAGAAGCAATGCAAGAAAGTACGTGATTTTGGATGCAATTGAATCGAGCCTCGAGGAGGGTGGCGCTGCAAGCAGTCGGAGTGCAACGCCGACGCCTCCGGCCCGGCGACACGACAGATGTATGTAGTGGTATAATAGAGCGGAACTGTTAGAAGCAATGCAAGAAAGTACGTGATTTTGGATGCAATTGAATCGAGCCTCGAGGAGGGTGGCGCTGCAAGCAGTCGGAGTGCAACGCCGACGCCTCCGGCCCGGCGACACGACAGATGTATGTAGTGGTATAATAGAGCGGAACTGTTAGAAGCAATGCAAGAAAGTACGTGATTTTGGATGCAATTGAATCGAGCCTCGAGGAGGGTGGCGCTGCAAGCAGTCGGAGTGCAACGCCGACGCCTCCGGCCCGGCGACACGACAGATGTATGTAGTGGTATAATAGAGCGGAACTGTTAGAAGCAATGCAAGAAAGTACGTGATTTTGGATGCAATTGAATCGAGCCCGGAGGATTGTGGCGCTGCAAGCCGTCGGAGTGCGGCGTGGCCAGGGCTATCGGCGGCGCTGCGCCGTCCGCGCTATCTGTCGCCGGCCGCGCCGCGGCGGAGGTTATCTGCCTGTTTATGCACCAGTTTCGCCAGTTTTGCGCAAGCGGGCGGCGACGCATCGCCCCGAATCGGGCGCTTTCGCCGCGGCGCGGCCTGCGATAGCCGCCTGCGACAGCCGGGGCCTCGCTATCGCCGCCAGCGGCCCATCCCCCGCCCGCGCCCCGCGGTATCACCTTGCCGTTCGTGGGTGGAAACTTTTTTTTTTCTTCACATTACCTCCCAGCGGTCTCGTTTCAGTAGCATGTGTATACGTGCATGCCAGTATTGGCACCCTCTGCACTTGTACTGTATTAGGGGGCAAGCCCCGGGGTGAGAACCTAGGCGTTAGCCTCTAACCTACCCCCCGCAAGGGTACAAGTAGCCCCTCGGACCAATATGCGGATCCCGCCAGAACGCAGTTGGCCTCCTCGGCAACCTCCCCATACAACGCCTAAGGCCGCTCTGCTAGCTCAGAGCTACTAGCAATCCGGGCTAGTGGCGGAGTCAATATCGCCTGTATGACGACGCGCCACTCACATGCGCCGGGACACCAAGTCCCTCCTCTATGCGCAGCGTTCTCGTTTCAGGATGCACAACATCTGGTCAACTTAACTTGTTTTCCTCTTGGCTAAATTTGTGAATAATACATCTGCAACAAGTAGACTAAGCCAGCGTGATCCAGCTGGCGGTCCGCGGGCCATATGAGGCCAGCGGTACCAGTTTTATTTACTTATTTAGTCAAAAACAGTTAAAAACTGTGTGTGACGAGTTGTGGAGAGAAGTGAAATTTGTGCACGTTTTCATAATTGTGTGATCCTTATCCTAAACCATATTCTAGTCGAATTTTGAATACAGAAATAAACAGCGGTTTTTTTCAAGTTTTGTTGACAAAATATTCGGTCCTGTATAATAAAATATATTTTCAAAGGTAAATTAGCTATAAATTGGTGCCCCTAATGCTCATCATGTTCTTCACGAAAGAATAATACTTTTTGCCGCGACAATATGGAAAACAATAATTTGAATAACAATGTTTCTCACTGAAATTCAGAAGACGTGCACAAATAATGAAGTTACATTTATGTCCAGAAGCGAAACAAGGGACCATCTCAGCATTTGCTGAAAGGATCAGGGAAACTGGACGAAAACCTGATCGAGATGGGGGCCATCAACCCAGAAGCCGCGGTACAGAACTTGTTACAGGTTTTTTAGTTCTTTAGTTATTGTGGCCTGCGAAATGATATCAGTCGAAGTGAAAGTCCCCTGCATCCACAAGCGGCGAGAGCATTGTGCGCCTACCGCACGTGCCCTCCCGGGGGTGAACAACTCTTTAATGTAGAAATTGGTGAAGTTGAGTATTTTTTCTTGTAAATTCCAAAAGTCATAATCATCCCAACGTCGTGATTCACTGCGTTATGCATGGCACGGGCTGATATCGCGCGTGGTTCAATTCCCCCTCCCCCCCGTTTCAGAGAAGTCAGGCAAACTGCCGAGATCAGCAAGGCGAGGTCACGTGTGGATCGCTCGAGTAATGAAAATACGGCCGCAATGTTAAAGGTTTTAGTTGTGGCCCCTTCGGTCTTGCAGGCTGGACAACGCTGTTCTAAACAAACCATAAGTTTTGAAATTTCGGACTGCTAGAAGTTGATTTAGTTGAGATGATTAAAGCATTGTACGCTTGTTGCCAGGGCATGCAGTTGTCTTCTGAAATCATGCTCAAGTACTATATGCTGTGATTACGTGAAGGCAGATTTGCAGCTGAATGAAATGGTTCAAATGGTCCGCGGCGGGGGAAAGGCACATAAGACACCCGCGAACCATTTGTCGGCATACGAACCTACTTTATGAAGAAATGTAAGCTCACGAACTAATATTGTAGAAAAAACACACAGGCGCTTTAGAGTGCTCTGGGGAGTGTCATGTAGAAACATAACAATTTGACTGTAGAAAGGAACAAACCGATGCAACCAGATAACTCCCCTAGGCCCATCCCTTCCGCATACGATGGGATCTCCAGCAAATTAAAAGTTTGGCACTCATATGAGTTGAAGCGAAGGAAATAGAACAGGTATATCATTTTTCTCTGTTATTTTTTAACGAGATGTTTTCGATTTACTATATCTCTTTGTGTATGCTCATCTCTAATGAGCATATTGACTTGATCTACAGTTAGTGTTCTGTTGTTATCGATTCTTACCACATCATCCCAAACGTCACGTATCTCGACAGATCTTTTACACTTATACTGATACGGTCTCAACATCAGATTTTGTGTTCTCTTTCAAAAGTTAAGTGGTCTTTGCAAGTTCGTGTGGTCAAGCAATATTTATGAAAGCTATAATGTTGCTCTGTGTTTTTTATTTAATTACCGTGTGGTTTATTTTGCGGGTACACAGCCATTAGCCAAAGTTGCGCAATGTGTTCCACCCAGGCGTTCTTTGAAGTTCCACCAGCCGGGATTTTTTAACATGCCAAAAGCAGACATGGCCACTGTTGGATTTTCCGCCCTTCGAAAATTTACGCATCTCGGCCATGATCGAAACAGCGCACTGGATGTTCAGGGGGGTTAATTATAAGCAAGCTACTGGCCCACTGAAGTGCGCTGATTATGGAAAGTACTTCATTTTTTCTTTATTTTTTTCGTCGAATGGAGCAGAGATCTGTAAGATAGTGCTGATTATTCCATTTTGGGCCCTTTGTATTTTCAAAAATCGAAATAATTACAAGCATGCCCTTCGTTTGTTTTTGTTTGGACTTTTTCAATTGATGGCAGAAATTGCAATATTGTAATATTTCGTTGCCGTTCCCAATAATTCAAGACAGTATGTGCTGTTGGAGCAGCTCTCGTTTGTTTTGTTCTTTGTTTTGAAATTCGTCACGAACTGAAAATTAAGCAAAAGATTCTAACGGTTTGAAAAATGTATAAATCATTTGAAAATATAATATTGTGGAATGTATTGCATAGAGAAAATTATCCCTTGTCTCTGTTTTGATGATGTGGAGCAAGTTCGAAATAAGTTAAACTTTTGCATTTTCATAATTTACGGGGTTCTAATAAAAATTGACTAATGCCATATTCAGTTATGCCCTTTGTTCACCCCATCAAGAAATTTAAAAAACATTCGAAGGCGTTTTTGGTATTTTTTAAAAGGATGATGGATCTCGTAAAAAGAACCCCTCAAAATAGAATGATCTGTTTGAACTTTGTAGCGTCTCATGCTGATCCAATTGATCGAGAATATCTATTTTTGGGAAAATCCAGTGAACTAGATAGGGTCTCCCGTTGTTAGGATAGAGAGACGGACGCTAACGGTATGACATAATGGACGTT
This sequence comes from Acheta domesticus, assembly GCA_031308135.1. Classification (NCBI taxonomy): domain Eukaryota; kingdom Metazoa; phylum Arthropoda; class Insecta; order Orthoptera; family Gryllidae; genus Acheta; species Acheta domesticus. Next base: position 213,042,872 of record JAHLJT010009419.1, read on the forward strand.
TTAAAAATAGTATAATATTTTTTGGACATTAAAGAGTTTTCAAACCCTGTATTTCTATCCAAATCTTGAGGAAATTGATTTTCCACAGTATTCCATAACTTTTGTGCACTGCACATATAATGCCACACGAGAAAGTGAAAATAATTTCGAATAATGTTAGAAACTCAGCAAAGTTACAATTTTAGTCACAATGTCAAAACATTGTGAAATGAATTTAAAAAGTGTCACATGCACATTTTACGTAAGTCTGACTGCCATAAAATTATCACTTCGCACTGATAGCAGTTAACGTATGTCTCGCGCGATTATTGTCTAATTTCCTACCAATTTTCGATAATTCTTGATTCTTTAACTACTCTATTGATAAACAGAATGACCAAGTCTGGAAGAGAAAATTATGTGTTTTTAACGCTAGAAAAAAAATAATGAAGCTAAACAATTTAAAGAACAATAAAAATATGTTCTTTTGGCCAGAAGGTCATAGAGGTCTTTTATCTTCAACACATTTGACCTGAACATCATTTGCTTCAAGGCTGAAGGCAATGGCGCCGATAATGAATTTTAATGTGTTTTATTAAACATTTTCTATCATACTTTTGTATTTCATAAATACTGTGCATCGTTTTTATTAAGATAAAGTATCAAGAGAAAGTGGCAGAAAGCGGTAAGAAGAATGGTGAGATAGAGAGAGAAACAGAAAGAATATTATACACATACGCAAAGAAACTTCTTCTTCAGTAACAATGAACTGAAGCAACTAAATGTCGTGATAGTTTGAATCGTTTCCAACCTTTGACAAACATTCAGCAGTACTATCGATGTCTTTCAAAACAGGAGAATAATTATTCCTATGGTGATGGAGCGTCAGCCTATCAACGATCCTACAAACGGGAAAACGATCTCATGCGAAGAAGGCGGACTGCATGTGGCGCCTTTGTAAAAATACTACCCTGGCATTCGCCTGGAATTAACCTTCCAGCGGGCGCGCGTAAAATGTTCACACCAGCAGGTGCGTGTCGTAAATTTTACGACAATCAATGACTCTTGAAAAAATCAAAGAAATTAAAGAACAATGGAATTTTATGTCGCATTATAATATCTAACAATGATATTTACTACCAAATAACATATCCGTTGATAAACGTTCGTATTTAGTATCAAAAAGATCTTGTTCCGCTCCAGTATCGTTCTGATGTTCGTCTATATTTCCAACATTCGTTTACTGTCACTGTCGCTATCCAATTCATGATGTTCCTCCTATCAGACAGCTCTTGAAAAATATTCTGATTTTCGTTCAGATGAATTCTTTATCTGGACATTTTACCTAAAATTTCGATTAGGCCAAATTATTATATAATATTTTAGCACAATAGCCAGCACCCAGCGTAAACTTTACGTCACTATGCACTTATCCTGAATAGAGCGTCACAAAACTGAATATAGCGTGCAAACTAAACAGTAGATGCAAAATTGCATTACTAAAGATACCTGCAAGGAATACCAAGAACGCAGAAGTCTTTGACAACAATAACGACATCAAAACAAAAAAATCTGCTATTGTAAAATTTACGACAGCGCGCCCTCTGGAGGGTTAATCAAAGGAAACCACGAAAACAACATATCAGATTTCTAGAATCCCCTTATAAGAAATGACGTTTGATTGAATTTCTTAGCTTAGGTCGAAAATCCGCAAGTGCGTTTTCTCCAATACAGGTCTTCCCGGCACCGACAACATCCATTTCCTTTGCAGCGTCGATCACCGAGCCGCCCCATGATTTGAGTCACAACTGTGGCGGATTTTCGGCATTAGCTACACAGCTGGGCCAAATTCAGTCAGTCTGAAGAATCTGGCGGCTGGTTGCTTGGATAGTTAAGTTTTCCGTGATTTCTCCGATCAACATCAGGCGAATACTTAAGCAGAACCCTCACGAGCCGACCACGGGCCACAGGCCATGCGTGTTCTTCATCCTTGGGCTGTCCTCTCCCCTTACAAAAACACATTCACTTCCATATACAAACCGGAAGAGATGGTCAGTGCATAAACAGATGTCACTGCAATCCCTCTCACCGGGAGGTCCGAGGTTCGAGCCCGAACGACGGCAGGATTTTCGACACTAGCGTGTCAGCGAGGTCGAAATCAGTCGCTGCCAGGAGATACCCCCGCTGGTGGGAGATACCTGGTTCTGGAGAAATCCCGCTAGTCGACGGTAGGTTGGCGCCGGATCTCGCCATGCAGCGGGGAAAAGATCACCGCCACCTCCCGATGAAAAAAACCATCGACTAGCAGGGTTACCCCCAACCAGCGAGGCACCGCCCCAGCTGGGACACGCTCTAAGCTCCCGACCGATCTCCTGGCAAGTGTGGTAGTGTAGTGCATGTTTGTGTAAGTGTGTGTGTAAGAGGAGAGGATAGGACAAGGAAGAGGAAGGAAAGGTCGCGCGCGGTCCGTGGCCCGTATGTTAGGGTACTTCTCCGGGATTCGCCTGGTGTTGCTCAGAGAAAGCACGGAAATCTACCGACCAGAGCAGCCGGCCGCTAGAATCCTCCTCCAGACAGCGACTGATTTCGACCTAATTGACAGCCTAGGACTTCCCGCTCAGAGGGACTGCGGTGGCATGAGTTGATGCACTGAGCCATCTCTCCCGGTCATATCGCTCTTGCGTCTTAGGCGCACACTACATCCTCTGGCGTTTTTTTTCGGTGCCTTTCCCTTTCGTCCCTTCTATTTTATGCGAGAAGGAATGCACAACCAGCGACGCCACGTCTGGTAATTTCCTCCACTAACAACTGCGTCACCTGTTTCGGGTTGGCAGTTTTCTTGTTTGACCTTCAGATTCCTCTCCGATGGCCTCCGATCGCTTCGCGGGAGAATCAATTCAATGCTGCTTTTAGTTTCCTTCTTCACCTATTGCTTTGAATTGCACGTGTATTGCGGATTTCCGTGTTCACGATGTATTACTAGACTTAACAAGGAATTCTTGGATGCGTACCTATCGTCTCCCACGATCTGGGAGAAAGGAAGAAGAAAAGATGGAGATGACTAGGCGTGGAGGTCACGGATTCTATACTGAGATCTTTCCCGACTTCGACATTATGTACTGTGGACTAGAAACCTCCATTTTATAAATCTCACGTCTCGATCCTCATTCTAATTGTGTTCAAATTATACTTTCGTCTGATTTTTAAACCATAATCGTCAGCAAACGAAACGTACACTATGTGATCTAAAGTATCCGGACACGGAGGCGGTGGTGTTATGGTGTGGTCGTGTTTTTCATGGAGGGGGTTTGCACCCTTTGTTGTTTTGCTTGGCACTAACACGGCACAGGCCTACGTTGATGTTTCAAACACCTTGTTTCCCACTATTGAAGAGCAATTCGAGGATGGCGATTGCATCTTTCAACAAGATCGAGTACCTGGTCATACTTCGCGGCCTGTGGCGGAGTACGTACACGACAATAACATCCCTGTCATGGACTGGCCTGCACAGAGTCCTGACTTGAATCTTATGGAATACCTTTATGATGTTTGGGAACGCCGACTTCGTGCCAGGCCTCACCGACCACCATTGATACCACTCCTCAGTGCAGCACTCCGTGAAGAATGGGCTGCCATTCCCAAGAAACCTTCCAGCACCTGATTCAAAGTATGCCTTCGAGAGTGGAAGCTGTCTGTCATCAAGGCTGCGGTTGGGCCAACACCCTATTGAATTCCAGCATTACCATTGGAAGGCGCGACGAGCTGGTAAGTCATTGTCAGCCACGTGTCCGGATACTTTTGATCACGTAGCGTATGTGATGTACCCCGTTTTTACTTTCCCATATACGTATGCATGTATACACGGAATAATATACGTAGTATACAGAAAGTTATGTAATGCTGCATATAAAGTATATATCATTTTATAATCGATTAATCGATTACATATATAACGCTATGTAATCTATTTCGTGATTTGAACGTAAATACACGTTTTGGGGTCCCGTGATACCAAAAAGTGGTTATTTCAAATCGCCAGTCTGCCCGTCTGCCCGATTGCCCGTCTGTCCGTCTGTCTGTTAGCCCGTCTGTCGGTCTGCTCATCTGTCGTTCTGCCCGTATGCCCGTCTGCCCGACTGCCCGTCTGTCGGTCTGTCCGTCTGTTCGTTAGCCCGTCTGTCGGTCTGCCCGTCTGTCCGTTTTCCGGTGTCTGCGACCAACGCTAGTGCCTCTTTTCCCAGCAAAGTGAATTCACGTGTTTGTCAGGGGCGGGCGGTGTTCGTCCAGTGGCCGTCGCTGCCCTTCCCCGGGCGTGCGCCTTGCGTCCCCGATGCGTCCGCGCCGCGCCGCCAGCCGAATGACGAGCGCCCTGAGGCTGCGCAGGGGACGGGACGGCGCCTTCCCTCGCAAGGCCGTGGCCGCGCTTGCTGTCTCCTCAGCGGAAACGGCCGTCTTTTAGGGCAGCTTTGTCAAGGGCGATGCCACGAGCGGGAGTCCGTGGCACGAGGGCCACCACGAAATCGCCCCTCCACGCAGGTCATCACCCCCCCCACCAGAGACAACGCCATCACTATTGTAAAACTGTGGGGTTACTAATAGTTTCCTCTCCCGACGCTAGTTTTTTTTAATTACTTCTGCACAATTTACAATCTGTTCTTGTTATTAGAACAATAAGTAAATGGTGTCCAATAAATACATTTCTGACGTCAATTTTGTGACATTGAAAATTTCATTTAAGAAATCGGTATGGCAAATCTAAAATATTCTCTCGTTTCGGTCTATATACATGTTCATGGTTGTCTAGCAGGTTTGTTGAAAGGTAATTTGGATGCTCGTACAATCTCTTCTGGTAAGCTTGGCTCTTCGCGGTGATAATTTCTTCCAGCGGGATGATGTCGAGGTCTCTGTATATCATCTTGTTTGTCACGTACCAAGGTGCGTTGCATAGTTTTCTTAATGTTATAGCTTCGAATCTTTTTAGATCTTCCAGATTCGATTTACTGGAAGAGCCCCACAATGTTGGTGTCGCGAGTCCCATGGCGCGCCGACGGGGCCACCCGTAAGGACGAAACACGGCAGGCGGACGTGCACATGGGCGCCCGATCGCACTTGCGAGCGGGAACGGAACGTCACCGCCTCAACATGCACTACACTGACGGGACTGATACGACGCGCCCGGCAACACAAAATAATCCATCACTCAATAAATGAAGTTCGTTTGGGGTGGGGGAACTGTCAGCAACTCCCCGACGGCCTGCAGAGACCTGGTTGCTTTATTAATGATTCCGCGCGAGTCTGAATCCCAAAATGGGCCGGTTGAATAATTTGATGAACGGGCTATAATTATATTGATGTGTTACGAATGATGATGGATTAGTACAGCAGGGAAAGAAAGGGGAACAGGGAAACCCGTGAACTCCCCACGTGGAACCCGCGTAGTCCATGTCATGTGTTCCAAATAGACGAGCCCGGATCTGACCCACGGGCTCGCCGCTTCGGAGCGGAGCACGGCCTAAGAAATACAGGGTGCCCGGGGAGGAAACGTCGAAACTTCCAAAATAAGCTCTTAAGACAATTCTAAGCATATTTTGTCTAATAAACTACGTGGATATTCCGAATTGTTGAGCCGCAATGAGCACTCGAAAGTTGGTTTGAAAAAAATATTTCTAGGCAAAAATTTGCATTATGGAAGCATAGTTACACTCCAGAAACATGTAATTTTTTATTATTTGCAAAAGAAATTAACGTATTTGTTCAGAAAGAAAAATTAAGCGAGAAATAAGAAAGCACCCAATTTACACAATTCGACTGCTTTTTTATTCCTCGCATAATCTTTCTGTCCGGGGAGGAAACGTCGAAACTTCGAGAATAATCTCTTAAGACAATTCTAAGCATATTTGGAGGAGATAGAAACCGCGGCCACGTCTTTGCAAGTGAAGGCGCAGTCCCGTCTCAGAAAAATTACGCGAGAAATAAAAATGCAGTCGAATTGTGTAAATTGGGTGCTTTTTAATTTCTCGCTTATTTTTTCTTTCTGAACAAATATATTCATTTCTTTTGTAAATAATAAACAATTTATATGTTTCTGAAGTGTTTCTACGCTCCTATAATGCAAAGTTTTGCCTAGAAATCAGTTTTTGAAACCAACGTTTGAGTGCTAATAGCGGCTCAACCATTCGGAATATCCACATAGTTTATAAGAGAAAAAATGCTTAGAATTGTCGTAAAAGCCTATTTTCGAAGTTTCGACGCTTCCTCCCCGGACACCTGTATGTCTTCCACCGCGGGGCGGCGGCCGGCGCTCCGCGGCCGCTCCCGCGCCGGACGCCCAACTTGGCGCCGCCGTTCCGCCATCTCGCCGCAGGGCGCGTTGCTCAACCGCGGAGGCGCTCGCTCGCTTGTTGCGCGCCGCGTTTTGCCCTCCGCGGCTCGCCTGCGAACCGCGCCGCGCCGCGCCACGCCGCGGTCATGGTGGAAGATATATAGGTGTGCTCACTCCCAGTCTAAAACTGAAGCTTATGTGAGGCTAGTTCTCACAATTCTCGCATAGAAGCGCTGCGATCTTTGGGTCTCATTTGGGCAAGGTCGTGATCCATTCGACAGCTCTGTGGCCAGCTAGTTTCTAATTTCAAGTCAGCGATTTGTCGCTTCGCGATGGAATTGGTAAAGTCTAAAGCGAACAGTTACGAAAATGGCTAGGAAATGTTTTGTAAAACTGTGTAAGATCAACAGTTTAAGATGTCATCTTAAGATGTATATTTTACGCCGTGACCCAAACCGATCGTGCGCACCGTACGAACAAGCGAGTAACTAGCCTCAAACTGGCTTCAGAAAATTTGGCCCAAAGGCGTCTAGTTGACACACCTATATACCTTACACCGTGCCGCGGTGCAGCATGATTTACGATGGGCGAACGGATCTATCCAACGGCGGCAGCAACGTCGCTGGATCGCTCGCGGTAATGGGAGTGGCTTTTCTGTATTTGCGGCCGCGACTTGAAAGTGCACGCTGCTACCTTTAGTGGAAACGAGAGAAATCGTCCATTGCCTTACGCACTATTGGTTGTGTTTCGTGAGTGTTGTGGTAGCAGGTCAAAGGTGGCATGGAGTTCATGACTCCGATTCAACATTAAAATGCTGTTTTATGTTGATTCGTTTTGTTCCTTGGGGGTTATTAATAGAGAGTGCGACTAGATAAGATCGCTGAGCTCTGCGAAGTTCAGTCAACCTTCGAGAATATTTGCTTGGGTTAGATGTTGAGCCTCTGTTAGTTTCTTGTAAGACGATCCAATGTTTGTACAAATACCATAGGCAAGTCGTATTTGAGCCATTAGGGTAAATAAGGTGATACATCTCTCTTTAGAATAATTATTTTAAATTCAGTTAAGGTATAGCAGCTGTGCTATGCAATAGGAATGAAATTATTGATTAGTATTTTGAAAGCTTGTCGGTTGCTTCTTATATGATCCGAAAACACATGTTAATTATTCATAGATAATTTAGTCCTAATAATTTAATAATAACGAAAACAAGGAATAGTAATGAAAATATTAATACAAAGAATAACATGAAAAAGAGCACAATAGGGATAACAATGAAAAAACACATTTCCATTCGCACTTATATTTGTTTTAAATTTTATTTGATATTCGATATCTTTCCTCTTTCAGTAATGATTTTGTGCATTACTGTAATTACATTGTTGTACTTTGTATTTTGGAAAATGTACTTCAACCAGAGCATTGCCATATAAGATATATTTGTCAGATGACTAAATATTCTTCATGTATTGGTGTTGGGTCCAAACGTTTTGATGAAGTAATGTTGCAAAGTAATTTTGATGAAGTAATGTTGCACTTCAAAAGTCTTATGCAATGTAACTTTTCTCCATACAGTCTGTGTCGAAATCTTAATGTATGTAAATAATGCATTATAAGTGGCACCAATGAAGAACTTTTCTGGGAGAATTTAATAGGAATCCATCAAAATGTTATGTAATTGCTTTTAATTAAGCCGTAGAAAACAGCCAGTTCATCTTCTAGAGATAAGATCGGGTCTTTGATTGGAAATCTATTATATTCAATTTATTGAAAATGTTGGTTATTTCATGTAGTTACCGAATTGCTAATACTTCAAAAAATATAATGAACAATTACGTTTCATTGCTATATAATAAACTCAACTCAAACTTCTCTTATACTATGAATTAATTCTTTGCTTAAAGCAAATCATGTATACATTTTACTAAACGACTTTTTTATTGTCAATCGTTCTATCCTGCATATTCAAAATATCGGGGCACTGCATTAGATGTAGTATGAATGATGATCGAGGACAAACAATACTATCTAGCCTATGTAATCAAACTTTTCATCACTCGAAGTGTGAATAATTTCTAGAATTGAGGATCTATCGATGGATATTTCTCATCTAACTCTTCGTGAGGGATCTCCTGTTCATGTCATGAACGTTCCTATTGCTAATAGTTTTCCACTTTACAGAGACAAAAAAATGTGAAACTGCACGAGAAACTAAAATGCAGCGTAATAGGTCCGCAGCGGCGGAGGAAGAGGGCCTCCCAGCGTGCGCATGGAGGGGCCAGGAACGCTGCGAGCGGGTGACCGCAGGCGCAGGCTCGAAAATAGGAATTTTCGCAAGATCCAGATTTAAAAATCCCAAATACGTGTGTGCTTTGTAATAACACGGCAGCTTAATAGGTTAATTACACGAGCATAATGAGAAAATTAATGAAAATTGTGAAGCTATGTGAAGAGAATTACACGGCCATAAATTGTGTTTATTTAAATGGAGTGTGTGCGCATGTTATTACGCTAACAAGGCGGAGGGGGTCGGCGGCGCACCCGATCCGCCCCTCCCTCTCCCCCCTCCTGCCCCCTCCCCTCTCCCCCTCCCTTCCCGATAATCCCTCCCCACCGCCGTCATCGCCTCCACCACCCACTCTCGCGCAGCTACGTCCCGGTTCGCCCTCTCATTGCAGGCGCAGGTCTTCTCGCTGGGAAGTTCTTGGAATGGAAGCAATTGCGGTCTACGCAGTAATCTGATTTCTAAAGGAGATCGTTTCAGTTTAAATCGTTCGAGTAGTAATGTTACCCGTGTGGTACAGTGTTCCTTAAGCAAAAGTTCCAGGTTCGAGTCGAGCATGAGCACTCATGTCTTTTTGAGCTTGTTGAATGAAATACAGTTTAAAGCCATTGTACTTATCATTAGTGCTATTCATCTTCACTGAGTGGCGGAGTCAAGAGGTTTGTCGTCCAATAGATGACCTAATGTTGCATGAGAAATGAGATTCGATTGGGTTCGCGTTTGATTGGAAATGCTGAAGCACAGTAGTGAAGTAATCAATGTGATCGCATTACAAATCCACTTCTAGTCGTAGTAATCCATTTGTCGTCACCGTTCAACGGCGGGAAAGACTATTAAAGAAAATTAGAAGAGAAATCGGATTCACCTTCATGATTGTACTCATACTCCCTCAGTGCACATATTATTTCACATTCCTCACTGACACGTTTGCCTTCATTTTACTTGAACGAACACATGAAATAAACAAAAAAATTTTTGTACGATCATGAATATTTGACATTTTGTCGTTTCCTGATTCCGAATGAGTTTAACCACCCCTCTACCAGTCCACCTGATCAATTTTACGATGGGTTGGGTTTGATTGATTGATGCTTCCGGGCACGTCAACTATAGTCATTAGTCCCGTTAGAGTAGTTAGATGAGTTAGAGTAGAATGCTTTATTCCGCGCAGTTTTACCGGGAGAGATGGCTCAGTGCACCAACTGATGTCACTGCACTCCCTCTGACCGCGAGGTCCTAGGTTCGAGGTGCAGGATTTTCGACACTACTTTGTCAGAATTCTCCTCCAGACAGCGACTGAATTCAACCTAGCTGACAGTCTGCTGCTCTGATCGGTTGTTTTCCGTGGTTTCTCAGATCAACACACGGCGAATGCCGGAGCAGTACCGTAACAAACGGGCCACGGACCGCGCGCATTCTTTCCTTCCTCTTCCTTGCCCTACCCTCTCCTGTTACACACACTCTTCCACTGGCATGCACTACACTACCACACATGCCGGGAGACCGGTCGGGAGCTTAGAGCTCTTCCCGGCTAGGGCGGTGCCCCGCTTGTGAAAGTTCCCTGGTTGGGGGAAACCCCGCTAGTCGACGGTAGGTCGGCGCCAGATCTCGCCATCCAACGGGGAAACGATCACCGCCACCTCCCGAGGAAAACCACGCACTACACTTACGGGACTAATGGCCTAAGTATTGACGCGCCCGGAGTCACGAACAGTCAATCAACCCCGGCAGTTGTCCTCCCCCCTCCTGCCTGGTGGGATCCTTCCCCGACCTGCTTGTTGGCTTGCGGGGATTTCCCCGCCAGATGCGTCCCCCAGCGCGGCACCGCCCCGCCAGCACAAGCTCTAGGCTCCTGACACGTGTCGTAGTGCATTGCTCCTCAGTGGTGTGGAAATATGAGGAGTGGATAGGTCAGGGAAGAGGAAGGAAAGATCGCGAACGATGTGTGGCTCGTTTGTTGGGATACTTCTCCGGCATTCGTATGGTATTGATCGGGAAACCACGGAAAACTACCGATGAGAGCAGTCGGGACTAGAATTCTTCTCCAGTCAGCGGTTGAAATCGACCTATCTAGATATCCGACACTGTAGGCACTCGAACCCTAAGACTTTCCTAACAGTCTCTCCAGAGTCAGTAAATGTCAGCTACTCAGCCGGTACCAACTGTGGCACCATCATTGCTTTTTAGAATTACACTTTCTCTCAAAAGTACTTTGTCTTTCAAATTTCACACTGGGCTTCCAGCATGATTGTCAGATAGTGTGCTTTTTAGGAGAATAATCATATTAGCAGATCCATAATACAGTGTTTCCAAAACGCATTAAAATTATTTTTAATTCTGTATTTTGAAAGCATTGACTGAATAACCTACAATGTAGAACCTCTGATGAAATGTGGAAATTCAACCCAATACATTTTACCGAGAGGTTATCCGAGTTGTCTATTCGTAGACACGAGTGAATGTGCGACATTTGGACCGCCACGCAGCGCGGCTGGTCGCCGTTTCCCACGCCACGCGAGCGTGCGTGTCCGGGAGCGCGCGTGCGCGTGCGTGGGTGGTGCGCGTCGCGACCTTCGCGTGCGCCGTCTTCCGCCTGCGCCCTCAATCCTCCCTCCGTCTTCCGGTCTCCAAACTCCGCCACCCACCTCCAGCCCATCTACCTCCCACCCTGGGCCTCCAGCTTCCGTCCTCCATCGTCCGTTCTCAACCCTCCACTCGCCGCCCCTCCCCTCAATCCTCCTCCCTCCTCCCCCGCCATCATCCCTCTGCCCTCTGGCATCCTCCGCCGCCCCTTCCTCCCTCCTCCGTCCTCCTCCCTCCGCTCAGCAGCCTTCGCCCTCCTCCCTTCGCGGCCATATATATATATATATATATATATATATATATATATATATATATATATATATGTATACACGGGAAAGTAAAATGGTTTATTCGTTCATATATCTTAATGATTATTGTTACCACATTTGGCACATTTCTATTTTTATGGCTATTAATTTCGCAATTATCATCGTGTTTCTTGAATTATAGACCACATAAACGATATTAAATTCTTCAAAAGTAATACATAACTGCAAACAATGTGAGATTTTAACGAGAAGCCGCATGAAAATACAAATTGAGTTAAGAGTTGCTTCATGTATATACGCTATATTACAGATCAGAGGAAACTGAGCTCGAAATGGGAGGATAATTAAAATGACAGCATCCAATACGAACGGAGAATAACTCGCCAAAAGAAGCGAACCGGGGGCGCGTGGGGCGAGTAGGCCACCAAAGGAGGTGACTGCGTTCGCGGGCGGACGCCAGCAACGAGGCAGGTGGTTTTATCGCAGCGCAGTCGCCGCAAACGATGGACTCGGCGCCCCACTGCACACGCGAGGCCCAAACACTATCCAATATCTCACTGCGCCACCGGCATTCCGACAGCGCGGCAACGGCGATACGCCTGGGGCGAGAAGAAAAGCCCGCAAAACCTTAGTCCTCGCGTCGACTGCTGTTCGCGGACCCGCGCTCAACTGCGACTCCACCACGTCGTCTACCAGCCCTTTCGTCCGACCGGGAGAGATGGCTCAGTGCATCAACCTGATGTCACTGCAGTCCCTCTGACCGGGAGGTCCTCGGACTCCACTCTTCACGGTAGAAGCATCTTCTACATTAGGGAAAGAGCTACGTCGAATTCAGTCGCTGTCTGGAGGAGAATTCTAGCGGCCGGCTGTTCTGATTGGTAGTTTTCCGTGGTTTCTCCGATCAACACCAGGCGATTGCCGGAGCAGTATCCTAACAAACGGGCCACGGACCGCGCGCGATCTTTCCTTCCTCTTCCTTCTATCCTCTCCTCTTACATACACACACTAACATGCACTACATTACCACACATGCCGGAAGACCGGTCGGGAACTTACAGCTACTCCCGGCTGGGACGGTGCCCCACTGGTGGGAGATACCTGGATGAGGGAAAGCTCCGCTAGCCGACGGTAGGTTGGTGCCGGATCTCTCCATTCAGCGGGGAATCACCACCACCTCCCGAGGAAAAACACGCACTACACTTATGGGACTGGAGCTTTGTAGTTGACGCGCCCGGGAACACGAACAATCAATCAATCAACCTGTCGTCCTACCGCCGTTTCTTGTCATTCGTCTGCAGTCCCGATCTCCCCCGCCACCAGCCATTCGTTCTTCCTATTATCATGGCTGCGTTTTAGTAGTTCGTTTTCAGTGTTTCTTGTCAACTGCTACGATCCTAATATAGTAAGTGTAGTACGCGCTGTATCCCGGGCTATTGAGGTCTTCCTCCTCGCTGGGAAGCGAGATCTGACGTCTGGGAGATGGAAAAAAAAGCAAAGCCTCAACAAAGCTTCAGACCTTGCGTCGACTTCCCCAGCGATGAGTCTCATCCCTCCGCCAAGTCTCCTGCTACGAGGGTTGTCCGTAAAATAAGGTTCCCAATAATTTTTCACAATGAAAACCATATTTATTTGCTTTGAAATATACATTTTTGGAAAGTTTAGAGTTTTTCCTATTTTGTGACACAATCGCCGTTGAGGTCGATGCATTTTTGCATGGGGTATGTTTATTCTTTTATGTTTATCCTTCTTTATGTCCGAGCCATCGAACTCTCCCGCCGCGCCGCGAAGGCAGCTTGGCACCTCTTCTTTCAGCTCCTCTCCGATTCTGAATTGAGTCCCACCCATGCGTTTCTTCTTTCAATAAAAATATAATTAAAAAAATTCAAATTCAATAAAAAGATGGTAATCATTTGGGGGGCGGGCTGAGGGGTATCCGGGCTGTAGGGCGAGTGTGTGACAATATCCCATGCAAATTGTTTGAGAAGATCGGTTGTTACACGGGCGAAATTCGCGGGCCGCTTCAACACGTTACCGTTTATGGGCTTCCGTAAGCATTCTTCGGATCCACCTTGCACAAAACTTGGTATACCCTAAATGGTCTGTCAAAATTTTGTCAGTGGTAGTCTTGCTGACACCAGGGATCAACTTGCAGAGTTCTCGAACCGTCACGCATCGATCTTTCAACGTTTCTTCTTCCACTTTCTCAGCCGTTTCGACCGAAATCGACGGCCGTCCCAAACGCTATTCGTCATGGACATCTGTACCCCCGTCTCTGAACTCTCTGCATCATTTGCGCACGTGTTGTATGCTAATACACTTTTCTCCATAGGCTTCACACATTTGGGAATGGATATCTCCTGGCGCAGTGCTTTTTGCCCCCAAAAAACGATTTGCAGAGCGTGATTCGCACCTATCTGGCGAAGCAAGCGAGAGCTCTCTCTAAAGGCTGCTCAGCCAAGAATGAATTTCGCAGACATTTCGCGGGGGTGGGGATTGGGAGAGGCAGAACCAAGCTACTAGCCAGTGTTGCCATATCTCATCAGTATTGCCGAATCGTGACTGCAGAGTCTTGGGAACCTTATTTTACGGACAACCTTCGTACAATTGGCCAAACCCGCCGAACTCCCGTCAACTCGAGGGAAACGACATCAATACCGATGTTTAGAAAACGAATGTTTTCATAGAAACATCGATTTTTTAAATATATTGAAGTCCTAACTGTAGCGCCATCGTATGATAGGTCGACATTTCCCTTGTTAATTACAAGTGCAGATATCATCCACCTCCAACCATCAAGTAGTCACTACTTTTGCCAGCCTTTGTTTGGCGACATACACTGCGAAGCATGCTCCGCCGCCCCTAATCCATCTCTACAATGAAGGCCGATGATCCTCCACAAAGTCATCGCCATCTGTCCGTCTCTCCCTGACAGCTTATGTTCTAAGAACGTCTCGTGGCCTTTTTTTGACATCCGTATATCTCTGCCATTGCTTGGCATAAGAACCCATATTGTTTTATGTTTACTCCAAAGTAAATATACATCTTTAAATGTCGGTTACTTCTGTTGCTCATAAAATGTTGTGTAAATGTCATTTTATTTTAAATTAATGTTCGAATTAAGAATTTTCTGCCCACAGATATAAATCGTAAAGAAAATCTGGGAGCTTAATCTGACTCATTGGATATTTTAACAAAACGGTCTTTACGAATAAAAATGAGAATATCCAATATGTTACTGTGTTACGGTAGAATATTTTATTTCTTGTTCTCGAACAGTGTGCTTTCCACTTCTTAGAAAAGCATTATGTGTGATTTTGTTCGAAAGCATTTTTGCTGCTGCAGGCCTCTAGTATTAATTCATTTGCGGGTGGATGTGGCGTCATCATATCTCTCGAGCCAAGAAACATTGTTACAAAGACAAAAGCATCCCGATAAGCCCCAGTCAGTGACACGTTAGCATCGAATGCAAGGAGATAACAATGCAAAACAGGTGAATGGCAAAAAAAACAACTGATGCAATGAAGTTTAAATATGAACAAATCCAAGATATTTTTTTGTAATTCAATATGAATTTTTAGGTTTTCTCCCACCTCTCCATAGACATACTCATTTTTCTATTCATTGAAAATTGGGGATCGGGCTGAACGGCACACATAATAATTGTACCCCGACGATAACAATATCTCGTCCTTCAGAATCGTCCAAAGTGTCAGCGAAGAAAAAGCGGCCTCTGAAAGCCTATTTTTTTCAGTTGGAACTGGCCTAAGGAAAAATTCTCAAATTTCTGGGTTACTAGTTGATGGGGTTTTCAGTCAAATATCCTTTCGATATTATTTATACCGGATTAACAGAACAGACATAAAAGTTGTCCTTCGTCACGGATTTCCCGTGTGTGCGCGAAGTGTGAGAATGTTTTCAAGTGGGGTGCACCAAGAAACCTACCCCTGGACTTGTGTTCTTCGTCCAATTACATCAGTTCGTTAAATGTACGAACATATAAAGACTACTTATTATGAATTGGAAAGGAAAATTAAAGTGAGATGTGTGATGATAATTTTGACTTTCTCGTAAACGTTCGTATGTACAATAGTGTTGAGAGTAATGTAATAGAGCAAAAAATCCATTTCGAGGATTGGGGAGATGCTTGTTTTGCGATCCCCTGACATTCAAAGGGTGCTTTTCAAAACGTCCGGCTGTCCATCCTTCGGTCCAAAAATAGGTCCATCCGCCTCCGTGAAGCTGCAAACCCACTTTTCAGAAATTCAAAATCAACTAGCATAGAGTTGTCTACTATGCACTCATTTTGTACCACAATAAAAAATGGTGTACTCAAATACTAACAATTAAAACCAGTGATGCTGCAACAGCACATACTTTCTAGCGTTATTGGAAACAGCTACGTAGGATTGAAATTTTGCACTTTCTGCGCTTCTAACATTTCAACTATTATTTGAAAACGTCAAATTCAACAAAGAAGCGAACAACTCAAAGTTTTCATCGCAGCGTTGCCAAAACTATATGAATTCTACAACTGCATAAAAATATAATACTAAAGTTTTTTAAACTTGAATTGGAATAATAAGTCTGATACCATACAGCTATGTCAAATCACAACAATGACGCGTAATTTGCGAAAGTGAAACGGAATTTCATTGTTGCATTCCACGCATTGTCGATACTCCCTTAAAGAGCAAGCAATTTTTATTTCAAATATTTAAAAATAAATGATTTCTAAAAGATTAATGCGTAAATGTATAACAAAAGGTCGAATGTAGGAAACGAACAAAGAAATAATACACAAAATTGCAAATTCTTATTTACGACTTACCCGGCTGTCTGAAGCGCAGTAAATTTGCAGCGAGCTATTATGTTTTGTCAAAATTATAAAGAAAAACGACTTGTATTTTCAAAAAATAAAGCATGACCTTATTTGAACACATAGTTTTGATAAATACATTTCATTGAGAAAACCAGTTGCCATCTATCGCCACCCAAAGTACATTTTTTGTCATTTTCTTAATTTTTCGGTTTCCTAATAGTAGAATGGAAATATTAATTTTAGAATAATAAAAAACACAATATCTCAAAAATTTTCTGTGAAAAAGAGCTTCAAATTTCGCGATTTTAGTAGCCCTTAAACACCATTTTCTTAAAAACGGCTCCGAATTTTTCAAAGAAAATTAACATTTTGGACGAGGTTTTTGTGTTCTTGAATATTCTAAAATTAATATTTTCGTTCTTCCATTAGGAAACAGAAAAATTAAGAAAATGTCAAAAAAATATACTTTGGGCGGCGAGATGGCGGCTGGCACGAGTATGTGGCAATTCCGAATAGCTAGCCCAGACCCAAGGAAATAGAAAACTAACACCGGAAAGTCTGTGCCATCTGAAGCACCAATAGTTCGGCCCGGCAACGAATTTTTTTCTGCCGAAAATTCGCCATTTTTTCGCGCAGCATTACATAACGTTCCCTATTCTACGTATAAACGTACGTATACGGGAAAGTAAAAAATCATAAGACCTCTGCTACTGTACGCCTGCTCAATATGGATTAACGTCTTCCAAACCAACATTAAAAAAATTCAAGTAATTCAGAATCAGTTCCTTAGAACAATAGCCAACACCCCATGGTTCGTTTCCAACCTCCAACTCCAAAAGGAATTCAATCCCGAACCTTTATCACAGCACATTACTTGTCTTTCCACAAACTTTTACTGCAGCTTAACTTAAATTCCCTCCCTGGTGCCTTTCAGACTCGGTAAAAATCCTATCCATCAGACCAGAATTAAAAAGAAATACCCATATCACTCATTTCTGTTTTCTGGAACCTGTTTAGAGGACCTATACAAAAACCCTCTCCCATTTGTAATTGTTGCAAGTTTATTGTAAGTTTATTATAAGTCAGTTAATAAGACATCAATACATATGTAGAGTTATTAAATAGCTAATCTACGTATTAATCGTGCAACTTTTCTTGACCGATGGTTTGGAGAAATGCGAGTAATAATTACGACATTGGCATTACTTCATAAAATGTAGTGGCCAATCTCGGGAATATCAGACTTCGCAACTTCCTCGATAATTTGAGTTATAATTTTTCAGGACTTCCAGATATCTCCTGTGATGGATCTGGATCTGCTGGGGCCATTTTTTTAGATTTTGTTCAGAAAAATACGACCAGGAGTTCTCAGTCTCAATAGTAAATAGATTTTATAACGCGCCAATGAAGTTGAGTTTGGAATGTTGTCATCAGTGCTCGCTGCGAGCTTTTGCCTTCAACTGTTTATTGTTCAAGGGAGGGGGAAGCAAGGCCATCGGTCAAGAAAAGTTGCGCGGGGAATACACATCATCAGATATCAACAAATTGAAGAAGAAAAAAAAAACAACAGAGTGTTGGAAGACGTACTGGCAGAAGGCCTTGCTGGAAGCATTGGCAGAGTGTGTCGGCGGGCGGGGCCTGGCGGCGGGCGTTCGTGCTGTATCGCCCCGACGCGCCTCTTTTCAGCGGTTGATGTTGAGCGTTTTCTCGAAGGCGTGGGAGGGAGGAATTTGATGGCGCGCTGCGTCGGTCGCCTGCGGCTCTTCTGCGAAGCGCCTGAAGCAATGTTCCCGATGGGGCGAGATAAGCAGCACCCGCGCGGCTTACAATGACCCCTGCGCTGGTCACGTGCAGCGCGCGGCGCTCCGTGCTTGTCAAGTTCTTCCGGTCATTACGGACGTATTAAATGATCACGCAAGCAGCTGGAAGGTGCAAGCCGTGTATTGTCTTCGGTTTGTTGATTGTTGCTCGTCTGTTTGCATTTCGTTTGTTTTTAAATAGTTTGCTAAGAATATTAAATCCCACCCTCTTATCACTAATACTTGAATTTGCTACAATGTAATTAAATGAAATAAACTTTACTGAATGTGCGATTTTGATCTCGTTCTTTAATGGAACTTTGAAGTGACGTAAAATTCGACATTAAGAAGGATAAAAATGAATCTGTTTTATTGTGAAATCTCGATAACTGTAGACAGATAGCCAAATATTTCAATATTAAGAAGTTTAAAATGAAATGTACGCCCTCTATGACATCAGCGTTGTTAGCTGCGATCATTAAGATAACGTGTGACGATTGAGAACGCTGACTGAAAGTTTGGGGTTGATACCATTCTGGTGACGAAAATTTGCCCGAGTTTGCGTGTGGTTGCTGATTAGATTCCTTGGCAGAAAGAACCACTTTCTACTACATACGTTTTTAATCTGCAACAAAGAAACTTAAAGAAAAATCAAATTCAAATAGATGTATAACAATATTGACTACTTCTCAGGAGAGCAAAAAAAATGTTAACTAGAAAATACGTCATTTTGAAATTTCCTTAAAATTTATTTACAACCATTTGATAAAACAAGGCAATTTTTCACGGAATGAATAGAATAAAATTCAACAAAAAATGAAATCAAAAGTACAAAACTAACTTGCATACTTTGCATACATGGTGTCGATTTTACATCTTCACGATTGTTTATAGTAGCCATGTAGAGCTAATGCTTTTATTGTTATTATTGCCTTTATTGTTATTATATTATTATTGTTTTAAAATTAATTTAATATGTAAATTGTAGTGTTCTGCCACCACGTTGTAAACCTACCTACAAAAATGATAAGTATCTATCTAAACAGAGCCCCTAGTATAATTCTAAAGAACGTGTAACAAGTACTGTACCACAGCTTCTGGGTTGATGGCCCCCAACTCGATCAAATTTTCGTCCAGTTTCCCTGATCCTTTGAGCAAATGCTGAGATGGTTCCTTGTTTTGCTTCTGGACATAAATGTAACTTCATTATTTGTGCACGTCTTCTGAATTTCATTGGGAAATATAGTTATTCAAATTATCGTTTTCCATATTGTCGCGGCAAAAAGTATTATTTTTCATGAAGAACACGATGAGGGTTAAGGGCACAAATTAATAGTTAATTTACCTTTGAAAATATATTTTATTATACAGGAGCGAATATTTTGTTAACAAAACGCTCTTTTTTCTGCATTCAAAATTCGACTAGAAAATGGTTTAGGAAAGAGATCACAGATTTATGAAAACGTGCACAAATTTCACTTCTCCCCTTTCACTTCTCTCACACACAGTTTTAAACTGTTTTTGACGTAAATAAATAAAAAATAATAAATAAAAAACCATTACATTTCCCAAGCACAGACGTGAACGACGTGGGTGTTCCAGGGCTGCGTCGCGCATCGCGGGTGCAAAAGTCGCGGGCGCGAGAGGGGAAAGGGCGTGACGCGCGTTGAAACAACTGTCGATGGCGCCGTCGCCGCCCGTGACAGGCGCGCGGCCGCGGGCGACGCCGCCCGGGGCGGCTGGCCGCCGCTCGTCGGGTCGCGCGGCCGAGCGGGCGGCCGGCGGCGGCGCTGGCTCCGACGCCGCCCCGGGCGAGCGCCGCCCCGCCCCATCGCCCCCCGCGGCGCTCGCGGCTCGCCTCTCGCGGCGACGCGGCGCGCGCACCGGCGGAGGTGGCTCAGGGCGTCGCTGCTCTGCCTCTGACCGGGAGCTCCTGGGGCAGTGTTGTCAAGGTAGATGACACGAGAGGGACTCCGTGGCACGACGAAATCGCCCCTCCAGACAGTTCGTCACCCCGCCGCAATAGTCAACGCCATCCCTATTGTAAAACGGTGGGATTACTATTAATTTCCTCTCCCGACGCTAGTGACGCAGAGAAGCTCGTGGCTTGCTACGCTACCACGACGCGTGCCACTGACACCAATAGAAGTCCTTGACACCAATGCACTATAGCAGTGTTGTCAAGGTCGATGCCAGGAGCGGGACTCCGTGGTACGAGTGCCACGACGAAATTGCCTCTTCACGGAGTTCGTCTCCCCGCCGCAAGAGACAACGCCATCCCTATTGTAAAACGGCGGGTTTACTACTAATAGTCCCGACGCTAGTTGCGCAGAGAAGCTCGTGGCATACACGATGCCGCGAGGCGTGCCACTGCCGCCAGTAGCAGACGTTGTAGTACTGTACGCCGCCAGTAGCACTGTCCTAGGGTTACATTCCCCACGGTGGCAGGCAGGATTTTCGACACTACACTGCGATTTTTCTAACTTTGCCCCTCAAGGCACGATGGAATATGTCACGGTATTTCGCGACGTTCTCCGTAGTGCCGCTAGGTATCGCATGCTTGCGACCGTATCAAGCAGTGATTGCGTTCATGCTACATCGAGCGGTACAACGCAGACGGCAAATGTCATGTGATATTCCATCGTGGCCATAGGGGCTTGCGGCGCAGAGATATAAAAATTTCACTATACGTAGCTTGTCAGCTAGGTCGAATTCAGTCGCTGTCAGGAGGAGAATTCTAGCATCCGGCTGCTCTAATCGGTTGTTTTCCTTAGTTTCTTCGAACAACACCAAGCGAATGCCGGAGCAGTACCCTCACAAACAGGGCACGGACCGCGCGCGACCTTTCCTTCCTCTTCCTTGTCCTATCCTCTCCTCTTACACACACACTTACTCTAACATGCACTACACTACCACACATGCCGGGAGACCAGTGGGGAGGGTAGAGCTCGTCCCGGGCGGGGCAGTGTCCCGCTGGGACGAAAGCTCGTCCTTCGATGGGGAAAACCCCGCAAGCCGCTGAGTAGGTCGAAGCTCCGGAGCTCGCCATCCAGCGGGGCAAAATCACCGCCACCTCCGAAACAAAACATGCCATACACTTACGGGACAGATTGCCCAGGAGCAGACGGCTTGCTTTCCACCGCTCGGTGCCATCTCCGTTCGTAGTTCTCGAGATTGCTCCGTTTTTCATACTTTCCGCCAGACCGTCGTCTCCATAGTCATAACTAGAGACCGGAATGTAACTACATGTTTTATGTAATTATGTTTTTGTCTTTGTTCTTACCGTCCTGAAAATTGTAATCTTGGCAAATCATTGCCCTCCTAACATAATACCCAATTTTTTCGTTACATTTTTTACATATTTAATACTATATTTCATATTTTACAGATTTTGCTGTTTTTACAAAGTATTTTTTATTCTATCAATTGTATTAGATATTTTTATAAAAAGAAGAATTTTCAAAACACTTAGTACTTTTTCGTTCATTTTTTGTGAAATTGAAGTGTGAAACGTATTATTGACACTGCGTTTTGTGACGTGTAACCTTATTTTCCGAGGAAAATTGGCGATCACTGACGTGTAACGTATCAGTGAGAATGTTGCATGCTGCAGTGATTCCTGGTCGTAGTTATCGCCAGTTTGTACGATGGCTTCTATTGCGTCTAGTCTAGCTACTAAACTACGGTCCTGGATTTCAATAGAGAAAGGTTTTACTACTGACGGAAAAGTTGTATGATGCAAAGTGTGTTTTAACTTGTGCTGTCCAAGTGTTTTTTAAAACATTTGTATTCATTTTTAAATTTTTTAGAATATTTTTTATAAATTTAATTTCGTATTATATAAATGGTTTTTTAATTAGAGCATTTTTATTATAACATATTATATCTGATATTATATATTTATTACACATTCTGACTGTTTGCATTACATATTTCATGCATATTGTGACGTTCAATTCTACACATTTTCCGGTCTCTAGTCATAACGCCGTCATTGTTCAACATCGTCGGTTCTATGGCCTCTCGGTACCTATGTGGCGTTTATCGGCTGATTCTCTGATAGGAATTCCGGCGGTGGCGAAATTTCTAAAAAGCCATTGTCCAGAGATTTGTAGTGGCTGTTCTTATAAGTAGTTTTTGGTGCATTCTCCGATCAACTCCAGACGGATGCTGGGGCACTACACTAACAAACGTATCTCTCCCCTTTACACGCACTTCGACACATATATTCACTTCAATATCATCCATGGCGAAAGAGTCCAGCCGGGAATTGTAAGTTTGCCCCGCTGAGGTGGCTACATGGAGGGGAAATCGCCCGGTAAGCGTACGGGCGTGTTTGCGCCTGACTTCTCGTTCCACCGAAAGAGGAGCAGCATCACATCCAGGTAGAGAAAAGTCAATACGTTTTCGAAACTACGAGGGTTGGGGCAGAAGTTATAGCAACTATTTTTTGTATATTTCTAAAAGAAATATTATCGGATCCAAAATTTCATTTATATCTTGAAAGAAATGCTGCAGTAGGGTGTGTTTACATCAACAGATAGATCTTAAAGTGTTTTTATTAGCACAGAGAGCAACTTAAAATCAGTTGTCCGTCTACCGCCGTGCGAGGTGAATGTAACATGTTTCCAGCAGCGCTCTTACTCCAAGATCGCTTGGCACAGCAACGTCCACAAGTGGACACAATTTGTTCTCCAAATCCCGGATAACAATATCCGGTTTGTTTGCAGCTACCGCACGACCACTTTGGATTTACTGATCATACAATATCGTACACAGTTTAACAGATGTCACCGGTTTTGATGAGTGTGCGTACTACTAGGGGCATGTGTTTGGAACATCTAGGGCGATACAGATCCGCCAGTGGAGGTAACTGCACACCCTGTCGTGTCTTTGCAAGAATTCGGTCTTCGCTACAAATGGACAGGTTGAGATATGATCAATGGTTTCTACTTGATCCTGGCAAATGCGACATTTGTCATCTTGGGAAATTTTTAGGACCGCTTTATCATAATGTCGTGTTCTCAAAGCCTGATCTTGGGCAGCTATTGCAAATGCTTCCGGTTCTGGATATATTCTTCCCCCTCTCATCCACATTAATGATAGATCTGCACCTTGTCCATTCTTTTTATATATTGTCCATGAAGTAGCTTGTCTCTACACGATTCCTTCAACATATTTTTTATCCCACTTTTCATATTTAGAAACATCAGAAGTTCATAGTCTGTGTTATTCGTCGTGTCTTGAATAGTTTTCTTTGCACTGCTACAATAACAATACCTCTGTTTCCCTTTCTTCGGTCAGGTTTCATGTCCTGCCTCATTAGAGAGTCATCTTGATGACTGACTACATACTTTCCCATCCCAAATATTGCATTGTGCCAGGCGGCTCCAATTTTTCTGAGGCCTCTTCTTCCTTCCGTGACAGATAAAGTTCTATGTACATCAGCTCGAGGGTGAGCGACATGACATGATAAAAGGTTTTCTTGTTTTTCGATCCATGATGAGAATTCCTTGCTCAGTCCAGTTCACTAGTCCGAAGCTGTCTTCGACTACAGGCATCGTCAAACTACCTTTTGCTGATATTCTATTCTTGCAGTTTAAAGCGGACTGCAGGACAAGTCTCACTCTTCTATAATACTCCCTGCGAATTCTCTCTTTCATTGTGTCATTCAAGATGGTTTCACTTTCTTCAGTGCCCAGATATTTGTAAGTTTTACCTGGGTCAAGATCTTGAATCACAATGTGCGTATCAATTTCATTGTTTTCTGACGTCATTTTGCCTCTCTTTAGGTTGATATTTGCACATTTGTCAAGACCAAACTTCATGCAGATGTCATCAGTGATTTCAGCAATGACAGACGGCATTTGGGAAAGAATCGCTTCATTCTTAGCAAACACTTTAAAATCATCCATGTAAAACACATGTGACACTGGTCTTTCGTCACCATGGAGCTTATACGATTCTTTCCTTCTCCCTCACCTGCCACAGTCCCTTCGGCTAGGCTCACTCATATGGGTCCGGCGAGCAAGGACGGGCACTGTTGGTGGATTCTGCTAGTTTAATCAAGCTCTTCTCCTAAGAATATTCTTACTAAATGACATGTATCCAAAATTACAGATTTTTGCATTGTCATCAGCAGTTTTCCGGCTCCTAATGTTTCGATTGACGCTTTGTCGAATATTTGAAATTACTATAGGTTGAATGGTGACCTTTTTTACCTTCCAGAACTTCTTTACCTCATCTGCCAAATATTTACATTTACTAATCCTTGTACTGTAGGTAGAACTAATCTTATGATTGAGAGGGATGGCAATATCTATAATATGTATCTCTTGTCTACTCTTATACATGAACAAGTTGTAGGCTAGCACTGGCAAAAAATCATCATCATAGAAAAAGCTGCACCCTGAAGGACCCTTCTGATCCGCTGCAAACTCTTGAGGGTATTTTGCACACTATTCACTGAGCCAATGATTTCGTTTTCATGGTCTGCCGCGTACAGGGGGTAGGTGGTAGGTGTGCGATGTGGCATCCACCGGACTAGATAAGAGGACTTCAAACGGCCGTGCCCGTCATTGTGACATCGGGTAGCGTCGCCATAGCGTGATCTGCACCTACACTATGCTTCGGCGACGCTTTCGACAACCGGTTTTTCAATTAGACCCTTTCGGGAGGGACTGCAACGTGGGTGTGCGGGAGGCTGGTTGGTCCTGTCGTCATATTTCGCACCAATCCGGTCGTACAGACACTACTATCGCCCGCTGTTGGTGGCCATGGATTGAGGAAGGCATGCACACACATGTAGGATCTGGACGTCCACCACGCAACATGAGGAGGGAGGACCAGCGGATTGTCCGCCACGCGTGAACAGGTCCAACGGCAACGATTGGTGCTATTCAGCGGGCTGTGCAGCCTGCACTGTCACATCCTGTAAGTGCCAGTACCATTGGCACAACGCAAGGCTCGCCGCACGCGGACCGTTACGACGCCTGCCACTCACACCCCAGCATCGTCCCTACAGACACACTTGGTGTCGGGAACGACGGACCTGGGGCATTGCAGACTGATAGCGGGTGATCTTCAGCGACGAGTCCCGCTGCTGCCTTGACGACGACGACCACCGGGTCCGTGTGTGGAGGCGTAGTGGGAGACCGCCACGACTAGCTGTTTGTGTTATCCCATCACACGTCCCGCCAGCCTGGTGTTATGGTATGGGGTGCGATATCCTATAGTGCCGGTTCACCGTTAGTGTTCCTCGGAGGCACTGTGATAGCCGCACGGGACGTTCAGGGGATCCTTCAACCGGTGGCCCTGCCAGTCGTGAACGCCCACGCTCATGCCCTATTTCAACAAGAAAACGCACAGCCATCTCCCGAGCATGCCTTGCAGCCGTGGATACTCTGCCATGGCCAGCCGCATTGCCAGGCCTTCCCCCGATCGAGAATGTTGGGGTGCTACGGAGAGTGCGAACAGGACCCCACCCCTAGCCACTAATATGTAAGAACCGCGCGCTGAGTTTGCATGGGATGGACTAGCATAGGACATCATTCGAGGCCTGTACTACTCCATACCGCAATGTCTGGACGCTTGTGTTTCCCAACATAGCGACCTCACGCCAAACTAACATGTACAGTCTGTCGGCGTCTAGCGCAGTAAATATTGGTCTACAAACGTGAAAATGTAATCATTTTGTATGCGTGGTACCCTCTGCCTGCCTGCCAACAATGATCGTAGTCCGCCTCGTCCTTCTGGGTGCAGCTTTTTTGCTTGTGTATTTTAAACGATTTTTTTCATATTTTCAATTATACCTGGTGGTTATTTAAAAAATTTAAAAAAGTATTCATTAGATCACATGCACTACATTTCGGGGTAATTTCAGGTTGTTAGATCAGCCCATAACAAGATCTTGTACCAACCAAGTCGTAATTACGGTGGAAACTATCTGAAGTAAAATTAAAATAACAACCAGAAAGACGGTGATTGAATAGTGCATAGCTTAATCCTCGTGCTCTATCTGCTGGTTTATATCAAGTACTATGTGCAATGAAGTCTGGGGTATTTTTGTACCTACACATTACTGAATTGGCAGTGGTTAAGACACAACGTGGGTCTTGTGGTATGGCAACATACCAACTGTAAATAATTGATTTTATGTAAGGACACATTTTCTTAGATATTTTCAATAACGTAATAAATATAATTTATTCATTTAAATATTTCATAAAACGAATAACCTCCTTTACACGCAGCCTTGTTGTGTACACGTGTTCTTTCGCATTGTTGATTCACAATGAAATAAATACTTATAAGAGCTCGTGAAAGTTATTTCAAGATAAACGTGAGACAAAAATTGACGGTATCAGGCACATTTTTTGTAGTTCTTAACCATATGCTTGAAATGAGAATGGGAAAATTAATGACTATACCTTAGGTCAAACCGGTGACATGTAATGAAAAAAATTAATAATTCTCTAATAAAATTAGGAAAAATATATGTAAATCGATTAGTACCTGTTTAATAAGTTCAGAAAGGCGTATCTAGAAGACAGAAATTATTCTGCTAATATTCAGGGAGATATTAACAAATTAGTGATTTTGGGGTCCAAAAGACCCCAGATATGGTACGAGGGTTAAATATTATAGTAGTTATTATTTCAATTTGAGAACAAGGACATAGGGTGAACATCATTTTGCAATGGTAAATCGTCCTGCAAGAACGCCAAGAGCGGCAGGCGCCGCGCTGCAGTGCACTTGGCGGGGGACACGGCGCGACCGGGGCTCGACGCCGGGCTTCCTCACTGCGGGGCCGCACGCCACTCGATAGCGCCGGCGAGGGCGGGGCGGGGGAGGGGGTGGCAGCGCACGCGACGGCCCGTGCGACTAGACCATAAAACAGATTGTCCGCCAGGCCGCCGCCACCCCCCGCCACCTCTAGCCACCCTGCACCCCACACCCCACCCAGCAACCACGCTGTTGCCTCTACACCCAACCGTTCTTTGAACCTCCGCCTCCCCCTAGCCTCGACTGCGCTCCGCCCCTGCGGCTGCCTCTGCCCCCAACAGCCCCTCTGACTCCGCCCCTCCCCCGCTGCTGCCTCTGCCCTAACCACTCCTCTGACCCCGCTCCTCCCCCTAGCCTCGATTGCGCTGCGCCCCCGCTGCTGCCTTCCCCCAACCGCCCCTCTGACCTCGCTCCTCTCCCTAGCCTCGACTGCGCTGCGCCCCCGCTGCTGTCTCTGCCCCCAACCGCCCCTCTGACCCCGCTCCTCCCCCTAGCCTCGACTGCACTTCTCCCCCGCTGCTGCCTCTGCCTCCAACCGCCCTCTGACCCCGCTCCTCCCCCGCTGCTGCCTCTGCCCCAACCGCCCCTATGACTCCGCGCCTCCCCCTAGCCACGACTGCGCTGCGCCCCCGCTGCTGCCTCTGCCCCAACCGCCCCTCTGACCCCGCTCCTCTCCCGCTGCTGTCTCTGCCCCAACCGCCCCTCTGACCCCGCTCCACCCCCTAACATCGACTGCGCTGCGCCCCCGCTGCTGCCTCTGCCCCAACCGCCCCTCTGACACCGCGCCTCCCCCTAGCCACGACTGCGCTGCGCCCCCGCTGCTGCCTCTGCCCCAACCGCACCTCTGACCCCGCGCCTCCCCCTAGCCACGACTGCACTGCGACCCCGCTGCTGCCTCTGCCCCAACCGCCCCTCTGACACCGCCCCTCCCCCTAGCCTCGACTGCGCTGCGCCCCCGCTGCTGCCTCTGCCCCAACCGCCCTCTGACCCCGCGCCTCCCCTAGCCACGACTGCACTGCGCCCCTGCTGCTGCCTCTGCCCCAACCGCCCCTCTGACACCGCCCCTCCCCTTAGCCTCGACTGCACTGCGCCCCCGCTGCTGCCTCTGCCCCAACCGCCCCTCTGACCCCGCGCCTCCCCCTAGCCACGACTGCGCTGCGCCCCCGCTGCTGCCTCTGCCCCAACCGCTGCTCTGACCCCGCGCCTCCCCCTAGCCACGACTGCGCTGCGCCCCCGCTGCTGCCTCTGCCCCAACCGCCCCTCTGACCCCGCGCCTCCCCCTAGCCTCGACTGCACTGCGCCCCCGCTGCTGCCTCTGCCCCAACCGCCCCTCTGACACCGCCCCTCACCCTAGCAATGACTGCGCTGCGCCCCCGCTGCTGCCTCTGCCCCAACCGCTGCTCTGACCCCGCGCCTCCCCCTAGCCACGACTGCGCTGCGCCCCCGCTGCTGCCTCTGCCCCAACCGCTGGTCTGACCCCGCACCTCCCCCTAGCCACGACTGCGCTGCGCCCCCGCTGCTGCCTCTGCCCCAACCGCCCCTCTGACCCCGCTCCTCCCCCTAGCCTCGACTGCACTGCGCCCCCGCTGCTGCCTCTGCCTCCAACCGCCCTCTGACCCCGCTCCTCCCCCGCTGCTGCCTCTGCCCCAACCGCCCCTCTGACTCCGCCCCTCCCCCTAGCCACGACTGCGCTGCGCCCCCGCTGCTGTCTTTGCCCCAACCGCCCCCTCTGACCCCGCCCCTCCCCCTAGCCTTGACTGCGCTGCGCCCCCGCTGCTGCCTCTGCCCCAACCGCCCCTCTGACACCGTGCCTCCCCCTAGCCTCGACTACGCTGCGCCCCCGCTGCTGTCTCTGCCCCCAACCGCCCCTCTGACCACGCTCCTCCCTCTAGACTCGACTGCACTGCGCCCCCGCTGCTGCCTCTGCCCCAACCGCCCTCTGACCCCGCGCCTCCCCCTAGCCACGACTGCGCTGCGCCCCCCGCTGCTGCCTCTGCCCCAACCGCCCCTCTGACACCGCCCCTCCCCCTAGCAATGACTGCCGCTGCGCCCCCGCTGCTGCCTCTGCCCCAACCGCCCCTCTGACACCGCCCCTCCCCCTAGCAATGACTGCGCTGCGCCCCCGCTGCTGCCTCTGCCCCAACCGATGCTCTGACCCGCGCCTCCCCCTAGCCACGACTGCGCTGCGCCCCCGCTGCTGCCTCTGCCCCAACCGCTGGTCTGACCCCGCACCTCCCCCTAGCCACGACTGCGCTGCGCCCCCGCTGCTGCCTCTGCCCCAACCGCTGCTCTGACCCCGCGCCTCCCCCTAGCCACGACTGCGCTGCGCCCCCGCTGCTGCCTCTGCCCCAACCGCTGGTCTGACCCCGCACCTCCCCCTAGCCACGACTGCGCTGCGCCCCCGCTGCTGCCTCTGCCCCAACCGCCCCTCTGACCCCGTGCCTCCCCCTAGCCTCGACTGCGCTGCGCCCCCGCTGCTGTCTCTGCCCCCAACCGCCCCTCTGACCCCGCGCCTCCCCCTAGCCACGACTGCGCTGCGCCCCCGCTGCTGCCTCTGCCCCAAACCGCTGCTCTGACCCCGCGCCTCCCCCTAGCCACGACTGCGCTGCGCCCCCGCTGCTGCCTCTGCCCCAACCGCTGGTCTGACCCCGCACCTCCCCCTAGCCACGACTGCGCTGCGCCCCGCTGCTGCCTCTGCCCCAACCGCCCCTCTGACCCCGTGCCTCCCCCTAGCCACGACTGCGCTGCGCCCCCGCTGCTGCCTCTGCCCCAACCGCCCCTCTGACCCCGTGCCTCCCCCTAGCCTCGACTGCGCTGCGCCCCCGCTGCTGTCTCTGCCCCCAACCGCCCCTCTGACCCCGCTCCTCCCCCTAGCCTCGACTGCACTGCGCCCCCGCTGCTGCCTCTGCCTCCAACCGCCCTCTGACCCCGCTCCTCCTCCGCTGCTGCCTCTGCCCCAACCGCCCCTCTGACTCCGCCCCTCCCCCTAGCCACGACTGCGCTGCGCCCCCGCTGCTGTCTCTGCCCCAACCGCCCCCCTGACCCCGCCCCTCCCCCTAGCCTTGACTGCGCTGCGCCCCCGCTGCTGCCTCTGCCCCAACCGCCCCTCTGACCCCGTGCCTCCCCCTAGCCTCGACTGCGTTGCGCCCCCGCTGCTGTCTCTGCCCCCAACCGCCCCTCTGACCCCGCTCCTCCCCCTAGCCTCGACTGCACTGCGCCCCCGCTGCTGCCTCTGCCTCCAACCGCCCCTCTGACCCCGCTGCTGCCTCTGCCCCAACCGCCCCTCTGACTCCACCCCTCCCCCAAGCCTCGACTGTGCTGCGCCCCCGCTGCTGTCTCTGCGCCAACCGCCCCTCTGACCCCGCTCCTCCCCCGCTGCTGCCTCAGCCCCAACCGCTGCTCTGATCCCGCGCCTCCCCCTAGCCTCGACTGCTCTGCGCCCCCGCTGCTGCCTCTGCACCCAACCTCCCCTCAGACCCCGCTCCTCCCCCTAGCCACGACTGCACTGCGCCCCCGCTGCTGCCTCTGCCCCCAACCGCCCCTCAGACCCCGCTCCTCCCCCGCTGCTGCCTCTGCCCCAACCGCCCCTCTGACCCCGCTCCTCCCCCTAGCCTCGACTGCGCTGCGCCCCCGCTGCTGCCTCTGCCCCAACCGCCCCTCTGATCCCGCTCCTCCCCCGCTGCTGCCTCAGCCCCAACCGCTGCTCTGACCCCGCGCCTCCCCCTAGCCTCGACTGCGCTGCGCCCCCGCTGCTGCCTCTGCCCCAACCGCCCCTCTGACCCCGCTCCTCCCCCGCTGCTGCCTCAGCCCCAACCGCTGCTCTGACCCCGCGCCTCCCCCTAGCCTCGACTGCTCTGCGCCCCCCGCTGCTGCCTCTGCACCCAACCGCCCCTCAGACCCCGCTCCTCCCCCTAGCCACGACTGCACTGCGCCCCCGCTGCTGCCTCTGCCCCCAACCGCCCCTCAGACCCCGCTCCTCCCCCGCTGCTGCCTCTGCCCCAACCGCCCCTCTGACCCCGCTCCTCCCCCTAGCCTCGACTGCGCTGCGACCCCGCTGCTGCCTCTGCCTCCAACCGCCCCTCTGACCCCGCTCCTCCACCGCTGCTGCCTCTGCACCCAACCGCCCCTCAGACCCCGCTCCTACCCCTAGCCACGACTGCGCTGCGCCCCCGCTGCTGTCTCTGCCCCAACCGCCCCTCTGACCCCGCTGCTCAGGCGAGTACTGCCACCTCTGTCCACTTCGCTTCTGTCATTGCCACCCCCTTTTCCCGTCCTGGTTGGCTAGCAAAATGCTTTTCTTCATCTCTCCATTCGTTTATTTTGTCTACAGGTACTCTTTTGCTTTCTCTATTATCAACATAATAATCGCCTTCGTTAAACAGTTCTAACGGACTTGCGTGATTCATTGGTTTATGTTTCCGAGCACGTCAAATTCTCTGGTCATTACTGCCGTTAGTGGAATGGAACTTGCATTGCGGGAGATGGAAACGCCCCCCACCCCACTGCGTTGTGAATGTCCGCGCCAACCTACACCTCGATACACGGGCAATTTCTCCTCGTCCAAGTATCTAACGCCAGCGTAGTAACTCCAGGTAAACTCCCGTCTGGTCTCTGCACACATGTGGTCGTCTGAAGTGTGACTGAGTGAGGGGAAGGGATTAGAACAAGGAAGAGATAGATAACATCGTGTGCGACAGCCTGGATTTCATCGGAGTTATTACGGAACACTACCGATCAGAGCTGCCAGCCGCTGGATTTCCAGTCAGCGACTAAATCCTAGTGTGTGTACATCTAGTGTCGAGCACTCGTCATCGTGGGGACTGGAACACTGGTACATCGCGACCAGAGTCGTTGCAGAGTTGGCGGCAAAATTCAGCCGGTAGGTCGTGTCGCGTTTTCATCGACACTACCGCTCTTTCAAAGATCATGAAGCAGTCATGTCCTCAAGGGCTACCACCTACTCCGCCTTTCCAGCGCTACTCACAACCACACAACCACCTCAACGCTCGTCAAAAGCAACTCAAATCCTGATCGTCTGGCTCACTTCCCTTCGTTCTTCTGTTTCCTCTCTGAACTCCTCTTTTAGCTCATTTATTAGATTAGATTAGATTGATTATTAATTCTGCAATTAAGTATCATTACTTGGTGGCAGAATATCTTAACATACATTAAGCTTACATTGGCTAACAATAAATTACAGGAAAGTAGTTAATTTAAAATATAATAATAATAATAATAATAATAATAATAATAATAATAATAATAGTACATTATTTCACAACGCAAGCCTTACTCCAATTCATTTTATCCCACTTCACTTCACGTCACTGCACTTCACAACACATAACTGATTTATTTCTTTCGCATTTCTTTCCCTCCACTACACACACTGCACTGCACTACACGAATAGAAAATAATAATAATAATAATAATAATAATAATAATAATAGTAATAATAATAGATGATAAATGCCGCATTTGCCTGGAGCAAGTAGAAACCATTGATCATATTGTCTCAGCTTGTCCAATCCTAGCAAAGAACGAATACCTGAAAAGTAATGACAGGGTGTGTAGCTACCTCCACTGGCAGAATCTGTACCGCCCTCGAAGTTCCAACACATGCCTCAAGTGGTACGAACACTCACCGAAAACCGGTGACGTCTTACCGTTGTCGTTAAACGTCGTTACCAAGGAGGCAGAGAAACGTCTTAAATACAAGAGTATGGAAATCGAAGTGAGCCGAATGTGGGGCGTAAAGGTACAGGTCGTCCCGATAGTTATCGGAGCTCTGGGATTTGTTCCGCAAAATTGAGTAAGAACTTGTCTAAACTCCCTGGTAATTCAAAAGACTGGGAAGTGCAAGAAATTGCTTTATTTGGAACAGCCCACATTTTACGCAAAGTATTGTTGAGGCACCGACAGACCATAGAGTACTCCTTAGGTAGCTGGTTGCAACCTGGAGTAGATTTTATATTCAGCCGACTCATAAGATCTGTAGTCGTGATGTGATGGAAAATAATAATAATAATAATAAATAATAGTAATAATAATGACAATACTTCTACAACTACTACAAATAAAATGATCACCACCACAACCACCTCCATCGTGGCACTCGCCTTAGTCGTCGCACCGCCTCTGTTCCCGCCTGCCCCGGAGCGGCGCGCGCTCGCCCAGCGATGCACCCCCCCCCCCGCCCCTATTCCGCTCGACGGCCGAGCGCAGTTCGCCCGCACGGAAGCGGCCGCGCACCGGAAAACGCACTCGCTTTTCCCCAGGATAACGCCAAATATCCTTTAAACAGGCCCGCAAGTGGGGTTGCTCGTACATTAAGTGTTCAAACACTGGCATAAATTGAATGTGATAAAAATTGAACAACTGTAACGTGAATTTGAACTTGAAATGCGAATATCCAGGTTTTGTTTAAAAACACTTCCGAAAAGAAGAAATATGGTATTATTTTTTGCCAATGAAATATTCTTAAATATTTTCATTTAGATTTTTTCCAGAAACATTTTTTTTCCTTGTCATTTCACGTTGTTGTTTGAAAACTGTAATTCTAAAACAACTCCTAAAATTTCGGGATTGAATCCTAAAACATTGAAAATGTTTGCAAAGCACTATTCAAAATATATGTCACATATTTTCTAATTTTTTATACAAACTAAAATATTTTCAAAATACATCAAATAATGTAGGTAATCATATTTATGTCATGTAGTCAAATATTTCTTAGAACTACACTTGTTAAACGGAAAGATGGACTGCTTTTACCGTTCATGCAGGCCTTCGAATAGAGCCTTTGGATTACGGAAGTAACCTTGGCATGCAACTACAGGGATCGATGGCATGTTGTTTCTATTCCGACTAAATAGCCTTGCGCAACATGAACCACGATGAGATTTGCCTTTTGGGCCAGGAATTTTCAACGGTCGTGGGCAAGCGTTTGCGAGAAAATGTCGTAAACATTTCACTGTTATTTCTTCACACTCATTTGGGTGCAATATCAATTCGAATAGATAATCTCACCATTGAAATTTGTTTCTAATGTGTAATTTTGAAATTTAACTGTAAATTTCAGGTTAAAATATTAAGGAAAGCCCAAAACTAAGTCATTATTATTATTATTATTATTATTAATATTATTATTATTATTACTATTATCCGAATTGTTCACTCTCTGCACTATGTGCAGGAACATTCACCTGACCATTGCTGGTCTGGGGTCGGTCTGTCTCGCTGAAACAAGACACAAACGAATGTTACTCTTGACATTTCAATCAATCGTGTCCCATCAGTCCTACATCCCAGGAATTCTCTTACCATTCTGCAGCTGTCCAGTATTACTTTCTGCATTTCTGCTACGCATGAGAATGTTAATTCCAACACTTGAATTGCATGCACTGTGTTTTGGTACTAATCCTGTGGTGGACATTATAATCGATTGTATGCCGATATTCTGAAATTTCCATTGATGGCGAAGCTCTTGAGTCAACGGTACATATTTCTGAATTTTCAAGCTATGAACAGATTCTAGATCGTTATTGTGACGACTGCAAAATCGATGATCATGGCTGTTTTCTTGAGCTTGTTCAGAACTATTATATTGTTCGAAATTGTCGTATCTGTAATAATGCTCCTGTCTCATTACAGCTTCTATTCTCCATTCTTCAAGACTAGAGGGGGTGGTATTTGTAATAGGGGACATTACAGGTCTCAAGTCCGTATTGTCTTACTAGTCGTCCCTGAATTATTTTCCCCACATTATCGTGCTTAACTTTATAGGCAGTGGAAGCCACTGCAACCGGCAAGGATGTGCTGGATGTTTTCATGCTGTGCACCGCATCTTAAATATTCTTCACTTACTATGGAGGGGGTCTCTTATTATATATCGTAAGTAATTTCTTGTTGCGATAACCTGGTCTTGAATGGCTATCATAAAGCCTTCTGTCTCTGGGTACAGTAAACAACGTGTCAACCACCTGTTAGAAACTTTAAAGACTATGTTCTGGCCTGATAGTTCATAGGGATGTCTACCATGTAACTCTTTCGACACCACTGTTGCAATCAGGCTTTCATGGCTTGTGTGCTCTGGTTGAAACTGAGCATTTGCAAGATTTAAGAGGGTGATACTAAAATCAGCCTCTACTATAGCCTTATGCAGTTTCGATGTTTTTGCCCTCTCAATTACGTACTTTCTCATAAGAGAGATTTGGTTGGCATTACAGTTCGTTATATTTGTAATCCCTCATCCTCTTTTTTCACGAGGTAGAGTGATTCTCTCAAAAGCAGGTTTAGAATGATGATATTGATATTGGGTCATTTGGGTTTTTACATATCTATTCATTGCTTCAAGGTCTGTCTGACTCCATTTTATTAAGCCCATTGAGTAGATGATCACAGGAACAGCGTATGTATTTATTGCATTGGCAAGATTTCGCGAATTCAAAGATGTTTTGAGAACATTTGTGGGTCGGTCCTTGAATTCTGCGGTTATATGTTTCCTCACTTCCGAGTGGGTTATTGTTCGAGACTGCTCTAGACCAAGATACTTATACACTTCATCATGTTCTATCGATTTAATAAGATCGCTTCTTTGCGTCTCGTATTCCAGACCCCTCGTCAATTTGCCACCGTTCTACACTTATTTATACAAAAACACATTCCGATGTCTTCAGAGAAAGTTTCGCTGATATTGAGGAGCTGCTTCAACGAACTGACTGTTGATGCTTACAGCTTTATATCATCCATATATGCCAGATGGGAAAGTCTATACGAGGGGTGCTGACTCTTTATCTGATAGTCATACTTACTGCTGTTGAGGATAATAGATAGCGGGTTCAGAGCCAAGCAAAACCAAAGTGGGCTCAAAGAAAAGCCAAAGGTGGCAATGTTTGGAAAGGAAAAGCCAAGCAAAACCAAAGGTGGCAATGTTTGACCCCTGCGAAGTAACATTGCCACTTTTCTTGCTTTTAAAAAAGTAATAAAATTTTTCAAATTCTGGAAGCTGTGACTTCAATATTTTGAAGAAACATTGTACTTTTGTGAAGGATTAAAGTGTTAAAATAATTATACTGAAGATTGATGCAATAAAGTAGGACTTAAAAAGAAACAAAGATGTGGCAGTGTTACCCCCTCCCGTTACCGTATTTCGTTCTACAATTAGGAAACCGAAAAATTAAGAAAATGTCCAAAAAATGTATTTTGAGTGGCGATAGATGGCAGATGGCACGAGTATGTGGCAATTCCGAATAGCTAACCCAGACTCAAGGAAATAGAAAACTAGTACAGGATAGTCTGTGTCATTCTATACCACCACATTATATTATTATCATTACTATTATATTTTGATTATATTATTATTATAATATTATTATTATTAATATCATGTGGTTCTTGAGTCTAGGTCACTACAAGAAAAACAACACTTTATATTCCGGCCAATTATTCGACCTTCATCACTGACCATTTGCACTCAAAGATAACAAATATTGACATTTAAGTTGGCTTATCTGTAGGATTATAAATAAAGTAATAGTACTACGGTTTCTTATGCTCCATGTTACTTATTCCTTATAATGCATAATTAGATTAGGCAACTGTATTTCTAACATTCTACATGTGCTGTTCACTAACATGTATTTGCATGTATTAGGTTATGATACAAAGTTACCAACATGTCTAACATGAACATAAGAGTATTTCATTTTGAATAATGTATTCACGTCAAATCCAAATATACAGTGCCCTTTAACAGAACCAGACGAAAACAATTTGAATAAAGAAAATATTTTTTACAGTAATGTTACAACAATAAAATTATAAGAACCTGACATTTTATTGTATAGGAAAAGAAACAAAAAAAACAAACAACTATTACTTGTGGATAGTATTGATGAAAATCCTAAGTCCTTCAGTATTAGTTTTATAGTTGCATACTCTATTGCGAAATTTTTTATATATAATATTTCTTAAGTAACTCTCCTTTTTTAAATGTTCTTCATTATCTAAAATTGTGGTATTATCAAATTGAAAATGTGTTGTGAATTTATGGTACGTTTAACTAGAGTATATAATAGTGTTTGATTCTTTATGTCATTTCTGTGCTGCGTATTTCTTTCTTTGACTTTTGTTCGGTCTGTTCAATATGCACATTATAACAGTCGCTACATGGAACATTATGTATAATATTTTGTGCTCCATTGTGCTTGTTTTATTTGGTATTGCAAAATATTAATCTTCCT
Source organism: Acheta domesticus (assembly GCA_031308135.1). Lineage (NCBI taxonomy): Eukaryota > Metazoa > Arthropoda > Insecta > Orthoptera > Gryllidae > Acheta > Acheta domesticus. The sequence continues at coordinate 213,079,953 of JAHLJT010009419.1, forward strand.
ATCTTGTAATGATTCTAGAAGATGATTTAGATGTTGCTATTATCTAAAGTTTTGTCTAATGGTTCCAAAAGCCCTTACATGTAAGTGATGGAGCTGTAATTTTTTTTTCTTTTTAATAACAACCAACGGAGATAAAAAATATTATACGTCCACAGGACATATAATTCCAAAGAATCAAAATCACGTAAAACAATTATTATTATTATTATTATTATTATTATTATTATTAACTTGCGAGTGTTGGAGTAAACGTGGCAAAACCTAGGCCCAAATTATTTAATAATCCGACTTTAGTTCTGAAGTATTGCTGGTATTTATGTACAGTATTTGAGAAACTGTGAGTGTGGGTGTGTGTGAATCCGTCACTCACGGTTAGACCACTTCCCGTGCACCAGTCGAGACATATTGCAATGTTAGTGGATAGTCGGCGAATGAAACTAACGCCAGATAAATAGGTCTATATAGTTTGTGTTGATTGTGATTAAATCCCAGTACCCAGAGCAATTTTCGCTCCATGACCCCATAATTTTCAACTAAGAGGATGGCAACACTGATTGTTCTGGAAAATGTGAAACACGCGGCAAAACTGCCAATAGTGATGCTGTTTGAACATAAGAAGTGATGTGTTTCGTCTTTATTACAGTATTTTTAATTATTTGCAAACACCTACGTACAGTTGGAACTTATTAAATTTGAAGAACGCCAAGTGAATTCGGAGAAAACGAGAACTGTGAGTAATGTCAGATAACAGAAGCATATGTTCATTGGACTTTGCATATTTACTTTCTTAAACGTGGAAATATGGGGGAAGAATCAAATGTAATTGTAGATTTTGTGACAGAATTTTCGCAGATAATTGAAAATGATCTTAAATTAGGATTCGAGAATAACACAGAATAACGGCTTTCAGGTGATCTTATCTGATCAATTATTTGCATTTTTGTGTTATTAGCAAGAAAGCGTAGAAAATGTAGCTGTAGTGTAATTCTAACTATTCCCATCATCCATACCTGCAAGTACTTTTTACGGAGATTATAATTTTGAGATTGCAGTACTACCACTTCACATGCCGTATGGAGATAACAAGCAAGGTCATCGGTTGTTGGAAATTTTTGAACGGGAGTTAGTCAGCTACTACGATTCATTGGTATGTCCAATGCCAGAGACAGTAAGAACTTATTTGAACAAAGCTGTGCATGGCATTTAGAAATTTTTATCGCATGAAAAAACATTTATAACAGTTGAAGCGTCGGTGAAGCCACGTTCAAATAGTGAAAAGATGTGAGAATATGATCAGTCTTATAGGTCCTCAACGTGTACGCAATAAGCTTACAATGATTAGCCACTTTTGTATTGTACAATTCATACAAATTCGTAATTACTTAAAATAAAAATAAACTAGTGTCTGACCAGGGAGCGGATTTCTATGATTTTGCATATTTTTGTTCGTTGGTTCAGGACGTAGCTAAGTGAAATTTCTCGACGTTTGGGGAGAATATGATGCTATATAGATTAATATGTTAGCGCATATTTGTGTATATTTGGCTAATTTTTCATGCTGGTCCGTATTCGTGTAATTTTAGGCGCATATTTTGCATATTTTGTTAAAAAAGAGATTTTTCTATAAAACGTGTCATCTTTTTATAGAATCGTATGTACTGTGAGCGTTAATTGATTCGAAAGAGCCAGTCACACTTTGCGTTTTTGTTTTCTGTAGATAATAAAATACTTGTGCAAATGTGGGATATTTCTTGAGAACATATTTTTTAAAGCAGTCAGAAGAAATTCAACAAGACATACGACGTACTTCACTAAGGTGAATATTTACTTCGATTATTTGTCTCGCGAAGTAGGGTAGATTATATTACGTTTGCACAAAAAAATATCTTTTCATTCCACGCAAATTTTCATTTCATTGCAAGATTTCACTGACACGTTTGCAGAAGAAATGGAAATATTGTTAATTTTAAGTGCATATTAAAGGGCACATTTCAGAATTGATAGATCATAAATGCATATTTTTAAGAACATATTTCAAGACTTTTTAGGACATAAAAATCCGCTCCGTAATGATGACGGTTTTATGTGTGGCGCGGGTCAGGGCATTCATTAGGTCTGCTCTTCTGCCTGACCACTTTAATCAATTTACACACGTGTATTACAATAATGATGTTCAGGAGCAAATAATCCTTGACTTGATGAAAGATTTCTTGTACTTAGTTAAAACAATTCTGTAAAGTAGTTACAGGAGATCTAAATTCTAGGACATTTGTTTATTCAACACATTCATTAACCATATCTGGGACGGCGACTTATTCGTCGAGTCTGTTGACAAGAATCAATGCCATAAACAAAACTAATGTTGCGATAAAGACAGTGATGAAAAAAACCGTGCGTGCGAGCGCTTCTGTCGTCGCATTCGCCGACGTTCACCGCCTCACGGATCTTTCCCACAAAGCGGAACGCGCCGCGCCACCTTCGCGCCCACACCGGCCGTCACGCGCGACCAGATGTTATCCGCAGGTGATATGCGACAGCGGCTCTCCAATGTTTCGTAACAGTTGAAGGCGGCCGCGTGGGCGACGGTGGGGGGGGGTGTCTTCGGCGGAGACGTGGCGCAGTGGCCGACGTGGTGCGGTAGGTCGTGGCGGCCGCGAGGCGGGGGCCGGGGCGGGGCGGGGCGGGGCGTGGCGGGGCGGGGCGGGCGATGCCGTGCGAGGGTGCCGTGCGCCTCGGAGAGGGCGGGCGGGCGGGTGGGCGGAGCGCCGCAAAGGAGAGCCGGCGAGGGGGCGGGGTCGAAGCGAGGGGGGAGGGAGGGCGGCGGAGAGGGTTATGCAACGGAAGCGGGGCCGAGTCATTCGGCGGCGCGGGGGCGACGCCGGGGAGTAGTGGCGGCGAACTGTACCAAAACATCGATTCATCCGTGTTTCGATATACAGTAGTATTACGTTTACCCCCTTATATATTTATATTTTGTCTTGTTCGAATCTCTGAAGTCATATGCCTATCTTGTTCCAAAGTTGTTTGAGTTAATAATTGATTAAATATCCATCACTAGAATCATGGTCATTATATCATTCCATTATAGATACAACAGATTCATTTTAGGATTTTGACATTCTTTTCGATCTTAATGACCTCGGATGATGAACCCAATGCAGCACTGAAGTGTAGTGTAAGAACTCCTGCATTAGTAGCTGGGAGGGACAGGAAGCGGTGTGCGTGCAGGGAAGGCAATTTTACCAGAACATCAATACATCGATGTTTCGGTACATCGCTAAAGGGTTTCCGATGTCGACGAAAACATCGGCAATAAAACATCAATGTATTAAATGTTTTCTAATGAACATGTTATTTTCCTATCCATTTTCAATACGGTGAAACAGTTTGAAAAGCAATGGTTGGTCACACATCACATGTTGCTATGAGACTTTCTTGGATTCAGTGGAGTGTGGTTCTCGTTTGTCAAAACGTCTGGTTATGGTTCGTTCTGACTTGCCAAAACGTCTGAAGGCCTTTTATAACTGTACTGTCGATTCACGCAATGACACGCCCAGCGATAACATACACTCATTAGAGGAGAAACTTCCAAACTTCCCCAGATTGCACAAGCGAAATGTGTATCGTGATATAGAGGTTGACGCAAAACAACGATATTGCTGTGGATTGCTCTACAGCATGCGTTTATAAAAAAAAGAAAAAAAATCGATGTTTTTGGAACAAGATATCGATGTGAAGATGGAAAGCAAATTATCGATGTTAAAATATCGTTAATTGGTATCGTTTCTGGTGGAAAACGACAATGTTTTAAAAACATGAATGTTCTTTTGCCATCCGTCGCGGGGACAGAGAGGGCAGAAAGCGGAAGAGGGCGCGAGTTAGAAGACGGACGCCGTCAGAGGCGTATCTGCGGTATGGCAGACATGACACGTGCCACGGGCGACACTCACAAGGGGGCCCTATTTAGAGTATACCCACTAAAACAAACAACTTAATTCGAAGTAGCCTGAGAGGGGCGCAAATGCTATGCTTGGCACGCGCGCCTGGATACCTCGATAGGCCTCTGGACGCCGTGGAAAGCGCTGGGAGGAGAAGGCGATGGCAGCGGGACGACAGGAGAGCGACGCGACGCGTCGTGAGGGACGAGGCACGTCGAGGAAGAAGGCGACGCAGGTGGAGACGGCACCGAGGGGGGGGGGGCGCGTGTTGTGTCGACAGGACGAAGACGGCGAGGCGAGGCGCTAGCGTGACCGGCCGGCCACGTGGCGGGGCGCCGGCGAGCAGCGGCTGGCTGTTCGATTCCCGGAAGCCACACGTTGTCGACAGCGACGCCCCCGCGGCGCCCCGATGACACTGAGCCGGGTCACTGGGCCAGCGCTGTTCGATTGCGCCGCGCCGCGCCTCGCCTCGCCGCCCGGCGCGGCGCTGCGCTGCGCCCGCTGTCCGTCCGCCCGCCCGCCCGCCGCCGACGCTGACCCACATCGCGGGCGTGAAAAGGTGCACGCAGCCAATTCCCGGCCGCGCACATTAAAATACAACAGCTGCACGCGGCGGCGCGCGTGCGAGTGCATCGCGAGGCCCCGCAAGGAGCGCCCGTCCGCCTCGCATTCACTGCACTCGCCACTTTTTACTTTCCCGCATACGCACGTACACACGGAGTGATAGACGGAGTATAGGGAAAGTTATGTAATGCTGCACGAAAAAATGGCCAATTTTCGGCGGAAAAAAATTAATTGCCGGGCCGTGAAAACGAAAAAGTGGATAAAACTAAATTGCTAGTTGCTAAATTAAGAAAAAAAATCCCCTAACACGTGGTGTTGCCAGAAACCCTGTTTTCTAGGTCCTTGATACCGAAAACCCAACTGAAAGGAAAACGTCCGTCTGTCCATCCGTCTGTCCGTCCGTCTGTCCGTCCGTCTGTCAGTCCGTCTGTCTGTCAGTCCGTCTGTCTGTCAGTCCGTCTATCTGTCAGTCCGTCTATCTGTCAGTCCGTCTATCTGTCAGTCCGTCTATCTGTCAGTCCGTCTATCTGTCAGTCCGTCTATCTGTCAGTCCGTCTATCTGTCAGTCCGTCTATCTGTCAGTCCGTCTATCTGTCAGTCCGTCTATCTGTCAGTCCGTCTATCTGTCAGTCCGTCTATCTGTCAGTCCGTCTATCTGTCAGTCCGTCTATCTGTCAGTCCGTCTATCTGTCAGTCCGTCTGTCTGTCCGTCAGTCTGTCCGTCTGTCTGTCCGTCAGTCTGTCCGTCAGTCTGTCCGTCAGTCTGTCCGTCTGTCTGTCCGTCAGTCTGTCCGTCTCTGTCCGTCTGTCTGTCCGTCTGTCCGTCGGTCCGTCCGTCCGATCATCTTTGAACATTGCTAGCGCCTAAAGTATACGTACGATTTCTTCCAAAATGGATATTCCCCGGTCGATGTGGTTCTAGTCAAAACTTAGAGATTTTGAAAAACATTGTTCAAAATTTTGAGGGTACTTTACATGAAGCCCTCTGGACATTTTCAAAATTTTCTCAAAAACGGCTCCAAATTTTTTCTTTAAATTTCTTGTAAGAATAAAGTAAAATACATTTATTAAGGTGGCATAGGTCTGATTTCCACGGATAACTCTGAATTTTCGAAAATTCCAAAAGTTAAAAATTTTTTCGGTGTCTTTCTGGAACTACAAAATTGAAGATAGTGATTTTTCTTTTGAATAAAATTTGTTGTCCAAAGTGAGTTCTTTCGTTAAGGTCATGTTCCTTTTTTTTGAAATGTTTAGTACTTTTCGCGCAATATTGCGTGTAATCTGTGCAATTTTAAGAAAATACAAAAACAAGATTGTCTCAGAAACTGCTCCAATTCTTTTTACTTTCCCGTATACGTACGTATATACGAAGTAATATACCTGTACTGTGACGTTTCTATCTTTGCCCTTCAAGGCCCGTCTTCAGGATGGAATATGTCACGATATTTCGCGATGTTCTAAGTCATGCAGCCAGGTATCGCATCATCGCGACCTTATCAATCATGCGATCATGCGACTTCTAGCGGTACGACAGAGATAGACGTGAAATGTCGTGCGATATTCCATCGTGGACATAGGGGCTTGAGGGGCAGAGTTGGAAAAATCGCACTACAGTATAGGGAAAATTATGCAATGCTGCGCGAAGAAACGGCGGATTTTCGGCAGGAAAAAATTCGTTGCCGGACCATGATAACGAAAAGTGGATAAATCCAGTTCCTAAATTAAGAAAAAAAATCCCCTATCACATGATGTAGCCAGAATGCCTATTTTGTGGGTCCTTGATACCGAAAAACTAATTGAAAGCAAAACGTCCGTCCGAAAGGAAATAGAAAACTAACACGGGAAAGCCTGAGACATTCTGTAGCACCACCATTCTGAAGTACTTTTCTGGGATCGTATAAAAATTAGTTTAGGTACCAAGAAGCGTGAATAAGACATCTCAAAAGAGTGACGTGTCTTCGGTGGTGTAACGGTTGGCATAGAAGGCTGTTACCTTTATTGACGTTCGCGGATTCAAGATCCGTTCGAAGCTGTTGATTTTTAACCCGGAAGAGAGGTGGCGTGGGGTCTCTTGTGACCCCAGGTATCTTTGCTTAGCTGCAGTTGCCTAATTTTGCGAATCAGAAGCTTCACATTTCACATACCTTTCACCACATTCTTTAGCTTTTGTCTGAAAGATTTCCAAAATTTTATATGTAATAATTCATTTATAAATATTTGTGAAACCAATACAAGCATCTTAAATTTCGCACTTTTTCTAAGTTGTGCTGATTGGCTTTGAACCATTTTCAATAAATTGTTTGTTTTTGTGTGAGACAATGTTAGTAAATGAAACTTACTGGATTTCCTGATACCTTTGTCGTTGAAATATTCAGGAAAATGTAAATGGAATCACTACATAAAAAAGATAAATGATAATTTTGCCCTTTTATTTGTTTCAATTCCTAATTTGTGTGTTTGTTTATAATAGTGGATTAAGTTATTACGACCTGATAAAAGATTGATTATTATTAAAATAACTAATTTCTCACTTATTTCTTGCTAAATATAGTTTTATAAAGAAATAACTTACAGGGGTCAGAAGTGATCCCGCGCCACCTCTAACATAACTCCGGCAACCGCCACCTCTCCAGGGTTAAGGACAGAAAAATCCCTCGTAAGCCATTCTTTGAAGAGGAAGTAAAGGCAGCCCAAATTGTAGATTTACTGCATGTAAAAGATCCTCAAGCCTAAAAGAAGCCTCTGGGCGAAATTGAAATCGCCGATTTCGTTGCTTGAATGGTACCTCCTTCCTCTGCTAGACGGCGCAAGGAGCGAGCGGAATTTATCATTTTGCAAATAATTATTATCCAAATGCAAATTGCAAACATTAATTTAACATAAATTACGTTTATTATGTTTGAATTATCAAATCTCTTACTGCACTGCTCTTTGAAGAACAGATGATTTTAACATGTACCATCCATTTGTATCAATATCTCTAGATTATTCATATTTAGTAGAAAAAGGTAACCCAGAAGGGAACATCATAGGCCTCAAGTTAAATTAGTTAGTGGTAGATAAAGTCCAGCAGACAAAAAATTGCCCACTAATTTTGACAATTATATAAACATTTGCAGATTACATATTTTTTAAATTTTATTCAAAATCAACTCATTTCACGAGACCAATCATACCACATAAAAAGATAAACATGTCATTGCTACAAAATAACAGAACTGCAAGTAATGAGATTGCTTTAATGAATATGCAATATATATATATATTAAAGCGTTTACTCTTTGAATTAAGTTTTTTGCTAGTCCTGATATTTAAAAGTAGGTATTTCTGTTTTAAGAAAACTAGATCAACTACAAAATATTATATTTGGTCACAAAAACTTACTCTTAAGTTGTTCACAATTACGTGCAGGTCTGCCTGGATTTGATGCATTGAATTCTTGGCATATTTTTAACCACACTTGCTTTTTTTCTGGTATTACATCATTTGTGTACGCCTTATTACACAAAATTGGGTATTTCTGGCAAATTTTCGCCAGAATCCCCCTTTCCCGCTTTTCAAAACGAGCCATCTGTAAAAACAGAACGAAAATTTTCCGTTGCTTTGTAATTAGTTTATAAAAATGTATTTCAAGTACGTTGTTACATTATCATGTAAAATAAGTATGGAAATACAATACGTACCTTCGATATCAAACGTAAGTACTTTGCCGCGAATTTTCTACGGATTTCTAATGCAGAAACCCACGACGAACGCCGTTCGCATTCGCTAAGGCAATGTTGCCAAACCGATCTTTCGGAGCCGTGGCTTGAGTCCGCGGTCTCACCAGACTTCGTCGAATCCTCGTTTTATCAATCGGATTCGCGCCACGGCTGAAGCCATGGCTTCAACCCGTGGTTTCAAAACCGCGGCTCGTACCTCGTCTTAGAAGAAATTCAGGAGCAAGCTATTTCAACTAATAACTACAAAAGATTATTGAAAAACTAGACGTTAATGATGAATGCAGAGTACGTCATCGATCATCAGAGACAATAGACCACCTCATCATTGGGTGCACAAACCTCGCCAACACAGAGTATCTACATCGGCACAACCTGACTGCAGATATTGTCAGACACCAAGCACTGGCAAACCAAACATGGGCTACTGACGGAAGAGGAAATCATCCTTTATTATGAATTCAAACCCAAACCCGTCACAGAAAAAAATCAGTTCAAAACGTACTACGACCTTCCAATACATACTGATAAAACAATTCGTCACATAAACCATTCTATTACATAATGTATTACGTAACGTAAGGAAAAGAAAGCATTAATTATTGATGTTACACACCCTGCTCATCATAACATCAATAAAGCAGAAACAGAGAAAACCTCAAAGTATATTCTCCCATCAATAGAATGTCCAGATATATACAAACTTGAGTCTGTTGAGATCGTACCAATTGTAATAACAGCAACAGGTCTTATTAACAAAAATCTAAAGTATTATTTGGAAAAAGTAGGTCTTTCTCCTCAGAAAATTATTCCAAGCTCAAAAGTCAGTCATTTTTGAAACCTGCCAGATAGTTCGCACAGTCCTCAAAATGTAAAGTTAGGAATGTGGTATGCCTAAATGCCCCTCAAACCATGAATCCCGGGTGAGAAACCCCAGAGAAAAAAGATAAAGATAATAATAATAATAATAATAATAATAATAATAATAATAATAATAATAATAATAAGGTTCATCGCTTTCCAGTGAAACACACGTCAGTGGTGAAAACTCATCTGGCAATGAATTACACGATAAGGACATGATGCGAAATCTCCTTCGGCGCGAGATAGAAAGAGTTAGTCAACTTCCGTTTGAATCTCGCGAACCGTTGAGGAGAATATACGAAAATGCCAAAGCTAAAAGAGTGATAGAAACAGTTAATTCTGTCTTAAATGAGGTGGTGGAGACCCCAGGCAGAGATCTAGATATTACTGAAATCAATCACATCATATATGCAACTGGATATCTAGTATCTCAGATAATTTTGGGGCCAGCCAAGAACACCGACGGCCGACAGCAAAACAGAGTAAACAGCTCTGTACCCCCATGGATGAACAGAATTATGAAACAAATAGCCGACACCCGACGTGAAATATCATTCTTAGCTGAGGCATCTTCTAAATCAACGCACACCTCTAAAGTTCAACGACAAATATTCAATGTTGAACAAAAATACCAAATTGAAAATGACACCAGCAGGCTAATGGTAGTTGAGAAGCTAAAAGAGAAAATTCAAGCATGGGCTCAACGAATAAGAAGGTACAAACGTAGAATAGATTTCCGTGTACAGAACCGGTTGTTTGAAACAGACGCGAAGAGATTCTATCGCAATCTGACTCAAAAACCGAATGGCAAAGCTGTTACTCCTTCAAAAGATGACGTCGAAGCATTTTGGGCAGGAATCTGGGAAGAGAGCAGATCCTACAACAAAGACGCATCTTGGCTTCAATCTGAAGTTGATGCTGCCGATGAACTTGTAGAAACAGTGGAAGATGTTCACCAATTCTCGGAAGAGGACCTCTTCCAAGCAATTAAGAACATGGGAAACTGGAAGTCCCCCGGGATTGATAAGATCCAGATTTATTGGATTAAGAAATTAACAGCAATACATTCTCATCTAGCAAAGGCTGTTAATACAATTTTTGAAAACCCAAAGGAAATCCCGGAATGGCTCACACGCGGCATCACGTATTTGCTACCCAAAGCGGGAGACAGCTCTTTGGCGAAGAACTACAGGCCAATTACTTGTCTGCCAGTACTGTACAAAGTTATAACTTCAGCTATAGCTGACAAAATGTATAGACATCTAGATAAGAATCATCTAATGCCAGCTGAACAAAAAGGATGTCGTAAAGGCTCTTATGGGTGTAAGGAAATCTTGCTACTGAATAAAGTCATCTTGAATGATGTAAAGAAACGCAAACGTAATTTGAGCATGGCTTGGATTGACTACCAAAAGGCCTTTGATAGTGTACCACACGATTGGATTTTGAAGACCCTGGAGATCTATCGATTTCATCCTAGACTTGTTGAGTTTTGCAAGGCTAGTATGAAGTCGTGGAGTACCAGGTTACTAATCCACAGCGGAAAGGAAGCAGTAGAAACCAGAAGTATTCAGATTAACAGGGGTATTTTTCAAGGAGATTCACTATCCCCTCTGCTGTTTTGCATTAGTTTGATCCCACTATCGAGACAGTTGTCGCAAGCTGACTTTGGTTTTAAGCTCCATGGTGATGAAAGGCCAGTATCACATTTGTTTTACATGGATGATCTGAAAGTGTTTGCCAAGAATGAAGCGATTCTCTCCCAAATGCTGTCTGTCGTGAATGACTTTAGCAATGACATCTGCATGAAGTTTGGTCTTGACAAGTGTGCAAAAATCAATTTAAAAAGAGGGAAACTCACAACGTCTGAGAACATTGAAATTGATACGCACACTGTGATTCAAGATCTTGAGCCAGGTAAAACTTACAAATATCTGGGCATTGAAGAATGTGAAACCATCTCGAACGACAGAATGAAAGAGAGAATTCGTAGGGAGTATTATAGAAGAGTGAGACTGGTCCTGCAGTCCGCTCTGAATTCCAGGAATAAAATATCTGCAATAGGTAGTTTGGCGGTACCTGTAGCCGAATACAGTTTTGGACTAGTGGACTGGACTGAGCAAGAAATTCGCACCATGGATCGAAAAACCAGAAAACTGCTGACAATGCATCATGTTTCCCACCCTCGAGCTGATATACATAGACTTCATGTGGCACGTAAGGAAGGAGGAAGAGGCCTCAGACAAATTGAGGCCTCCTGGCACATCGCAATAGTCGGGTTGGGTAACTATGTAGTCAGCCATCAAGACGACCCTCTAATGAGGCAGGTCATGAAATCTGACCGAAGAATGGGAAACAGAGGCATTGTTAGTGTAGCAAGAAACATTGCAAAGAAAACTAGGCAAGACACGTCGAATAACACGGACACTGAACCTCTGATGCTGCTAAACATGAAGTGTGAGACACAAAAAATGTTAAAGAAATCGTGGAGAGACAAACCACTCCACGGTCAATACCTAAAAAGAATGGACAAGGTGCAGATCAATAAAGATCAATCATTTATGTGGCTTAAAAGGGGAAGGATGAAGCCAGAATCGGAAGCACTTGTAATAGCTGCCCAAGATCAGGCCTTGAGAACACGACATTATGATAAAGCGGTTCTCAAAATTTCCCAAGATGACAAATGCCGCATTTGCCTGGAGCAAGTAGAAACCATTGATCATATTGTCTCAGCTTGTCCAATCCTAGCAAAGACCGAATACCTTAAAAGACATGACAGGGTGTGTAGCTACCTCCACTGGCAGATCTGTACCGCCCTCGAAGTTCCAAACACATGCCCCAAGTGGTACGAACACTCACCGAAACCGGTGACGTCTGTTGGATTGTGTACGATATTGTACGACCAACAAATTCAAACTGATCGCACGATAGCGGCAAACAAACCGGATATAGTTATCCGGGATTTGGCCAAAAAATCGTGTTTACTTATCGATGTTGCTGTACCTTGCGATCAAAACGTCGTTACCAAGGAGGCAGAGAAACGTCTTAAATACAAGAGTTTGGAAATCGAGATCAGCCGAATGTGGGGCGTAAAAGCACAGGTCGTCCCGATAGTTATCGGAGCTCTGGGATTTGTTCCGCAAAATTTGAGTAAGAACTTGTCTAAACTCCCAGGTAATTCAAAAGACTGGGAAGTGCAAGAAATTGCTTTATTTGGAACAGCCCACATTTTGCGTAAAGTATTGTAGAGGCACTGACAGTCACCGAATCTGCTCCTTAGGTAGCTGGTTGCAACCTGGAGTAGATTTTATATTCAGCCGACTCATAAGATCTTTAGTCGTGATGTAATGGAATAATAATAATAATAATAAGGGGCGTAGGGAATTAGCGACCCCATCGCCCGCAGCACCCTGCTGGAGAGTAGGGGCTGCGCAATCAGCTCGGCTTCCTCTACCTACAAAGAGGCGCTGACCGCTGTCCTACCCTAGACATCCTCCCTCTTATGTTCCGCCCTCCCCCTTCCACCGGGAGTAAGTGGGTGGATCGAGTAGCTCACTTTCTTCCGTCACCTAAACCCTAGGCTTTCCCATCTGGATAGATTTCCGAATCCACTCTTTCCCTTCCCATACGCACCCCTCGGCTCCCAAAGTCCAACCCTGCGTCAGAGCGCGTATCATCTCAAGCCACGTGGGAGTCAGGCTATGTCGACTAAAAACGGCATATAGGGCAATGGCAAATAATACCTGGCCGTAGGTATAAACGGCGTACCCATCTCTGATGGAGAAAAGACATTTGAGAAGCCTCGGAAAAGAGCCGCTGCCTGGGGAGCGCCAGGGCACCTCTGGAGCCATCGCTGGAGGTGACAGCATGCGAACCGATGGTGGCAGGATGCTGACTAGGCGGGCACCTGCCGGGGAACCCGAAGACTCTACAGCCAATCACCGCAGGAGAACCCAACACCCTCCATCTTCAGCAGAAGCAGCAATTGCTGTTTCAATGGAAACTCAGCCATTGACCACTCTTGCTGGCAAGCTAAGGCAGAAAACGAAATGGACCGAAGAAATGAATGAATATATCGTTTACTGCTACCTCAAAATAACCAAACTGGAATCGGACCTAACAGCTTATAGAGAACCATTGTATCAAATGGTTATCGGCAAATACGCCGAACTTTCCTTAAAGACAGTCCAAAATATTGTTGATCAAAAACGTTCTATCCTAGTCAACAATCGACTCCGAGAATCCCAAATAAACAAAATTAAAGAAAAAATAACTCAAGAATTGGGACTGCATCAACTGAGCGCAGGAGAAAATCAAACTCCAACAGATTTCACTTGTTCTAGTAATGAGAACATTAGAATCAGCCTCAGGGAAACTTCATCATTTGACAATGAAAATGAACCAGAGAACTTAGTCAAACAACACTGGGAGGAATCGTATGCCGAATTTTTTTGATCTGACCCCTTCCAAAGACCGAAAATGCCCAAACTTCAAATAAAAGCTAAAACAAATCTCATTTTGAGGGAGGTCGATAGAATACTCCAAAATGAAACTGAGAATATGCACAATATAGAACTACTACGTAACTTTGTGTTCATTGGTGCTGTCACAGTACTTAAAGCTAATGGACAGAAGCCAATTTTAACAAGTGATAAAAAACAAGGTCAACCTGTGCAGCCTCCTTGGGAACGGCGACTTCAACACCAAATTGAAATTCTACGTAAGAACATTGGTAGACTCACTCAAGCTCTTAAAGACAACTGCAGTGCCAAGATTCAAAGAAAAGCAGAGAAAATAATGTTCAAATACAAAAATGAAGAAAATCAGACAATCATCACGGTACTTGATCAACTCAAACAAATTCTTGCTGTAAAGAGTAACAGACTAAGAAGATGTCGTGAAAGTAACCTTCGTAAGAAACAAAATAAACTCTTCCAGACAAATGAAAAACAGTTCTACCGCTCTATCCAGATGAATAATGCTAAAGTACCGAACCGAGGTGAGGTGCCAAATGCTCAAGATGTGAATAAGTACTGGAGAGACATATGGACACAAAGTAAACACCATAATTTAAACGCAGGATGGATCCAAACTGTGAAAGATGAGTACGAAGATGTTCCCATGATGAATGACCACTGTATACATATTGAAGATGTTAAAAGAGCGATAAAGAAAATTCTGAACTGGAAGGGAACCGGGAGAGATAATATTCATAATTTCTGGTGTAAGAACTTTCCTAGCATTCACAAAACAATGGCAGAGTTATTCACAAAAGCCCTGAAAACTCCAGAAGCCCTACCATCATTCTTAACTTATGGATTAACTTATCTTATCCCGAAATCCAAAATTCCCAGCTCTGACCCCGGGAAATATAGGCCTATTACATGCTTACCAGCATTATACAAAATACTAACTTCAGTAATAACAGATAAGATCTATCAGCACCTTGAAGACAATAACATCCTGGCCGAGGAGCAAAAAAGGCTGTAAGAGGGGGTCACAGGGCTGCAAGAAACAACTCATTTTAGACGCGGCAGTCTGTGGACATGTAAAGAAAACAGGAGGGACGCTATATACAGCGTATATTGATTATCAAAAAGCCTTCGACAGCATACCTCACTCCTGGCTAATTGAAGTACTTGACATGTACAAAATCGACCCATTGGTGGTATCGTTTTTAAAGACCCAGATGCAAAGGTGGACAACCACATTACATATTTGCACGCAAAATGATTATGTTCATGCAGGAGATATAAGTATTACACAAGGAATCTTTCAAGGAGATTCTCTGAGCGCTCTATGGTTCTGCCTTGCTATGAATCCTCTATCGACTTTATTAAATAATAAACAAATGGGCTACAAAATCAATAGCAAAAACGATCATGTACGCTTGTCCCATCTTCTGTACATGGACGACTTAAAATTATACAGCTCCACAAAAGAAAAGCTTAATCATCTGCTCGACACCACTGCAAAATTTAGCAATGATATTGGAATGCAATTCGGTGTTGAAAAATGTAAACTAAATGCAATGCGGAAAGGAAAGTGGCAACATCAAATGGATTACATCCTTGAAGAAGGAAACGATAAACAAGAACGAATTCATGCCATGAATCCTGAGGAATATTATAAATATCTTGGATATTTACAAAGATCTAATGTTGTCCAAAAAGTTACTAAATCCAACATATCCCAGGAATTTTAATATACGCCTGAGTAAAATTCTGAAAACTAAACTCAGTGCTGGCAGGAAAATTAAAGCTATAAATACATATGTAATCCCAGTGCTGACCTACAGCTTTGGTATTGTCAGATGGACACCAACCGAACTGGATGCATTCAATATGAAATGCAGAGTACTGTGTACCAAATTTAGATGTCACCACCCTAAAAGCGCAGTTGAGAGATTCCATCTACCTAGGTCTCTGGGAGGACGGGGTGTCATAGATATTGTGAATCTCCACTACCAACAACTGAAGAGACTGCGCCAGTACTTTCAAGAAAAGGCTAACAGAAGTAAGATACATCAGATTGTAACATACATTGACCGGAAAATCACACCGTTAAACTTGAATGATGAAAAAATGAATCTACAAGAACGAATACATACCAATGAAATGAAAATCAACAACTGGAAAGAGAAGCAACTTCATGGACGCTACCCGTACCAGATAGAGGGAGAACTGATGGATCATAAGGCATCAATAAAATGGTTGTGCATGGGGAGAGCTTTTTGCTGAAACAGAGGGCTTTATAACAGCTATTCAGGATCAAGTAGTAGCAACTAAAAACTACCGTAAATTTATCCTGAAAGACACAAACGTTCGTGAAGACAAATGTCGGCTATGTGGAGAACAAAGAGAAAATATAGACCATATTGTCAGTGGATGCAGTTCTCTAGCATCTTCAGAATATACAAAACGACATGACGACGTTTGTAAAGTGGTTTATCAGCAACTATGCCATAATAATAACCTTTTGATGGGTAACAGAGCACCATATTACAAATACACTCCTGAACCAGTCATTAACACAAATGATCACAAAATGTACTGGAACAGATCCATCTTAACAAATAGGTCTGTATTATCTAATAAACCGGACATTGTATGGCATGACAAGAAAAAGAAGAAGGTGTATCTGATCGATGTCGCTGTCCCGCTAGCCCACAATATCTCAAAGAAAAGGAGTGAAAAAATTCTAAAATATCAACCATTGGCAAATGAGATAAAGGAAATTTGGAGCGACGTAGAAATGGTGACTATTGTACCAATTATTCTAGGTGCCACTGGTGAAATTCCGAAGTTCCTTCATGAATCCCTGGCTGAACTACAACTGAAGAAGGGGCTATACATCAAACTGCAGAAAATTGTCATACTAGACACATGCAACATCGTGAGGAAGTTTCTAAACCTTGATGGTTGATCCAGTGCTGATTACGACAGATGAATCGTGTATCTCTTGTTCATGGTAACCGAGATGCATGTGTTGAAAGAAGTGAAAAGCAAAGAAACAATAATAATAATAATAATAATAATAATGAGACAAAAAATGTTGAAGAAATCGTGGAGAGACTGACCACTCCATGGACAATACTTGAAAACGAATGGACAGGGTACAGATCAATAAAGATCAATCATTTATGTGGCTTAAAAGGGGAAGAATGAAGCCAGAATCGGAAGCAGTACTAATAGCTGCTCAAGATCAGGCGCTCAGAACCAACATTATGATAAAGCGGTTCTCAAAATTTCCCAAGATGACACATGCCGCATTTTCCAGGAGCCAGTAGAACCCGTTGAACCCCCAAGTTGAACCCGCAAAAGTGTTTCCAACCTACAAAAATATTTACCCAGCCTGGTATTCTCAAGCAGATACTGAGATTCCGCATGCAACGAATTTATCCATTGAACCACTTGGCTAAAGGTG
This sequence comes from Acheta domesticus, assembly GCA_031308135.1. Lineage (NCBI taxonomy): Eukaryota > Metazoa > Arthropoda > Insecta > Orthoptera > Gryllidae > Acheta > Acheta domesticus. Next base: position 213,096,964 of record JAHLJT010009419.1, read on the forward strand.
TTCAAGCAACGCTTCGGATGCATTAAAAAGAAAGTTGATTTTTGCAGTTTTCGAAATTTCAGAGGTTTAAATGAAAATCGAATCTATGTCATTCTTTTAAGCTTATTTTACTCCATGAGAGTACAGAAAATAATAATTGCTGTCGTTTTTGAAAATGATATATTTACGTATTACTTTTTAATTGTTTCCATTTCACTCAGAATTATGCGAAAACTACTTATATCTTTAAAAATATGTTCTTGACATTACTTGGAATCTAATATTTAAGAGCAGACTTTATTAAGGTAACATCTGCCTTTAGTAATTTAGTAGTGGGAAAATACAGAAAAATTAAACTTATACAGTTTTCGTAAATTCTGAGGTTTCACTGAAGATCATCTTTATTAAGAAAGCGGTTTGCACTTTTCCAAAAAAAAAACAAAGAAACAATTTGGAGCGATTTTGATAAAAAATTGAAAATGTCATAGGGACTCAATGAAAGTATCAAAAAAAATTACTATTTGTTGCAGATTCAGGGGGACATCACACGAGCTAGGTCGATCGGGTAATAGCAGTTTAGGTGAATATTCAGAGTCCAGTGAATGTCCAATATACAGTTTAGGCGCTAGTGTTGTTCACTAACAGATGAACAGATCATGTGTTATATGAATGTATTGATCGAAGTTTATTTCTATTGACTCTTGCAATCTAAAAGAAATAAGAGTTTTTTTATTTGTTGCCTTGTCAGTCACCCTATGAATTCGTTCCAGCCATCAAAATTTTAGTACCAGCGAAAAACAATATTATTGATTTCTCAAGGAAAGCATTTTAGATGTTTGAACATGTGAACTAATGTGTTTTCTTATGTGGATTTTCACTTGTATATTCGTGTACTCTGAGAACCGTATAAATCCGGTCAGCATTCGATTTCCAATTAAATGTTATTTCTAAAACCAGACAAGAAGCTCTATATCATGTCAGTTCTCACGGAGAAATATGAAACTGAGTTGGGATGGTCAATATACGGTGGTATGTCTGTTCTGGGCCCTCATTGTAAGCATTCTGATTTTAACTTGTACATATACTTCGGTGTCGCCACTTATTGATTTCATATTTCCTTGTTTAGTTTGTAGGTTCCCCTCATTTAGTACTGAAAGCTATGTTTCCACAAGAGCTCTTCTGTTGTCATAGGGAAAAATATTTGTTTGTTGATGTTTTTTTTGTATGAAACAATGACAAATGTGCACACATGTAGTTATTAAGTTCTGCAGGGTTACTAATTTTCCGTGATGAGTTCTATGTACCTCAATGGCATTCAATAACATTTATCATTTCACGCCCTTACATACTAAACAAGAGAAAGTGTTTTTTTAACAGCTTTATTTTGTCTGTTAAATCCATTGATTTTACAGAGTTTTTAATTATTTAACACTAGAACAGGGTTAGGGCATAGGCAGGCGGGGAGTTCATTTATTTGAAGCTCCCAAGAGAAAGTATTGTAATCGTGCGCCGGAAAACAGTGGATTTTGTGGCCCAAAACCTCTTATTGTCGGTTCCTGGCAACGAAAAAGTGTTCCTAAATATAAAAAACAGCGGAGCCCAGCAGACGCTGTTCTGCCCTTTATCTCCCTCCTTCGCCTTCCCTCTCCTTTTTTTCTCTCTCCTTTTCTCTCACCGTCTCTCCCTCTCTCGCTCCGCCTCTCCCTCTTCGTCTCACTCTCTCCGTCCCTGTCAAAGACTGTCTGCGTCTCTCTGTCCCTATCATTCATATTTAGTTGCAGATTCTGCTCATCTCTGAGCAGGTAGAGTTATATTGAGATGCGCCAGACCAGCGCAAATATAATGGAATGTTCAAGAAGATTTCAGCCTGTAAATTACTGTGTGAGAAACGTTTCTTTGAGGACTTTGGCCTCAAAATATTAGTTTTTAATGCCCTAGAACGATTCGTTTAGGAGTTATTTAACGATATAGATTCAGAAATCCTACCAAGTGTAGCGGGTTGCATTTGACATGAATCTTTAATTTTTACTTTCCCGTATACATATGTATATACGGAGTAATATACGTATAGGAAAAATTACGTAATGCTGCGGAAAGTCGAGTTCGAGATTTCAACGGAAAAACATGTTTTGGGTTCCCCTGATACCGAAAAAGTGGTAATACTATGTGACAGAAACTGAGGTTTTCGGGTGAGGTCCGGTGAAACGTCCCGGTTTTCCGATTAGACTCCTTGGTTTTCTTAATAGACACCTTCCTTTTCCAAACAGACACCTTCCTTTTCCTAACAGACACCTTCCTTTTCTTAACAGACACCTTCCTTTTCCCACAGACACCTTCCTTCTGCTAGAGCAGTATAAGGTGACGCAATCTCTCTAGATATGAACTGGGAGAAATCGGTTCACAAAGACTTATTAATTTCGGCTCCGTGGCCCAGATCGCCAAGCCAGTAGTGTCGTAGTGATCTATCCAATAGTGGTCTCTAATGACTAGAGACAGGATTTCCATTCAAATGCATGTTTTTATTTAAGTTTCGTAGAGATTTCAAACTTTGTGAATATATTTATTTCTTGAAAAACTAGTTTAAAAACTGTCTAAATACTTTTCCGTGCATGTTTGCATGTTTGGTAGTTTTTTGGAAAAATGCATGCATAATGCAAATTTGGACGTGTTTTTAATTAATACTGCATATTTAGACTACTATCTAGCACGTTTAAGTACTTTCTCATTATTTCTCTGCATAATTTTGTAATATTACAACTGAGCATATTTTGTATAAATAGAATATTGATCTCGGAAGCTAATAGCACGCTGTTCTCCCTGGTTCTTATTGTTCTTCTTCACATTTTAATTTTCCTGTGCATTACGTGTATTTGCGACGCGAGTACACGTGCGATGAGCAACACTTGCGAAACGAATTGCACCCCATATGATGCGTCGCAAAGGATAATACACGAAGCCAAAACTCAATGTTCTTTGATAACTCACAAGGGGAGAGGAAAATAGTCAAGAGCAGGCTCTCAGTCTCGTTGCGTGCAACAGTGGATTAACACAAGTGTATTAATTGTGAAGTTAAGTCTAAAATAGCTCCTTCTAAGACTTCGTGTGGAACACGTGTAAAACAAAGGATTGAAAACAACGATTTTCTGGACGACGGATGGAAATATAATGTATTGCAATTGCTGTAATAAAGAAGTAAGTAGACTGTACTATAATAATTGATCAATTAAAAAAATAAATCTACTGGTGGTGTTTTATGCGAAATTTTTAGTGCTCAAATCTGATGTTGATGCAGAAATTATGTAATTTGAAATACCGAAACTGAGAAAAGGATAAACCAATGTCAATGAAATAGATATGAAACGCAATACAAAACTTTAATTCTTACTGAAGTGAAAATAATTATTTTCGAGGAACTAATAATAATTTCTTTGCAATTTTAGATTTTTTCTGAGGTTCAAGAATTTTTTTGTAGAAACTGTTTGGTGCATTGTTTTTAAATAATTATTGTATGTTGTAGTATTCATATTCTTTCCAAACATTTTTTCGAGTTTCAGAATTTTACCTTCATGATTTTTTCAATAACATTAAAAATAATAGAGTATTTCATATTTTTTCTTTTAATGTCGTTTGAAGTACTAGTAGAATCGCTGTGTCTGTAAAAAGAATAATTTTATCAACTGGAGGAAGTAATACGCCAAAACAAGTAAATACTAAACCTATTTTCTACGTCCCAATCTCAAATTCGTGCCTAAGTAATTTCTGCCGACACAGTTTGAATTTGAACGTTTAGCTAAATACATTTTAGTAAAGTGCACTTGTCTTAAATTAAATCTGACATTAATTTGCGTCAAAATTGTGTCGCAAAATTTATGCAGATTAAATGTTCTAAAACGTTTTAAATGATCCATCACCTTGCACCTATTTCTCGTAGTGTCAAATCTAATAAATAGAAAGAAACTATGTCACACTTAATGCCAACTTTTGTAACTGAGGCACATTGTAGCCTGTAACAAATTCATTTTTAATGGAAATATGTGATGCTTCAGTAGGGGCAGTTATGCCCTTCGAAAAAGTAGGAAATCCAACGTTTAAAGGATTTCTAGACAAATATACAAGACAGGGCATCCCGGATCCATACAGACGAAGAAAAATATATCTTCCTTATCTTCAGAAATTAGAATCAGTAAATGTTCCTGAGTTGGACTCATTAAAAATTGTTGAAAACATTAAAGCGTCTGGAATTTGTTTGGAGATGTTAGTGAGATTGCTACAGAGAAATTACTAAAGTGTTGTATTCAAAACGTGATTTGAAATGTCCCCAAAATGTAAAAATAAAACACTAGTTGTGATGAAAAATCAGAAAATTTTTCTGACAAAAGAATGAATTTGACTTAGAGCAGTTTAGAAAATTTGTTAATTTTTCACTTTTTTTAATGTATGAAGGCTTGGCAACTAAGGCCTTTAGCCTTTTTACTGTTTATTATAAAATGTCACATATACAAATACAATTTACAGTTACATTTCAAATTTTATGAAACAGATTTGCTTCTTTCAGGAATTTTAACGTCCTGCCAGTCGCCGTTGTGTCCGTTCCTAGGTCCTCCTTCAGATCCCCATTCATTTCACATCTGTCTCTGATTGTTACGAGATTCACGCAGTCCGTTAGTATATGCTTCACTGTTAAAACTCCACCGCAGTCGCAGACAGGTGGTTCCTCATTCTTCAGCATGAATGAAGATGTTATTCTTGTGTGGCCTATTCTTAGCCTGGTAAGGCACACTTGTTCTCTTCGAGTGTAGTTGACGTGTGCTGGCCATTTATTCACGCTTTGCTTGATCGGCTTTAATTTCGTTTCAATGCTATTCCATGTGGTTTGCCAAGCTCTGAAAATACACTTTAAAGCGGTATTTCTTGCGTCTTGAGGTCGTATTTCCGTATTAATTTCTAATTGTTTGTTTGCGGCATTTCTTGCTGCAGAATCAGCTTCTTCGTTGCCTGAAATACCTATGTGCCCAGGGCACCAGATGAATGTGACTGATGCTCCTCTCTGACTTAATTTATGACATGATAGAAGTATCATTTGAAGCATCGGGTCCACAGGTAGGCGTCTGTCTATGGCGTTAAGGAAGCTGAGCGAGTCTGTGCAGATGACAAATCTTCTTGGGCTTAGAGTTTCACAATATCGCAAAGCTTGCAATACTGCAAACAATTCAGCTGTGTACACACTCGCTTCTAGGGGAAGAGTCCATGCTTTTGATGTGTCTTCAGTTACAAATGCACTTCCAACCCCATTTTTGGTTCTTGATCCATCGGTGTAGATGATTGTGTGATTTGCGATGTATTCTTCAAGAACTAATTTAAATCCGATTTTTAATTCTGCGGGAAGGCATTCTTTTTTCTTTACACTGGTTGTGTCGAGTCGAACATCTGGCAGTTTCAGCGTCCAAGGTGGAACTTCATAGGTTTTATACTTCAAAACCGATGGTAGAACGATGTTATAACGTCTAGTTATTTCGATTGCATGGATATTGGCTGGACGAGTGGCAGTAGGTCTTCGATCGTAAATATATGCCAAGTTAGGTCGAGTCATCAATGAATGGTTCAAATGCTCTGGCAGTGACAGCATTTTTTATCTATATCTGAGTAGTAGTGTTTGTCGTCTATGATATAGCGACATGGTACTGGTTTCACAATATAGACTTAAGGAAGGACTAGTGCGGAACGCTCCAGATGCATAACGGAGGCCTGCGTTGTGAATAGGATCTAATTTCCTTAAGCTTGACTTCCTGACTGAGGAGTACACTGCGCATCCATAATCTATTTTGGACATTACCATTGACTTGTAGAGACGGAGTAAGATGTCTCTATCTGCTCCCCAATTTATATGCGAAATGCATCGTATTACGTTCAGAGCCGTTCTGCATCTAGACAAGGTATAATCTATATGCTGTTTCCAAGTTAGATGTCTGTCAAAGATCAAACCGAGGAATTTTGCCGATTCATTGTATGCCAGTTGAACACCATTTAATGCCAGATGAGGATCTCTGCATCCTTCCCGATTTCTACAGAAATGGACGCATTTGGTTTTAGCTGCTGCAAATGAGAAGCCGATATTTTCCGCGTTCTGTTCTAAGGTATTTATGGCGTTTTGCATTTTCAATTTGATCATTGCCGGTGATTTGGCTGAATAAAATAGAGCAATATCATCTACATACATGCATTTTCCAACTGATGATTCTATGCCGTCTAACATCTCGTTGATCGCCCATTCTCTAGTGCATGGCTTTCTGAGATGGACTGTCCAATACGGACTTGAAAGGATCTGGTACTAAGAAAGCTTGATAAAAAGTTTGGACGTTTTCCTCTGATTTGCCAGTTGTGTAGCTGTCCCAGAATGTTGTAACGCCAGGTCTTATCAAGAGCTTGTTCCAGATCGAAGAATACAGCAACCATATGTTGTCTTTTCATAAAGGTGTTCTGAATTGCGTTTTCCAGATATATTAGCCGGTCAATGGTGGAATGATGCTGTCGGTATCCGCACTGATATTTATTCAGGAGGTTGTATCTCTCGAGACACCATGTTAGTCTGGTGTTGACCATTTTTTCTAGAATTTTTCCTAGACAGCTTGTCAATGATACCGGGCGATAGTTTTCGGGTTTCCATGGGTCTTTGCCAGCCTTTAAAAGTGGAACTATTATCGCCTCTTTCCAGCATTTGGGGTAATTGCCTTGCATCCAGATGTTATTATATATATTTAACGAGATGGAGAGTATTTCTTCTGGTAACCGACGTATTATGCTCTAGGGGAGGTTGTCTGATCCTGCTGCTGTGTCTCCAGCTGCACTTATAGCGTCTTGTAATTCTCGCCTTGTGAAAAGAGCGTTATACGGCTCATCTATATCAGTTGTAAAATTGAGTATTTTTCCTTCTTCTTCTCGCTTTTTCTCTAAGACGTCTTCAGGATAGCTGTTTGTGTTGCTGACTTTGGAGTATTGAGAGGCAAAGACGTTGGCTATTTCGTCTGGGTTGCAGATTAGTTGCCCTTCATGCTCTATGCATGTAATAGGACTGAAAACATTTTTCCCGGCGATTGACCTGATCTTCTGCCATACCTCTGTGACTTTGGTCGTCCTGGTTATGGTTGTCACGTATTTCTCCCAACTTGATCGTTTTGCTGTTAGTATTTTTCTACGAGCAAGTGCACGCAAACGCTGAAAGCAATAAGATTGTCTTGAGTTGGTGAACGCCTTTTCACTTTTACAAAAGGCAATATAACTAAAACTAAGTACAATAAAACTTAATTGTGCATTTTTTGTCAATTTTTCTCCTGCATCGTGCATATTTGGCTATTTGATAGTGCATGTTTGCATGCATAATTTAGGATTTTATAGTGTATGGAAATTCTTTTGTAACGTTTGTAATTGATAACGTAAAAAAAATTCAGAATGAGACGTGAATTCAAAAATATTTTAGTAATTTGAATAAAAGTTACTTTGATTTCGCAGAGACCCTCGCAAGCGTTGGCCTTGACAAGAACTCACACCAGTGATCTGCGGTAAAGTCCTCGTCTCTAGTAACTATATACATCTCGTCTTTGAATCAGGGCCCTTTCAAAGCGTATATATTTTGGGTAGCATACATCGCCGCAATTTTGTCTTCGCATCTTGTTATTTTGGGGGCATTTCAACCTCCTGCTTTGATGCAGGATCAGCAGGCGAAATCGCCTATCCTAATCCACTTTCTTTGAGAACGTTACGTGGCTGAAGACGATCCCTCTTTGATTTGAGCGTAGTAGTCTGTTATCTTTTCCTTTTCCTACCGCTTTCTTCGTGGTGCACACTCAATTGCTACTGGACCAATATTCTGAGCGAAGTCCAAATGCTAAGACGCCAACGTCAACAACTTCCCGCCGGGAAGCGAGACTCCCTTCTCACCGCAGATTGTTACTAGCGCTTCCCTCGTTTCAGTTAACGACGAAAATAGAAGTAATGCATTTTTTAATAGCTAAATGGGTACCGTATTTCAGTTCTGAATATTCTGTTAATTTTGAATAATTTCTTTTAGAAGTCGACTTACTTTATGCTGACCGCTCCAGCAGCAACGGCTGGGCGCGGAACATAAATTTGTGGGTTCGAATCTCGCGTAAGGCTAGAAAGTTTGTTTGGAGATTTCTTTAAGGGGAGAGAGAGAAACGCCACAAAGCATCTCGAATATCATCCTTATTATATTCAATAATTGATTATTTCTGAGACGTAAACTACCCACAAAGCTGAATAACTAATCAACGAACAAATGAGAAATTATATAGAGCCATTTTCTGTTATGTCTGAAAAATAATACACAGAAATGAAATATAGATAATTTTAATGTATTTTTTTAAGTTTTTGTAACGATCCACATGAGCATGCTTAATGTAGGCTCCACGACTTTGAACCGAAAGGGGTGGCTCAGGCCATCAACTGATATCACTGCAGTGCTTCTGGCCAGGAGAAAGTAGGTTCGATTCCCGACAATGTCAGGATTTTCGACACTAGCTAGATAGTTTGGTGAAATCCAGTCGCTCTCTCGAGGAGAATTCTAGATCTTTCCTTCCTATTCCTTGTCCCATTCTTACCCGTAAGTTATACATATACATACACTACACTACGACATATGCCGAGCCACCAGTCGGGAATGTAGAGCTTGTCTCAGCCGGGGCGGTGCCACAATGATGGAAGATACCTTGCTGAGGAAACCCCCACTTGACAGATAGGTCCACTCCGGACTCACTAACCAGCAGGAGAGGATCACCGCCAACTCCCGGTGAAAAACCATAAAATACACGTACAGGGCTACCGGCTTTAGCATTTGGGAGTCACTAATCATTCACACGACATTTTGAAATCATCGATTGAATTTTGGATTTTAGAACGAAAACAAGGGGTACGGAAAGAAGTAGCGTAACATGCATATAAACGTCAAATATTGAGATATTGCTGTACTGGGTGTTCCGTTTAAAATTGTTTTGGGGAATATCTCGAAAATTGCGCATCGCATCAAGGAAAGTGAGTGAAAATAAGAAAAAAAAGCAGAAAATTAACTTTTATCGACTTTTTGGTGACTTTGAATTTTATTGATTACAGCTCCACTTATGATGAAATATCAAATACAAAACTTAAGATGTTTTCCCCTAAGAAGCCGAACCTGCAATAAAAAGTGTGTTAGCGGTGAGGAAAACTTTTTTATTTTTCCCCATCCCCGGGTGTAGGGTTGAGGGGTCGAGTTTTGCCCCTATCGATACGAATCACTACTTTTCTTGATCCGATAAGCACTTCTCAAGATATTCCCAAAACCAATTTTAAATGAAACATCAGTATATTATTTTCGTCGCAAATAGAGTCGCGAATATAAAATGCAGGTATTATGAAAAATATCAAAGAAAACGTTTTTGTTTTGAACGAAAAAAATTCTATTCTGCACATGAGGATGGTTTGAGGGCATACAGTTTCGTCAAATCATTTTCTTTAGTAAGTATTGAAGAAGTATTGCAGGAAAAGTTCGTGGCTATAATGTGTCATCACCCAGTAAAATACAGTGTCCGGGGAGGAAACGTGGAAATTTCCAAAATAAGATCTTAAGACAATTTTAAGCACATTTTGTCTAATAAACCACATGGATATTGGGAATGGTTAAGCCGCAATGAGCATTCAAAAGTTGATTTGAAAAACTGATTTCTACGCAAATATTTGCAATATAAAAGCATAGAAACACTTCAGAAACATGTAAATTGTTTATTATTTACAAAAGAAATGAATATATTTGTCCAGAAACAAAAATTAAGCGACAGTTAAAAGAGCACCCAATTTACACAATTCGACTCCTTTTTTATTTCTCGAATAATTTTTCTTTCTGAACGAATATATTCATTTATTTTGTAAAAAATAAGCAATTTACATGTTTCTGGAGTAATTTTTTGCTTTTATAATGCAAATATTTGCGTAGAAATCAATTTTTTATATCAACTTTTGAGTGCTTATTGAGGCTTAACCATTCGGAATACCCACAGAGTATATTAGACAAAATACGCTTAGAATTATCTTAAGAGCATATTTTCGAATTTTCGATGTTTCCTCCCCAGACAGCCTGTACAACTCGTGAATCAAAACTGTCACTGATAATTTTATTCAAGCTTAGAATGAAAAAAGACAGTCCGAGACGGCGAATCAGCTTGCTGAGGAGTAAAATGAAGGAAATCCCGGCAGCACAAAATATCTAGATTACACTGAAAGAATATCAATATTAAGCTCTGGGAAGGAAATATAAAAAATGATATCCTTTTAGAGAATACAATCTTATTTAAGAATTGCAGAGTTTATTTTGTTTGTCTTTTGTTATTAATTGATGATATTTTACGTAACTGATTGGAAATGCGCACTAAATATTCCAAAACCATGAAATTAAATTTATGGAAATTATTTAAAGGGAAACGTATTTTCATTTGATCATTAAAAACTCACTTTTGTATAATTAATTTTCTTGTTATTTTTTTGTATGTATTGGAAAGTTTTGTGAATAAGTGTTTATTCAAAGTGCAAATATGTATAGCACTTTACGCAGACGGTCTAGGGATTCTACTATATCACCTAATTATTATTACCATGACAATACAAAAATATGTATTTATATTTTAACAGTATTTAGTGAATTTGAATTTAATGATAAAAGAATTCTCAGTTTCGATTGTAAACATTTTATCCTTTACACTTCGAAAAATTTTTTGATTTCTGCAATTAAGAATTACTCTTCTAAAATGATTTCTAATTCTGTAATAAATCTTAATCACTGTGATATTTTAATTTTAGATTATGAAGTGCTGTAATAAAAATATAAGTATTCAAGTACTAGATGTTTAAAAAATTAATCAGATTCTTTACCGGACTTCTAGATGGGTAGAGTATTAATGATATTGTGATCCAAAACAGGTTGTTCCCTGTGAGTTGACTGTCAAAGTGATAAGCTGCCTAATTAAATTATTGCATTGTCACCTCCAATCCAGTAATCAATGTGAATAGCACGTGATATTATATACTACAGACACGTTTATGGGCTTGTAATTACGTTAATCAACAATTTTGAGCACCAATAATGTGAAAACGAGATGGATTAAATTTTAAGCCAAATTTCATTTTTTTCTATACAAATCATGGTTTTTCGGACATTAGAAATAAACCTACAAAATTAAATATTTTTATGAACATGAAAAATGGAAAAGGTGAACCAAATTTTCCGTTTTAATCGAATGAAAACAGTATGAGAAAATAAGCAAAACCATTTTCAGCTTCAGCATTATTTACGGATTTATAGAAGTAAATTACAATTTTGAGCAAAATATCGGTGTAAATCTCTTGCACGCAACTCTGATATTAAATTCTCTTCATCGAACATGTTTAATATAATGATGAAGCAAATGTAATAACTATTTTTTGCTCTGAATGTTTTTTCTTTATTCTTTTATTTATAAAAAATGTCTTTCTTCTATATTAAACAAGACAGTATTTTCTCACATCATAATGCAGAATTTTTTAAGACATAAAAATCATGTCTTTAGAATCAAACGTTGTGAACTACTATATACTGTGTAAAAAGTGAACAAGCAAAATCAATATAATTGACGCACAAAGTCGTTACTACTCCATTCTGAATAGTTCAATAACGGAAGAATGTAAGAATATATTTCCTTAAATCGTCTTGCTTTGTGTAATATTAAATATCACTATAATGGAGAAAATAATATTTGATAATCTTTTAACTTTATTACATGAATACTGAACTCATTAATACCAAGCTTTCAAAAGGCTTCCTGTTAATAATCAATAGAGTAGACGAGTTCCTCACCACGAGTTTGGATTATAGTTTCATTGTGAAAATCGTGTTTATTTAAATGACAGTTATGACATTCTATATCAAAAGAAATATTGAAGAGTAAAACAAATAGATAGTATTAGAGACCGGCAAAATATGTAGTATTAAACGACAAAATGTGTATATAAATATGTAATGAAAACAGAAAGAATATGTAATAAATATGTAAAATCGGATGTAATATGTAATATTAAAATTCTCTAATTGAAAACCATTTACTTAGCAAGAAATTACATTTAGAAAACTTGCTCACTTTACATCATACAACTTCCCCATCAGCAGTAAAAGCTTCACAAATTTTTAAGCAGGTAGGCAGTTTAGCAGCCGGACTAACAGCAATAGAAGCCATCGCACAAACTAGTGAGATCTACGACCAGAAAACATGCACTGCAGCATCTTCATCGAAGTATTAAACGTCGGCTATCGCAAATTTTTCTTGGAAATTAAAGTTACAGATCACAAAACGCGCTGTCAATGATATTTTGAACATTTATATATCTCAAATAATGTAGGGAAAATGCTGATTTTTTTAAAATACATCTTTTTCAAAAATAATATGGAGTTAAATTGAAGAAAATTGATAAAATGAGAAAAAAAATATTGTGAAAACAGCAAAATATGTAATATATGTAATAAATTACTAAGTATGTGAAAATATGTAACGAAAAAATTGGATATTGTGTATATATTAGGAGGGCTACGATTCGCCAAGATTAGAATTTTGAGAACGGTAAGTAGAAAAAATGTAATTACGTAAAAATCTCACTATGACACTCGTAATTAACTCACAGCTTTTCCTCTGGAGAAATGAACCAACTTCACACGTTACTTTTATCTGAGCATATCACTAAGAGACGAATGAGATGTACTGTTTTCAATACATTCCAGTTGCAACATCGTTCACATAATTTCATTGTGCCTTTTTCAAATCATGATTTGCTTCATCCATTTGGAATGCGTGCAACGTTGCACTCTGCCAACAATTTTTTCTTGTTGCATCTGCTGTTACAATTACTGTTGCTACTTATTTTTTTAAAGTAGTAACACTTCAATTCTCATTTTTTTAGCTTTTTTTAAAATTTCTTGTACAATGTTCTTCAATATATTGTACCATCTCACTTTGTACAATTAGAATTTACAAATTTCTTCAGAGGAACACGTTTTACGTTTAATTCTCTCTCTATATTCCTCTTTATATCATCAACGTATCGGTTGCTAACCTAATTCTCATAACAAGCTAGATACATCACTTGTTACTTGTTTACCAATAACAACGTAAAATTGTAAATAAATATTGGGAATGTACGGAACGTTACATGCGTCAGGTGATTCCCATTGTCCGAGAGGCCACTACTCCGTATCGAACCCACGACCTCGCCGCCCCGATGGCACCGGCGCGAGGCAACTGGCTCCGAAGCCTCTTGATGTCCCTCCTCGCGAGGAGCGGGCGGCGCGGGCATTTTCGGCAGTCGGGCGTTCCTGGCGGGCCGGGCCGGCGGCGCGCGCGCTTGTAGTTCCACGAAGGCCCGGTAGATGGCACGCCCGAAGAAACCGCGGCGGAGCGCGCGACGCGACGCGACGGCAGAAGGTGTTTTTTGTCTTTCTACTGATCGCTCTAAAAATTGTGATCTTGGTGGATCGTCGCTCTTCTAACACAATATCAAAATATTTCGTTGCATATTTTTACACATTTAGTATTATATTAGATATTTCCCCATTTTCACAAAATATTCCATCAATTTTCTTTAATTTTATCACGTATTTTTTTATGAAAATGAGTATTTTCAAAACAGTCTGCACTTGGGCTGTTGCTGCGCGCTGTCTCCTCGAGGTGCGCTGCATGAGAATGCGGTCTGGTGTTCACACCGTCCGCGCGGCGGCCGCTTCAGCTCACTCAGCGGCGCCACTGACTGACATCACTTCCACCTTTAGGTGCGAAAAGTGTCGCTGACGCCGCGTTTCGTAACCTTTTACCTTAATTTCCGAATAATTTTAAAACGTATGTATTGTTTTTCAAATTTGTTTCGGAATATTTTTTATAAATACAATTTAGTATTAGGTACATGTATTTTATTAGAACATATTATATCCGATTTTACACTTTTATTTCATATTCGTACTGTTTTCATTACATATTGATGAGCATATTTTGGGTTTTCATTCTACTAACTTCGTGGGCCTTCCCACACCGCACACTCGGTGGCCGTTTTACACGCACCGAAACCCCGTTCGTCACCGGAGGCGGGCTAGCGGGCCCGACTGGATTCCACCGTTCGTGATTCACAACGAGCCCACTTCTATTTTTTTTTCTTTTCAAATTGAAGAGCGTGTATTGTTTAAATCAGAGATGGCCAACTGGCGACCTTGTTTTATGCCGCCCGCACTAGATTAAAGAATATAAGATCAATATTTTATTCTTCAAACAAATACGCAGATTTTTCGCAAATCTGTTTAGGAAAGCAAGTAATGCATAAATCTTATGACATCGCATCTTATCTATGTATGCCCATTTGTTGGAATTAGTTGTGCTGCCCTCTCCTTCATTTAAAAAAAAAACTGGTCCTTGGGGAATACGATATTGGCCATCCCTAGTTTAAATAATATCGTCAGGTTTCGTACTTACATCTTCTGATTAATGATAAGGCATTTTGGTTTGATTTCATACCGGATTCTTTACCCTTTTTTACCAGCAATTTCAGCCATTGCATTTTATTTGATAAATGAAAAATCTTTAGGAAGGTTCTTTGTAAAGCTTTTTTTTTTTTTTTGTAATATCTTGCACCATGTAATATCTTGCACACAAAGGTGTAATATACCTCTGTTTATATTACTGAAAAAACAATTTCCATTAATTTTATAATTGTTATATTTTAAAATTTGTGATAATTAAAGTCAGAATTAATTGGTTGACTACGCCTGACAATAAGATTGGGAAAAAGTGTCGTGTGAAGGAAGAACGCACAGACGTGAATATTTCTAACATCCTGTGCACACGTCGGCATGGATGCCGCATGAGCGACAATCTACTGTACCAATTTAATTGGATTCTGAAATATACGATAGATCAGTTTCTTTTTAATATTTTCGTCGTAATCTTACAGATTCACTAAAAATGATGAAAAATATTTGGTGCAACAAATTACACATAACTATTTTGATTATTTGTTTTTAAGTAGTTAATTAATATTTTAATGTTTTGTTATAAAACAGATTCACCAGATGTCGAAAAATTAAAAAAATATATCGATGTTACGTTACATTGAACTAACACCCCCTACCCTAACGCTACCTTAATCGCCCTCTCCACTCTGATGCTACGTAATTTATGGATGGCCCCTTAAAAATGTCAAAAAGGGCTGTGCGCTAATATTAAGTACATGATGTCGAATTGAGAGTTCAAAATCCTCCCACCTTCACGAATCAGTTAAAAAGAGTATCAAGTTCGCATGGTAGTGTCATGAATAACTAATAAAACTCTCACAATACCAACAAGGGTGCATCGTTTCCACCGACCTCGATCATGAAGGAACAGAAACGGCTAAAGTGCAGTCGGCGAAAAACTTGATCTCGGGTCCAGCTGTGTTGAGTGATCATTTCGGCCGAATAGCGGCGCCTTGTTTGTTGACGTCGCACGGTGGAAAGGAGAGACGCCCACGCGACGAATAATCCGCAGCGGGGGACGAAGTTCCGAATCGCCCACCGCGCCGCGCAAAAAGAAGAGCCGAGGAGCCGCGAGAGGGCGGACGGCGGCCCTTGTCTCGGCGCGGGGCGCGAGGGGGCAGGGCGCAAATTAGAAAAAGGGGGCGCGAGGGAGAGAGCGGTGGCGGCGGGGGCGGAGGCGGGGGCGACGGCGCCGGGCGGGCGCCTGCGGCCGCAGGGGACGAGCCCAGTGGGGCGGGGGGAGGCGGGGCGGAGCGGGGAGAGGCGGGGTGGGGCGGGGGGGCGGAGCGAGGCGGGGCGGGGGCGGGGGGGCGGGGCGGGCGGTCTGAGATCCCGCGAGGAGAAGCCCGCTCATCGATCGGAAGGGTGCCGCGTGGCGGAGCGGGGCGGGGCGGGGTGGGGCGGGGCGGGGCGGGGCGGGGCAGGAGGAGGGCGGGCGCCTTTTATTCCGGCTGCGTCGCCCTTCGTTTCCTCGTCCCCGCCCCCGCCCCGAACCATCCCAGCGGCGCAGTCGCCGCCCGTGCTTCCGGGGCGGGCGGTGGGGGGGGGGCTCGATTCGCCTCGAGGAAGCGGCGATCCAGGATCAGGCGACGTCGCGTCTTGGGAGGCGATTGCAGACACTGAATAAACTCCCGTAAGTCACAGGCTGTTGTCTGTCTACATGACGCGCCACAATTCCCAACGGGGTTATGAAGTATAATTGCCTCTAGCCTTCTCATCTTCGTTATTATGATTCTTCTGTCTAAACCTTATGGCAATACGTGGCGTGGAATGATTTCATGGAAAGCTGATTGTTATCATATGATACACTAGGTGATCAAAAGTATGCGGACACGGAGGCGCTGGTGTTATGGTGTGGTCGTGTTTTTCACGGAGGGGGGTTGCACCCTTTGCGGGGAACTGTCACGGCACAGGCCTACGTTGATATTTTAAAAACCTTCATGCACTGTTGAAAAAGAATTCGGGGATGGCGATTGCATCTTTCAACACATTCGAACACCTGTTCACACTGCACGGCCTGTGGCGGAGTGGTTACACGACGATAACATTCCTGCAATTGACAGGCCTGCACAGAGTCCTGAGTTGAAACCTATCGACCATCTTTGGGACGTTTTGGAATGCCGACTCACCGACATACATCGACATACAATAGAGTGCAAGGCCTCACAGACCTACATCGATACCTTTCCTCAGTGCAGCACTCCGTGAAGAATGGGCTGCCATTCCCCAAGAACCCTTCCAGCACCTGATTGAAAGTATGCCTGCGAGAGTGGAAGCTGTCATCAAGGCTAAGGGTGGGCCAACACCCTATTGAATTCCGATGGAGGGCGCCACGAACTCGTAAGTCATTTTCAGCCATGTGTCCAGATACTTTTGATCATTAAGTGTATGAATGATGGAGCAATGGTGGAATGACACTGGGGGAATCGGGAGCACCCCGATGAAGTCCACCGCGCAGCCCTTCTGCGCAGGCAGTCTGTTCGCCACATACGCATCTTGCCCCATTTCACTTTACTTTCAATGCGTTTTCTGCCGAATTAAAAGATTGGCTTTAGCACTCACGCCCGAGAACTCTTGATGATTCGAGCGAGGGGCACGCTCGATAAGAAAAGAAGAGTAACGGAAAGCTTAGGAAAAAGGAGAATGATTTTTTTGAAAAAAATTCGTTGGCAGCCGAAAATTCTCCTGAATTGAAATTTCATTATACAATTTGGGGCAAGCTTGGAACCTGTTGGCACATGAGCGACCAAATTTGATTCAAATTTTGACGCTGTTAGAGTAAATCAATTATTTATAATAATCTTTGGCATTAATTACCAGCTCAGAACATACATTTCAAGCGTCGGGGCTCTGAGATAGAGTATTTCTCCCCAAATGCCGTGCGATAATTCCAACAAAAGAACTGGGTTCCTTCTTTCAACGATGTCCTTTGGGAGACAAGTTCTTTGGTGCTAGATTTTCAACTGTTAAAGTGTGTGATTTCCGATGATGAGGCACGAGAAGAAGGGGTGAACTAATGACCGCGCGCGATATTTCCTTCCTCTTCCTTGTCCTATCCTCGCCCCTCACGTACACACTTACATGCACACACATGTCGGGAGACCAGTTGTGAGATTCGAACGTTTCCAGGCAGTGAGAGTGCCACAATTATATATTATAAACCATCAATTAACCATGTATTATTAACCTATTAACCCTAATGTTTTAATCTGTTTACATTTCTTGTATCAGAAAATTGGTGATGACTAAGCCATCGAAAGCTGCTTTTTTTATAAATAATATTGTTAGCAAAGACAACGCTTATTATTATTTCATTTTAATTGCCAACGACAACACACCGCAAAACCAATTGTTTTGCTCTCTCGCCTTACGAATACCTCGTAAGAAGGGAAAACTATGTAATCGTCGCCGGAAAACGGCTAATTTTCGCCAGAAAAACTCAATTCAATTCCTCCTTTCTTTCAATTTCTTCCTCAGACAGAGTGGGTTTTAAACGCGCACGTTAAAATGGGGCAGCGGGGACCCCAACCCATTGAAAGCTTATACTGTGATTTTCATGATTTTGTCCCTGACAGGAATCAGCTGTTTCGCTGCCATCCAGTCGGGAGCTTGTATGTCGCTACAATGACGTTCAAGCTTCCGATTGGTTGAAAGCGTCAACAGCTGATTCCTGTCAGGGACAAAGTTGATAAAATCGCTGTACAGATGGGGCAATGGGGGGGGCGTAGAGGTGCATGTTGATGCACCCCGCGGGAGTGTCTCGCTGCCCTGGTTGCTGCCAAAGCGTCGTGATTTTCCGCCCCCCGACGGCAGTGGAGGCGCCCCGCCCACTCCGCTGCTGACCACCGCTGACGTCTCCGTTTCCAGTGCCGCTCTCCTCGCCGCACTCTCCATTTCCACTCGCCCCCGAGCTCGATGTGGCCTCTGTGCGTGGGGTCGTGCTTTTTCCATGGCATGCCTCCACCGCCCCTGCCGTCCGCTCGCGACTATTTCTATTGACATCATGGTTGGCAGAGACATTTTCCTAGCCATGGCCACCATCATGAGATTTTTTGTCGCTGTCGCTGCCTCTGTGGCAGGAATCGTGCTCACGTCAAAGCGAGGATGTTCGCAAAACGCTGTGGCCGGGAGGCTATCATCGTGTGAATGCGCTCTTTGCGGGTGGGTGCACCCCTTCTGCGCGGGCTCCATCATCGGAAACCCCACACTACGTCGATCTTTCTCAACAATATTACGGTTTCCATTTTTCATCGCATTTCAAGCACCTGCTGATTTGTATAAATAATATTATATTTTTATGAGCATGCTTTATCCCTTTCTAATCTTCACCTTAATATACAGGATGTCCGCGGAGGAAACGTCGAAACTTCGAAAATACGCTATTAAGACAATTCTAAGCATATTTTGTCTAATAAACCAGGTGGATATTCCGAATGGTTAAGCTGCAATAAGCACTCAAAAGTTGGTTTGAAAAATTGATTTCTAGGCAAAAATTTGCATTATAGAAGCAGAGAAACACTCCAGAAACATATAAGTTGTTTATTATTCACAAAAGAAATTAGTATATTTGCTCAGACAGAAAAAATAAGTGAGAAATAAAAAAGCTGTCGAATTGTGTAAATTTGGTGCTTTTTTATTTCTCGCTTAATTATTTTCGGAACAAATATATTCATTTCTTTTGTAAATAATAAACAACTTATATGTTTCTGAAGTGTTTCTATACTTCTATAATGCAAATTTTTGCCTATAAATCAAGTTTTGAAACCAACTTTGAGTGCTTATTACGGCTCAACCATTCGGAATATCCAGGTAGTTTATTAGACAAAATATGCTTAGAAATGTCTCAAGAACTTATTTTCGAAGTTTCGTCGTTGCCTCCCCGGACACTCTGTATAATATCTCTTTATTCTTGGAACTTTATCATGGATTACCACAAGATCTCTGCTGTAACCACAGAATTTATTCACCTTAATATTTACTGTTGAGTAGATTCTTCTCTTTTTTATTTCTTCGTGTACTCCGTTCAGAGAAAGTTACGTAACACTTTCCTTAAATAAATGATAATTTGAGAGAAAAACACAATTATTGGTATCAGATACCAAAAAAGTTATTTTTCTTTCCCCTGTTCGTAGTACATTACCTTCTCATAGAATACTAAAAAAATTGGAGGGCAGAGTTTTGATACCAAAATAGAGTTGGGTTTTTCTAAAAACTTCTATTTGTCTGACGTCTAACTGTCCTATAGTGTAAACAACACCAAGGCCTAAATCATACACACATTTTTTACGCTAAATGATATTCCTCGCTCGTTGTAACTGCCTGAGGATACTGCTCTTCGAATTTCAAATTGATATTTTAATTTTGGAGTGTACTTCACATAGAGCTTCAACGATATTGACATTAAGTTTAGGCGACATCGAAAATTCAAGATTGCCCGTAATTTTTCCTTTAAATGTTCGACTCGAATACAACAAATGTACGCTCAAAAATTCCACAGGTCGCGTTTGAATTGAAACCTGTAAATTTTCGAATGTTTCAAAAGTACAAAAAGCATGTACATTAATGAAGACAAATATTCTCTCCTTTCTTTCGTACTACTATGCTATCACGTAGTTTAGAGAAAGTATTGTAGATAGATATATATATTTATTATTTCCGCAACCGGTTTATGCAACCTGGTGGCGGAACACTAAGATCTCCATATTATAATTATAAATTAAATACAATGTAACTTAAAACTATTTTAAGACAATAACAATAATAATAAGATAATAATGAGGTAACAATGTTAACAATAAATGCATTAATAACAATAACTGCATTAATTCTACATTTATTGCGGTCCTGTGCAGATAATTTATACTAACATATATGACTTTTTATACTGTACTGTAGTGTTTTTATACTGTAATACCTGAAGAGCCACTATAATTCATAGGACAATTTTCATGATGATGGGCACTGTTCTTTGCTTTCTTACAACCATGACAATATTTGGTTAATATGTCCACATTTATTACTTTGCCAGTTTCAAAATGGTTGCTGTGACTACTCCGTTGAGAGACTTGTGGCCTCTTTTTTGCCAACTTCCATCGACAGCAACAGCAATATTATCTGATTCATTGTTTTCAACTGCTTCTACTGCTGCTTCTTTCATTGCTTCTATAGCACATGTTTCAACACTTCCTCCAGTACATTTCACTACTTTACTGAATTTTGTGTGTGTGTGTGGGGTAGGTAAATTCATAACACCATACAACACTTTACCTCCTTTACTCCCTTTTCCAATGCAACGCAGACCATAAATATATCTTAGGTTAACCTCAAATCTTTATCTAATGATTTGGAAGTTTCAAAGGGTAAAGTTTTTTTTGCAGGTATTATAAACAATTTCTACTGTACATGCTAAACTCTTTCTTTTAATTCTAAACCCTCCTACAACACTCAATTTTCACAGTCACAGTGTTTGCACTTTGCAAAAGTATTAATTGCAATTGTCAAAAGTTCCAAATTAATTAATTGAAGTCCAGTTTTCAGTATAGCATCACCCTGCTCATTTTCTGAGTGGAATTCTTATATAAACATTTTGCGCTCGACAATTTCTTTTCAGAAGAACGCACTCTCTTCGCATTCGCAACCGCCGGCGATGGCGTGGACTGACCACCACCATTTATTGAGAATGTGTCCGTAGTTTTTTGTTTTCTTCCTTGAAAACTGGTTTCCACGGATCTTTCTACACCCAAACTTATTTCGTGGCATTTTCAAAGTACGAACCATCAAAGCCATCCGTTTTTATATTCTCGGTAGTTTTCGCATAATTTTGCATTAAATATAGGTAATATTGAAATTACCTCATTATCGGCTCAATTTTTTTTCTTTAAACTTTGCAAGGAACTAAATGCACTGAGAACATGGCATAAGTGCCATTTTGATGCATTCTTTTGATTTTTCAAAAATTACACAAATCAAGTCAATATTTACATTACGGACGTTTTTGTAGATTTTTGAATTTGTGTGTATAAGTGCTTTAAATTAATTCTTACTAAGTTTCCCGAAAACTGAAAAGTTTTCTTTAAAGATGACCACGAAATTCGTATTATCTGACACAATCAAGTAGCATTTTACCGAAAATCGTTCCAATTTTGTAAAATAAAATCAGATTTTACAATCAGATTTTCCTCTCCTACAATATTTTTAATTTTATGAGGGAACCATAAAAGAGACCAAAAGTTTTTTAAAAAATACATTTTGGGCGCCAATAAATTGCAAATGGGAAATGGTAAGGTAAAACCTACCAGACAGTCCAACGAAAGAGATTAGCAAAGTAATTAATACGAGAAATACTGTACCATTTTGTAGTACCATAGTTTCTTATTGAAATGTGTCTTCAAAATTAGATATTTACACATTGCCAACTACACGTTTTTCAAAATGAGAGTATTTTTTCAAGAATTTTGTGTGAAATAGTGACAAAATATAGGTAATCAAGATTTTCTCAAGCTGTGTCAACGGTTTTCTTTTTTCATTTCTTTTTTTTTTTTTTTTTTTTTTTGGTATTTTTGTTTCAATAAACTGTTTTAACTTAAAATAATGCAATAGGTCCAAAGTTCTTTGAGAAGACAGTAACGTCAATCAGTCATTTTTCTACCACATTTTAATGCACAATATAATTGTTTCAGTAAGAGAAACCAAAACTGAATTTGGCACATTAATCTACATATATATAAAACTGGATATTGGTACGTGTATAAGAGCAAAACTCCGACAACATTGGACCGATCTCCATTGCACTTATAAGTGTTCTTCACCGGGAAGGTTTATGTGCTGTTAATTCTGTTGTAACTTCACTACATGGCGCTGGAGAACAAAACTAAATATTCAAGTCAAATGCAAATGCAACCTGGCAGCATTTTGAATCTCTATTGTTAAGTAACTCCTAAACGAGGCGTTCTAAGGTCTTAAAAACTAAAATTTTGAACATTCTGTTACATTTTTGCTGATCCGACGCTTCCCGATATTACCTCACCTGCTCACAGATGTGCAGAATCTGCAACTAAATGTGAATGAGAGAGACAGAGAGCGGAGAGACAGAGACAGACAGGGACAGGGTGAGGGAAGGAGGGAGAGACAGTGAGAAAGGGAGATGGGAAGGGAAAGAAGGAAATGAAGGGCAGAACAACTTCTGCCGGGTTTTCCTAGTAGACTATATACTTGTAAATAAATGTAAAGAATGGTGTTAAAATAGCCCATACTGTCTCGCATCATGTCTAAATGTGCAATTTTCAAACAGTCAGAGAGTTCAATGAATATGAGATGTTGCGACATTCTTTTTAAGTATTCATCATTTTATCTGTGGAAAACAATTTCAAGAAAGACGTTTGAGCGGTTTATGAGAAAACGTTCTTTTTATAGTTTGAATTACTGTAAAAAACCATGAAAACTATTGTTGTTTTTTTTTCAAAAAATTGATTATGACCATTTTTATACAGCTGAGTGTTTAGAACAGACTTTATCTAAGGGAAAAATCTCAATCTTCAACTTCATAGTTATGAAATGGTAACTTTTTGCAATTTTCATGAATACAGAGAGTTTTTCGGAAATGAGATTAACACCCCATTTTACTGCCCTTTGGCACATACAAATATAAAATTTAAATGAAGTCGTTTTTGAGAAAAAAATGTTTACAAATTTCAAACTTGCCTTTGTTTTACACAGAATTGCGGGAAAACTACTCTTATTTTCGAAAACTTGTAAAGGACAGTATTTAAAAATCTGCCTTTAAAGAAGAGATTTGAAAACAATATGCATCTTAAATATTGTGGTTATAGAAAGATGCCAAAAAATTAACTCTTTTAATCAGGGATTTCAGCAAAAATGTGATTGCACCATTGCGTCGTTTACACTATCGGAGAACAAATTTAATCAAAAAATTTAGAGTCATTTTAGAGAATATTATAAAAATTTTGGTTTCATATACAGAATCCCCCAAAACCAAAATTCCCATTTCAAACTCAAAGGGCCTCGAGTTCGCTTAAATCGATCGGGGAATATCAATTTTGAAAAATATTGTCTTGGACGCTAGCAGACGGACGGACCGACAGATGGACAGAATGAGGGGGTTGTGAAAAGAAAAAAACTTTCTGGGTATGAGGAGGCACCAAAATCTCTATTTCCGTTGAAATGTCAAAATCGTATTACTCCTTACGTATACAAAAAGTAATGAGACTTAAAGCCCCTACATCTGGAATTTTTTGGAACGTCTGGAGCGTGTGGAGCATCTGGAACGTTTTCTGTTCGATTTGACACCAACACCGACAGAGACTGTGCCGGCACAGAAATGCATTCCTGAATTGCGCCTTCCGAGTACTAAATTCATTCCTGACATTTGTGTCCTAGGGTTCGGAGCTACTTTGTTTACTATTTTTTTTAAGTATTTCAGGACATACAATAGGTTATAAAACATGAGAAAAGTAGAACGGTGGTCTCGTCGCTACAAGCATGGTGAGGGTGCGAAGGATTTAGGGAGTGCGCAGAAAAAGCGCTCCGAGTGGAGGAAGCCTTGGCTGCAGACGTAGTCAGGAACCTCACATTGGCAAGAGCCAGTGAAATTAACTCTCCAGAAGAGCCATATCTCCAATCCACTATGCCGATACATTTGAGTAGATATGAAACATGGGATGAAACAATAGAATGGGTGTCTTCGTCGCTACAAGCATGGTGTGGGTGCGAAGGCTTTATGGAGTGCGCAGAAAAAGCGCTCCGAGTGGAGGAAGCCTTGGATGCAGACGTAGTCAGGAACCTCACATTTGCAAGAGGCAGTGAAATTAACTCTCCAGAAGAGCCATATCTCCAATCCACTATGCCGATACATTTGAGTAGATATGAAACATGGGATGAAACAATAGAATGGGTGTCTTCGTCGCTACAAGCATGGTGTGGGTGCGAAGGCTTTATGGAGTGCGCAGAAAAAGCGCTCCGAGTGGAGGAAGCCTTGGATGCAGACGTAGTCAGGAACCTCACATTTGCAAGAGGCAGTGAAATTAACTCTCCAGAAGAGCCATATCTCCAATCCACCATGCCGATACATTTGAGTAGATATGAAACATGGGATGAAACAATAGAATGGGTGTCTTCGTCGCTACAAGCATGGTGAGGGTGCGAAGGCTTTAGGGAGTGCGCAGAAAAAGCGCTCCGAGTGGAGGAAGCCTTGGCTGCAGACGTAGTCAGGAACCTCACATTTGCAAGAGGCAGTGAAATTAACTCTCCAGAAGAGCCATATCTCCAATCCACCATGCCGATACATTTGAGTAGATATGAAACATGGGATGAAACAATAGAATGGGTGTCTTCGTCGCTACAAGCATGGTGAGGGTGCGAAGGCTTTAGGGAGTGCGCAGAAAAAGCGCTCCGAGTGGAGGAAGCCTTGGCTGCAGACGTAGTCAGGAACCTCACATTGGGAAGAGCCAGTGAAATTAACTCTCCAGAAGAGCCATATCTCCAATCCACTATGCCGATACATTTGAGTAGATATGAAACATGGGATGAAACAATAGAATGGGTGTCTTCGTCGCTACAAGCATGGTGTGGGTGCGAAGGCTTTAGGGAGTGCGCAGAAAAAGCGCTCCGAGTGGAGGAAGCCTTGGCTGCAGACGTAGTCAGGAACCTCACATTGGGAAGAGCCAGTGAAATTAACTCTCCAGAAGAGCCATATCTCCAATCCACCATGCCGATACATTTGAGTAGATATGAAACATGGGATGAAACAATAGAATGGGTGTCTTCGTCGCTACAAGCATGGTGAGGGTGCGAAGGCTTTAGGGAGTGCGCAGAAAAAGCGCTCCGAGTGGAGGAAGCCTTGGCTGCAGACGTAGTCAGGAACCTCACATTTGCAAGAGGCAGTGAAATTAACTCTCCAGAAGAGCCATATCTCCAATCCACCATGCCGATACATTTGAGTAGATATGAAACATGGGATGAAACAATAGAATGGGTGTCTTCGTCGCTACAAGCATGGTGAGGGTGCGAAGGCTTTAGGGAGTGCGCAGAAAAAGCGCTCCGAGTGGAGGAAGCCTTGGCTGCAGACGTAGTGAGGAACCTCACATTGGGAAGAGCCAGTGAAATTAACTCTCCAGAAGAGCCATATCTCCAATCCACTATGCCGATACATTTGAGTAGATATGAAACATGGGATGAAACAATAGAATGGGTGTCTTCGTCGCTACAAGCATGGTGAGGGTGCGAAGGCTTTAGGGAGTGCGCAGAAAAAGCGCTCCGAGTGGAGTAAGCCTTGGCTGCAGACATAGTCAGGAACCTCTAGCTTGTCAGGAAAAATCTAGCATGTTAAATGGCGTTTAATTCAATCGATCGCGTAATAGTATTTGTTTTAATCATTTCATTGTTTTTGAAAATATTTGAAGTTTTTGTGTAATTGTAATATCGTTTGAGCTTTTCAGGTAATGGTTGACGTGTCAGCAGGATATAACTTTGAACAAGTGTTATCAATAATACTAGAAATTGCTTGCTGTTGTAACACTAGAAGTTGTTGTTTTTTAGATTGGAAATACAGCCTATTATTATTATTATTTGGAACTGATGTATTTCAATATCCAGTAAAGTAATGTAAAATTCCAAAAACTATTTCTGTAGTAAAACATGGTCGTCAGCATGTATTCTCTCCACAGAATTGCAGACATGGCAGGTTGGTGATGACTTGTCAGAGCAACCACTTGTCAATGCAATGGTTGAGCTCCCAGGAACCACGTCAGACGCCAATAGTTTAGCGGCCCTTAGGCAATGGGCTGAGCACTGATGAGAGGGCCTGTTCATTTGTGGCCCTTTGGCTCCACATTCCCGCGCGGCGGCGCGTTCTCGGAATCCGCCATCAGACGTCGCTTCGCGGTAGAGCACCATCCACCCCCGCCCTCCCGCGTGCGCCAGCGCGCGCGCGCGCGCAAGCACATACACGCCCCCTTGTCCCGTCCGCGGCTGCCGCGCCGCCCCCGCGCCACCCCGACGCGCGCGCGGCCGGACGGACGGACGGGCGAGCGACCGTCCGCCCCTCCGCCGCCGCCAGCCAACCGCCGCGCCTCCGCCGCCGCCGCCGCCGCCGCCGCCAACGCCAACGCCAACGCCGCTAACCGGCGCGATTCGCATGTGCCTGCAGCGCGGAGGCCGAGCCAGCGGCCGCGGCAACGCGACGCGCACTGCTGCAGCCGTCGCAGCAGCCGCCGCCGCCGCCGCCGACGACGACGACGCTTTTGACGAGCGTGTGGACGCCACCCCGCCCCCGCCAGCAGCAGACGTCGGCCCGGCCGCGGCCGCCCGCGCCGCCCGCGCCGCCCGCGCCGCCCGCGCCGCCCGGGGCGCCCCCAGCGGCCGCGCCCGCAACCCACGCCGCCGCCGCCACCGCCTCCGCCGCCGCCGGTGAGTAGGTCCCGTCGCGCACAGGCGGTGCGGGGCGGCGCCTTCACAAGCGCCCCCCACCACCTGAATTACTCGAAATTAGTGAACTCTGGAAACAATTTGCCTTTGACTTTTTTTTATCTACTTATAATTTTCTCTGTAGTTTGATAAATATTTTTGTTATTTAATAATAATAACAACAATAATAATAGAATAATAGTTTTACCTTCTTCATTTTTGTTTACAAAATCTGCACTCTCTAAGTACATCATGTACTTATCAGAGAGATGCTAATTATCAATAGATACTTGTCAAAACTACTAGTACCGTCAAAATACACAACTTAATTCTTCAAACTCATATCCATTATTTCAAATTCTACTTTACTACATTTACAAAATATAACATAATTATTACGTACTACTTCTTTATTATTTTTTATTTAAAATTACTTGTTTATTAAACATTTTTTAATTTCTCTTTTCATTTTATGGGTACATTCCTTTTCATCTCTTATGTTTTTAGGGATCTGATTTAGTAACTTTGGAATTTTTACTTTTGGGGTTCTTTCTCCATATTTGTTGAATGTACTGAGTATTTTGTAGTTTTCTTCTAAACGGGTTCCATATTCAAGCATGATTTTGTTTCTGAATATTTTATTATTAACATGTTTTTTTTAGTTGAAACTCATATATTTTATTTACGATCATGATTTCATTCATTTTAAACATACATTGGTTTTTTCTTCATTCATATTTCTGGTATTTGTGAGGCATTTTATCATTTTTTCCTGGATGTTTTGCATAATATTTATATACGATCTTGCTGCTGTCCCCCAAATTTCTATTCCATACAAAATCCCATACCTAATAATAATAATAATAATAATAATAATAATAATAATAATAATAATAATAATAATAATAATAATTCAGGGAGAACGTGAAATATCTCTTTATCTATTGTAAAATTTAAAACAATATTTTCACAAACTATTTTGAATCTTCGCCGTATTATGGAAGAGAACTTTGAAACAATGTGAATAAAATAGTATTCAATGACTCAAATAAATGTGCATTGTATCCTCCGCTACTTATGAAATAACTTTCTCCATTCCCTACCAGAAAAGAATACCGCTTTTATATCCTAAGTATGTTATAATCGTTGAATTAGTTTAAACGAAGAGGAGATGTTTACGTCAAACGAATTTGGGCCGTTGCAACAGATCAGAATGCACTGCGGGTTGCATCAGTTGATTACAGTGCATTTTAATGTTGCATAATAATTAACAGGAGAAAATAATTTGAAATTATCTCATACTTTGTCTATAGATATTTTCATTCTCAAGCGACTTAATTGCATTAAATAAATAAAGTAGGAGATTATGAATGCTTTTTTAAGTTAAATATGTCAATTCGAAACTTTTGTTGTAGTTTCATATCTTTGACGTGACAATTCATTCATTTTCTCACACTTACACATCTAATACATCAGAAAACCGCTAAATTCTCAGTTTCTTCGTTGGTTCAGTTTAATAATGTTCCTGGATGAGATGTGTGATCCTCGAAACGAGCACTCAAAATTTTGGCGGCAATGTGCCAATTTACCGCTTGTGAGGGTCTTGCAAGTTACAAAAAAAAGAGATGTCATTCACTAACTAAATAAATTAACAATCGCTTCTAATCTAATAAAAGTCACTGTAAAAACTTAACTTTCAGAACAGGCGAATGATCCTAGAATGGTATCGTGCAATAATTTTCTAAAACCGATTTTGTAGTGGTTGTTCTTTTGTGTGGAAAGAAAAATTGCTTTTATGTTTCATTTAGGATGTCTCCGTCTTTGAAGAAATAAAATTTGTAAATAGAAGTTGACCAGAAATGTGTTCACATATGTGTTATAAGAGACATTAACAACAAAAGCTGTAAAAAGTTTAACGAGACAAATTTCAATAGGACTCATAATATCTGTAAATTAACATCCAGAATTTAAATAGAACATAAGATTTTAAAATTGTATTGCTGAGAGTTGGATTGTAAACACATGTGCAATAATGACTGTAAATCCTACTACAAGGACCCTTATAAAATTTACCCTATATTAGGAGGCCAATTGCCCATTACAGGACGTGTAACGGCTAAATATGAAAATAAATAAATAAATATAAAATAAGGGGCGTTGGAGGCAGGGGCGGATCCATCCCCTCCCCATTTTGGGGAGGGGGCATCATAAAATTATGTTAAATAATAAACATTTATTATATTTTATATCATTTTTCTAGTCTTTATTTGATACTATACTTTATCATTGTTTAAATAATTACATAATTTTAACATAAATATTTAAATAAATTTTGTCAAATGAATGCTCCACTACTGATTAGAGGGTTAACGAAAAAAAATGCAAGATGTTCGAATATAATGGATACTGGATTAAGGTGTGAGATACACATATTCGGTGCACAAAAAAGTGACACGTCTCAAAATCCGTCACTTTACAAGAAAACAACTTCATCGCGGACGAAGCAGTTTATTTCGTAGTGAAGGACAAAATGTTTTATTCTACGTACTGTCTCGTTATGAAAGAGTTTCTAGTACATATGTGTGTATATATATATAAATATACATGTATTACTCGTTTATATTTATCCCATTTATTATATATTACAATGTATTTACTAGTAAAATTTATTGCATTAATTAACTCAGAAATAAAAAGTGGAAATACGGAAAAGAATTGGCGATTTTAAAACGGTTAGCTAGGAGTATATAAGTGAACTGACGGTTGGACTACTTTTCTAAATTATACTAAATTCTTCAACCTTTTTTTTATTAATGTTCTATTTAATAATATATTTATCCATTTTATCAGTCAGCCAAAAATATTGCGAGGATCTGTCATCCGTTTAGTGCCAATTTGTGTATTTTGAATACCAAAGCGTTTGTCAGATGGACACGCAATTTCCAGCAATCAAACTCTGACACACACGTATTTGTCGGAAGAGTTGATTATTTATACCTTTTTTCCAGTTGGAAAGATGTCTGTTTCATTTCCTTTCTGCGCGGAATACTCCAAGTTTATTTTAATATTCCACCGTTCGCGAGCGTTTCTTGCGTGCGCCCTGGAGCCGACCGAATCCCGCCGCGCTTCCTGACACCGCCACGGGGCGCGCGTCGATGGACAATTCGCCGGTCGGCCGGCCGGTGGGCGGGCTCTCTAATAATATTTTTGAAAACGCCGTTGTCAACCGCCGGGAAACCGTTCTTCTCGCTATGTGAAATCTCTCTCTCGTCTGATTGATATAGCGTCACCGAAGGCTGTTTGTTCGCCGAACGCGGGGAAGGGGACGAACTAACGAGCGGGCGGGCGGGCAGGCAGGCAGGAGGGAGGGCGGGCGGGCGGGCGGGCAGGTGGGGGCAGGTGGGCGCAGGCGGGCGGGCGGGCGGGCGGGGTCGGGCGGGTTGGCGGACAGGCGAGCGAGCAGGTGGGCGGCGCTTTGGCGGCAAGCTTTTCGGTTAAAAATCACAAGGGCGATGGCTGCGGGCGGCGGGAGGTCGGCAGAGGGCGAGGCGGCCGTGTGAGCGCGACTGCGCGGCCGCGGCACGGCGGGGTGAGGGGAGGGGTGCCCCGCGCTCCGCAGCTGTTTTCAAATGCGCTTTATTAGCGTGTTTTGTTTTGATGGTTCTCCGAACTCGCGTAAAAGAATAACTAACGCGTGTTATTCCGAAATTCCGAAGATTGTTTTTCTAAGCGGCTGCGCGTTGGCGATGTTTTCTTGAGGAAAACGTATCAGAAAGAAGTTTCTGAATTGTGAGATGAAGAGAAATACGCGGTTACTGTAAGGTGGATTGCTTGTAACAAAAAATTGCAAGAGCTGTCTTTTCTGAAAAAGAGAATTACGAGTTTTTTCACTCCTTCTTTGCGTGTATTACCTCAAGATTATAAGTTCATTTTAATTAGCTCCAATTTAGACTTTGGAATTCAAACATCTCTATAAAACCACTGAAGCTATAACAGTATTCACTTTCTCTCATTAATTATTTCTATCATATACAATTTTCGAATATTCGGAAAATTCAACTAAATGATATCAATACCATATTTTAAGCGTTCTTTAATCTTTCTGACAAAAAAAATTAATAAAATAGGAGCCATTTTTCAGAAAATTATAAAATGTTCTTGAGGCGTCGTGTAAAGTGCCCTCAAAAATCAAAATATCCGTTTCGAACTCGCACAGCATCAAGCTCTTTAGGATCAATGGAGCAATGTCGATTTTGAAGAAAATTATCTGAAAGGTTTAGACGCTAGGGTTGACCTGAGACACGTTTTGGGACTAGTCAGCATATTAGAGAAAGCATTAGAGTCAGCATATTAGAGAAACATATTTACACAGCATATTAGAGGAAGTAATTTATTTCATGTTAGAACATCATCGCATACAAGAAACCTTACAATTGTCCAAAAACTTCGACGCCATTGACTGGGGGAAAGAACAGATTTTTATAGGGAGAAACTGCGCAACGGAGAGGTTTGTTAGTAATGCGAAAGATTAGGGAAGGACAAGAAAAAAGAGTACTGAGTCATCGTGGGCGACTTCTTTATTTTCGTTTCTTGTAGCATTTGTTGAGAATGGAGAAAAAAACTTCGTTTATGACGTTTCCATCATTTTCTCTTTCTCTTTTAATACATCAAATTTCGAATATACTAGGAACTCCCGCCAGACGTTGTTCTGCCCTTCATCTCCCTCTTTCCCCTCCCATCTCCGTTTCTCAATGTCTCTCCCCCTTTACCCTGTCCCTGTCTGTCTCTGTCTCTGCCGCTCTCTGTCCCCTCTCATTCGCATTTACTTGCAGATTCTGAACGTCTCTGAGCAGGCGAGGTAATATGGGGAAGCGCCGGACCAGCAAAAATGTAATAGAATGTTCAGGAAGAGTTCATTCGGTAGATTACGGTGTGAGAAACGTATCTTTGAAGCATTAGGCCTCAAATTTTAGTTTTTAAGGCCCTAGAACGCCTCATTTAGGAGTTATTTAACGATGTAGATTCAAAGTGCTGCCGAGTGTGTTGCAGGTTGCCTTTCACGTGAATATGTAGTGAATATGTACCGCCATGTAGTGGAGTTACAACAGAATTAACAACGCATAAATCTTCTCGGTAAAACAAACACGTAGAAGTGCCAACTTTCATGGATATCGGTCCAACGGTGTTGGAGTTTTTGCTCTTATATACATACCAACATCCTATTTTTTCGAATATTTTAGAGCAATTTACTTCTAAATCCAAGAACGCAAAATTTTAACACAAACTATTGTAAAAAGCCGTGTTTCCATATTCCTCCGCCGCGGGCATTGTTTCCTCGCTGGGTAGCGCGTGTTTTCTCAAGACCATTTTTTTCCCGGACGCGCGTTGATGGCACCTCGGGGCGCTCGTCTCTTTCAAAAGGCGCCCTGTCGCGCCCGCGAGCGCCCGCGAGCGCCCGCGAGCGCCCGACCGCGCACACACACGCTCCCCTCGAGCGCTGCATCGCGCCGCGGGGGAGGCGACGCGCGGACGCACGCGGAAAGAGACGGACGCGCGCGCGCGAGGGCGAAAGAGACGGATGGCGCCCCGGGGGGAGGGAGGGGGCGGGGCGGGCGTCTCCTTTGCGTCGCGCGCCGGAATTAATCTTGGACGGGCGCGCGGCGAAGCCACCCCCCACCCCCCGGCGCCGAGCCGCCCCCGGCGCCGCCGCCGGTGCGGCACGCTGCGTTCACGCCCCGTTGCGCGCGCTCCACGCACGACGCGGCCCGGGGAGGTGCGGCGCGGGCCTCCCCATGCGTGCAGCGGTGTCGGCTTCTAGAGACCGCCTTCTTTGGGTGGGAACGGCCCGGAAAGCGGGTTGGAGGGAAGTTGAAATGCCCACAATTTCCGTCGCTGTTTTAGAGCGAGGGCGGGCTTGCCGGGGTGCGACGGGCCACACTAAAGT
Source organism: Acheta domesticus (assembly GCA_031308135.1). NCBI lineage: Eukaryota > Metazoa > Arthropoda > Insecta > Orthoptera > Gryllidae > Acheta > Acheta domesticus. Next base: position 213,129,870 of record JAHLJT010009419.1, read on the forward strand.
TTGCAATTCGAGGTGAAACACACCGACAAGGTTCATTTTTACGACACCCCGTTCAGTTTCATGTTGTTGTTTTCTCTCTGTTTTGAAAAGGACACTTATTTATCTTCCCCTCTTCTTTCTCCCTCTCTCTCTCTCTCTCTCTCTCTATATATATATATATATATATATATATATATATATATATATATATATAAAACTAGAGATGTGCAACAAAATTACACATACTTTCCCGTATTCGTTTCGTGTTTCGTTTGGTCTCAGCTACCTATTCGGACATGCCAATACTCTTCACAGCTGCCATCTATTTACGCCCAAACTACATTTCTTCACATTTTATTAATTTTTCGGTTTCTTAATATTAAACAAAAATATTATTTTAAGAATATTAAAAAAAATTAAACTCCGTGTCCTAAATGGCAATTTTCGTTGAAAAATTAGGAGCCGTTTTCAAGAAAATCGCTTTTAAGCTTTACTGTGAGAAATTTGAAGCTCTTTCTCACAAAAAATTTTTGAGCTTTTGAAAAACTTCAATTGAAGTCATTGGAAGCACTTACACTTACAAACTGAATAGTGTTTACAAATCGATGGAAATGTGCATTTTAGCGGCATGAGAGAACTTTCAAAAAAATTACATTTGCGTGATTTTTGAAAAAAAAAACAAGAAAATACCCCAAATTAACTTTACGCCGTATTAAATAGTGCAATTAGTACTATTCGTTCGAAAAGTTTGAACAAAAAATTTGAAGCCATTTTTGGGAAAATGGCGTTTGAGCGTTTCTGAAAAATACGGAATTTTGAGCTAGTTTTCACAGAAAACTTTTCAATTTTCGAGAAACTTTATTTGACATTATTCAAAGCACATGTACTCATTAATATAGAAACGTCAACAAATCGTCGCTAATGTAAATATTAACGACGTGAGAGACAAATCAAAAAATTACATTTTTGCAATTTTTGAAAACAAACAAACAAAAGAATAGAGAAATATGGCGTTAATGTCATCTCATTTTGCACAATCCCTACCCAAAGTTTAAAGAGAATTTGGAGCCGTTTTTCAGAAAATCTTGTTTTTGTATTTTTTTTAAATTTCAAATATTGCCTGCAATATTGCGCAAAAACTACTTAAAGTTTCAAAAAAATGTATATGAACTTAATGAAAGAACTTACATTTTACAACAAATTTTATTTGAAGGAAAAATCTCTATCTTCAATTTCATAGTTCTAGGAAGACGCCGAAAAAATTCTAACTTTTGCAATTTTCGAAAATTTAGAGTTAACCGTGAAAATGGGATCTATGACACCTGAATAAGTGTATTTTACTCTATTCTTACAAGAAATTTAAAGAAAAAAATTGGTGCCGTTTTTGAGAAAATTTTGAAAATGTCCGGGGGTCGTCGTGTAAAGTACCATCAAATTTGAAGAATATTTTTCAAAATCGAGGCGCTTTGAGTGGACGCAGATCGACCGTGGAATATCATTTTTGGAAGAAATCGCAAGTATGGTATACGCGCTAGTGTTGTTCACACATTGACAGACTGACACGGACAGACGGACAGACGGACAGTCGGACAGACGGACAAACGGACAAACGGACAAACGGACAGATGGACTGACTGTCGGACGGACGGACGGACCTTACGAAAAGACCCCTTTTTCGGTATCAGGAGTCCCCAAAATGTGTACTTTCATTGAAATCTCGAAATCGATTTTCCGCAGCATTACATAACTTTCCCTATACTACGTATATTACTCCGTATATACGTATGTATACGGGAAAGTAATAATATAAGAGCTAAACTCCGACACCGTGAGACCAATCTCCATGAAACGTGGCACTTTTACATTTTTTGCGCCCAGAAGGTTTGTGTGCTGTTAATTCTGTTGTAACTCCACTACATGGCGCTGTAGAACAAAACTAAATATTTACGTCAAATGCAACCCGCAACACGGTAGGATTTTGAATCTACATCTTTAAATAACGCCTAAACGATGCGTTCTAGGGCCTTAAAAATAAAATTTTGAGGCCAAAGGCGTCAAAGAAACGATTCTCACACCGTAATATACAGAATGAACTCTTCCTGAGCATTCTATTACATTTTCGCTGATCCGGCGCTTCTCAGTATTACATCTGCTTAGAAACGTGCAGAATCTGCAAGTAAATGTGAATGACAGGGACGGAGAGCGGCAGAGACAGAGACACACAGAGAGACAGACAGGGACAGGATGAGGAAGGGAAGGAGAGAGAGACAGAGAGAAAGAGAGATGGGAGGGGAAAAGGGAAAATGAAAGGCAGAATAATGTCTGCCGGGTTTTCCTAGTAAGTATATAAATTTAGTCTGTTTTAACTTTTAATGTAAGTTATTCTCGACAACAATCAGTGGAGTCCAGATATTCTTTATTTCGCAGTTTGAAACTATAATTCGAACTTTTGTTCCTCATAAGAAGGACGAAGTACTATGTGTACGTGGCGGTTAGCATTATGATGAAAGATTAATTAAATGCATAAGTCTTTATGGTAAATACAATTCCTGTGAAAGATTCTGCGGCTCTCAGAGAACTAGTTATCTAAAATAATCAGGCCTAAAAGAATTTGGGAATTAACAGAAACGTCAATTGCCGCTGCGGCATCAGCCAGTGCTGCTCCTCTGATTCACACGCACTTAGGTGTCGTCATGTAGATTCGATGTTAGAGGCGCAGACAAACAGACGTATCAGCCATTTATCTCTTGCATCTTATCATCGAGATGCCAAGTATTGGCAGAGACCTCCTTAGCTTGCTTCTATTTTAACGGCTGACTCGTTTATACATTTCGCTGTGGAAATAACTGCAATGTTCACACCCAGAACACGCTGGTTTGATTGGGATTATGCATAGTTTCTGAATCTAAATGCGTAATTTCTGAAATGAAGTTCGGTTTGAAGTTGTTTTAAAATTTTCACTGTAGGTCTCCCTCTTCTTCTTTATCCAACTATTTTACAGTCTAAAATTGTGTTTAAGAATTGATTATCTCTAAAATTATGTCCAAAGAAGTTTGCTTTCCTGTTCCAAGTGGTTTTTAGAGATCTATTCTCTTTCACATTCTCTAAAATTACGTTATTTCAATTTTTTTCAGTCCAGGAAACCTTCAGTAGTTCTCGCCACAACCACATCTCACAAGCTTCTAAACGACTCCTGTCTGTTGCGTCCATCCTTCACATCCTTATAATAGCACCCTCCAGACATAAATTTTCAGAAATTCTTTCTAATATCCAATTTTATGTTGGTCTTTGTGAACAAATTGATTTTATTTCGGAATGACTTGTTTGCTAGTGTAATTTGCGTTCTTGCTTCTGTTGTGCTATTATCTTCGGTGAAAGTGCAACCCTACTTCTCATTTTCTGTTAATCTTTTCTTGAACTAGCTAAGATTGCTATGTCATCGGCATATTCTAAACAGTGTGTTTCTAAACCATTAAATTTGATGCCCTTTGTTTTTCCTTAAAGCGTTTGATTGCTTCTTCTATAAACAACTTGAACAAAAGGAGTGAAAGGGAGCATCCTTGTCTTACTCCATTTCTGATCTTCGCTTTGGTCTCCTGGTTATTGATGGTTATATATATATATATATATATATATATATATATATATAATATATTGCCACGTCACCCGCGATCTCCGCGAATGACGGTGAAGGTGGGTCGCCTTACCTTCCAGCTAGCTCAGGTGGCAGAAAGGTGGCCTGAAAGAAATGGGATGGCTAGTGGACGTTGTTTCAGCAAGAAAGAACATATCTGAATGAGGGTAACGTAAAGAATTTAATGATTCAAAAAAAGAAAGATTAAGCTAGATTTACACTACCATGCACGAGTTCGTGAGTTTTCCCCGTAATTCAAACCAAAATAAGCGAAACAAGAGAAATTAAATTAGTACAATAAACTCCAGAAAAAATGCATTACACAAAAATAAATCTGCGACTAATTTTATGAACCGCCAAAGCGCGGCCTGAAATATTTTCTTCCCTCTGTGTTTTGATCTAACAGCAAAAGTTCATTCCGTAGCGCCTGAGAGGCATTTGAGCGCTTTCGGCGAAGCTCTAGTACACATCACCGTCCGGTCATTGCCCCATTCAGCGGGGCGGCGTCTCGGAAAGGGGCGCTTCTCCCGGGCGGCGGCGGAGGCGGAGGGCGGCGGTCGGGTCGTCTGGAACCGCGCGGCCGAGGGTGGGTGCCCTCAGCTGCTCCCCTCAGCTGGTCGAGCGGGCGCCTTCAGGTAGCACTTTCGACGGGCATTAACGTAAGCGGTGGCGATCTTGACGATTAACACAGTCACTTCCGCGTGCTTATGCCAAAGATACACTAATAATCACGTCTACTTCGACAAAATCAATTGTTTTGGTCCATCGAATCGTGGCCAAGCACGGCACATTTAATAACTTGAACCGATAAAACTATGGTTCAGAAAATTGATCAAGTTCGAAAGAAAACTTTCTCTTGAAAATTCCCGCCACAAGATAAATCAAGTGAAGGCAGTCACAGAGTGCCTTCACGAAGTCTTAATAACAAGCGCCGCAGTCGAAAGTCGAAAGCAAAGTGATACTCAGCCAAAAGCCGAAAACAGAATGCTTCTCAGTCAAAAATCGCAAGCGGAACCTTACTCAGTCAAAAGTCGCAAGCGGACTCCCCGGATGTTACTTTCTTTCTGCCTCTTGCCTCGGTTCCCCTCCAAAAAATCTCTAAAGTTCGAGAATGTTCTACTTCAATTTTGAACCCGTTCGGCGATAGGCTACTGGAAATTGCGCAGTGAAATTACTTCGTCCAATCGCTGAAGGCGTTTGAACAGGGATCTTTAATGGAAAATTCCCAATATCTTCTGTCTCAAGTCTCTCTGTCTTACATTGTTTACTTGGACGCACGTGCAAGCCTAGACATGCGTCGTAGAAGTGGGCCAGGGCAAGCCTAATTTTTGTTGACGTTCACTGGGTGGCGGCCCAGGGGCTGAAAGGGGGTGGGTGCGTTCTCCCGGGCGGCGGCAGCGGGTCGGTGCAGCTGCGCATGTCGAATTAGAGCGGGGGAAGTCACGCCAAAAATTCCCCGGCGCCAGCGGAAGCGCCTTCCGCAGATTATTGCCAGAGAAATGTAAAAATTAATGTTAATTTACCGAAGTTGATATTCGGTAACACTACAATATATATATATATATATATATATATATATATATATACACACACATATCTATATATATATACACATATCTATATATGTATACAATTTTAAAAAATCTTTTCACGTTAAAAATAGTGTGCTAGAAAGAATACCGTGAATCGTTCATACAATTCTACGAATTCCGGAAAAGTTCATTTTTATGACACCGCTTTCGAAAGAAATTAGTCGTTGAGGGGGACTATATACGGGTATAAAAACAACTATTGTGATGGAAAATGTACCCGCTTTCATTTCGCCATGACCGCTTGTCTACTTCACGTGTCATTCAACCGCGCACGTCGCCTTCTCCGCCCTCGCCTCTGTTGTCCTCAACACCTCTCATTTGTTTTGCCGTCATCACGTGGCGTTTGCTTTGCAACAGTCGGCATCGGCTTAGGCGGCTCAGCGCGCCAATTGATGTCGCTGCAGTGCCCCCGACCGGGAAGTGTTCGTCTCGAGTAAAGACGGTGGCAGGATTTTCGACACCGGCTTCATTGCTAGATCAAGTTCATCCGCTGTTTGGAGGAGAATTGTAGCGGCCGGCTGCTCTGATCGGCAGTTTTCCGTGGTTTCTCCGATCGACACCAGGCGAATGCCGGAGCAGTGACCTGACAAACGGGCCACGAACCGCGCGCGATCGTTCCTTCCTCTTTCTTCTCCTATCCTCTCCCCTTTCACACACTTACACTAACCTGCACACTCAGATGCCAAGAGGTCGGTCCGGCACTTAAGAGCTTGTCCCGCGTGAGGCAGTGCCCCGCTGGTGGGAGATTCCTGGTTGGGTGGAAAACCCCGCAAGTCGACGCTAGGTCGGCGCCGGATCTCGGCAACGAGCCGGCAAAACCACCGCATTCTCCCGCGATAAAAATGGCACTACACATACGGGACCAAAGACCTTATCAGTTGGCGCGCCCGGAAAAATCGATCAATGTTATTCCATGCCGTCGACGTTGCCCTCGAACACTGCACAATGATATGCATTAATCTGCATCAATCTCGTCTCTGTTTATTTCTACTACATAACGCGATTCCTTTAAAACAGGGATTCTCAACCATTTTCTTGCATCGACTCCTTTATTTCGCTTTATCGACCTCCTTCATTTTTTTTAGTTTCTCGCCTTACTACGATTACGTGGTAAATAGAACGTATTGTAATACTGCAGCAGAAACCGGCGAGCTTTCAAGAGAAAAACTCGTATTTTTTGGCTTTGGAAAAAGACAAAGATGATAAATATTTATCATATATGTAGTTAATTATTCCCTCTGTCACGTTTCTGTCCTTGTGTCGACATATTCCATGTTTTGTGGGTCTTTGGTGCCGAAAAACTTGATTGACGGCAAAACGTCAGTCGGTCTGTCGTCCATCCTCTGTCCTTTAGTCCGTCTGCGGTCAATGCTAGCACTTAAACCGTCCAGACGCTTTTCTTCAAAATTGATAACGCACTACCGACCTGAACTCGACGCCTTAAGTGTTTGAAACTGATAGTTTGATCTTTGGGTGTTCTTTACGTGAAGCCTCATCCTTTTCAAAACGCTCTCAAGAATGGCTCCAAATGCTTAAAATACATTTTTCCCAAGAATTGGGGAAGGGCATTGGCCTTCGTCATCCTTCTTGGTTGTGAGGACGACGGCCTCCGGCTAAGGACGGTCTTAACCCTAGGTTAACGGACGGTCTTAACCCTAACGGTCGCTAGGCGAGTCGTGAATTTACCGGCTAGCACAGCACTTCGAGTGATATTTAGTGTGACTATTTCACGAATAAACACATTACATGATTTGAAAGGATAATTTAAATCACAGGAATTACGAAAAAGGGAAATATTACTCAAATTACAACCGAAAAAAGAAAACCTTTCATTCAGCTCCGACTTATCACTGCTTCCTGGAGTAACGTATAATCAAGTAACATTTGTATAACAGTTTAATGCAGAAAATGATTTCAAATATGTTTGTTTTATGGTAATAAAACTTTCGAAAAATAATAATAACAAGGCTACTGACAAGAACATTTATTAAAAGCACAAGCATAAAGTTGTAGGAAAGGTGTTTTCCAAGTCTTGCCCTTCCGTGGAAGTATTTGAAATGGAAGATGTACAAGATGAATTAGCAGCGGAATTCGTCGATTTCGAATAGATTGAACACACATGTGTACTCATTAAAGTATTTTCCTGAATAATTTTTGATGTAACGTTCCACACTGTTTTGATAGCATTTTTTTGTACTCTTCACCATCTAATCTTCGAATCCTAATTACCTAAAATATGTGTAATTTCTTCATTTGTAGTTTGGGCTGTCCGTTTGTATTTTCTTTCTTCACAAAATTCTTGAAATTGCTTCCACACGCTTTCTTTGTTCCTTTCGCTGTTTATCGGCACTGAATTTTTAATAATATATTATATTTCAGAGTTTTAAACATAACCAAAACGACACATTTTAAAATTATATTCATGCACACAAGCTATTTTAGAGGTGAAACAATTGCTATCGTTATCTTAAAAAGGTAAACAAAGGTTTTACAGCGATAAAAAATGTAAACAAAGTGATGGCGATAAACATCTGGGATTGGTTTAATTTGAATATATCATTGCTTACCATTGGCTACTTACGTCGCGAAGAGACAAGAGTGAAATAGTCAATGTAATTTCGTATTATGTAAATGTATTTTAATATTTCGTATGAAATCGGATTTTACATATTTCTTACATATTCTGACTGTTTTCACTACATATTTATGTACATATTTAGACGTTTCATGCTACGTATTTTTCCGGTCTCGACTGATGAAAGCGCCCGGTGTGTTGCCGTAGTCGCAGGACTCGCCGGCGGAGGAGCGCTGCGGACGCTTTGGTTGGCAAGTGCCGAAGCTGTCGCCACCTGGGTCAAATGCTCGCCGGCTCCCGTACTGACTTGAGGCGTTCAGCTAGTTCGTCCTGATAGGTCGATGGTTATCGAGCAATCGGGATCCGTCTAGCTAAAATTTAGGCTTTGGCCATTCGGGGCTGGTCTCCGGGTGGGGGTGTTGTGGCCTCTCGGAGACGCTGAGAGGCTCCAACTTGTGGCTTGTGGCCAGTGATGTGCGTCTACGCGTATAGAGCCATAGTCTACGTCTACACGTAAACAATGCGTAGACAACGGACACGTAGACAAGGTAATCTATGTAGACAACGGTAATCTACCTTTTTTGTAAGGCAGGGGCGAATCTAAGAGGGTCAGGCTTCGCCCCCAAAGCCAAAATTTCTTCATAATTATTGGATCACAATTATTGGAAATTGATTGGATCACACCTAAAGCAGTACTAAAGGAGTGCAAGTTGGAACAAGTTCCTACTGGTTTCTTGAGATGGATACGGAGGTTGTCATTTCTTCATCAGGAATGGAATATTTTCTTTCACTTACTGAATCGTAATTTTTTTATATATATTACATTAAAACATGCTTCTACTATTACTACTTATTACAAACTTTTTTGGATTATTTTATGTGGAAAAATAGTCTTTCACGGAATACATTGTCTACGTAGTCTACACGTAAAAAGAGTCACGTAGACTACACGTAGATGAAGCGTAGGAAACACGCGTAGACGTAAAATTATAGTCTATGGCACAACTCTGCTTGTGACCTGTGGCGCCAGGATGGCGAAGGTTTTCATTTTTCATCGAACCATGAAGCGCCTTCCCGGAGTCCAAACTGCACGATTCCTAACATTTTGGACTGCGAGGTTTCCCACGTTACAATAAATAATTTTTCCGCACAGAGAAAATCGTCCCGCATGGGCAATTACATTACAACATAGCGTACAACACAATTGTTATTTCAAATACTAAATATGTTTATATCTTTTGAACCTTGCCTGATAGAAACGTTTTATGATGATTTTTTAAATGAGCGTGATCATTTCCTTTGAAATCACCTACTTTAATCCTGGAGGTATGAATTATTCCCCCCAAGTTACTTTTGCTTTCTGCCTAAAATAATAAACTATAATGCATCATGTTGGCTTACCTCAGCTCTGAATAGATTAAATGATGAAACTGTTTATAAAATATTCTCAAAATTGTCAGACCTGGTCAGTGTTAATTATTTTCATAAGAAACGTAGCTTACAAAAAGTATTTCAGACAGGATTTCAATTATTTTCAATGTCATAATGTCTTATTGATGAATGTAATCTCACATTTAAGTAAAATTCAAAATATCCGGGCCAGCCAGAGGGAAAATGTTTACCTTGACCTAGAATTGGAAAATTGTATTTTGGATAGTCGACGATGCGATGATGATCTGAATCCAAGAGCCTTGATGAAATGGTTTCTCACTTGCTGTCTTCGCTCCACGCCGTCGTCTCAGTGGCGAAGGGAGTACGGAATCTGTCTCGGCCGCCTGCTCTGCGCCGCGCACAGTGGGCGGAAAAGCTACGAGGCGTGGGAAAAACGAAAATCCCTCGTAATGGCAAAACATGACGATATGTGTACGTTGTATAAGTTATTTTTAGTCAACTGCAATGTCGATCCCGTAGTTTATTAGAAAAAATTGCGCCAAACACATCATTCAAACAAAATAAAATATATTCATGGAATTGAAATGAAAAGTTAGATACCACTGGGAATTCCTATAACTCTGTTGTTCCTCAAAAAGCTACATTTTAAGCTTAAATACAGCTGCGTTCACATGCGACAGTGGAAATTACAGATTTTTGAACACATGTTTAAAATGAGAGGAAACCCAGTTTCACTTCATTGCACTTCAATAAATCTTACCGTTGTTCTACTTATTCTCAAAAGTTCGAAATGTTACCAAAGCACAGTCATAAAACAAATAGATATTTCATAGTTTCCGAACTTTACACGAATAGATACACGTTTATACTTAGTACATAAAGATCATGCTTACAAATTATGTAATAATTAAAAACTAAATCGTATTCAATAATAAGAAATGTTTGACTACTAATGAAACCACACATAATTGATTATAATCGTGTAACTTCGTTACTTTAGTTTAGGGTCTCCCAACAAGTTCGATATGAATCCCTTGGGGTCAGTGACACTTTAAATGGGTCAATAAAGATCATTGGCAGAGGGTCAATAACCGAATTTGAGCCGGCGATAGAACGGGTTATCAAGGTTCCATCGATTACAGAAGTTGATAATTGTCTTTCTGAGAGAAATCTCTAGAATATCTAAAACTAAATTACAAATTCGATTCTCTTCAGTATTTAGGATGTTTAGAAGATTAGAAAGCACGCTACTCAGAAGCTGTGCACATCTGATTATTGGAAATATTTAAAATGCTGATGTACGGAATTGTTTTCTTTGAGGCATTTATTTGTAATTTTTGTTAAAATAATATAAGCTGTATAATACAAACAAAAATGTAAGGAGGTTCGATGCAAATAAAGGTTTGGGAATTCTCATTTTAGGTGTTGAATTACATCTTTGACTTGCATTGACATTTCATCGTAAGTTTGATCGTTGGTTTTCTGCGATTTGTACCAGGCCACGCGGATTCCGAAACAGAATTACTGACTATACTTCGGTTTTTCTTTCTTGCCGCACGGGGGGGTGTCAATAAAATGGAATATCTCACTGTATTGCATGTCGTTCTCCGTTCTCTTCCACGTTCATGTTGTGCCGCCAGGAGTCGCATGATCGTCAGCACTGCTCGATACAGTCGCAATCATGCGACTTCTAGCGGCACAACCGAGAATGACGCGAAATACCGTGAGATACTCCATTTTATTGACCCCCTCCGTGCGCCAAGAATGAAAAACCGAAGTATACGTACAATCTTTCCATCTTCACCCTTGTCCTCTTCTCGTCCCTTACATACGTACACTTTCACTTGCATGCCCTCCACTATCATACATGGCAGGAGACCAGTCCTGCGATTCAACCTCGACCGCCTGGTGTGGTGCCCCACTGGGAAACGCCTGGAGGGCAGTCTGATGAGACGTTGCTGAAAGAAGTCGTCGAACGCATCACTCGATATTGTTGTGCTCTCCTGATGCACTAAAGGACAGGTGAAGGTGGTAACTAGGTTCGTTTCTTGATACGTACGGCATCACATGATTTTACGAAGCGTACGTATTTTACGGAAATAAACTCCTGTTCTTGTTGAATGATATCATTATTCATTCCTGTTCAACTCCTGTCCTTGTTGAATGTACATTATTCATTAATACCGAATAACAGAAACTCTGCCAGAGAGCGACGTCGGCGCTTGATTAATAGATTGATTCGGTTTTTTCCGGGCACGTCAACTACTTAGGTCATTAGTCCCGTAAGTGTAGTGCGTATTTTTCTCGGGAGGTGGCGATGATCTTTTCCCCGTTGGATGGCGAGATCTGGCGTCGACCTACCATCGACTAGCGGGGTTTTCCCCTTAACCAGGTATCTCCCACCAACGGGGCACCGTCCCAGTCAGGACAAGCTGTAAGCTCCCGACCGGTCTCCCGGCATGTGTGGTAGTGTAGTGCATGTTAGTGTAAGTGTGTGTGAGAGGAGAGGATAGAACAAGGAAGAGGAAGGAAAGATCGCGCGCGGTCAGTGGCCCGCTCGTTAGAGTACTGCTCCGGCATTCGCCTGGTGTTGATCGGAGAAGCCACGGAAAACTACCTATCAGAGGCTCCGGCATTAGCCTGGTGTTGATTGCAGAAACCAGGGAAAGCTACAAATCAGAGCAGCCGGCTGCTAGAATTCTCCCCCAGACAGCGACTGAATCCGACCTAGCTGACAAGCTAGTGACGAAAATCCTGCCGCCGTCGGGACTCGAACCACGTCGGCGCCTTCTCTCAGTTTTCATCGGGGGAAGGAACAGCGCTGCACCCGGGGACTCGAGTTGCACTACACTTACGGGACTAGTAACCATTGTAGTACTCGTGCCACGTCAGGAATCGCCTCGCCGCGCTCAGTGGAGCCCATTGCAGCCCAGCAGGGCCTTTCAACTCCCGTCCAACGAGGTGGAGACCATTGCAGTGGCGCGCTCTCCTCTAGCACCTTCTTACACGAACTAAAATACCAACTGCTGTCCACGATACTTCAAACTGGCGTGGCTAGTCCGTAGGTTCGCGAGACGCAAGCAGGCGTGAAATGTTACAAAAAATAGCGTCGATGTTCGCGCTTTCTTCAGCAGTTTCTTATAGGTATATATTATGAATAATTGAACATTTAGAAGATCCTTTTCGTATTGATCTCAAATCAGACAATTTTTATGTGCGGATGATGGCGAACAGATGCACTCGGCGACGCTAGTGCCTTCTATAGCAACACCCTTGAGTTTTGTCTCCGGCAGTGTTGTCAAGGTCGATGCCACGAGCGGGACTCCATGGCACGAGTGCGACGACGAAATCGCCCCTCCATGCAGTTCATCACCCTGCCACCAGAGTCTACACCATCCCTATTGTAAAACGACGGGGATGCTACTAATAGTTCCCTTTCCCGACGCTAGTTGCGTAGAGAAGCTCGTAGCGTACTACGGTGCCACGGCGCGTGCCATTGCCACCAGCAGGAGACCTTGACACCCCTGCCTTAGATCCTAGGGAAGGGCTGCGGCCCGCCGGATCGTTTTGTGCGGACCGAGACTGCTTCGAAAAAATGTATTTTACCAACAAAATGCAATACAATTGCACAATTCATCTAATTTTTATTTAATGATACATTAATTTTCTCGGTGTATGCACATTAATGATTAAGTATGTTGAATAAAAGTCGTATCTAATGTACATTTGTTTCAGTGTAATCTCAGTAATTAAGGTAAAACCCATCTTAAATACGGTGCGGCCCGTGGGTGTACTAGAATTTGATATGTGGCCCACAAGCCCTTGCATGTTGGACAGCCCTGTCCTAGGGCTTCTCCTACCGTAGGTGCCAGGGCGCTGGCTCATGGCGCGGTCTTCTACGGACCTTCCTGTCTCCGTAACAGACCTAGAATCGAACAGTATCTTCTATTGAAATATTTGTATTACATTTGACGTCTTAATCCATTTACGGTTTCGATGCAGAGCCGCAAGCACTGTGCGGCGCACTGTGCGGCAGGCGGCGCGGAGGCGGCGCGCGGCTTCAACATGTGCTCCTCATTTCTGCTGTCGCGCGTAATGAGAATGGACTGGCGGAAAAAAGGAGGCGCCGCGACGCGACGCGACGCGCCGCGACGCAGCGCACGCGGACGCGGACGCGGAGCGGCGGCGGAGATTCGTGGCCCTGGGCGAGGGAGGCGCAGCGCGGGCGGGGGCGGGTGGCGCAGCCAGGGATGGCAGAGGGTGGGGCCTGCGGCGAGGGTGTCGGAGGGGATAAGATGCAGCGTGGCGAGGGGCGGGGGTTTCAGTGGGGCTGGATGCCCTTTGCGGTGGCGGGGGGCGGAGGCGGCGCAGGAGACTGGAAACGGCCGTGCGCGGCGGCGCGGCGCGGGGACGGCGTAGGAGCTCCCAAAGTCGCCGCGGGGGCGGCGGGGGGCGGCGAGGTGCGGGGGACGCGAGAGCGGAGGCAGCGGGCGCGTGGGATGTGTGGGTGGGGAGGCGGGGATAGAAGCGCTGACAGGGTGAAGAAGCGGGAGACGGGAAATGTCTGTTCGCAGTGACGCAGCGCAAGAACGGGAGAGGAGCAGCGACAGCGGCTGTTGTGGAGGAGGTGGAGACGGCGGGAGCGGAGGCAAGCGGCTGGAGGCCGGGCGGGCGCGCAGGGTGGGACGTTAGGGGTCGGAACGCGGGGGCGCTGGCGCGGCAGCGGCGCAAACTAGCCGCGAGAAACGGGAGCCGGCGCGGCGGCGGGGTGGTGCAGTGTGGACGGGACGACGTTCTTTGATTGATTGATTGAGATTCCGTACGCGACAACTACACAGGTTATTCGTCCCGTAAGTTGTGCGTATTTTCCTCGTGAGGTGGCGGTCATCTTTTACCCGATGAACGGCGAGATCCGATGCCGACCTACAATCCACTAGCGGGTTTTCCCTCAACCAGGTATCTCCCACCATCGGGGCACCGCCCAGCCGGCACAAGCTCTAAGCTCCCGACTGGCCTCCCGGCATGTGTGGTAAAGTAGGGCATGTTAGTGTGTGTCTAAAGGGTGAGGATAGGACAAGGAAGAGGAAGGAAAGATCGCTCGCAATCCGTGGCCCGTTTGTCAGGATACTGCTCTGGCATTCGCGTGGTTTTGATCGGAGAACCCACGGCAAATTATCGATGAGAGCAGCCAGCCCCTAGAATTCTGCAGATAGCGGCTGACTTCGACCTAGTTATGTAGCTAGTGTCGCAAATCCTGCGTCGGAGCTCCCGGTCCGAGGGAGTGCAGTGCCATGAGACGATGCGCTGAGCCGGGGTGGGGGGCGTGGCGGGCGCAGCCGCTGCACTTCCGCGTCGCCGCGCGGGCGCTGCACTCTTTTTCCTCGCGCCCCGCCGCGGCCCCCGCCGAGCGGAAAAACGCACGCGCGCGCACACGGCCCCCGCTGCGTCGCTCCTCGCGCTGCAGCCGCCCCGCCCGGCCCCCGCCACAGTCCCCATCCTCCGCCCCGCCCCCACCCCCACCCCCGGCCCCGCCCCTAGCCCCGCCCCCGCCCCCGCCCCCGCCCCCGCCCCCGGCCACCACCTCCGCCTCCACCTCCGCCCCCGGCCGCCACACCCGCCCCCGGCCCTCGCTCCGGGCCCCCGGCCCCGCCCCTAGCCCCGCTCCCGGCCCCGCCCCCGCCCCCGCCTCCGCCTCCGCCCCTGGCCACAACCCCCGACCCCGACCCCACCTCTGCCCCGAGCCCCTCCCCCGCGCCCAGCCCCGCCGCCGCACTGCCCCCGCCGCCCCCTCTACCCTTCCCTCTGGTAGACCCTTCTCTTGGGTTCATTATTTAAATTTTCATCCACTTTCTCCTTCTCTTCGTTGCTTTTCGGTATTTCTTTTCCTCCATTTTTCTCCTAATTTCGTTTGGTCCTCTTTCCACGTTGCCTCTCACATCCGGTATATTTCCCCCTTCTTTCCTCCTTTCTCTCTTTCCCATTTTTCTAAATATAACCATTCCGATTTCATGTCATTTCTTCCGTGTTTCTTTGCCCTTTATTTCATCTTTTCCATTGTATTCCTTCCTTCCCTCCTTTTTGTCAATGTCTGTTGTGTTGCGTTCGATCGCGTCCTTCGCCCGTCCCCGTCGCCGCCCCTGCCCGCCGCCTTGCGCTTCCGCCTCCCCGGCGCCCCGCCCCGCCCCGCCCAGCGCCGCACCGCCCCGTACGGCTCCGCCCCGGCCTGTCCCGCCCAGCCCTGTCTCGCCTCGCCCCGCCCAGCCCCGCCCCGCCCCACTCCGCCCCGGCCTGCCCCGCCCAGCGCTGTCCCGCCCAGCCCCGCCCAGCCCCGCCCTGTCCCGCCCAGCCCCGCCCAGCCCCGCCCAACCCCGCCCAGCCCTGTCCCGCCCAACCCCGCCCAGCCCTGTCCCGCCCAGCCCCGCCCCGCCCCCTCCGCCCCCGCCCGCCGCCTTCCGCTTCCGCCTCCCGGCGCCCCCCCCGCCCCCCCCGGGGCCAGTGCACCGCCTGCGCTTCCGCGCGGGGCCTGACGATGCACTTCGGCGGGAGGCGGCCGCCAATTTCCTCCTTCGCTCGCAGCGGGAAATAGCGGTTCGTCAAGTGCCCGATGCCCGCTCCTACAGTAGGGCAGTGTGATTCACGATATGAGAGACTTTTTGCAAGTCGTCGATTTGAAAGACGTAACACAATTCTGGAGGATTGTTCTGCGCATGTGCCGGCATTCGATGACGGGCTTTCAATTGACGGGTCCCGTCATTCTCCATGTTTTGCCGTCTACGACAAATGTTTTCATAGCTTACACTTTACGTAGCTTTCGCCACCACCACTAAACACGAATTCGGCACTGATACACAATAAGAATGGAAATAATGAAAATTACAATATCCTTAGTACCAATATAACCGGCAGAAACTTCATGGTTAATTTTTAATCAGGTTCATTCATACACGTCAGGAATAAACTACGTATTAGTTTAGACTTAGGAGGTCATGTTTACATTGAGGCTACTTTGATTGCCAGGAAAACAGCTGTTTATCAGTAGAGCGATATATTGCAATAATTTCCCATTACTAATATACACAATATAAATACGTAGTCAAGTTGCGAGTTTAGGAAGTTATACTTAGACCTATTTTGGAGATAAAGACATGTATTTTACTTATTCGTATGACACATTCATATTTCGTGTATTATACATATTTCTATCTGGTAATCCTTATAAAAACATAAATGGAGTCAGAAGATTTACAGATATTCAGTAAAGGTTTTTAGGTACTGTTAGAGGTTATTCAATTCCAACTAGTTCCTAGTTTTACATCTGTTTTCAATTGTATTACTTGCAAAAACTTATTTTCCTGGAGATTCGTTATATATGATTGACGACAATGATTACGAACTACGACATTGGATTTTCCGTCTTGCAAAAACTCTTTAATGTCTCTTCGTTGGGACGAAAATTCTCAATGGAATGTGTTTGAACAGAGAGTCAATGGCATTCCTTGATTTTGGCATCACTTTCCATATTTCAGGTCTTGTTACGAATATTTATGAATAATAAAATTTAGTAATTAATTTTAGAGGACAATTTTTTTTCGCGCAATCGATTCGTTCTACATATTGTTTGGACCCGATACTCATATTCGCTTTCAGAACAGCGGAAGCAATGAAATGGAAATCTTCATTATTCGATCAATGTGCTCACGTCATGCCTAGCAAGACCTGTGATATAACGGTTAGCTTTTCGGGCTTTTGTACCGCAAGTTTGCTGTATCAAACCCAATCGAAACCGTGGATTTTTAAGGGCAAAAAAATCCTTCGTACGCCTTCCTTCGTGAGGGAAGAAAAGCCGGCTGTCCCATGTAGTAGATTTATTGCATGTAAAATATCTTCAAGCCTAAAGAAGCCTCTGAGCAAAATTCAAAATCGCCTGTTTCGTCTCCCGAGTAATATCTTCTTTCTCCGCTAAACAGTGAAAGGAGCGTAGCGAAATTTGCGTGGTCAGACGGAAGAGCAGGCCTGATGGTTAGTGACTTGCCACGTAAAATAAGGTATTAACTAACAGTAATTTTTTCAAAAAACTGAAACGTTTTAGAGTGCATCTTGTTCTTAAAATTTAATTTGTGATAAGTACAAATAAGAAACAGAAATGAATGAAAAATTTTAACAATAAAAATATTTTCTTACAGGTAATTACGTGTTTTGAAACCGAGATAAAAAAGGACTCTTGAATTTTGAAATACTACACGACGCAATGCGCTGAGCGGAGAAGCAACAGATTGCAGTTCGTTGCAAGAGAGAAGTCAAGTGTTGGCTTTCCTCACGAATTCAGATTCCCGTTAGAGAGTACCTACGCCTATGAACTACCATCTGGTGTGCAGCTAGTAAATCTGTACGATGGTTACGTTATTTAACTGACACATTTTACCATGACTGGCAGACATATGCACGTTCTGTATGTTGTCGTGTGATCAACCAGATGGTTCTACTCCGTCAAACTGTAAGATTGCTTTTGATTTTGGTTCTTCTTTGTCAGAGTTACATGCAAATCAAATACTATAATTCTGTGAACGAAAAAGCATGGAAAACTTCTTAATAACTAAATCCGTATCTTTTTAAGTTTCGGCTATCTGTATCAAATTATTTTAAACTTTAAAACCGGTATGTTGGTTGACCACACTACGACCGCGTTTGCAGCTATGTACAGAGAGATTTCCACTAATTTACAGTTTAGATAGTCTTTCGAAGGTCGTTTGCACTGATTGAAACTTTTATTCGTAATGGTTTTTAGGCTAAAATTGGGTACCAATTGACACTTCTTTCTCGATTTCATATACTGAAATGTATCATACACGTTCGACGACAGATGAGGAATAAACTGAAAACTCCAACCAAAGGTGTAATGTTATTCTAGAAAAAATATATACCATTCAAAGTAAATAAAATTCTAATAATATATTTTTAACAACTCTCTAAAGCCCTAAATCCATTTTTCTTAAATAATCTTGAAATAAAAATGTCAAATACTTTGGACCCATGTAGAGCAAATTTTACAAAGAAAATATTTTGATAATATTGTTCATCGTCTAAATGAATTCCGTACCTACATTTTGCATGAGATAAATTTGAAGCCCGCGATTAAGCTAGTATTTATTTCAGTTCAGTAAGTCATTAGAACTTAATGTACATGCGTATGCCGATAAGGAGTACTATATCTCATCTGTGCCGCCAGTAAACATTAGACATTACACAGATTATTCTCACTTCACATCCGTGTTTAGTGATTTAGCGTGCGCATTTCGTACGCTTCGTTTGCACCAAAGCATGACTAATTTGTTTGTGCGGTCTGGTTAATTAGGGAACGAATGGTAATCTTTGACAAAGTAAAGATTCCTTTGTGAGCGCTACCCAGCGCGACCCAAAGCTGGTGGACCAGCCCTGTATGCTACTGTTGACTGGCGAAACACAAATCTTTGCGGATCTCTCTCGAAACAGTTTGGAGCAAGTTTATTTGAACTCCGTTTAAGCTTTCACTCGCGTGGAACTCATGGAAACTTGCGTTCTTCACCATTTCAATTAGAAATTAGATCCGTGGGCGAGCTCTTGTCAGAATGAATAATCCGCTATATTCGAGTATCTATTCCCTTTCTTTGCAATGGGGACTCCTCTCAGTCTGTCGCTGCCGACTGCCGTCTGCGAGGGCTTGATGGACCGTCGCCTGCGCCGCCGACCGTCCCGCCGCTCTTGAGTCCAACTACCCGGTGACCCCCTTGCGCAGGGCTCTCCAATTTAGAAGGGCTTGTGGGTCACATATCGAATTCTAGTGAAGCCGAGGCCCGCACCGTATTTTACGAGGGTTGTACCAAAAGTAAGGTTCCCAATGAGCTACAGCCTCGAGGGAAAGTGCTAGGCTAAATCCGACAACAGTGCCGTGCGCAGTGGTTCCCCCACTCCCAAGCTCGCCCATCCGCGATTCGCTACGTTGCTCGCTTGGCAGCCGTCAGAGATGGAAGTGTCGATCGCCGCTCCCGCCAAGTACGAGCGGTAATCCGGTTTCACCACGCAAGGAAGTTACCGCAATCCAGAAGGAGCAATTGAGAATTGCAGAGAGGACGACTGACGGAGGGACTAGTGCTTCTTCACGACCACGCTCGACCCCACGTCGCTCGTCCAACACAAAAGCTTTTGAAGAAATTTGGGTGGACCGTTATGCCCCATATCCCGTACAAGCCGGACTTAGCCCCAAGCGATTATCACCTCGTCCCCAAGCTAAAGGAACACTTAGGTGGCAAACGCTTCAAGAGCGACGATGAAGTCCGAGCAGAGGTCACACGCTTCCTCAACGGATTGGCGGGAGACTCTTCGACTTATGAATACAAAAACTGGAGCACCAAAACTGGAGGAGCTTCAAAAATAAGTCGAAAAAATGGAGACTATGTTCAAAAATAGACAACAACGTAAGCTTTTCAACAATGTATAAATTAATAACAATAGATTATGGATTCTGTTTGTAAAAAATATGGGAACCTTACTTTTGGTACAACCCTCGTAAGATGCTTTTAACCCTAACTACTGAAGTTTTACTCAAACATAAACAGGGTGGCCCATTTAATTTGACAAATCAAAATAACTTGAAAAGTATGCAACATACAAAAAAAGTCAAAAACAAAAAGTTAATATCTCCAAGGAGAACGTCTAGAACGTAGAAGAAAAAGAAGAAGAGGCAACAATAAAGCGTTACGTTTTCATTTCATCCAGCAAGTGCCTAAAAAAATTGAATTCACCTTCATACGTATGTTGACTACGGCAATTGTTCGATGTTTGACATAAAAAAATTAATTTAGTACTGGTTCAATACAAAAATTAACACGTCTAAAATGTGTAACCACTCTTACTTGCGCTATTTACTGGCAAGGTGATTCTCGCTCTCTTGTAAAATGAAGAGTAAATAACTTATACCAGTCTACCTCTCAGAGGTTCACTTACGGAATTAGATTGATTGAATCATTGTTCCTGATTCCGAGGGCGTCGACTACTGAGATCATTAGCCCCGTAAGTGTAGTGCGTGTTTTTCCTCGGGAGGTGGTGGTGATCTTTCCACGCTGGATGGTGAGATCCGGCGCCGACCTACCATCGACTAGCGGGGTTTCCCTCAACCAGGTATCTCCCACCATCGGAGCACCGCCCCAGCGGGGACAAGCTCTAAGCTCCCGACCGGTCTCCCGGCATGTGTGGTAGTGCAGAGAATACAAGTATGTGTAAGGGGTGAGGATAGAACACGGAATGGGAAGGAAAGATCGCGCGCGGTCCGTGGCCCGTTTGGCGCGACCTAGCTGACAAGGTAGTGTCGAAAATCCTGCCGCCGCGCCGTCGGGACTGGAACCTAGGACCTTCCGGTCAGAGGGTTGCGCTGAGCCATCTCTTCCGGTTAATGGAATTGGAAATAAGAGTGTGGAGCGTGTCCCCCTTCGGGCACCCCTCATCACCGCGCAGAGCGGCGCGAACCCACCCTTGCACCCAGTGGCCTCCGATAAGGAGCTGCGGAGGGGTCGCGTGCCGTCCATAAACACGAAGCGGGCGCGGGCGGTCATCGGCGTTTCGGGGCGGGCGTGTGGCGCCGCGCGGCCGCGACGGGCAGGGCGCGAACCAGCCGCCCGCCTGGACCTGTTGCGCCCCGCCGCGCGCCACCCGCCTCGGACGCGCCGGCCGGACTAGAGACGGCCAAAAAAACATCGATATTTTGCTTTCGATGTTTTCTTCACATCGATATTTTCTTGCAAAATAGTTATTTATGCAATTATTTTGTAATGTGAAGCTTCATTGCATGAGTACATGTTTTGAAAACGAGCGACGTTAGGAGCGAGTATTGCAATTGTATGAATGCAATTAAGCAACATTATAAACGAGTTGCATACGTTATTTTTTGTATGGCAGCATTATAAATTTATAAGAGAATCAAACTTAAATTTGCGAAGAGCTTTCCTGTGATGTCTGGGGTATTTGACATCTGTGCGACAAAACTGTAGTCGGCTGTTCTGTTTACCTCTACCTCCCCCTAATTCTCTCGCTGCGATTGGCTGAATGTGTGATGACGCAAACATTCGTGCCGTAAAATCTAATACGTCATCATTTGGGCCATAAAACGCCTGATTATGAACGATTTCTTGCAACAGAAAAGGTCGTTTATAATCCTGGAATACAAAAAACATGTATATTTGAGTTTATTATTAATGCAATGCTTTTTAAAGAATGTTTGTTATTTTTATGGTATTTTGTATGGTATATGTAGAATATTGAT
Organism: Acheta domesticus; assembly: GCA_031308135.1. Taxonomy (NCBI): domain Eukaryota; kingdom Metazoa; phylum Arthropoda; class Insecta; order Orthoptera; family Gryllidae; genus Acheta; species Acheta domesticus. Next base: position 213,151,334 of record JAHLJT010009419.1, read on the forward strand.
TAAAAGGTTAAAATAGTAAAATTGCTAAACACAACGTTCTTTAATTTAATTTTCTTCTTTACATTCAATAATAATTGTTATTAGCATAGTAGACTACTACGAACACGCTGCTAACCAAATAGTAAAATATATACCATTTGCATACGATAATTAAAAACGGATAGGAAAATAGCATATCTATATTTAAACTATCTATGTTTTCAACATCGATGTTTTTGTCGATGTTTTCATCCACATTGAAAACCCTTTAGCGATATATCGAAATATCGATGTATCGATGCTTTGGTAAAAATTACCATCACTCGACTGGGCTGTCCTCGTGTCTGGGTGATTGACGCCGGACGTGAAATGGGTGTTATTTCATATTTGAATGGACCTGGTTGCAATATGTCTTATAATAATAATATTTATTATTTCCTGCGAATGAGCTTTCGCTCGGAGGCAGGGTTTACACAGAACATACAAAGACATACAAAGAGAACTTAAAAATACATATTATAAAGAAACTACAACTAAGGAACTAAGAAACATAACACAAATATTTGGCATCGAAAGCAATTCCCTACACGGTTCCGGAAGCAATGCGCACGAGAGAAAAAAGGCGCTAGTGCTGCAACAGGTAGATTGTTCCAGTCATTGTCCGGTTGGCAAAAGAGTATTTACCTACATCGGTTTCTTTTATTCCTAGATTAAATTTCGTATGGATGATCTCTCCTTCCGAAATATTGAGGGTGGCCTCTCCTAGTTCTAATGTCGTATATCAAGGTGTAACAAGTTTATTTGCTCAGTTCTATACGAGTCCTAACATTCCATTACCGGAAGTAGACACTAAGCGCTTTGTGTTCGCATTTCCTGTACTCAATATCCACATTACAAAATGGAGTGATTTCCAAGCTTTGCCCTCAACGTCATTGTTGTTGTCTTCAGGCAAAGAGTCTAACTTTTGTCGTAGCTGCTTAGCAACAGCACTGCGTAGAGAGCCGAAACAGAATCGCCGAATGTGGGTTTTCCTGCTCCAGATCTCTCTCCCAGCCAGCACAAGCTCTCATCTCCCGACTGGGTTCTCGATGTCTGCGATAATGTAATGCCTGTGAATAAGCGCGTGCGTGAGAGGAGAGGAGCGGCCAGGGCGTGGAAGGGAAAAGATCGCGCGTAGTCCGTGTCCCGGTGGTCAAGGAATTGCTCCTGGATTCACGAGCTGCCCTAAAACTTGTGAATCATATCCATATCGGTTCTTGACGAACCTATGTCCCCGTAAGAGGGGAAGAATTTGGATTTTGGATTCTTTAATCTCGTGAAAATTACGGGTTTGTATTAGTACTTCTATTGTAAAAAAGGTTAAAAATTATTTTATCTATAAGAAACGTTAAAAATGTATTAGAACACTATTCGGATATTTTTATAAGCGTATAACGTTATTTTCTCAGGCGGCTCGGACAGTAGAATTACAATATAATTAACATATTAACTTAAAACAACGTAACAACTTAGCACAATATAAAATATTTTAATTGTAGACTAAATGCGATCGTTTAACATTCAAGTTAGTACTTTTATTTAAATTATGCAAATATAACTTTACTGCTTTCTGCAATAATTCAAAATAATGTCTAGACATCATTCGTTTGGAGCGAAATTAAAAAAGATCTTGAACGTAATTTTTATGCTTTGTAATTTAAATAAATCATTATAAAATGAATTATTACTTTACAATCGTTTACAAATAGTATTTCTATAAAGTATTTACAGTGACATTTCATGCCCTCTCCTATGTTACGGAACTCCAAACACTTTTTTGTTGAATTGAGAGCTTTTTACATTTGTACATATTTAAAAAAATTAAACATGCACATTTTCATCTCTGGTTTGGGCTCAAAACGTTTCTGAGAGTATAAAAGCTTTGGAACCTTGTTTTCTCGTTCTCTCCAATACAGATGATGTAAAAGTTAATGCTCTTTGTGAACACACAGCAGAGTTATTTGCGTGTATTCATTTTGATAATAATTCAGTTAGAATTCTCTGCTTACGCAGTAGAAAATATGGAAATGAAATTATATTTGTTAGTAAAACTGAAATACATTCTTGTAATAACTGTAATAATGCAATTTTCACTGCATTCTGATATTTACACAAAATTCGGTTTGTGCGTGCCGCATAAAATTACAGGACCATGTGAGTTCCATCTGCTTCAGGCGTTTGTTCAAGAATCGTTCTTCCTCCTTCCAGAGCCTGAATTGTCATTCCTCAGATTCTGATAAAGCCTAGAATCTGTTAAGCAAAGAATGCCGTTTCAAACTATTTGTTCTGTGATGTACGTAAAATTCAGTCCGTCAATCTGTAAAAGGGAAGGGGAAAAATCATTTAACTAGAAGTTTGTGTAGCGGTGGGAACAATTCAGTTCCTTAGAACAATAGCCAACGCCCCGTGGTTCGTTTCCAACCTCCAACCCCATAAGGAATTTAACCTCGAACCGATAGCACAGCTTATATAACTTATCTATCCACTGAATTTTACACCAGCTTAAATCAAATTCCCTCCCAGGTGCCTTCCAGACTCGGCAAAAATCCTATTCATCAGATCATTCAATTCTTCGAAATGTATTCATACGAGTTTGTATGAAAACCTGCAACGGGAGAATTTGCAAAAATTGTGCAACTCCCAATCTAGCGTGTCGAATTTTAAAAAACAATCGTTTCGTCGCTGAAAGCGCTCATCACTACTCATCGTTTGAATTTGGTGTAGGTAAATCTGGACATTAATGCATAGCCCTTCCTACCTATCATTTATTCCTTGAATTTAAACTGTCGCCATCCATATCATCTTGGTCTCCGATCCATCCATACACTCTTCACACTCATGGCGTGTACTCACCTCACCTCAACCTCATCTCACAGTGCCTCCCTCCCCGTGAACCCGCATATCTAGAGACCGGACTTTTATGTAATTACACATTTTCTGTCTTTCTACTTACCGTTCTCAAAATTGTAATCTTCGCAAGTCATCGCCTTCCTAACATAATTTCCAAATTTTTGGGACATATTTATTTACGTATTTAATACTATATTACATATTTTACATATTTTTCTGTTTTCACACTAAATTTTCTCCTTCTATCAATTTTCTTCAACTTTATTACATAATTTTTCATGAAAATAAGTATTTTCAAAAAAAATTAGCATTTTCTTCTACATTAGTGAAGAATAGGTGTCAAAAGCATCATTGACACCGCGTTTTGTGAGGTGTAATCTTAATTTCCGAAAAAAATTTGCGAAGTCCTGTATTAGAATACACGAATGATACTGACGAGAAAGTTCTATGATGTTGTTGTTGAAAGATGTATCAACTTGTGCTCTCCAAAATGTTTTTAAAATGTTTGTATTATTTTTTTAAGTTATTTAGGACATTTTTTCTAAATGTAGTTTTGCGCTGTGCAAATGTTCTTTTAATTAGAGAATTTTAATATTACATATTATATCCGATTTTATATATTTATTACATATTCCTACCGTTTTCATTACATATTTATTTACATATTTTGACGTTTATTACTAGATATTTTTCCGGTCTCTATTAATATCTTCCAGATGGATTCTTCTTACACCGCCAAAGTTCATGGCCTACAGTGCGATTTTTCTAACTTTGCCTCTCAGGACCCATCTTCACGATAGAATCTGTCACGGTATTTCGCGTCTTTCTCAGTCGTGGCGTTAGATATCGCATGATCGCGACTGTATCCCAGCAGTGCTAGCGATCATGCAGCTTCTAGCAGCACGACCAGCAAAGTCGACAATGCCTTGTGATATTCCATCGTGGCCATAGGGACTTGAGAGGCAGAGTTATCTCCATTCCCAAACCTGCTTTCATTCGCTTCGTCTCGTCCAACCCCACCGCGGGCTTCACTACCCTCAACAACCTTGGCCTTCGCCCTTCCTCTCTATCTCCTCCTGCTCCCTTCTTCTTCTTCTCCGCTGTTCTCAACAACCTTGGCCTTCGGCCCTTCCTCTCTCTCTCTCTTCCTCTCTCTCTCTCTCCTCCTCTTCCTCCGTTCTTCCTCTCCTCCGCTGTTCTCAACAACCTTGGCCTCCGTCCCTTCCTCTCTATCTCCTTCTCCTCCGTTCTTCCTCTTCTCCGCTGTTCTCAACAACCTTGGCCTTCGTCCCTTCCTCTTCTCCGCTGTTCTCAACAACCTTGGCCTTTGTCGCTTCCTCTCTATCTCCTTCTCCTCCGTTCTTCCTCTCCTCCGCTGTTCTCAACAACCTTGGCCTCCGTCCCTTCCTCTCTATCTCCTTCTCCTCCGTTCTTCCTCTTCTCCGCTGTTCTCAACAACCTTGGCCTTCGTCCCTTCCTCTCTGTCTTCTTCTCCTCCTCCGTTCTTCCTCTTCTCCGCTGTTCTCAACAACCTTAGCCTTCGTCCCTTCCTCTTTATCTCTCCTCCTCCGTTCTTCCCCTTCTCCGCCGCTTCCGCTACGACGCTCTGTGGCCTCACATCTTCATCGCTGCCATGGCATGCAGCGCCGTCACGCTGTGTTCAGTTATGGTTTCATAGCTGGACAAAATAAAGCTGCAATTATTATTCATCATCGTTTGGCGAAAAAATTGCTTATAATGCTCATACGTACGTGTAATCGTCCGCTATATTATATCATTAGTTTATCTTTCCTTTGCGGCTCTCACACGCAATCAATCTTTATAAATGAGGTCTCTAAAGAAAGAGAATTTCACGGAGACATGGCGGCTTGCACTTTGACTTTAAAAATATGAAGAATTTGTTTAAAAAACGAATCTAAGTTTTAATGTAATATGCAAACTGCAACGCACGTCACAATTTCTCAATCTTTTTCGTTTAATAATTCATAAACAAAGCGTTGTAGGGACTTAAAAACTAAAATTTTGAGGCTAAAGGCCTCAAAGAAAGTTTCATCACTCCGTAATCTACAGAATGAGATTGCTTTAATCATTCTATTACATTTGTGCTGGTTCGACGCTTGTAGATTCTACCCCACCTGTTCTGAGCCTGTAGAATCTGCAACTGTATGTGAAATTACTACGTACTTGATATTCGATGCGATTGAAGATGTTAGAATTCTCCTCCAGACAAGGCTAAAATCAGTCTTGCTGAGAAGCTAGTGTCGAAAATCCTGCCACCGTCGGGAATAGTACCCTAGAACCTCCCGGTCGAAGGCATTGCGAGGACTGCAATGAATTGATGCCCTGAGCCACCCTACCCGGTAGTTAAACCTTTAGGACAGTGTTGTCAAGGTCTTCTATTGGTGGCAGTGGCATGCGTCATAGCACAGTAGAATGCCACGAGCTTCTATGTGCAACTAGCGACGGGAAAGGAAACTATTAGTACTAACCCCACCGTTTTACAATAGGTATGGCGTTGTCTCTGGTGGCGGGGTAATGAACTGCATAGAGGGTCGATTTCGTCGTGGCACTCGTGCCACGGACTCACGCTCGTAGCATGAACCTTGACAAGACTGCTTTAGGGCAAATTCTTTCTCCCCTCCTTTTGACCCGCGCCGGAGCCAAAATTGCCACTGTGAGCCGCCTTCAGCGCCGCCGCCGCCGCTGCCCTTATCGCCTGCCGGCGCCCCCGGCCTTGCCGCTGCTGCCCCAGTGGCCGCGTGAACGCCCGCCGCCGGCCGGCGCCCCGACCCCGCCCCGCCCCCCGCGGCGCCCCCGCCACGCCCCTCGCACCGCCCCCGCCCCGCCTCCGCCCCGCCCCGCTCCCGCCCCTCCCCTCGCCCCGCCCCTATCCCCGTCCCGCCACGCCACGCCCCCGCCTCGCCTCCGTCCCCGCTCCGCCCTCGCCTCGCCCCCGCCCCGCCCCGCCCCTCGCCCCGCCCCGCCCCACGCTCTGCCTCAGCCCCGCCCCGCCCCCGCCCCGCCCCCGCCCCGCCCCGCCCCCGCGGCGCCCCCGCCCCGCCCCTCCCCTCGCCCCGCCCCTATCCCCGCCACGCCCCGCCACGCCCCCGCCTCGTCCCCGCCCCGCCCCGCCCCCGCCCCGCCCCGCCCCCGCCCCGCCCCCGCCACGCCCCCGCCACGACCCCGCCCCCGCCACGCCCCCGCCACGCCCCCGCCACGCCCCCGCCACGCCCCCGCCACGCCCCCGCCACGCCCCTCCCCTCGCACCGCCCCTATCCCCGCCCCGCCACGCCACGCCCCCGCCTCGCCCCCGCCCCCGCTCCGCCCCTCGCCTCGCCCCCGCCCCGCCCCTCGCCCCGCCCCGCCCCCGCCCCGCCCCCGCCCCGCCCCCGCCCGGCCCCCGCCCCGCCCCCGCCCCGACCCGTCTCGTCCCACGCCCCGCCCCCGCCCTGCCCCGCTCTGCACCGCAGCTCAACCGCGCGGCTGGCGGGCGGACAGGCCTGCGACGCACCCCGAGCCCCAGCAGCCAGCAACACGCACGTAGGGATGGCAAAAAAGTCCATGTTTTGCATCAGAAACTTCGATATATTAACATCGCTAACTTTCCTTTCGATGTTTTCTTCAGATCGATGTTTTGTTGCAAAAACATCGATTTTTTAAAATTTTTTATAAAACCGCACGGCGTAGAGCAATGCTCAGCAATATCGATCTTTTGCGTCATCCTCTTAGCCCGCTGCACATTGCGTCTGTGCAATCTGAGGAAGTTTGGGAAATTCTAGTGTTACGAGTGTATATTATCGCTGGACGTGTCATTGCCTGAATCGACGGTACTGTTATAAAAGGCCCTCAGACGTTTTGACAGTGAACCAGAACCAGATTCCACTGAATTCATGTAAGTCTCATGTGATGCGTGACTAATCATTGCTTTTCAAACAGGCACGAGTTTCACCGTATTGAAAATGGATAGGAAAATAACATGTTCATTGGTCTACATTTAACACATCGATGTTTGATTGTCGATGTTTTCATCGACATCGGAAACCCTTTGGCGATGTACCGAAACATCGATGTATCGATGTTCTGGTAACATTTGCCTTCCCTGCACGCACACCGCTTCCTGTGCCTCTCAGCGACTAATGCAGGAGTTCTTACACACTAAGACTTCAGTGCTGCATTGGGTTCATCATCCGAGGTCTGGAAACAATGTCGAAATCCTAAAATGAAAATGTCTGTTGTACCTATACTGAAATCATATAATGACCATGATTCTAGTGATGGATATTTAATCAATTATTAAATCAAACATTTTTTGAACAAGATAGGCATATGACTTCAGAAATTCGAACAAGACCAAATATAAATATATATGGGGGTAAACGTAATACTATAATATAGCAAATTTATGGCAAAAACAAAAGAATGCCAAATCAATGACATTTTTGATGTAGAGAGATTTCTATAAGAAGGAACCGTTTTGACAGCTACTGCTTGGCCGTCTCTGGCAAATACAACTGCGAGTTACGTCCATGCACTCATTTTGTCAGCGCTTACGTTTACAGTTAACTCTTGTGTAAATGGCTTCATCTCTATATCTTGCATTTGTGTCAACGCCCTGAATGGCGTTCATTTGCCTGCCGACCTGTCAAAATGACCCTTTCTTATTAGAGAAATTCCTCGACACCCAGAGACTATCTTAACAACGTAAAATACATAGGGGAACATTCCATATACTGCATAGAACAAACATGACAGTGAAGAAAAGAATTGATTAATTCGAGTTGGGAAATACGTTTTCATCCTGGTTGCGACCTACATCTGGGAGGCAAGGAAGGCCTGTTTTATAGGTATTATTGTGTGACAAATATATATTGTGTACTTCAACAGTTTATAAATCGATGCATCGAAAAGGTTCAAACTGCAGTGACCAAAGATAGTCGCTGTTACGTTCAGTTGAATTACTATAATGTAGTAATAATAGTAAGTGTAGAGACTAAGAATAGTAACGTATAGGGAATCACAGAGGTGGATTAATAATAACTGTACTGAAGTAAATAAGAACCACAATGTTCTTGTAATACGTAAGTGTAGTTAATTAAAAAATATATGTAATTTAATAAGATATATTGAAATAAATACCTGCTATAACAAAACGCAAATAATCACAAGTAGAGGTGAACCTGTTGTAAAAAATTAAAAGCATCAAAGGTTGACAGAAATTGGCACAATGTACCCAACAGAAAGAACAGTAACATATCAGATTTTACGAGGAACAAAAACGGAGAGAAAACAATTGGAGAAGGAAGAAGGAAAGAAAAAGAAGGAAATAGTGAAACCAAGGAAAAAGTATAGAAAGCAGAATTTGGTAGAGAAGTGAACCTACAGGATAGTTTTATGCTAAATATCTAATCTTATCCGCGGCGGTAGGTGAAGGGCATGTTAGTGTAAAACTGTACAGAAATCGATTTGAGCTGTTTAGCTTATAGCAATAATACATTAGGTTTTTCCTGTTTTACGTTTATGATATATCATTAAGTCATATGTTTAATATCATGATCCCTGTATTATTAAAGATATTTTATAGATATTATTACGGGTATTATAGTTACTTTGTGTACTTCCCTTCATACCGAAAAACTCCATTGCATTCCTGTATTCCCAAGTTTTCTTTACGTCAGCAACGTTTTATGCTACTAAAACTCTATCACACACATTCATGTTTATGCGACAAATCCGAAAAATAGTAAGTATCAAATTAATTCTACTTACACATATATATGAATGAGAAAGAAATACATATTTGTGAAATATACAAATATATTTTCCATTTGAAAATGATCCAGATGTAAGGAATCTGATTTGAAAATATTGCTTCAATTGATACGCCTTCTTAAATTCAAGATTTCCAGGTGTAGCAATGACTTCATTCCCTTCTGTTCCAAGAACTTCCACACATAATTGGTACGAAATCTTCGGAGTTTTGCAAACTTTGATGTTGATCTTTATCTTTGGAGTTAAGTAGCAAATATTTGGAAGGAACGTCTGATAAGAAAGGCTCTTATTCATATCTGTAGTGAAACGTTTAGTGAGTGAAAGAGCATTTTCTGTACGAAGTGGTGCTGGGCGTGCGAGCGGCAGCGCGTGCCTCCCGCCGCCGCCGCGTGGAGGCGCTGGTGTCCCCGCGCCGCGCCTAATATTCGCGTTTGGGCGCGCGCAGAGGGGCCAAGCGCGCAGGTGTGTGCCGTGGTCGCGTGCGCCCAAGCGGCGCGATAAGGGGGCGGCGGCGACGGCGGCGGGGCCAGGGGGAGGGGCAGGGAGATAGGGAGTGCAGCGGGCGGCGGCGGCACGAACAGATAGAAGCGCTGCACCGCGACCCGGGCGCAGCGCTTGTGCGAGGGGGCGGGGAGGGGCGGGGAGGGGGCGAGGAGGGGAGGGGCGGATGGCGCGAGGAGCGGGGGTGGAGAGGGGGCGGGGCTGGTCTCTGAGAAGGGGAACTGCTCTTATCACCCCGACTCCTCCTCCTCCTCCTCCTTCAACCGATTTTTCCCCTCCATTCGCCCTACACTTTCTCCCCTGTCCGCCTGCTTCTGGCCCGGGCGCCGCGCCGCCGCTATCGGACGAAAAACGCGCGTATCGGGGCCCGGGGCCTAGCAACGGCGCCTCGCCGGTGCATTTTTTTCCACGCGGCGCGCGGGGGAATGGGGGCGGGGCGGGGGCGGGGGCGCGTTGCACGTCCCCTTTGCGTGTTCTCTGCGACGACACGAAATGCATCGTCCTGCTTTTCATATAGTGCGCGCATGGTTTTCGTAAATAGCCCACGTACAACTTCACAGTATAAACTCGTTTAGTCCCATTTACTTATCTAATACACTCGTTTTAATTTAATTTAATTTTAATCAACTAATTTTCACGTGTTTTTGAAAACATTTTGTTGTTTTAGAGAAAATACTTCTATAATAATATACTCATTTTTATTATCTAAACATGTGAATAGAACAATTCTACTTGAAAACGTAAATGAAAATTATTTGTAAAACGAAATGTATTCCTTATTATGCTTATTTATGATCGTGAACGATATTCTATGCGTGTTTGACATTGGGTATTCAGAAAAGTTTGATTCCATTGATTATTCCAAAGTGTACTTTGTGATCGAAAATTAATTTGAGAAATTGTGGTTTTATATCTCGTTCATTAATTACAACGCTATTATGACGTGACACAATAATTGTGTTAGAAATATTCATGATTTGAAAAACTACAGCATTATATTGGCAACCTTTCCAATATACCACAATTTATATATATATATATATATATATATATATATATATATATATATATATATTTATATATATATATATATATATATATATAAAAGAATTATTTCTTCACATTAGCGCCATCTCATTGATTTATTATTTTCAATTTGCATTGCTTCCTAGAACGCTATTTCACTGCCGAAAACAACAGAAATTTACCTATTGAGGAAGCTTAATAATAAAAAAAGAACGTAAAATATAGTTTGCTGTTCATTTCTCACCCTCTTTTTTTCCCAATGATGAGGGTAAAAATTCCAGGATGCACCGAAAAACTTTTTTTGTTGAACTTGCATAACAGAGGGGAAAAGATAATATTTGACCTTTTGAACAGTTGACATTGAACCTTTTGATATGCCACTTTTCCTCATCAAATGAATTGCGAGTTATATAAACTGTGACTTGGACGAATTAATGATATATCAGATCTTAATTTTTATTTATATTACCTGTATTAAATTGTTTTAGAGTGATTTGCATTTAATGCATGAATTGTCGGTTTTGTCCATACATGTCAGAATAGGCGTTACTTACATTCGACCTTGTATTAAAAAGAAAGAACCTCCTTCTTTATTACTGTATATGATCATTTTTTAAGATTTGATTATGGTGTTGTGTAAAATGTAATTATTAAAGTAATCATATGTGGTAAGTGGAAAATGTAGTCTTATTAAGAAAGAAATATTGAAAATAGAAATATTGATAAATATCTAATTCACCTCACACCCACAAATGTATTTAAAAAGGAGTTACTATTTAATTTACTCATTTATGTACATCTAAACATTTTACATTATGAGAACAGTTCAGACGTTATATAGTTTCAAAGAAATTTGAAATGCATTCCTGCCATCTATTTCTTTCCTCTTTCCCGTCCCCTTTTCAAAGCTCTTCGCAAAGTATGTAACACCACATTTTATTAGCTGCTTTGAAATATTTCTTAGGCAATGTTTTTGACAAATTACATGTAATACAAACATTTGACATTTCAAATTTTCTTATTGTAGTTACATTCCATCTGCAATACAGCTGACTTCGTACTATTTCTGATTTATCGCCGGTGCAAGAAAAGTGACAAATCCTCATGCGGAAGATCATTTGCAGAAGATTGGTGCTTATCTCGGCGAAATGGGTTACTCCGCAAACATAGTGCTTTACTTTATGTCTCAAACATTTTTGAATTACTTTGTGAAATGTTTATTAGTAAAAGTAAAAAAAAATTTAAATACGTTTTAAAACATCTGAAAAATGACGATTTTTAAGATGCTTCGTATTTCTTCTGTATTGACATGTGCGATTTGCATTTCTTGAAATGAAATGAGATGACGTTTGATTAGTGTTTTTTTATGAAAGTTAGTGTTGTTAATATAAATTGGTCTTTACATGATTTACTTTTTTTTGAGCGAACATCTTTGCTTCGTGTGTTTGCCATTTTCTGATTTGGAAGTATCAAACAAATATACCTGACCTCTCTGTTTACAGTGGGGATGTAACGTCACTACAAGGAGATAACAGTTACTTCACACCCAGTAATCTTTGTTTTGGTTCCTGTTTTCGCGAGGGAAGTGTGGTGCTTCCGCCCCTCTAACGAAGGCGCGAGGGGCAGCACAGCGGCGCGAGCGGCGCGGCGCGGCGGCTGCAGCGGGCTGTGCCACTTTCGCTCCCCGCTGTTTCCAGGCGTCTTATCTGGCCCGCCGACGAAAAAAATCGCCTATCAGCGGCTCCAAACTCCGCGCTGCGCGGCGCCGCGCCGCGCCGCACCTCGCCCCGCCGCCACGCCCCCTCCCCGCCCCACCTCCGCCCCGACCCACCTCCACCTCCGCCCCGCCCCACCCGCCGCGCGGCGCCGCTGCATCGGCCGATAAGGAGCCCGCGACTGCAGACGAATTGGGCCCCACACCCAAGGCCGATGCCAAATCCACGTTGCGACTGCGCGTCGGCAGCGAACAAATTGCCAGCGCTCAACTTACTAGGTAACATTGGTGGAGTACGGTCAATGGACTTTACTCCTCTCAAATATTAATTTACAGAAAATTTATGTAATTTTGCCAAATGTGTGAGTACAAACAAATTGCAAAATAAAATATATATTAAAATTAAAAAAATCTTACTATGTAGTTCTTGCATTCCCCAATTATTGAGGATCGGATATATTGGTTGAATGAATGACTCGTGAACTTCCATGTTCTATTTTCACAAATTTCTGAAAATGTGATCATTCATTATTATTAAACATGCACTGACCATATATTTCTCTCTATATTACTCTCTCCCTCCCTTTCTCATTTTCATTCGCTCTTTTTTGTTCTTCCTTCCCTGTTTTCTTTTCTACTCTATGTACGTCTTAACATCTAACACAACGTGGTGCTTCGAAACTAAGTTTTAGAAATATTCGCTGCTTTACCATTATTTATAATTTTAAACTATCAATCATACTTCAGACACTACTTGCTTCACATCTATTCACCTAAAAGGGTTTTTTTGACAATTCCATGTACGAGGGACATTCAATAATTAAAGAGACAAATTGGTCTGGAGAAATAAATGTTTATTTTTACAAAACAGGACGACTTCTACTTTTTAATATATTTCTCACCAACATTTATGCACTTGTTACAAAGGGCTACCAGCTTTTGTATGACGGCTGCAAAGTACTTTTTATCTTGGTGTTTGAACCAATTTCCCACAAATTTTTTTGACAACCTCGTTATCTTGGGACTTCTCCCAACGTAATGCCTCCTTCAGTGGGCCAAACAAATGGAAATCACATGGTGCTAAATTGAGGCTGTAAGGGGGATGAGGCAGTACCTCCCAACCCATTTTGTCAATGGTTTCACGGGTTTGTTGTGGAGTGTGAGGACGTGCGTTGTTTTGCTGGAGAATCACATCTCTCCTCTGAGATCCATGACTTTTCTCTCTCATGATTGGCTTCACCTTCTTCAAAAACATATCTAAACAATATTGGCTGTTTACTAAAGACTGTTCTTCATGATAATCACAAAAAACGCACCTACAGCGTCCCCAATTTCAGTCAACATGACTTTTCTTGCTGATGTGGCGAGAACGATGTTTGTCAGTCACTGAGCTTCGACCATTTTTGAACTGTTCCACCAAATTGTAAAAATTCTCACAGTTCTTACAACTTTCAGCATACATTATGATCATTCTAGAATATACAGGGTGAGTCACGTAACTTTAGCACCTCCTGTAACTTTTGAACGGTTGAAGATATTGCAATGCAGTTTTCACGGAAGTGAATGAGGGAATGGGGCTAATTGATATGTGTATTGATTTCTCTTTTATCACTTGTATTTTACGAGATATTTGAGGTAACTTTGTTTTTTCAAATGGGACTATACATATTTTTTCAGTCTATCATGACAAGCGTAAAAAGACGAATCTAAAGATATAAATATTGTCATATGTTAGATAAGCATTTTTTTGAGTAATTGTGATTTTTTTGCGACTAGTGTTTAACGGATATTTTCATTGTAACTGTCAGCCCCACAAGGTCACGCAGCGCTCCCCCAGCAAACGCGGGGTCGGGAAAGGGAAGGGATTTTAGTACTTGAGGATACGAAAAATATTCACAAAACTGTTGCATTTTTTCCTGAACTCTCCTTTCCATCCTGACCCATTTTCAAATATTTTGTGTTTCTTAGGGATTGAAAATACGGATTTGTCTTAAGTAGTATTTATTGAAATAAGATTATTTCTATCCCTAAGTTATTATTATATTCTTATTAACATTGAAATTGTTTGCTCAAAATACGCAATATTTTTTGTACAGATTTAATTATTTATTCTTACTGTGCTTTGTTTCAAGATCCCATTAATACGTATCTTATGAAACCCCATTAAATAGAGTTGAAGTTATAAACAATTTTAATACGATACAAACTAATGACATCCTTATTTTCCATCCTTTAATTCCTTCAATCAAAGAAAGTCGAAAATCTGAAAATGCGGAAGGATGGAAAGCACAGTTCAGGAAAAAACTGCAATGGTTTTGTGAATATTTGGAATATGTTTCGTATCTTCAAATCTCCCTTCCCTTGCTCGGGCGCGCGTTGCTGGTGGAGCGCTGGGTGACCTTGTGTGGTAGACTATTCAAAATGTCCGTTAAACCCCAGTCGCAAAAATCAAAATTAATCAAAAAAATGCTTATCTAACATATGACAATATGTACATCATTGGATTCGTCTTTTTATGCTCGTCATGATGGACTGAAAAAATATGTATAGTTCCATTTGAAAAAACAAAGTTACCTAAAAAATCTCGTAAAATACAAGTGATAAAATAGAAATTAATGCACGTATCTATTAGCCCCTTCCCCTCATGCACTTCCGTGAAAACTACATTGCAATAACTTCAACCGTTCAAAAGTTACAGGAGGTGCTAAAGTTACGTGACTCACCCTGTATATTAGCTTGTTTGTCACCTTCAGCACGTTGAAAACGAATCAAAGAATGTTCTTCAATCAATGTGGAATTTTCAACTGGACTCGCCATCGTTCATCTTAATTTTGAGGTTATGAACACAACAATGTTGATCCTTCAGATGGTCAGGGTTCATCCTAGTGATGCCAACGCAAAGTCCTAAAATTACCAAACTCGTCCTACCCACTGTTTTCTCTCCAGACCAATTTGTCTCTTTAATTATTGAATGACCTACGTATAACAGTTCATGAAATTAATACGTATCACTTTTAAAATATTTATGACGTTCTACGTAGTATTAAAACGTCGAAACCTGTAGTGGAGTTCCAGGAAGGCCCCTACTAATTCTACTATTGTGTTTGCACTACCAAAAAAATAGTTTTTTAAATATATTTCCGTAATTGTAATTTGCATTTGTTTCATTTGTGTAATTACTCGTTTCCATCGTAATCGCAATTTTCGTACTTTAACTGTGAATAAGATCCAAGATAAGAATCCGCTCATGTACTGCAGACCTGGTGGTTTACTCCCCCTTTGCTACCTGTGGGCCAAAATGGTAAAATATATTGTATTTGTATTTAGTCCTTGTATGTCCCGTAAAGGGTAGTTGGCCTTCTCGCCGCTGGCCTTAAATCCTGCGGTTCCTGGTCGGTTACCCAACCAGGAACCCGCGATGTCTCGAATGTGCTTAGTCTTCGTTATTTCACATGGTTAAGGAATACAATCAAACTTACACCTCAGGAAATGCATCCGGTACTCGGTTCGGAATTCTAGTTGGGGAATTGGACCGGCTAGTATATCTTGCAAACAATACACGTACTAAATATGGTGATGGGAGGTTTGTTTTTTTTAATTGACGCACGTCAGGATTTTTTATCTATATCGTTAAATAATTCCTAAACGAAGCGTTGTAGGGCCTTAAAAACTAATATTTTGAGGCCGAAGAAACGTTCTTCCACTGTAATCTACAGTGTGAGATCTTCTTGACCATTCTATTACATTTTTGCTGGTTCGGCGCTTCCCAATTCCACCCCACCTGTTCAGAACCTGTAGAATCTGCAACTATGTGTGAAATTACTAATGACTTGATATTTTACGCGATTGAATTACACGGGTGTACCTCTTTGCTCGATAATGAAGTTAAATAAGAATTGTTGGCACTGACAAGGGTGTTCTCTATTGTTATCAACTACAAGGTGACATATATAACAAGTGACGAATGATAAGAGGGTCTTGAAGAAAAATATATATAAGAGGCTTAATATGGAAATGGAAAAATAAGGAAGAGGGTGGAGTATAGCATGTGAGAGTTCTCGCACGGGTACGTTAGTTCAAGTAAAAATAACTCTTCTATCCACCTGGGTGGGCGCCATCTGACTTAATCGTCCAAGAGTTTTTAAGTGTTTTCATACACTACACGTAGCAGAGAGTAAACTCGTACTTGATCCACGTGTTTCTCGTACGGCAGTACATTAACTAAGGTGATTGGGACATTTTGCCACATCTTTTGTGTATTACATCGGCTTAATTTTGTGAAACACTAAGTTTTGAACGAACCGGTACTGGTAGAGTTAGAATTGGGGAATGAACTTGTATTGCAATAAGCTTAAAATACAAAGAAAGGCGTGGTTATATAAAACTATAATCCTGTTTGAAGACGGACTTCACAACTAGACGTGAAGTAATCTCTCTTCTGTTTCCATTTCTGTTACTTTGCTTGTAATATTTCACAAACTAATTAAAATTCTCTCTCATATTGTTTCATTACAAGGGAAAATTTTAGAATTATTACAGTAATATTACAGTAACTAGGTCAACCCCTGCACGTCGAATAGCATGTTTAATAACCGACGATTGCATAATAACTCAGGAAGAAGGAATATATTACACGATTCAGAAATATAATGACATCTTCCAGAAATTCTGTAAAAATTAGTTTGATGATGGAAAATAAGGAACAGCTAAACAATCATTGAAGTATTTATTACAAACAAGCATACAAGCATGTCCACTGAAAAAAAGTGAGTTAGCATTGCAGTAATACTAATGACAGTCAGCTGCATTTGTGTTCTGATGTGGAGGAGCAAAGGCAAATATATCCCGAATAATTTTACTTGTAAAGATACGAGGTTCAGGCAAGATGCAATAAGTCCACAGCGTCGTTGCAAGCAATGAAGAACATGTCTATGTAACCAATGAGATGCCAGAGATTCACGATCACGTGACTGCTCATGTCGCGTGATTCATTCCGTCTGTGAAGTCATAACAACAGCGTTCTATTTAATTAGAAGACTCGATGACCCGGTGAACTTCGTGCCACCTACATCTAACTCTATATACAAAAATCAATTGCTGTTCGTACGTCTTGCTAAAACTCGAAAACGACAAAACCGATTTGGTTAATTTTGGTTTTAAAATATTCGTGGAAGTCCAAACATTTGCTGTTCGTCGCGTCTTTCAACCACGTCACGGATTAACTAATTATTGTGTTACAGATAATTATTTCAACAGATAAGTACCTACCTACATTTTTTTTCGGTCAGTACCGTTTGTGTATGGGGAGGTTGCCGTGAGGGCAAACTGCGTTCCGGCGAGATCCGGATGTTGTTCGGAAGGTGTCCTTGTACACCCGACGAGGGTGCGGATTAGAGGCTAACGCCCAGGTGCCCACCGTGGGGCTTCGGCCCCCTAATAAAGTGCTGGGGGTGCCCAATACGGCAAGCACGTTACACACATACAGTCGTTTAGGAAACGGAGTGCGCGCGGGTAAAGCAATTTTCTTCTCTCTGTGACCCGGGTTCGATTTTGAAGAACGAATAGTATTCGGAATTGATCCATCATTATTGATGCAGAGTATCAATAGACATTTTAAGATGGAATTCCATTACGAGATGTCCTTCAGCAAATTGACAAATGTGACCGAATCGCAATTTTTTGTTCCCATGATCAAAAACTTTCCGTAGGTCTATGAATGCTGTAAGTCTTTTGCGGCATTCTTAACTTCTTCAGTTTAAACTTCTTCTTCTTCTTCTTAAACAATTCGTCAATTATTCTTTTTACTGTGAATAGGAAATTTGTACAGTCTCGCCCTTCTCTAAAATCAACTTGCTCTTCAGATGTGAGTATGCTATGACTTTCAAACCGTTAACATTCTAGCATACACTTTGTGTGTTATATATAAGATATTATATCGAAGAGGCGGTTATTATTGGTTTCCGAGAGATTTCCCTTTTTAAAGGAAGATATTATTTTTGTTTGTAGCCTTTCTTTAGGAACTTCGTTTTGTTTACCAAATATTATAATAATATAAAGACGCAAATGGAATACAATTCCAGCTTATATAAAAAGTTTAGTATTGTATGGTGCTTTGGTGCTCTGTGCTTTGCGATTTTTAATATTTTTTTTTAGGAAGTTCAACTTTTTTAGTTGGACAGTTTATTTCTGTAGGCTCTTTCTTACTAGTTTCTTGAGTATTGTCCTCTGTCCAACAACTTTTTGTGATAGCTAGTCACTCACTTTCATCTATTGTGGTAATATGGAGGTTGATAAAGGAAATTCGAGAATTAATTATCAAAGTTGATAACCAAACGAGTATTGTAATAAGATGTGACGATTCGAAAAGTGTCCAACGTGTTATCCTCTTCGTAAAATTGTAATTGTATTATGATTTTCGTTTAAATCTGAATAATCATTTGGATGATTTCTGGTCAGCAAAATATGACAGACAGATGTTGATAGTATTAAAAGGATTATTAGAACACCTACGTTCTAATGATTCTTATTACAAAATTTTATTCAGTTTCTTGAAGTTTGGGTTTAGATAATCAAAATGAATAAGTAAAAGATACAAATTAATCTATTGACATTATTGCAAATATATACTTCCATTGTTAACATTATTTGTGGTTAACCTAAATGTGCGGATTGCACGGACAATAATTTTGCCGGATGATGTTAGAATGCTTCGTAAGGAGATCTGTAATCAGGTGCCAATCCCCCTCGGATCAGGCGTCGGCGCATCTTATCAGTAATGAAAGTGACTGTTCCCAGACAACCACGTGATCGATGAGCGATTGTGCGGCTATATAAATAATAAAACGATTCGTCTGTGTGCCGAATTTTTTTAAGTTATATTTTATGTAGTTTTAACGCCAGCGATAATAAAAGCTCTCAAAAAGATATCAAACAAATTTTAATTATCTTTCACTTTCGCGAAAACAGATTGAGTAGATATTCATAAAACCTTGCTCATTCTGTATTCTCAGAAACCACCCTGCAAGTACTCAAGAGAACTTTTATTTTCAAAATAACAGAGTAGCATGCATTTCCACGGGCAATTAACAAAACAAAATTCAAGTGAAGACGTGAATATTTAAAACTCAATATTTTCCTCTAAAAAGTTAAATGCAGAAATGAAGATGAAAGAAAAGAAGATTTACTTACCAGAATACTCCACTACTTCCATCAACGCACCCTAACTGATATTTCTTGTTTGTAGACGGAAAGAAGTAATGTATTTTTCATGGACCTTCTTTCGGGAAAGTCGTGGAGAGAGATAGGTTACGCTTCAAGGCAGCAGAATTAAAAAAGTGGGGGAAAAGTAGTGTGTAAATATTTTAAGAAAAGGAAATCTTCGACTGCACATCTCAAGTTTTACATACGTTTGGGATGATCCAAGGGAACTCTCTATTTTCTCTGTAGGACAAGTACGAACGATTTTACGAAAGCATTTTGGTAAAGAAAGATAGCCATTAATATTTTTGATTTGTGTAAAGTATTGTATGACCTGTGTTTTTCACTCTACGTCAATCTGCCAGGACATCTTCCCCAAAAATATGTAGGTATGTTCTGCAAATTATGACAGAAATAATGTTTAGGAAGATAAATAAATAAGTGATTATTTCCGCACAGCGCCAAAAAACTTGTGACAGCGACGTACTAACAAAGGGAATATAGTATCCTCGTTAAAAAAAATTTCGATTGGTTGATTGATTGTTCGTGATTCCGGGCGCGTCAACCGAGGGCGTTAGTCCCGTAAGTGGAGTGCGTGTTTTTCCTCGGGAGGTGGTGGTGATCTTTTCCCCACTGGATGGCGCGATCCGGCGCCGACCTACCGTCGTCTAGCGGGGTTTTCCCCTCAACCAGGTATCTCCCACCAGCGGGGCACCGCCCCAGCCGGGACAAGCTCTCAGCTCCCTACTGGTCTCCCGGCACGTGTGTTAGTGTACTGCATGTAAATGTAAGTGTGTTTGTAGGAGGAGAGGATAGGACAAGGAAGAGTAAAGAAAGATCACGTGCGGCCCGTTTGGTAGGATACTTCTCCCGCATTCGCCTGGTATTGATCGGGGAAACCACGGAAAACTACCGATCAGAGCAGCCGGCAGCTAGAATTCTCCTCCAGACAGCGACTGAATTCGACCTAGCTGACAAGCTAGTGCCGAAAATCCTGCCGCCGTCGAGACTCGAACCTAGGATCTCCCGGTCACGAATTTTGAGGGACGGAATAATAGGTGTTTTCCGATTATTGCAAATATCCGGTTCACTATGTTTTCTTTCCAGAACCCAAACTTTGTATGTGTTGAGTGGATTCGTGCTAAAGAGGATTTAGTGCATCAAGCAAGTACTGCAGAGATAACGGTATCCATTGTTTCAGAGTAGTCAATTTCTCTGTTCAAACTCACTAAATTCCGTAACTGGAATGTAAATAATAAAGCTTTCGCAAAACCTGAGCCCAATCACGTAAAAATACATAAATCAAAAGTCGAAATTCACTTCGGGGATAAATTTTAAACGGAAGATGACATTGAGTTATTTTCGAAAGATTAGTAGAGATAAGCTTCATATTTTCCTCGTATCGACATGAAAAACTGCATTTAAATTTTAGAAGATTTCTGAAGCAAAATAAGACGAGTGATATTGACGATATTTATCAGTTTCACCGGTTATACCAGTTACGTACAATGTAAGTGATTTACCCAATAGTAGTTTATGCATTTAGTTTATAATGTTAAGATTTATTACATGAGTACATTGAAATTATTTTGCAAGTCTGTCACTTAGATTGATGTAAAAGTTCAAGAAGATATTTATAAAAGTTGTTAATTTTATAAATATGACAGTCCGAAATCTTTTTGGATCTTCTTGAACTTTTACATGAGTACATGTTTTGAAAACGAGCGACGTTAGGAGCGACTTTTCAGATTTGTAAGAATGCAATAAAGCAACATTATAAACGAGTTGCATACGCTATTATTTTGTGTGACAGCATTATAAATTTATAAGAGAATGAAACTTAAATTTGCGAAGAACGTTCCTGTGATGTCTCGGGTATTTAACATCAGTGCGAGAAAACTGTGGTCGGCTGTTCCGTTTACCTCTACCTCCCCCCCTAATTCTCTCGCTACGATTGGCTGAATGTGTGATTACGCAATCATTCGTGCCGTAAAATCTAATACGTCATCATTTGTGCCTTAAAACGTCTGATTATGAACGATTTCTTGCAACAGAAAAGGTCGTTTATAACGCTGGAATACAAAAAAAGTGTATTTCGACATTCAACTGGTTACATCGTCACAATATCGAAATTTTATAGACCGCACGGAGTCGGGACACATTTTGCGACTGAACTTCCCTTTAGAGTCCGCACTAGAGGGAAGCAGCAAAAGAAGGGAAAAAACTGTTCTGCCTTAGGGTTTAACACTGATTTTTCGAATTGTGCGTTTCGTTACATAGTATACGTCAACAATAATTCAGGCTGCAATTCACGTGATGGAAGTGTTGTGGAGTTTTGACAGTTGAAGTTTAATAAATGTTACCTCGGATATCTAAAATTGGAAATACTTCGAAGGAGAATGTCCTTCACCGTTTGTCATCCCCCCACCCAAACAAGACCTCTACCGATTTTGGCAGTATAATACCACATACACTATTTTTATATACTTATTATGACAGTAAATAACATAACCAACCTATTTTGAAAACCATGCATTTAAAATGATAATTTCCTTTTGTTGTCGTGATGCAGGTTCATATTCTAACGCCTCGTCCGTATTTATCGAGCCAATAATGTGAAGCAATTTCATCTATAATTATTCACTGATCAATTATTTTTCTTTTCGGTGTATTAGAATTTATTTGTGTACGTTCTCTCATAAATGTAGATAACCGTGGACACGTACACGGGACCGCACAATGTATTATTTTACCGTTTTAATTTTATTAACATGTTTTATTACTGATTGTATTAAAGTAACTGAAACAGCTAGTATATTTTATTATGTTCTTTTATGTTGTTGTACGATTAATTTATCAATAATCCAAATAGGCATAATCCGAGGGCAGTTGTGTTGTTGCCGTCGTTTTCGTAAGCTGTAGTCACAGTACTGTTATCGCTGATGCCATTGACGTCACTAATCCCATTGTAGTTGTCGATGTTGTCTGTGTTGTCGGCGGCAAAGACAGTTCCTTGTCTGAGAGGCAGTTCCTAGGTTGTAGTCCCGACGGCGGCAGGGTTTTCGACACTAGAGTGTGAGCTAGGTCGAATTCAGTCGCTGTCTGGAGGAGAATTCTAGCGGCCTGCTGCTCTGATGGGTAGTTTTCCGTGGTTTCTCCAATCAACACCAGGCGAATGCCGGAGTTGTACCTTAAGGAACGGGCCACGGACCGCGCGCGATCTTTCCTTCTTCTTCCTTGCCCTATCCCAACCACTTTACACACACACACACACACACACACTTACACTAACATGCACTACACTACCACACATGCCGGGAGACCGGTCGTGAGCTTACAGCTTGTCCCGGCTGGGGTGGTGCCCTGCTGGTGGGAAATACCTGGTTAGGGGGAAACCTTGCCAATCGACGTTTGATCGGCACCTGATCTCGCCAACCAGCGGAGAAAAGATCATCGCCACCTCCCGTTGAAAAACAGGCACTCTACTTACAGGACTAATGACCTCAGTAGTTGACGCGCCCGGAATCACGAGCAATCAATGAATCAATCAAACGAAGGCAGCTCCTCGCCCCGAGGGCGCGGGCGTCGCACGGGGCGGTTGCGTCTGCGCCGACGCAGCCCTGTCCGCGCAAGCTGCCGCCCGTTGCTAGGGAAGGCAAAGAAACATCCATGTTTTCTTCACATCGATATTTTCCAATAGAAAAATCGATATATTAACATCGATATTTTGCTTTCGATGTTTTCTTCACATCGATATTTTCTTGCAAAAACATCCATGTTTGAGTTCATTGTTGATGCAATGCTTTTTAAAGAATATTATGTTATTTTTATGATATATGTAGAATATTGATTAAAAGTTTAAGATGGTATAATAGCGAACTACGATGCACTTTACTTTTAATTTTCTTCTTTACATTCAATAATAAGCTATTCAATAAGTAGCCAACTACTAACATGCAGCTAACCAAACAGTAAAATATATCCCATTTGCGTACGGTAATTAAAAACGGACAGGAAAATAACGTGTTTATTAGTCTACATTTAAAACATCAACGTTTTCTACCCCCATCGATGTTTTTTTTTGTCGATGTATCGATGATTTGGTAAAATTTCCCACCACTGCCCGTTGCTCCCTCGCCACCTCCGTGAGGTGCAGCCCCTCGCCACAATCCTGTAACGACCACGCCCCCTCGAAAGTAAAGGATAACACATTCCTGTGGTTGCTGGATGCTGGTGAGTGCTCGTCCATGTAAATTTACACACATAACACAATAAATAAAATGTAAACCCTAATACCATAATACCATAAAATTGTAAACCCTAACAAGATAAATGTGTGTTCATTCACACCAGAAGATCATTTCAAATCATCAAAAATTGGGAAGATAATGTTGCTTTCTATAAAATTTGGTTTTCAACATGCTGATTACGACTGCTTTAACAGATTTTTCTCCAGTAGTATGACTTGCTAATAAACATCACGGGAAGAAGCATCGCGTCATTTATTTATTTGCCAATCTCTCTTTATCTTATTTATTTGCCAATCTCCTCCTCTCAAGTACTAATTTACCGAAACTTTATGCAATTTTGCCACATGTTTGTGTATAAACAAATTGCAAAATAAAATATATATTAAATAAAAAAGAAGTGGTCTGGTGTTACGAGGACTCGCAATTTTGCTTCGCAATGAACCTACTCGTTTAATTTAACATGTAAACTAACATTTCCAACATCTTTTTCATTTTTAATTTTAATTATTAACTGATTTTTTAAATTGGCTTCTCTAACTGAAAGATTTTGTCAATTCATAACAATTCAGAGTAATGCAAACGCATGGACGGATTAAGCGATCGTCAGTGAGATTATACGTATACTTATGTATGTATGTATATGTATATACGTACACACTTTGTTTGCGTTACAATGAAATTCACTGTGAATTCATGCTAACGAGGGTTTACAGTATTTCTCTTGATTTTTTCTTATTTAAGTGAATAGAGATAAGTGTTCATACTTTTCTATTAAAAATTTCTCTTCTTACCAAGTGTATAGCAATATTTTGAAATCTAAAAATTAAAAAAAAGCTTAGTAATTGGAGTTTGCGAAAGAATAAGGAAGACTAAACATATATTTTATTGTATTATTCAGAATTGTAAACTAAGACTATGTGATTAAAGTAGCTTAGATAAAAAACAGCGAATGAAATCATACGATACAAGCCAATCTGTGTGCTAGTCCTGGAGCTTATCACAATATTTCTGAAAAGAAACTTTGACAAATCTGTTATCACAGTTAGTCAGAGGTTTCGCGATATGCGAATCCGGTGCAGATTGCCGACTTGGCCTGCCGAACGAGAAAACATGAGGCCACACGCGGGAAGGCGCGCCCCGCTAGGTCCGGGGGCGACGCGTATTTTCAATACCTCCTCCCCCTTTGTAACGCACTTCCCTACCTCTGTGTAACGCTGCCTCTGAGCCCCTCCGTCCCCATCTAGCGTTACGTAATTTATGGATGACCCCTAACTTTTACTGGTTCTTATGTACTTTGTTTATTGATGTACGCCCATTTCTTGAAATTAATTGTTTGGCCCTCCCCTTCATTTAAAACAAAAAAAAAAAGTGGCCCTTGGGGAGTAGGACGTTGGTCATTCCTGTCGAACACTAAGACAACCCGATGAAACAGGCTTCCTTTCCATCCTTGTAGTGGGTGAAATTTTGGAGGGTGCTGTACCAAAAATCACCTCCTACCTGTGACTCAATAAAATTTTCGAGCCCCCCACGCAAGCAGGAATCCGCCTTTATCGATCGCAGAGGGGCCGGCCCACCGCCGCCGCGGGGCTCATCGGCTCATTTCGGGGGGCGGGCGCGCGGCGCCGCACGGTGCGACCACGCGGCAAACGCGCGGCCAAAACCTCAAACATAAAACTTAATTTTGGGAACTTCTGACCATCCTACTCGAGAGAGGAATGTTTCGTACGTCTGTTCTGGAAGTATGAAGCCTAACCCCTGCCCCTGCTGGGCGTTGTGGATGTTTGAAGTTCGAATACCGGTCATCGCTGTTGAGGCGTCAGAGGAGATAGTAGGTTGTGGTTTCTAATATTTAAAACAACGTGCTCCAAAATATGTTTAGTGTATTTGCCATTGATGTCGCTATTGGTGGTAAGTAAAACAAACATTATGCTAATTTAATGTAGATTACAATAATGTGTATTCATAGTAACAAGGTATAAATTATAACTAGCATAAAAGTTATATAAGACAGAATATAACAAGTGAAATTTTAAAGAGAAATTTAGCTTATTTCATTTTCATTCAATTAAAGCAAAATTTGGCTACGTGTCGCTGCAGATTCACGTTTCACGAAAAATGCCGTATGACCGTGTATATCTCGTAGCGGCAACCTGCATTACTGAAAAAAACAACAACGAAGCATTCGGTTCGGGATTTCGTGTTTGTGTGTGTGTTATATACAGAAGTCCGTGGAGTAAACGTCGAAACTTCGAAAATAAGCTCTTAAGACAATTTTAAGCATATTTTGTCTAATAAACTACGTAGATATTCCGAATGGTTGAGCCGCAATAAGCATTCAAAAGTCGGTTTGAAAAATTGATTTCTAGACAAAAAATTGTATTATAGAAGCAGAGAAACACTCCAGAAACATACAAGTTGTTTATTATTTACAAAAGAAATGAATATATTATTTGTTCAGAGAGAACAATTAAGCGAGAAAAAAAAATTATACAATCCGACTGCTTTTTTATAGAACCCCCTTAGGTAGGACTTGGTACTTGAATTTGATGCCATTGGAGGTTTTGGCCCACCGTGCGGCGTGCCGCGTGAGTCAGCGCGTGGCGGGGGGGGGGGGCGGGCGCGCGGAGGGTCGCCGCGCGCACAAAGGCCCGGGCCACGCTTCGGCGAACAGCGCCACGCGCCCCCCTTCCCCTCCCCCCCCACCGCCGCTCGCGTCCAAATTTTTTGGTTGCGGACATCATGACGCGAACGCATTAGGGTTGCAGGCGGTTCATCCCGGGAGGCAGAGGGGCGGCACTTTGTACTACCTACCCTGGTTGATCTCGATCTCGTTTGACCCGTGCTGCGCGTTGCATCAGAAGCGCGCGAGCCGAGCAGTCTTATTTCAGTTTGAATTACCATGGGGAGAACTGTTGTTGTTGTTGTTGTTGTTATTATTATTATTCCATTACATCACGACTAAAGATGTTATGAGTCGGCTGAATATAAAATCTACTCCAGGTTGCAACCAGCTACCTAAGGAGCAGATCCGGTGACTATCAGTGCCTCTACAATACTTTACGCAAAATGTGGGCTGTTCCAAATAAAGCAATTTCTTGCACTTCCCAGTCTTTCGAATTACCAGGGAGTTTAGACAAGTTCTTATTCAAATTTTGCGGAACAAATCCCAGAGCTCCGATTACTATCGGGACGACCTGTGCTTTTACGCCCCACATTCGGCTGATCTCGATTTCCAAACTCTTGTATTTAAGACGTTTCTCTGCCTCCTTGGTAACGACGGTTTGATCGCAAGGTACAGCAACATCGATAAGTAAACACGATTTTTTCGACAAATCCCGGATAACTATATCCGGTTTGTTTGCCGCTATCGTGCGATCAGTTTGAATTTGTTGGTCGTACAATATCGTACACAATCCAACAGACGTCACCGGTTTTGGTGAGTGTTCGTACCACTTGGGGCATGTGTTTGGAACTTCGAGGGCGGTACAGATCTGCCAGTGGAGGTAGCTACACACCCTGTCATGTCTTTTCAGGTATTCCGTCTTTGCTAGGATTGGACAAGCTGAGACAATATGATCAATGGTTTCTACTTGCTCCAGGCAAATGCGGCATTTATCATCTTGGGAAATTTTGAGAACCGCTTTATCATAATGTCGTGTTCTCAAGGCCGGATCTTGGGCAGCTATTACAAGTGCTTCCGATTCTGGCTTCATTCTTCCCCTTTTAAGCCACATAAATGATTGATCTTTATTGATCTGCACCTTGTCCAGTCTTTTTAGGTATTGTCCGTGGAGTGGTTTGTCTCTCCACGATTTCTTTAACATTTTTTGTGTTCACACTTCATGTTTAGCAGCATCAGAAGTTCAGTGTCTGTGTTATTCGACGTGTCTTGCCTAGTTTTCTTCGCAATGCTTCTAGCTACACTAACAATGCCTCTGTTTCCCATTCTTCGGTCAGATTTCATGACCTGCCTCATTAGAGGGTCGTCTTGATGGCTGACTACATACTTTCCCATCCCGACTATTGCGTTGTGCCAGGAGGCCTCAATTTGTCTGAGGCCTCTTCCTCCTTCCTTACGTGACACATAAAGTCTATGTATATCAGCTCGAGGGTGGGCAACATGATGCATTGTTAGCAGTTTTCTGGTTTTTCGATCCATGGTGCGAATTTCCTGCTCAGTCCAGTTCACTAGTCCAAAACTGTATTCGGCTACAGGTACCGCCAAACTACCTATTGCAGAAATTTTATTCCTGGAATTCAGAGCGGACTGCAGGACCAGTCTCACTCTCCTATAATACTCCCTACGAATTCTCTCTTTCATTCTGTCGTTCGAGATGGTTTCACATTCTTCAATGCCCAGATATTTGTAAGTTTTACCTGGCTCCAGATCTTGAATCACAGTGTGCGTATCAATTTCAATGTTCTCAGACGTTGTGAGTTTCCCTCTTTTTAAATTGATTTTTGCACACTTGTCAAGACCAAACTTCATGCAGATGTCATTGCTAAAGTCATTCACGACAGACAGCATTTGGGAGAGAATCGCTTCATTCTTAGCAAACACTTTCAGATCATCCATGTAAAACAAATGTGATACTGGCCTTTCATCACCATGGCGCTTAAAACCAAAGTCAGCTTGCGACAACTGTCTCGATAGTGGGATCAAACTAATGCAAAACAGCAGAGGGGATAGTGAATCTCCTTGAAAAATACCCCTGTTAATCTGAATACTTCTGGTTTCTACTGCTTCCTTTCCGCTGTGGATTAGTAACCTGGTACTCCACGACTTCATACTAGCCTTGCAAAATTCAATAAGTCTAGGATGAAATCGATAGATCTCCAGGGTCTTCAAAATCCAATCGTGTGGTACACTATCAAAGGCCTTTTGGTAGTCAATCCAAGCCATGCTCAAATTACGTTTGGGTTTCTTTACATCATTCAAGATGACTTTATTCAGGAGCAAGATTTCCTTACAGCCATAAGAGCCTTTACGACATCCTTTTTGTTCAGCTGGCATTAGATGATTCTTATCTAGATGTCTGTACATTTTGTCAGCTATGGCTGAAGTTATAACTTTGTACAGTACTGGCAGACAAGTAATTGGCCTGTAGTTCTTCGCCAAAGAGCTGTCTCCCGCTTTGGGTAGCAAATACGTGATGCCACGTGTGAGCCATTCCGGGATTTCCTTTGGGTTTTCAAAAATTTTATTAACAGCCTTTGCTAGATGAGAATGTATTGCTGTTAATTTCTTAATCCAATAAATTTGGATCTTATCAATCCCGGGGGACTTCCAGTTTCCCATGTTCTTAATTGCTTGGAAGAGGTCCTCTTCCGAGAATTCGTGAACATCTTCCACTGTTTCTACATGTTCATCGGCAGCATCAACTTCAGATTGAAGCCAAGATGCGTCTTTGTTGTAGGATCTGCTCTCCTCCCAGATTCCTGCCCAAAACGCTTCGACGTCTTCTTTTGAAGGAGTGACAGCTTTGCCATTCGGTTTTTGAGTCAGATTGCGATAGAATCTCTTCGCGTCTGTTTCAAACAACCGGTTCTGTACACGGAAATCTATTCTACGTTTGTAACGTCTAATTCTTTGAGCCCATGCTTGAATTTTCTCTTTTAGCTTTTCAACTACCATTAGCCTGCTGGTGTCATTTTCAATTTGGTATTTTAGTTCAACATTGAATATTTTTCGTTGAACTTTAGAGGTGTGCATTGATTTAGAAGATGCCTCAGCTAAGAGTGATATTTCGCGCCGGGTGTCGGCTATCCGTTTCCTAATTCTGTTCATCCATGGGGGTACAGAGCTGTTTACTCTGTTTTGCTGTTGGCCGTCGGTGTTCTTGGCTGGCCCCAAAATTATCTGAGATACTAGATATCCAGTTGCATATATGATGTGATTGATTTCAGTAATATCTAGATCTCTGCCTGAGGTCTCCACCACCTCATTTAAGACAGAATTCACTGTTTCTATCACTCTTTTAGCTTTGGCAGTTTCGTATATTCTCCTCAACGGTTCGCGAGATTCAAACGGAAGTTGACTAACTCTTTCTATCTCGCGCCGAAGGAGATTTCGCATTATGTCCTTATCGTGTAATTCATTGCCAGATGAACTTTCACCACTGACGTGTGTTTCACTGGAAAGAGATGAACCTTCCACGGGATCATTTTCAAGTTCTACATGTTCGTCATGTGGGTTGTTCGAGCGAAGTACATACTCCGCATTTCTCTCAATGTCAGCAAGTTGTTCTGCTGTGAATTTTCCACTGCTGAGTATGTATCGTTGTCGTTGACTGGCAAGCTTCTTTAAGTCTAGGGTAGGTCTCATATCTGGGTTCCGCTCTCTCCATACCTTGAAAACTTCTATTTCTGAGCCCCCATTTTTCGCTTTTGCATAGTAAAAGCACCACATCACCTCCTTTAATTCATCCCGGGTCCATCTCTGACGATGGCTTCGAGCTACTGCCGGCTCTGGGTCCCTGGGACTAACATCCGTGAGATGGCCAGACGTCGACAAGGTGACATTAGCTCGGTTTCTGAGCAGGTATGGGACATTGGCAGAACAAGGCACGTTAAGGTTCATTACATTGCTTGTTCTATCCATTTTGCTCATTGGTTTGAATTGAAGATTCGCAGGACGCACTTAACCTTCGGGTTGTTTCCTGCCATCCGTTACTGCGACCCACAGTGGCCTCGGGGCATCCCCCCGCAGGGCCCAGCAAGGGGTCCCTCCGATCGCCAGTCGGCATTACTAAACCCTACGGGATTTTCACTGACTGCTGAAGGCAGCCTCCTTCGCTGGCTAATGCAAGGTTCGGGCCTCCACTCTAATCAGTGGCCTGGTGTTATTATTATTATTATTATTATTATTATTATTATTATTATTATTTCCACTACATCACGACTAAAGATGTTATGAGTCGGCTGAAAATAAAATCTACTCCAGGTTGCAACCAGCTACCCAAGGAGTAGATCTATGGTTGGTCGGTGCCTCTACAATACTTTGCGCAAAATGTGGGCTGTTCCAAATAAAGCAATTTCTTGCACTTCCCAGTCTTTTGAATTACCAGGGAGTTTAGATACGTTTTTACACAAATTTTGCGGAACAAATCCCAGAGCTCCTATAACAATCGGGATGACCTAAGCTTTACGCCCCACATTCGGCTGATCTCGATTTCCAAACTCTTGTATTTAAGACGTTTCTCTGCCTCCTTGGTAACGACGTTTTGATCGCAAGGCACAGCAACATCGACAAGTAAACACGATTTTTTCGCCAAATCCCGGATAACTATATACGGTTTGTTTGCCGCTATCGTGCGATCAGTTTGAATTTGTTGGTCATACAATATCGTACACAATCCAACAGACGTCACCGGTTTTGGTGAGTGTTCGTACCATTTGGGGCATGTGTTCGGAACTTCGAGGGCGGTACAGATCTGCCAGTGGAGGTAGCTACACACCCTGTCATGTCTTTTCAGGTATTCCGTCTTTGCTAGGATTGGACAAGCTGAGACAATATGATCAATGGTTTCTACTTGCTCCAGGCAAATGCGGCATTTATCATCTTGGGAAATTTTGAGAACCGCTTTATCATAATGTCGTGTTCTCAAGGCCGGATCTTGGGCAGCTATTACAAGTGCTTCCGATTCTGGCTTCATTCTTCCCCTTTTAAGCCACATAAATGATGGATCTTTATTGATCTGCACCTTGTCCATTCTTTTTAGGTATTGTCCGTGGAGTGGTTTGTCTCTCCACGATTTCTTTAACATTTTTTGTGTCTCACACTTCATGTTTAGCAGCATCAGAAGTTCAGTGTCTGTGTTATTCGACGTGTCTTGCCTAGTTTTCTTCGCAATACTTCTAGCTACACAAACAATGCCTCTGTTTCCCATTCTTCGGTCAGATTTCATGACCTGCCTCATTAGAGGGTCATCTTGATGGCTGACTACATACTTTCTCATCCCGACTATTGCGTTGTGCCAGGAGGCTTCAATTTGTCTGAGGCCTCTTTCTCCTTCCTTACGTGACATATAAAGTCTATGTATATCAGCTTGAGGGTGAGTAACATGATGCATTGTTAGCAGTTTTCTGGTTTTTCGATCCATGGTGCGAATTTTCTGCTCAGTCCAGTCCACTAGTCCAAAACTGTATTCGGCTACAGGTACCGCCAAACTACCTATTGCAGAAATTTTATTCCTGGAATTCAGAGCGGACTGCAGAACCAGTCTCACTCTCCTATAATACTCCCTACGAATTCTCTCTTTCATTCTGTCATTCGAGATGGTTTCACATTCTTCAATTCTGCAATTCAATTATTATTATTATTATTATTATTATTATTATTATTATTATTATTATTATTATTATTATTATTATATAACTAGATGTCGTTGATGTTGTTGTTGTTGTTGTTGTAGCAGTTGTTGCAGTAGTAATATAACTGAAATAAAATAAAGCATATTAGATAATGGTAACATGAAGCTTTAACGCAATGCAGTAGATGTTGACGCTGAGTGGGAGACTGAAACGTAAAACAGCGTAACGTTACACGTTGCACAGAGTTCAAATCAACTCTGTTTATGTATAGGAGTAGTTCTGCAAGTTACAAGACTCCCGAACTAGGACTTGGCGATAAAAAGAACACGCCAATGACCTCCCTGTGTTTCCCACTTCAACACAGGATGCAGAAATTTCGTGGTTTCAGAAGAAACGGAACAAGTGATAAATTGTTGAAGATACGAGTTTGGCATGTAAATTAAATTTGTTTTCTAGGCACGGTTCGTCGCTCAACGCCACACGCCAACCCAGGCCCCTCCGGCCCCCTCCGCCCCCCACCGCCCCCCTCCACCCCCACCGGCCCCTCGCCCCTCCGCCCCACGCCCCTCTCCGCCCCCTCCAACCCCTCTGTCCCCCTCCGCGCCCTCCGCCCCCTACTCCCTCCGCCCCCACCGGCCCCTCCGCCCCCACCGCCCCCTCCGCCCCCACCGCCTCCTCCGCCCCCACCGCATCCTCCGCCCCCACCGCCTCCTCCTCCTTCGCCTCCTCCGCCCCTCCACCCTCTTTCCCCCCTCCGCCCCCTCTTCCCCTTCCGCCCCCTTTCGGAGCGGCACTCCGGAGGGGAGCTCCGTCTGCTGCCCGTTACTCACCCTCAAATTTTTTGGCTTCGAACATCAAGATGCAAATGCATTGGGGATACTCTACGGGGGCGCGACAGATAATGGACATTTAGATAGTTCGCTACTCCACAAAGAGGGAAAAACATTGTTTCGCAAATGAATATAAATAACATAAAATTGTTCAGGAACGGAATTGGCGTGGAGGGGGTCGGGTCAACAACCTCTACTAACGTAAAGTCAGATGTTTATGGACGAAACAAAATGACACACGTTTGGTTCGGAAATATATTTGAAAAACTTGTTCCGGATGTTTGCGCAACTTATTAGCAGTGAGGGATCGATATAAAGATTTTCAAAAATAAATGGATTGATTAAGAATGTATCTTCGTTGAAATAAGTTTTAACTCATTCCATCTCTGAAGTGATTTTCTGTTTTGATTTTTATCAAAGTAATCTGGGTTCCACGGAAAATATCAATGTGAAAAACGTTTGCCTTTGTGGGAGAGTAGTATGTTCTTCGCCGCATAATTTATTTATCGACTAAATATGAATATTCTGAAGACATCATTTAATTCCATTCTTATTCCGTTTGCAATGAAACTGAAGTAAATACCTTAAAAATAACTTTCAAGTGTATTAATTAATTGACATCCGCAAAAAAATAGTTGAGGAATTTCTTACAAGAACCAAACAAGTCCGAAATTCCATATCTTGAAATAATTCATCAAGTAATTCCCCGTAACTGGCGCTATCTGCTGGAACATTTCCTTTCAGCATGTGCCGAAAACATTAAATGAAATCGGGGAAAATCATTACTATGCGCGTCTACGCTATGAAGGTTTTGGTACCTCCTGAAATAGAGACTAGAGACCTAGAGACTATACTGACCATCAAAAAGAACTAGAGATGCTACATAATGGCACAGACTTTCCCGTATTAGTTTCTTGTTTCGTTTGGTCCCGGTCAGCTATTCGGACTTGCCAATACTCTTGACAGCTGCCATCTATCGCCGCCCAAACTACATTTCTCAAATATTTTATTAATTTTTCGGTTTTTTAATAGTAGAAAAATATTATTTTAAGACTATTAAAAAAAGAGTTTAACCTTGTCCTAATTGACAATTTTCGTTGAAAATTTTCGAGCCGTTTCCAAGAAAATGGCGTTTAAGCGCTACTGTAAATCCGAAATTTGAAGTTCTTTTTCACAGAAAATTTTTGAGTTTTCAAAATACTTCTTTTGAAGTTATTTGAAGTACATACACTCACAAATTCGCTAGTGTATACAAATTTCTGGAAATGTGCATTTTAACGGCACGAGAGATCTTTCAAAAAAATTTTACTTGCGTAATTTTTGAAAAAACAAAAAAGTTTCCAAAAATTAACTTTACGCCATTTTAAGGAGTGCAATTAGCACTATCCAATCGAAAACGTTGAACAAACTTTGAAAACTTTGAAAACTGAACAAACTTTGAACAAACTTTGAAAACTTTGAAAACTGAACAAACTTTGAAGTTTTCACAAAAAACTATTCAATTTTCGAGAAACTTTACTTGACAGTATTTAAAGCACATGTACTTATTAATATAATAATGTGAACAAATTGCCGCTAATGTGAATATTAACGACGTGAGAGACAAGTAAAAAAAATTACATTTTGTAATTTTTGAAAAAACAAAAGAATAGAGCAATATAGCGGTAATGTCATCTCATAGAGAACATTTAGAACTATCCCTACAAAAAGTTTAAATAAAAAATTTGAGACATTCCTGAGAAAATCTGGTTTTTGTAACTTTTAAAAAATTCAAGTATTGCATGCAATATTGCGCAAAAACTATTGAATTTTTCAAAAACATGTACATGACCTTAATGAAAGAACTCACTTTGGGCAACAAATTTTATTGGAAGGAAAAATCTCTATCTTCAATTTTGTAGTTCTAGGAAGACGCCGAAAAAATTTCAAACTTTTGCAATTGTCGAAAATTCAGGGTTAACCGTGAAAATAGGACCTATGCCACTTTAATAAGTGCATTTTCCTCTAGTCAAACAAGAAATTTAAAGAAAAAGTTTGGAGCCGTTTTTGAGAAAAGTTTGAAAATGTCCGGAGGGCTTCATGTGAAGTATTTTAAATTTTAGAAGAATGTTTTTCAAAACTAAGGCGCCTCGAGTGGACGCAGATCGACCGGGGAATATTATTTTTTGGAAGAAATCGCACGTATGGTTTACGCGCTAGTGTTGTTCACACACTGGCAGACGGACAGAAGAACAGACGGACGGACGTTTTGAAAAGACCCTCTTTTTCGATATCAGGGGACCCCAAAATGTGTATTTCCGTTGAAATTTGAAAATCGATTGTCCACACCGTTACATAACTTTCCCTATACGACGTATATTACTCCGCATATACGTACGTATACGGGAAAGTAAAAATAGTTTATTTTAACAAAACAAATATACATAATTAATTATTTTACTGTTGTATTGTATAATTTTTTTAAAGACTTATTACGCCTGTAACAAGTAATGTACTTCAGCTTCCGGATCAATGACCCTCATCTCGATCAGGTTTTTTGTCCAGTTTCCCTGATCCATTGAGAAAAAGCTGAGATAGCTCCCTGTTTTGCTTCTGGACGTAAATGTAGCTTCACTATGCGCACGTTTTGTTGAGCACTCCTTTTGCTTTTAGTGGTAGAGCTGAAGGTGAGTTACTATTTTGTTAGCAATGCAGAAAAATCACATCTCTAGTTCGTTTACCGTTGCAAATATGTTTTCTATAACTCGGGAACGAAGTATCTAGTTTTTCAAATGTTGCTACTCTCGCGCTTTTTTAAAGTTTATTATTTGTTTTTTATATTTAATTCATCTTTCAACTATCGCATTTATAGTTAAAATGTTCGGAATGGAGTGTGGGACTTAGGGAAACGTGCATAAATAACCTTCTCCCCCACACGTCGCGTTCAGTTTTCACTGTTTTTTGACCAAATAAATCGAAAGCCTGTCGCTGCGCGGGTGACCCACCGATTGAGAAGGCAGGAAGTTTCGCGCCACGCAGCTCCGCCCGACCAGCCCGCCCCGCCCCGCCCCGCCCCGCCCCGCCCCGCCCCGCCCCGCCCCGCCCCGCCCCGCCCCGCCCCCTCCCGCCCCGCCCCCTCCCGCCCCGCCCCGCCCCGCCCCCTCCCGCCCCGCCCCCTCCCGCCCCCTCCCGCCCCGCCCCGCCCCGCCCCTCCCCGCCCCGCCCCGCACTGCGCCGCGTCGTGTTTTATTACAGCGGAGCGCTGGGCGGGTGGGGCCCGGCGTTCGGCGGGGGGGGGGCGGGGGTGCCTCTTAGCAACCGACCGCCCTCGCGTCGCGGAGGGGGCGTGACGCCATGCGACGCCGAGCGACGCCGCGCCGCGCCACGCCGCGCCGCGCCACGCACACTGCTCCCAAAGAGCGCAAGTGGCGCGCATAACAATGCGTCATTGGCAAATCACTCCGTTAAAAAAAGTGATCGAAAATTGTAAGAAATTACGAATTTAGAAAATGAGAATCCGAAGGTCTTATCCGAGGACGAGTTGCACGATTGGGTCTCACATTAGGCAACGATTTTTTTTTGTATTCCAGCATTATAAACGACCTTTTCTGTTGCAAGAAATCGTTCATAACCAGGCGTTTTATGGCACAAATGATGACGTATTAGATTTTACGGCACGAATGTTTGCTTCATCGCATATTCAGCCAATCGTAGCGGAAGAATTAGGGGGACGCAGAGGTAAACAGAAAAGCCGACCACCGTTTTCTCTTGCAGATGTCAAATACCTGAGACATCACAGGAACGTTGTTCGCAAAATTAAGTTTCTTTCTCTTATAAATTTATAATGCAGTGATACAAAAAAATAGCGTATGCAACTCGTTTAAAATGTTGCTTTATTGCATTCGTACAAATTTGAAAACTCGCTCCCAACGTCGCTCGTTTTCAAAACATGTACTCATGCAATAAATATTAACATTATAAACTAATTGCATAAGCTACTATTGTGTGTGCGTGGGTGTGATGGCGTTCGTGTGAGCGCGCGCACGCGTTTGTGTGCTCTGAGACTTACAATCGCCTTTAACGAACAGGAAGGTTCAATCCGTCCCCTACTTGAATTTCAACGAGTTCGTGATACGTAATTCGGATGCGAGATAAGCGGTAACAACACATTTCTTCCTCTACTGTTCATGACGACCACCGCTGACCTAGCCGGATTTTTTTTTTATTTTAAATTTTTATTCACGATTTCTCCAGCACAGTGCCCATGTGGAAGGGGGAATTTATTTCTGTGAGTTATAGTACATTGCGCTGCTGCTTTACGAATTAAGCAGTTAGAGGGAGGCTTCTCTTAACAACTACGTATCTGAAACAAACTCTAAGACAGCTGTTTACAAATTGAAAACGTTACGCGTTTTTAACTTTGGACCCTCGCAGTTCCCAAAACGGATGTGCATATAGAGATAATAATAATAATAATAATAATAATAATAATAATAATAATAATAATAATAATAATAAAATTGTCTTTATTAGTGGCGAGGCTGGAGAGATGAATCAGCTCCTAGTTCCATTTTTACGTAGAGCGGTTCCCTGAAACAAGATGATTTTTAATGATTTACTTCTTTCAGTGCGGAGGGAAATTACGTGATGATGAACAATTTCAGTGGAAATGTGCAGTAGAAAAGGTAGTGAAAGCGATCAGATATTTTTGTTTGTTTTATTTTTAACATTATTTAATGAAACAGCCGTATATCTCAACGTGAGCCCTCTGTCTCAACGCGGCCGAAACGTTGGCACCTGGGCGGCATCTCCCGGATAGCCATCTAAGTACTAATATCTCAACATGATTGGCAATGGCAGCAGCGCGGGGTGAACAGCCTGTGATGTCATATGGGCCCACTGTGGCAGGCCGACGGCGGCGGCGGCGGCGGCGGCGGCGGACGGCCGCGCGGGCGTCCCCCCTGTTTCGGGAGCCCGCGCGAGGGGGCGAGGGGCCGGCGGGCGGCGGCGGCGGCGGCGGCGGTGACGCGACCGCTGCCAAACAGGTCGCGGGCGGCGGCGGCGGTGGGCGGACGTAGTAGGGTGGCGGTGCAGCTGTCACTGTCTGCTCGGTTATTGATTTTAATGTCTGCCGCCCGCCTGACGCGCTTGCGGCGGCGGCGGCGGCGTCGGTCCCGCCTCGCCCACGCCGCCCTCACCGCCGAATCCGCCCCCCATCCCCTCCCCTCGCCCCCCCCGCCGCGCGTTCCCATTGGGCCGGCGGTCGTTCGACGGCGCAACCCGTCGTTCGGGCGGATTGCCGCTAGGGGGGCTCATCTGCGCCCGACGCCGCGTGTCTTCTTTTGACGACTTGTATTCCGCAGTTAATGAATACTCAAGCAGGGCTTTTGCAAGTTTCATGCCAGATTTTGGTGAGAATTGGGGAGACTGCTCTTTTCTTTCCCTGTTGATGTCCTGGAGGAACGTTTCGCCGAGCAGTCGTATTGTGGCTTTGTGAGACCTTTCGAAAAGGAGCGCATTTGACACATGTGAACGCACATGCAGACTACTCGAATGTTTCAGAAATTCGCAAAACTGGCACAAAACACCCTTAACATGTTTTATTCGGCTTTTTTTGTAGTTATTTTTGTGAAATCATAAAATATTATTTTCCTTGAAATAATTGAAAACAATATTTTCAGATAAGATTAATCGTAGATTAACTTCCTTCATTTTACTTAATAATTGGGTATTCGGTGTTGTACTTTTTCGGAAACATTAAAATTATATTTCCCAGTTTAGTCAGCAATTTTACAACGGAACTATTTTTCCCTTCCTTACCTTGAAATGAATTATTTGTTTCTAGAAATGCTAAAAGTATGAATGTCCTTTCTTTCATGTGAGGTCCTATACCTTTGTTACAAATCTCTTGAGTAATTAATAATAACTAAATTTTGTAGTCATGCTTTATTATTTTTCTCTGCCCGTTTTTTTACAGAACACAAATCGAAATTTTCTAGTAATTGGTGATTTGCCAATGTAAATATCGTATATAATGTATAGTTAACTAAAAACGTTGATTTCCACTTAAAGTTACTTTGGCCGTTTCCTACACTTTTCTACAGAGTCAAAGAATTGCAAAAAAATTAGAATACAATAATCTGCACCCTCCTATTTTCTGCGAAACAAAAGTATCTTAACAGACGTTTCTTTCATTTTTCTTTTTTCCTACTTCCCCCAATCAATCTCTTCCTCTCGCCACCCCTCTCTCTCTCTCTCTCTCTCTCTCTCTCTCTCTCTCTGAATCTGTTTCTTTCTTTTGCCAGCCTCGCATTCTTCCGTATCCCAATTCTTTCCCTTTCCCCCTTTCATATTTTCTTCCTGAGAACGGAGCCACGAAAAAAGCAGGACGACACCCCTTCCCCAAAGCACTCCATGCTCATCCGAATGCCCCAGGGCGTGTTTACAAAGTAAAGAAGAATCGTGCAATTTGTGGACGTATAGTAGTTTAATTTCCTAACCTGGATGTACGGTACTGTTTATACAGGTACGCAAAGAAAATTATCAGAAATTCCTTAGCTTTTTAAACTTTTTGTTTACTTTATAATTCAATAAAAGTACAATTCGAATGTTTAAGTGTTATAAAATTGCGAAAAGTAATTGCAAGTGATAATAAGTGAACTAGCCCTAACCCTATCCTAATCCTTTGGGATTTTGTAAAAATAAAAAAAGAATCATATTTAATGTTCAAGAGATTTCATTGGTCGCTTCAACAACATATGATCAACCACCAATATTTAGTATTTTATTCAAGATCACGGAAGGCATATACAATTTTGTGGAGTTTTTTGCCGGATTATTTGTCGAATAAAGCAAAATATGATAATGAAATTTACTTCTCTAACGCGTATAGCGTCAATAAGAAAAAAAGCTGGAACATAGCTGCGCGATCTCATTTGAAGTGGGAGCTCTGCCATGGCGGGCTGTGAACTGTGGGTAAAGCGACATTTCTAAACAATTTTATGATTGTATGTCGTATAGTGTGTAAACGAGTCTCTTCGTGATCAAAATGATATTTAGCAGAAAGTAAAATCGTTTTTTAATTATGTTTTATTATTAATCCCTAAGATTTATAATCTAGGGAAAACTCAATTAGTGTAATACTACTACATTAATTGAGTTGTTCGTTCTACGGTCACACATTTATTTCATATCCTGGATATAAATTAATAAAACTTACGAGATACCGTAATTCCAACTGGCAGTGTCATTCGAGTTCACAAAGATATTTTTATACAAGTAAACGTTATAAACGAAGGGATTTCCGTAAAACTATTGCAATTGTAAACGAAGTAATATGGTATCTATATCTTTCGAAACTTGTTTGTATTCACTAACATATCGGTTTTGTTTGTTTGAATAAAGGTACTTGCATTTCAAGCTAGAAAAATCAATTTATGAATAGTATATTATGAAACGATAATATAATTATGGGTATTAATACGCGAGTGTGATATTACGATACGAGCAAGGAACGAGAGTGTATCGTAAACTTCAGTATATTAATACCCATTACATCGAGTTTCATGCGGTACTTTTTCTAGGACTTATAGCATCTTTTATAAGTTTAACTTCTCCATTGAATCGTTTCGTGGCAGTCGACATACAGGATTCAGCCAAGGCCACCTAGCGGACACCTACTCCCCCGCAGGTGGCTTTGTTTTACCAGAACGCCTGCGAGGGAGTACAGAAGTTGCTGCAATAATTCCGACGTCACCATTTTCGCTTTTTCTCTTATTTCTAGAATTGTCAAGTCCACCTTTGAATCACTAGATATTTTAAACTAGACTTTTTTTAGGACAACCACACAGCAGCAACATATAACCCAAAACGGCTTGCGTTTAGATCTTAACCTTAGTGAAATGTTCTCTCCAATAACTACCAAGTGGTAGTTAGTCGCAGTGCTGCGATACTCAAATAGGATCAAAGTGAAAATACGATTAAATTTATTTTAAATAATATTTCACGTTAAAATTACTAATAAAAAAGAAATTGAACATGAGGAGCAAAATGTGATATTAAATGCAATTTCAATGTACACAATCCAACAAAACATTTTCTCAATGATTAAGTGTCAATACTTGGTTTGTACGCTTCCCTGTGATTGGTCATGGACCTGTATCATAATGAAAACTGTATCGAAATGAGTATCATTACATACAGGGTTTCAGCCATCAAATGACAGAATTATATAATGGGAGTAGAGAAATTAACCCTTCCTAAATCATTAGAAATTCGCAA
Organism: Acheta domesticus; assembly: GCA_031308135.1. Classification (NCBI taxonomy): domain Eukaryota; kingdom Metazoa; phylum Arthropoda; class Insecta; order Orthoptera; family Gryllidae; genus Acheta; species Acheta domesticus. The sequence goes on from JAHLJT010009419.1 coordinate 213,192,061, forward strand.
CAGAAAATATACAGCTGGGACAAGCTCTGAAGCAATAGTTTTTGGAACTGAGGTTGTAAAAGTATTACGCAAATAATTTCAGAACGTTCTAGACTTAGAGAGAAACATGTGTTATCGAGAATGTGTTTAGATCTTATTCTACCAAGATAATTTGAAAAACTTTCAACGCCGACCTAGGTGAACCGGTAAGAAATAAAAAGAAAATGATTCAATATGAAGCGACATGTCGTGACACGATTTCATAGAGAATTCCTAAGTAGAATGTTATACTGCACTGTCGTCATCACCATAGCCATCACAGCCACTGCAGTTATTCAAGTCCTTTTCTTTTGTTAGCATGTTCCCTATTTTCACAATAATGTTAGCCTTCGCTTGGGTTAATCATTAACATTCGTCCTATTTCTCTTAGTTCCTGCCTGATATGGAATTCATTTTGAAATACTTCATGAATAAAGTATTCTAGTTCTGTAATTGTATCTGGTTTTCGAATATCCTGCACGATTTCTTCTCTCCCTTTTCCCTCTCTTTTTCTTCTCTTTTTTCTCCTTTCTGTCTCTTTTCCCCTGTATGTCTTTCCCCTCTCTAATTTACCCTTTGTCTTTTTCCCTCTTGTCTATTTTGTTCGAATGGTCTCCACTGTCAGCGGACTTTTAAATTCCTCACCGGACCGTCGTTTCGTTCTTGTGTTTGATTACATGATGTAGATATGACAGTACAGTGTTGCAAAAATAGTCTTTCCAAATTTTCTTCCAACGCAGCGAGGTGGAAGAGCCAAAACAGGCTGTGGCGGGGTGGCCCGCCTTCCCGAAGGCGAGTGTGATTCACGGGCAGACCACCGGCCGCTTGCCCTGCTCCTCCGTCGCCGCGTCCACTGCCGTCCCCTCTGCGGGCCACTTGGCTTCGCTTCGCGTGTGGCGCGGGGCTTGGCGGGGTGAGGGGCGGTGCGGGGGCGGGGGCGGGGACGGGGCGTGGGCCGGGCGGGGCGGGGGTGGGGCGGGGCGGAGGTCTGGCGGGGCGGGGGTGGGGCGGGGCGGGGGGTGATGGCGGGGCGGGGCGGGGGCGGCGCGGGGGCGGCGCGGGGGAGGCGCGAGAGCGGGGTGGGGACGGGAGGATGGGCGGGGGGCCGGGCGGGGCGGGGCCCTTGGCTTCGCTTCGCGTGTGGCGCGGGGCTTGGTGGGGTGAGGTGCAGGGGAGGGCGGGGGGTGAGGGGCGAGGGCGGGGGGGCGTGTCGCAGGCCGAGTGGCGTGCGGCGGATGCCTCCACAGCAGCGATTCGACGTCGCTTTCGCCCTTAAAAATAGCCCCGACGCCCGCATGCATCATTTCGTGAATCGATGCCGCCCCCGCCCTCCGCCCACCGCCCGCCCGCCCGCTGCGCGCCGCGCCGCGCCGCGCAACGCTCCACGCGGAAGTGGCGGGGGCGTGGCGGAGCGAACGGAATACCTCGGCAGGCTGGGTCGGTGACGGACGCCAACTGAGACTGGATGAGAGATGACACCAAGATGAAACTGAAATCATTGTTTCCGGGAACTTCAACTGCTGTTGCCATCATTGCCTTTAGTGTATACCGCGATTTTCGTAACTTTGTCCCTGACAGAAACTAGCTGTTGACAGTTTCATCCAATCGGAAGCTTGAACGTCACCATAGTGGCGTCACTATCGCGAAATATAAGCTCCTGATTGGATGGCAGCGAAACAGCTGATTCCTATCAGGGACAAACTTACGAAAATCGCAGTATAGTGAATGTTTATCCCGGAGGGTGGCAGTGCATCCTGTCATTTGATGCAGATCCGGTGCCGACCTACACGATGGCTTGCGGGCGATTTCCCCTTGAGGTCTCTCCCTCCAGCGACGCCCCGCCACAGCCAGGACAAGCTCCACGCTCCCGTCGTCTGCGGTACTGTGTGTGGGGGTGTATTCGGTGAGGATAGGGCAAGGCTGCAGAAGGAAAGATGTACGCAGTCTTTCGCCCGTTTGTTAAAGTATTCGCCCGGTATTGATCAGACCAACCGCGGAAAACTGCCAATCAGAGAAGCCGGCCACTACAACTCTGCTCCTGATCGCTTCCTATCGTCCTCGCTCGCGTGGAACATCCACCGTCCTCCGGATTCGAACTCACGCCCTCCGCGCCAGACGCGCTGCAGGCAGCGGCAACACTGGTTCTGAGTTAATCTCAGCCGGCATGAAACAGAAGCAGAGGGATGCAGTAACTCCGAATAAATTTGGTTCGACAACGTGATGATGGAACGCGACACGGAAATTCCCGAAATCATAGAATGGCAGCGGCAACAGAACGGAATGGCACGTGATGTCCAAGCAACTGCGACTCAAAAGGAGCCCATTCAAGGACAACTTCCAGAAGCCATTTTCTCACCGGTTTTGTTTTTTTCTCGGAATGCTAAATTCGAATCAGACATTTGCAACTTCAAGAAGTGTTTTCATAACGAAAATAGCAAGCCACCCTCAAAATTTATTCCTTTTTCAGTTTTCTCTTGTATCTCGAAAACTACGCATTCTCTATCATTTTCTAGATCCTGAGGGCCGGAGCGCCTGGATGGCCGAGATCGTTAAGGGGGAAGGGCCGTAACTGCCACGGCGTGAAGGGTCGCGTGCTCAAATGTCGCCTCGGACATGGTTGGATGTGTCTGTTTGCGTTCCTCTTACGTGTTCTCCCTACAGTTTAAAAATCACAGTGGTCGCTAAATGACCAAAGATGTTGAAAAGCGACCTAAGAAATACATCAGGAGGAAAGATATGAAACGAAAAATGAGAGAAGTTGAGCTAAAAATCAGTAGGAGATGTCACCATAACATTCATTTATTTCAAAGAAATAAAAGATATTGTAACGAATATTGTGTCATCTGCCGCCGCCCCCGAACTGGACGATTCCGGGGTATTCGCGGGTAGCCAAGAAGTGTGACGCGAGTTCCCGAAGGGTCCAGGCAGGCGCCGGCCAGGTATAAATGCGCCGCTGTCGGCGGCCGGAGTCAGTCAGTCAGTAAGTCAGATCTAGTCAGGAAGCCGAGCTGTGAAGTTTGTGTGTGTGCATCGCTGTGGACGGCATTGTACTGGATTATGGTCTGCGTTGTGAACTGTGGTCGGCACCGTGAACTGTGGTCGGCATCGTGAACTGTGGTCGGCGCCGTGAACTGTGGTCGGCGCCGTGAACTGTGGTCGGAGCCGTGAACTGTAATCGGTGCATCGGACAGCGGTGAGTGCATCGGACTGTGCAGCAGTGCATGAGAATTGAACAGTGAAAATAAATAATCAAGAGGACTGTGCCGTGTATAAATAAATAACCAAGTCAAGAACACAAGGACTGTGAAGCCAACCTGTAAATAATTCAAGTATATTTAGTGTAATAGTGTAACATAAATAAACATCTCTGTTAAAATAAATCCGTGTTTTTAATTCACCACCACGAACGTTACAATATGTTACATTAACACAGCAAGCTGAGCATTTACGGAACTTCTTAATGTACAAATTCATTCGTTTGTTACAAATTGAAAACAAAAATTTGTCGAATCCCAATGAAAAGCTGTTTCGATAATTGAAATACAGTCCATGATCTAATACCATGTTTCTTCCATCTCTTTTACGTCCGATGTATTAATAATTTTCCGTTTCATCAAATAATAATGTTCAGCCTGTCACTAGAATCATTTATATCGTTTTCAAGTTCTTTTTCCTTCAGCTTTATACTCCTTTCACAGCAAATATCTTCTTATGTTTGCTCAACGTGTTATGTTTTTCCTATATATCTATTCCTATAAGTTAGGGGTAACCATCTAACATACCATAAGCACCGGCAGAGGTGGCGGCATCAACTGATGTCACAGCAGTGCCTTCGATCGCGAGGTCTTAGGTTCGAGTCCTGTCGGTGGCAAGATTTTCGACACTAGCTTAGCAAGGTTGAATTCAGTCACTGTCTGGAGGAGAATTCTAGCGGCCGGCTGTTCTGATATGTAGTTTCCCGTGTCGAATGCCGGAGCAGTACCCTAACAAATGGGCCACTGATCGCACGCGATATTTCCTTCCTCTTCCTTGTCCTATCCTCTCCTCTTACACACACATTACACTAACATGCACAACATTGCCACACACGCCGGGAGTCCGGTCGGGAGCTGAAAGCTTGTCCCGGCTGTGGGTGATACCTGGTTGAGCGAAAACCCCGCTAACCGACGATGGATCGAAGCTGGATCCAGCAGAAGATCGCCCGAGGGGAAAAACATGCTCTAAACTTACGGGACTAATGACCTTTGCAGTTGACCCACCCGGAATCACTAACAACCAACCAACTACAACATAAGAATGTTTTACGCACGAGTTCAAATACACCATACACTTAAGCACCTTTTCCCCCTTCTTATCGCCATGGTTGGTGTTGAAAAACAGACATAGGGACGGAACCGTTTAGAGGAAAGAACGGATAACCCTATCACCCAAATTAGTGTACACCAGTTCTAAAAATATTTTTTATTGATATGTTAGTGGTTGTTGTTGCCTTCGATACGGAGATCGATATACATTGCATAATTGTTCATAAATAACTATTATTGGAGTACCAATCTACAATAGTGACATGATCTCTTGTACGAGAAGGCGATCCCTGTCGTGTATGTTGATATTGTAGCGTCGTGGCGCGCTGAAACGGTGACTACATGCGGCAGATGGCAGAATGTTAAACGAAGGGCGCAGAAGATGACGCATTGGGAATTTCTGCCCAGCGTAGATACGGCGTGGTATGGCGGAGGCAATGGGGGCTGCGGGTAGCGCCGAAGGGCCTATATAACGGCACGAGAACAATGCCTCCGTCTTCTTGTTTCTCAGCAGCGTCGGCGTGCAGTTGTGCGTAAGTTTGTGCGAGTGGCGCACGTAGGCAAGGGGCCAGCAATTCATTGTCGTGACGAGCGAGACATGCATTAGGTCTCAGATATAGAGCGATGTGGTAGCCGTTCGATTAAATCCCTCCTAGTAGTGGCATCTATTTAGTTATTTAATTGTAAGCAGTGAAATTTGTTTGTGATTACGGTATAGGTTATAAATAAACTCACTGTTCTTACAACCCATTCTCGTCTGAGTTTTCATTACACCAGTATGGCGCCACAATATTTTCGCTGCTGCTGTGGGAGTCCCTTTGGGGTCCACTTGTTGAACGAGGGTGAGAGAGCTCTACGCAAGATGGAAAATCGGAAGCAAAATCACGTTGGGTCATCTGTTCTTTCTGCTCGCTAGGTGTCCTGACATAACTGGTTCATTGAATTCACGATTACTCTCGAACTTCTTTTGCTCATTTTCTTTGTTAGCTCATTTTTATTGTTTATATTTTCTCAGAAATATTTTTTCTTATATTCGATTCAAAAGGAGTTCATTTCATTACGATTCACGGCTTCAGATTAACCTCAGAAATAAGCTTGAGTTACACATATGTCCTCAGTGAATGTGTTGCAGACAAATCCGTGCGTTAATTGATATAGTTTGATGCGGAGCTTTTCTTAAAACCATTTATTGCTAGTACTGCTTTCGATGCATGTCTTGTAAAATATTCGAATGTCCAAGATGTATACTGGAAATAATTGTAGTTCTGTATAACACAACATTACATATTGAGATATAAATATTACTGTACCAGCCAATTTTAATGTTGTCCATATTTTTTCTTTACGTTTCTATTTACGTTTTTATTTACATATTTTTTCTTTACGTTTATATTCTTTACGTTTTGAGTAATACTTCGTAAACCAAATTAAATGTCACAAAATCTCAGCGTGTTACTCTAAACAGTCAGCAAGATACTTGTTCATTTTCTCTTCACTTTGAGATGTATTTCACAGGCTGATGTGACATCTAACAATTTCACCGTCTGTACTGAAACAATTTTGAGGACATTCCGAACGGTTGGATAAATTTTCCCGACTTTTATGATAGCCTCCATCTCCATCGAGAAAACTGGGGCGCAAATCGTCAATTATTTTCTTCTCACGCAACATCGAATTTCAAGTCTCAAATGGGCAAACAGTTCCTGCGAGAAAACGAATATTTCAGAAGACATTCCCTAGAAGAAGGCGGCAGTTTGGTAGTAGTAAGATATACAATACATCGATCAAAAATGACCTCCAAGAAATGCAGCTGAGTATTTAAAGCCTCTAATTTTCTTACTTCATCCGGTGCCAGTCGTGTGAGGGAATGGGCGCGTCGGGAATGACACCACGAGAACCTAACGAAGTATTTTATCTTCATTTATTTCTGTCTTCATACGGCTGTTATTATTATTATTATTATTATTATTATTATTATTATTATTACTCTATATCACAACTAAAGATGTTATAAGTCAGCTGAATATAAAATCTTCTCCAGGTTTGCAAACAGCTACCTAACGAGCAGATCTAGGGACTGTCGGTGCCTCTACAATACTTTGCGCAACATGTAAGCCGTACCAAATAAAGCGATTTCTTGCACTTCCCAGTCTTTTGAATTACCTGGGAGTTTAGACAAGTTCTTACACAAATTTTGCGGAACAAATCCCAGAGCTCCGATAACTATCAGGACGACCTGTGCTTTTACGCCCCACATTCGATTTCCAAACTCTTGTATTTAAGATGTTTCTTTGCCTCCTTGGTACGACATTTTGATCACAGGACACAGCAATATCTACAAGTAGAAACGATTTTTTCTCCAAATCCCGGATCACAGTATCTGCTTTGTTTGCTGTTATCGTGCAATCCGTTTGAATTTGTTGGTCGTACAAGTATCGTATCGAGTCCAACAGATGTCATCGGTTTTGGTAAGTGTTCGTTCGACTTGGGGCTTGTGTTTATAACTTCGAGGGCGGTACAGATCTACCAGTAGAGGTAATTACACACCCTGTCGTGTCTTTTGATGTATTCAGTCTTTGCAAGAATTGGACAAGCTTAGATAATATGATCAATGTTTTCTACTTATTCCTGGCAAAAGCGGCCATATCATTTTCGTAACATCTTCGTAAATTTTGAGAACTGCTTTATTATAATGTCGTGTTCTCAAGGCCAAATCTTGGGCAGCTATTACAAGTGCTTCCGATTATGGCTTCATTCTTCCCTTTTGATCCACATAAATGATCTGCACCTTGTCCATTCTTTTTAAATATTGTCCATAGATTGGTTTGTCTCTCCACGATTTCTTTAACATTGTTTGTATCCCACGTTTCATATTTAGAAGCATCAAGTTCAGAGTCTGTGTTATTCGGTATGTCTTGAATAGTTTTCTTTGCAATGCTTCTTCTACATTAACAATGCCTGTGTTTTCCATTCTTTGGTCAGATTTCATAATCTGCCTCTTTAGAGGACCATCTTGATGACTGACTACATACTTTCCCATTCCAACTATTGCATTGTGCCAGGAGGACTCAATTTGTCTGAGGCCTCTTCCTCCTCCCTTACGTGACACATAAAGTCTATGTACATCAGCTCGAGGGTTGGCGACATGATGCATTGTTAGCAGTTTTCTGGTTTTTCGATCCGTGATGCGAATTTCTTGCTCAGTCCAGTCTACTAGTCCGGAACTGTACTCGACTACAGGCACCGCGAGGCTACCAATTGCAGATATTGTATTCCTGGAGTTCAGAGCGGACTGCAGGACAAGTCTCACTCTTCTGTTATACTCCTTGCGAATTCTCTCTTTCATTGTGTCGTTCGAGATGATCTCACATTCTTCATTGCCCAGATATTTGTAAGTTTTAGCTGGCTCAAGATCTTGAATCACAATGTGCATATCAACTTCAATGCTCTGTGACGTTGTCAGTTTGCCCCTTTTAAATTGATGAGACCAAACTTCATGCAGATGTCATCAGTGATTTCAGCAATGACAGACGGCATTTGGGAAAGAATCGCTTCATTCTTAGCAAACACTTTAAAATCATCCATGTAAAACACATGTGACACTGGTCTTTCGTCACCATGGAGCTTATACGATTCTTTCCTTCTCCCTCACCTGCCACAGTCCCTTCGGCTAGGCTCACTCATATGGGTCCGGCGAGCAAGGACGGGCACTGTTGGTGGATTCTGCTAGTTTAATCAAGCTCTTCTCCTAAGAATATTCTTACTAAATGACATGTATCCAAAATTACAGATTTTTGCATTGTCATCAGCAGTTTTCCGGCTCCTAATGTTTCGATTGACGCTTTGTCGAATATTTGAAATTACTATAGGTTGAATGGTGACCTTTTTCACCTTCCAGAACTTCTTTACCTCATCTGCCAAATATTTACATTTACTAATCCTTTTACTGTAGGTAGAACTAAAGTTATGAATAAGAGGGATGGCAATATCAATAACTAGCTGAAGAACCCCGCGTTGCTGGGGTATTTATCATAGGTAATTTCCAAACCACGAGTGAAATTTAGTAAGACTATTTCACGAATGAAATTTCATAAATATAATGTACTATTAATAATTAACATTGTTTTATTCAAATATTTTTACATCGAACAGAAATATTTATACATATTTATACATATATTTATACACAACATATTTATACATATTATTTATACATAATATTTATACATTTTATAAACAAGAAAATACATATAAGACAAACTAAGAGCGAAATTACTTGAAAACACAGTTATTGAATACACAATCTAAAGTTTAAATTCAAAGGAAACGTGTTTTGTTCGCCTTTTTTTAAGGAAGATGTTGAATTTGAAGCGCTACTATGTCTTAATTTGTTAATAATTGAAGAATGGTGTTCCTCGATCATTTGGGGATATGTCTTGTGTGACGATGTGTTGGAGTGCCCTGTAATTTTTATTATTTCTTGATCTTTTTTGATTCTTTTTTGTGTCAAATCCAACTTTAGCTACGTACGTTTTTGTCCACGTTGACAACTAATTTTCCCCAATAGTGCAGTTCTGCCAGAAGTACCAACTGTACCAAATGCCTGACTTTTGGTAGGAAGGGTTATGTGTGACAAAAAATCGATCAATTTTAATGTTACCTGTGCGTTTTTCTGCCAAAAGTTTGTATAATGTTACCGGACATCTAGAAGGCGACTCTTCATTTGGCGTCAACCATTTCGTGTCTGTAAGCTTTCTATCGCCTCTTTGACAAAATGGAAAATACGGGATTCTTTGAAAATACCGGTTTCTTTACCATCATGACCTAATTCCGTTTGGGAATGAGACTTAACATTTTGCCGCTTCTTCACCACGCCACGCTAATTCTAGTGAGGCGGCAAGAAAGAACTTAATTTGCAACCCTTCTAGTGTATTTTCTTCACACGTATCAATCATTAATTGGTACTCTTGAGGTTTAAGAGCTACTGCACTAACCTTTCGTTTCTCCGGAATGTTTTGTCGTAACTTTCTCTTTGCATTTCCAGCCTCTCTAGCGTCTTGAATATCCATACCTGCAAAGGGGTTAATATTTCTATTGAATTCTTTGAAAAAATTCTCTTCTATAATTTTCGCAGTCACGTTCCATATCGTTTTCACGGAATATTCTTTATATTCTTCAACATTCACTTTTCTCATATTCATGCTCCAATCTTTTAAGATATTTGATATTTATTGATTTTTGTATTACTTGCGGTTAATTTATGTTTCCTTTCCTCACAAAATTTCTCAATCTGATTCCAAATATATTTCCAGTTGTTGAGTGTGTTATTTGGTTTGGATTTTCAAATAATTTCCTGTATTTCGTCATTCGACCTCGAACCAAACATTTGCTGCAACATTTTGCGCTCAAACAATTTCAAACAAAAGATACACACCCGAACATGGAATAAAAATAACAGCAAAATTACATAACCTCTATCGGTAGACAAAACAAGGCGCAAAATTTATCACCTCCTAGGTGGTGATAATCGATAACTGATAAAAATGCATGGTAAAGTCCTCTCTAATTGGCTGGTAGGGTCCCTGTTCTTGCACGCTATTGGCTGAAATTTCATGAGTGGAATAGTCACAATAAATTATTAAATAGGAAGAGACATTCAATCCTTTCCCGCCCTGCCGCGGAGCCTACTTCTGTCCATGCTATGTTATCCCCGTTCCGTCTTGCCCAACCTCTCTGTCTTGCGTTTGCTCCCACCTGGAAATGTTTATATTTTTCAAATTGGGGTTCCCGCCCCCAAACTTCACTCACTTTATAACTAAAAATAATAAAATGAATAAAAAATTTAAAATATTCACTATTATTTTTGTGGAATTTTAGGTATTATACCCAAACATTCAAACAGTTGCCACGTCGTAAAACTTATTATTTTTCATATTTTTTTTCTTATTTCGTTGTAAACAGCGTTTGTAAAGAAAACTTTGAAATTAATCGTTGATCCCACGCCGAGGCAACACAAATAAAGTGCTTTTAATTGAACTTGAGTATACGGGTCCTTGTGGCTCACGTAAATATGCCATTAACTACTTAGACACTTATAATATCTACAGAAATTCGATAACAAACAGTGGATCCCGACATGGCCAATGTTTTCTATTATCTAAAATAAAGCCTCTTTTGTTCCACATTCAACAACCTTGAAAAACAGTGTTTGACACACATTCAGTTCTTTCCATTTCTCACTACTCTTTTACTTCAATTAAACCGAATAGAACTTACCAAACTTTCATCAATTTAAATCATCATTCCTTCCCCAGCCAATGTTTTTCTTTCTATACTGCAATAAAATACTTCCCTGCAAAAGTTCATCCATCTGTCAACAGTCTCAGCCTAAAACGTAAATCATTCACAATAACTTTCATTTGTCTCGTTGTACTCGCAAATATGTAATAATCGTACATAATTTACTACAACTAATCCAATAACTATTTCATATAGAATACATGCGTGCATTCTTACCTTTTTAAAATATGGAACATTCATCAGCAAAATGTCGTTTTTCAAACATTCCATATACGAGTAAGAGTACTTGCCCTTGTTTATGATAAATGGTGTAGGTCAATCGGGCCATTTTCAGAGGTTTTTTGGAGCATTATAAATTTTACTTCATATTAACTGCACCTCCTAGGTATTATTCGAAAGAAAACATTCTCAATGCACCTTTTAAAAAAGTATAAAAGATGCATTATGAAATTCATTTGTAGTTTGCACCAAAGGAAATACTACTGTAATGTAATAGAGATAAGATTAATTAAAGTGGAAAAGTTCTGAAACATATGTTTCAGTGGTGCTTCTCGTAAATATTCTGTAAAGGAGACTGTTTTTTTTAATAAAATCAACAACCAAAGAATCAAAAGAGTCCAGAAGAGAGCATTTCGAAGATTTTCGAAGGTGAGTTAGAACACGCATGTAACTTGTGCACCGGAGACAAATTGAATTCGCGAAACCTTTTTCGAACAAAGAAAAAGACGCGCCGAAGAAGGCAAAAGGACGAAGTAAACTGCGCGCACGGTAGTTTGCGGGAGCGCCCGATCGCTTGCACCGATTACGCGCGCGCGTGTCTCATGACGGACGGCCTCGTTTTCGGGGGTCATCCACGTGGCGTGAGAGCCTCCCCGGAAGGCCCCCTCCCCTCCCCTCCCCGCCACGGGGCCCCACCGGGCCTCGAATGCGGGCCATCGCGGAGCGTTGCCCCGCAGCCGCAGCCCGTCCCCCTCCCCACCCACCGCCGCGCCGCGCCGCGCCGCGACCGCAGCACAGGGATTTTCGGAGTGCGCTGCGACCGCGCGGGAGCGAGAGCGGGTGCTGTTTTTGTGTTTTCGTTGCTGCTAAATGGCTGGCTTGGCTTCCTTACCGCTCTGACAAATGTGTCCGGTCGCTCATGTGCAAAAGGTAGTCGAAATAGAACAGTTTTAGCGAAGAAAAACAGTATACTTCGGTTTCATCTTTCTTGGCCGATTACGCGCGCGCGTGTCTCATGACGGACGGCCTCGTTTTCGGGGGTCATCCACGTGGCGTGAGAGCCTCCCCGGAAGGCCCCCTCCCCTCCCCTCCCCGCCACGGGGCCCCACCGGGCCTCGAATGCGGGCCATCGCGGAGCGTTGCCCCGCAGCCGCAGCCCGTCCCCCTCCCCACCCACCGCCGCGCCGCGCCGCGCCGCGACCGCAGCACAGGGATTTTCGGAGTGCGCTGCGACCGCGCGGGAGCGAGAGCGGGTGCTGTTTTTGTGTTTTCGTTGCTGCTAAATGGCTGGCTTGGCTTCCTTACCGCTCTGACAAATGTGTCCGGTCGCTCATGTGCAAAAGGTAGTCGAAATAGAACAGTTTTAGCGAAGAAAAACAGTATACTTCGGTTTCATCTTTCTTGGCGAATGTCAGGCTATGTCAATAAAATGGAATATCTCACGGTATTTTGCGTCGTTCTCGGTAGTGCCGCTAGGAGTCGCATGATTGCGACCATATCGAGCAGTGCGATCATGCGAGTCCTGGCGGCACAATGAAGAACGACGCGAAATATCGTGAGATATTCCATTTTATTGACCCCCCCCCCTGTGCGCCAAGAAAGAAAACCAGAAGTATAGAAAGTTTTAGGGGTTTTGAACTAAGCGATATTTTGCAAACATACGATTTAGGAATTTCGCCGCTGAATGATTTATGAAAATCATGTAAAAGAAAGCGAATTTAGAATCGAAGGGATGGCGAAGCGAAAATATTTCTGGGTGGAACTTTCAATATATTGACACCTACACCCTCTTCACAATCTTGAACAGGTACGATGAATATTGTTTTAAGGTTAAGTGTTTGGATGTACTAGTGCTGTATCTCAACTCATTCATTAGAAACTATTCTTGACCTCGTTTACTCTTTTATTGAAGCAATGCATAACTCTATTTCAGATTATTGAATCACATTACAATATCGTAAACAACACAAATGGGCATTCAGAATTGTCCCATTCTCTCAAGTAATCTGGAAGATGAAGAAGGAGAACCAATCAGCAAAGAAACAAACAAACAAACAGATATGCAAATTTGTTTTTGAAGATTCTAGAAAATATTTTAGTTGATAGCGTAGCTCTAATAACACACTTGGATATTATTCTGCGTATGTCATGAGCAACAAATATGCAACATTGAAATCCTCAAATGTTTTGAATTTTCCCATTGTTACAGCATTAACCTAAAATACGAAGCAATGAATAAGATCGTGGGAAAACATTTTTCAATAAGATATTTAACTACGGAGTTTAAGAAAATTGGTAAAAAAAAGTGTCTTGAGTAGTTGTTTCATGAAAGTAGTTGAGCAGTTTGATATAATTCAAAAAGTACTACTGGTGCTACAGAATGGCACAGACTTTCCCATATTAGTTTTCTATTTCCTTGGGTCTTCGCTAGCTATTCGGAATTGCCACAAACTTTTTCTTGCCAGTTGTCATCTATCCCCGCCAAAAGTACATTTTTTTGTCATTTTCTTAATTTTTCGGTTTCCTACTTCGGTAGAACGGAAACAGACAGACAGACAGACGGACGCTTTCCTTTCAATTGGTTTTCCCGGGTGAAGGACCCACACAAGAGGGTTTCTGGCAACACCACGTGTTAGTGGAATTTTTTGTCTTAATTTAGCTGGTTTTATCCGCTTTTTCGTTATTAGGGCCCGGCAATGAATTTTTTCCGCCTAAAATTGGCCATTTTTCGCGCAGCATTACATAACTTTCCCTATACTACGTATATCGCTCCGTGTATACGTCCGTATACGGGAAAGTGAAAAGCGGCAGAAAGGGTCATAGGTGAGGCTTTGCGGATTTGTTGGAGATTGTCTTGCAACAAAGGATCCCCTGAAAGGCGGCGGCGTGTCCCCGCGCATGGGAGCGCGTACGCTAATTTTCCTGCGGGGGCGTTGCTCCCGCGCCGCGCCGCGTCGCGTCGCCGCCTCCGCCGCAGACGAACTTCCCGCGCGCGGCGCCGGGCCCGCCCGCAGCGCCCCTGGCGGCGGCTGTGACGTCAGGCGCAGCGTAACGGTGCCGGCGGCGCGCGGGGCGCGGAGGGGCGGAGCGGGGCGGGGCGGGGCGCGCGCGCGGCCGCATCCAGGCGCAGCGCCACCAAGGCCGCTGCTGCTGCTGTCGCTGCTGCTGCTGCGGCTGCAGGCTGCGCGCGGCGTGTGCAGCGGCAGCGATGACGTCACGGGCCCCACTCCACGCACACGTGCTGGCTGCAGGTCACGTCCGTCGCCCCCACTCCCGGGCCCCGGTGCGGCGCGGCGCGGCGCGCGGCGGCGGGGTGGGGGAAAAAGGGGCCCCCCTCGCCGCTTTTCGGCAGCGGGCTCGGCTTGGCCCGGGCCTGCGCCCAGCGCCCGCCAACAGGTGGCCAGGGGCCCCTCGGCGCGTTTCGGCAACGCGGCGCGGCCCGGTTGGTGGCGCCGCCACGGCCGCTCGCTCCACGTGCGCCGCGCCGCGCCGCGCCGCGCCGGCTCCTCCTCCGGGGCACCGTTGCAGGAAGGCGCTCCACGCCTAGGGTCCGATTAAAATAAGTTGGCGATTGACAGTGGCAAATGGAAGGGAGCGACGTGGACAGTTGGCGTACCAACGACCTCCTGCTCCCGGGACACGAAAATAAACATTTGAAATAAATGCTTATTACGAGTAAAGTAACCAAATCATACACTCATATTATATGAAGCTCCAGCTTCAGAAGCACAAACTATCAATCACCAACTTATTTTAATCGGACCTTAGTGATGGCAAACTTCAAAAGATCGATACATCGCTAAAGGGTTTTCGATGTCGATGAGAACATCTGCAATAAAACATCCATGTTTTAAATATAGACTAATAAACAGGCTATTTTCCTATCCATTCTTAATTACCGCACGAAAATGGGATATATTTAACTGTTTGGTTAGCATACTAGGCCACTATCCTAATAAAAAAATATTATTCAATATAAAGAAGAAAATTAAAATTAAAGAACATCGTGTTTCGCTATTTTACTATATTAACCTTTTAATCAATATTCTACATATACCATTCAAAATACCATAACAATAACATAAACATTCTTTAAAAAGCATTGCATTAATAATAAACTCTAAATATACATGTTTTTGCAACTAAATATCGATGTGAAGAAAACATGGAAAGCAAAATATCGATGTTAATTTATCGATGTTTCTGGTGGAAAACATCGATGTTTTAAAAACATGGATTTTATTTGCCATTCCTATCCACACCAGCCGCTTGCCTTCTTTCGGATATGCTCAGCGATGTAGCTGCCGCGCAGTGGCGTATCTAGGCATTCAGGCACCCGTGGCAAGCATCGAATTTGCGCCCCTGCCAGGATAGTTCTAATTAGGGTTGTAAATAGCCTTCCCTTGGGAGTAGCGTCCATGGCATATGCCATCTCTGCTATACCATAGATCAATGGCGTAGCTACGTGGGGGCAGGGGGGGCGGTTCGCCCCGGGTGACACCATTTTTGGGGTGACACCAGTAGAAAATGTTATAAGTGGAATTATATAATTTTAATGATTCATTTAAGAGTCATTACTTAAAAATTAAATTTCAATTATTCTGAATGCAATACAGTTTTCTAATATATTATAAATAACTGTCATGAGCTAATATATTTTTCTTAATTCATGAATGAACCATTCAGTAATACATACTTTTATATTTAATTTATGGGGGGGTTGATACCATTAGTTTTGCCCCGGGTGACACCAACTGAAGTTACGCCACTGTCGTAGATATGCCTCTGCTGCCGCGAATTGCAGTGACTGCGCTAGACAATTTTGGGACCGAGGCAATGCTGAAATGTAGCCCCCCCCCCCCCCAACAATTCAAAATGTGAAAGTTGTAGCAAGAAACTTTACGAGTTATTTTATTTCAACAAATAACAACCCTAACGTTTAAGCTAGAAAAGATTTCGTGAAATGCATTTAAAAAATAGTTTTAAGCGAAAGTATTTAGTGATCAAATAATACAATTTCTACGGTGATCTTAAAACGCTAAAAAAATGTCTGGTTTGTGTTTATTAAAATCACTTGTTAACACATATGAAATAATAATATGAATTTCCAAGGAACCTGTTTTGAAGTGAGCTTTTTTTCATTCATTTCAGAGAGTTTCACCTTATAGTTATGATTATAATTAAAGTATTTAAGGTACAAAATGAATTGAAAATTTTATGAAATATCAGAATACTGTACCGTGACTTATAAAATTACGTTAACGATTTTCTCGAGTTCTAATTTCTTTTTCAATTTTTACTTTCCCATATAGATATGTGTATACGGAGTAATATACGAAATATAGGGAGTTATGTAACGCTGCATAAAAAACGGGAGAAAAAATTCATTGCCCCGATAACAAAAAGAGAAAAAATCCATTTGCTAAATTAAAAGCCGAAAACTTCTCGTGTTGTAGCCAGAATCCCCATTTTGTGGGTCTTTGACACTGAAAAACCTTTTGAAAGCAAAACGTCCGTCTGTCTGCCTGCCCGTCCGTCTGTGAACACCACTAATGCCTAAATCATACGTAAAAATTTTTCCAAGTTGGAGAAACTCTTGTCCATCTGTCTCTAGTCGAATCTTTGAGATTTTGAAAAGTGTTCTTCAAAATTTGGGGGTACTTTACATGAAACCCTTCGGACATTTTCAAAGTTTTCTCAAAACGGCTCCAAATTTTTTCTTTAAATTTCTTTTTAGAATAGAGTAAAATATACTTATTAAGGTGGCATAGGTCCTAATTTCAGGTTAACTCTAAATTTTCGAAAATTTCAAAAGCTTGAATTTTTTCAGCCTCTTCCTACAACTACAAAATTAATTATACAGATTTTCCTACAAATAAACTTTTGGTAGGCAAAGTGCTTCTACTATTAAAAAACCGAAAAATTAAGAAAATAAGTTTTTTTTAAGTACTGTGGGCGCCGATAAATGGGAGCTGGCAAGGAAATAGAAAACTAACACGGGAAAGTCTGTGCTATTCTGCAGCACCACTGGTTTACTATTTCTTCTCTTCAGTCCCAACATCGTGTCCCTTGACTTGCGTGGCCCTGGCGATCTCTGTCTGCCCATGCCTAGCGACGGTACTAGCGGGCTGTAAAGGTCACCAATCATGATGAACAGGGACGTTGGTTCCCAGAGAATCTCGTTTTCAGGACAAGAGATCTTTCTTTATGAACACTTTGCAGATACGGCCCGCAGTATTGAGAACCTACTTTGTCTTCGTTTGCAGAGCGTGGAGAAATTATCTCCACTTATAGATAAATATTTGCATTCTTCCTCTGTTTAAACTGATTTTTAACCCACACATCCTGTTTTGATCTGAGCTCTGAACTGATTATCTGTAATCTTAAGATAACTACAATTCAGAAAAAGTATCTCCACTAGCTTCGAAAATCTCTCCAATTTGCTACAATGCATGATTGAAAAACACTCTTTAATTTAAAATGATAATATCAATATAACTACGAAGTTTTCTCCAATATTATAAGGAATGTATAAAACGATTAAATAAAAACCGGCTGATATTTCTTAACAATCGAAGTAGTTGATGACGCGATAGTTAATCCTCAAATGTATTTTTATTGTTTTTAATTTTTTCGTCGTACCCAAACTAGTATATCAATGGAACAGCGTGGGAAAATGTCAATTCACATTTATAGATTAACACAATTGTAAAATAATTCAGTTCAGTTACGTGAAATTGGAGGTAAGGGTTTTGGCCACATGAACAGAAAAGCCATTTAGGACCTGTGCAACTCTCATTATAATGACGTCACTGAAGAGCAGCTTCGGGAAATCATCAGCAACGAAAACCTGGAACGTAATGATCAAGAAACGGAAGCGAAACTGCGTCCTGGAGCAACTTCAATGTCGAAACTGTTAGTGGCGTTCTAAAACTTCAACAAGTTCTGATGGGAAGGGCATTCGAACGTGATCCGAACATGGAAATAAATTTGAAATTCAAAAGAGAAATAGAAGCAGCGACTTTTGCATGTTTGGATATTAGAACAACGAGGAGGGTGTTGAACCAAAAAAATAACCAACTCCTACATTCAATCACTTTCGATTTTGAAATTAATTTCAAATATTGTTTTATTTCTTCTCTTTGGGATGTTAACTGTGAATTCTGTTTGTAGTAGCGCCTACTCAGTTCAACTGCAATTTTTATTTTCTATTTTTTTATTTATTTGTCAAAAAACAGTAAAAACTGTATATGTCGTGTGGGGAAAGAGATTTGTTTGTCAGATATTTTTTTCTTTCTTTTTGACCCTTTTTCGATTTCCAGGAACCTAACCCACCTTTCTTGATTAAAAGATCGACTCAACATTGGCGGATTTGACATTGGCGAGGTTTTTGGGGACCCTAACTCTCGCGAATGTTAAGGGATTACAGTTCTGCCACCGCCCCGAGCGAGAAGAAACGTCCAAGAGGCGACGTTGAAGCCGCGTGCTTCACGCCCATCGCTAGAGGCCAGATTTTTATGTAATTGCATATTTTTTGTCTTTCTACTTACCGTTCTCAAAATTGTAATCTTGGCGAATCATAGTCCTCCTAACACAATATCGAATTTTTTCGTTACATATTTTTACATATTTAGTACCATAATACATATTTTACATATTTTGCTCTTTTCACAATATATTTCGTATTTTATCAATTTTCTTCTATTTAATTCCGTATTTTTTATGAAAAGATTTATTGTTAAAAAATCTGCATTTTTCCTACATAATTGGGGAAATCTAGGTGTCCAAACTACCAATGACACAGCGTTTTGTGATATGTAGCCTTAATTTCCGAGAAAAATTTGCGACCACTGACGTGTAACACTTCGATGAAGATACTACAGTGTCGTGGTCGAAGATCTCGGCAGTTCGTGTGATGGCTTCTATTGCGATTAGTCCGGCTGCTAAACTACGGTCCTGGATTACAATAGATGAAGCGTTTACTGACAAGGAAGTTAGATGATGTAAAGTGAGCACTTTTTCTAAATGTAATTATTTGCTATGTAAATGGTTTTTAATTAGAGAATTTTAATATTACATATTATATCCGATTTTACATATTTATGACATATTCTTACTGTTTTCATTACATATTTATGTACCTATTTTGACATTTTATACTACATATTTTTCCGATCTCTACCCATCAGTGGCCTCACATTGGATTCTTGTTTGACGGCGGTGGTGCGCGCGCAGCTTTTCCTTACGGAAATTGGACGGTGTTACGCATCAACCGGCTAAGCGCCATTTTTTAAAAAAAACGAGGTATGGACACCATCACTTGCATTGCATGCCAAGTTGTAAGTGTACTCAAAATGTTTTGCGCCAAATCTGTAAAAATAGCCTTATAACTAATGAAAAATGTAAACGCCATCAGTCACATCAGGGATTTTATGTTTCGCAACAACCGACTATAAACGTAGATCTTCAAATCTGCTGTTCTTAATTTCACATTAGGCAGGTAAGCGCCAGATATTCCCGCCCGGGAACAGGGACAGCCCTGTCCTAGGGCATCTCCTAACGTAAGTGCCAGGGCGCTGGCTCATGGCGCGGTCTTATACGGACCTTCCTGTCTGCATAACAGACTTAGAATCGAACAGTATCTTCTATTGAAATATTTGTATTACGTTTTACGTTTTAATCTTTTCCTAGGGTGACAGTGTCTATCTTGTCTCCCTTCACGCCACGCTTTTAGTATTTAAAATTTTGCCATGTTTTGAAAAATAATTTTTAATTCAGAATGTCATTGATTTTCAAAGTATTACTTTAATTACAACTAATGCATTATTGTCATTATGTTGCAATACTTATTAATGACGTTTATACTAAGTCACTTTTGAGATATCTTGATGATGATGAAATGAATTCAATACATTTGTGTATACTAATCGTTCGAAAACAATGCGATTTTGTGCACATGTGCTACCACGCTTTCATTTTGCATGTTCGATTATTTACAGGATGAAGATCGAGAAGTCGATACGTATTTTACTTTTACAGTTCCAAAGAGTGTTTTTTAAAATAAATTTTGATATGTAAATAAATACATGACGCAAATTGCAATTATTGACATCTTTCACGATGCGTCCGGAAGCTGCCTACTCAGTACATCTGCGTCCTGTTGCATTTGCTTTCAACGTTCGCTTCCCACAAGCAACATTGTCCGAATGGAGTACTTGCGATATAAGTTAGTATAAACTGTACTGATTTCTACTAACCCATTTCTTCGAACCACTCTTGCGTGAACCTTTTCGGACAACTTCCCAAAAACGAATGATTCACCAGGGGTCCTAAGAACGGCGCGCGCGTCAGTGTCCAAAACGCTCCGAGGAGAGGAGGAAAAGTTTGGAGCGTGGTGTGAAGGCAGCAAGGTCACTTCATCGCCGTCTAGAACGTTGCGCAAAAGGCGTTGGCGTTGGCGGCGGCGTCCAAAATTCAGACGCAGTTTGGCGGAGCACCGCCGCCGCCGCCGCCGCCGCCGACAGGCCCCTCCTACGTCTGCACCGCGTCCGGTGCACCTCCCCCTTCCCCCACCCACGCGCCGGGCCCCTCCCGGTAACGACAGGGCTGGTTCATTCTCGTTAGCGGCGCCTGACCTTGCGACACGCCAATTTTTCGAGCTCCGCCGGCGAATTTGCGGATTCCGCGAAGCCCGGGCCCCGCGCCGCGCGCACGTTGCTTCTGCGAACGCGCCTATGCCGACGTCGACCCTCCCTCCCCCTGCCCCCTCCCCCCCCCCCGCCTCCCAACCGTCGCTCTGCTGCGCTCCGCGAAACAGCACAACCCGCGTTGCATAGCGCTGCGCTGGCTCGGGCGTTGCTGGCAAAAGGTTTCGGCTCCAAATGAGAACGTGTCCGCGCCCAACTCCGTGTGATGCAGGTACTTGACGATTACACAAGTTCACTTCAATTCATCTCGTCTTCCTAGTTCATTAAATACGCGAATTCTGTATTTTTCCAAAAATATTTCGTATTTCATTTTATTATTATTATTATTATTATTATTATTATTATTGTTATTATTATTATTGTTATTATTATTGTTATTATTATTATTGTTATTATTATTATTATTTATATTATTTCATTTTAGATTGCGTCCTTTAATTATGTTAAATATGAAAATGTATATATGATTTTGCTTTCCTTAACAAGATGTGGCAATAGAGAGTAATGCATGTAAAAAACGAGTAATATTGATGAATATGAAAATATTATTTTTAATTATTATATTTTTGTCTATCCATTTTCATTTTCTTGGTAGCGGTATCAACAATACTAATTGGCAAAATGTGTATCCCTTACGAATTAGCGGTCATTGTTGTATCCCAATAAAGATATAGATTTAGATAAAAGATAAAGATTTGGATTTCAAAACATGATGATAATGATGTAAACAAGTTAATTCAAATATTGCATTAAAACTGTGTAAATTATCTGTTGACTGACTGTGTAAAAAACCCGTTGACTGTGTAAATTAAGTTTGAATTTATTTATAGAGTTATATATTTGTCTGTAGACATATACCTACTGTTGCAATATCTGTTAATTTTCACTTATTTTTATGTTTTAAGGATAAGCCTTTTATTTTTATATGTTCACGAAAACTTGGACTATAAATTTACCACAAAAAAACAAAAACAAGAAAAACACGCCACACACAAAAAATATTAATAAGTAGAAGTAAACAGATAATAAATTATAAACTCAATATTGCTAACCATCACAACTGGTTATCGATGGTTAGTAATTCCAAGAAAATTCAAAGTATATATTCTGTAAAACAAGATGGGAATAAAAATTATTATTATTATTATTATTATTATTATTATTACTTTTATTATTATTATTATTACTTTTATTATTATTATTATTATTATTATTATTATTATTATTATGTTTTTCGCACCATAATCTATAAGATGAGACATTCCACGACACTCAATTAAATTTTCGGTTCCGCGCTTCAGTACTATCGAGGCCACCTCAATATTTCAGCCCTTGATGCTGGTATCCATTTTTATGACCACACGCTTAGAAGGCTTAGATTCCTCAATCTTATATTTACGCTTTCTGTATACACCGTGGTTTGTGCAGCCTGATTAGGTTTATTTGCATAATCATTTATTGAAGATTTGCTCTCCAGCAACAACTAGAGATACTATTATAGTTGCTTGATACCTATGAAGATTGTTTCTTATGCGTGTAGTGAAACTATTCAATTAAAGTTTTGCCATGGTCTGTAAGTGCTGTGTACTTAATTGTGGAGGGATGTGGGAACAGAGCGAAGAGTAAAGACTGTGTTTGTGTTTTACCTCTACCAATATTTTCGTTATCATTCGATGAAAGGTTTAAGTCAGCTGGTTAAGACAAGTAGCTTTCTCAAAAGTAAAACGCGAAAGTTTCTGTGACTATCACGAAAAGCTAAAACCTGACAAAGAATATTGAATAATTACTTCAAATGTTTTTAGGAAGTGTTGGAAATGGTTCCAAGAAAATTCTACATACGTAATATTAAATATTTCTTGTAAATTTTTTTTCACACCAACTGCATTGTTTTCTTTAATTTTTATTTGTTATTGTGTTAGTACATTGCAAGTTACCTTTATAGATTTTATTAACTACTTTCCCTCTTAGAATGAAAATAGAAGGATAAGGATGAGTGTGGAGTCTAACATGTGAGAGACCTCGCTCGGGTACGCAGAGGTAGTGACGGAAAACTTGTGTTATGACACAACACAAAGAACAAACTTTTTAAAGTAGCTAAAGTAAATTATCTTTATATAAATGAAAAAAATCAAAATGCGCTAGCCTATAATACTACGTGAATTAATTAAAAAAATAACTAAATTTAAAATTATAGAAAGAATAGCGCAAGTCACTGGACAACTGCCAACGATCGCAGTCTAAACGCACGATTTCAATGGTGGTGGTATCTGGAAGTATATATATAAACGCCCAGATGCAAACTCATAGTGTAAATAATACACCGTTTGATATTAAACTCAAGGTGTCGGTTCGTTAAGATATTCAATATGCGAACATCTTTTGACCAATATTCCCATGTACCGAAGTGAAGTCTAAGCCTAATGAATTGTTTCTAATGGCAACAAATGGTATTTAGTATTCAGAAGTTAAAAATATTAGTTTGATTATTTTTTGGCTAAGAATTGCTTTTCTTTAGTACATAAGAATGCAGAAAATAATGCAATACTTTTTAGGATACAAATAATTTTTCAATTTTCGCACCCCAGCAAGCTGGCATCCTAACTATCCAAACCCCCTCAGTTCCTCATAACAATTCAAGGAAAGTTAAATAATATTGCAAAGAGTAGGTCTGTACTTGCCCGATACGGTATTTACGCACTACTTTACTTGACTTTCTCAAGAGTAAAAGCCTTTTTCTATAATTTTCTATAATCAAGGAAAGCGAAAAGCTAACTCTCAAGGAAGATTGAATAATTTCTTCAAATGTTGTTTTTAAAGAAGTATGAATAGTTCCAAGAACATCTCTCTATAATGCTGAATAAAATTTTATTGAAAATTTGTTTCCAACATCAATTGCATCAGTTGCATTGTTATTTTGTTTGATATTTTGTAAGTACATTAGTAGTTCCTCTCCTTATTTATGGAAAGGATAGACAAATGGATAGGGAAAGGGTGGGGTTTAACATGCGAGAGTTCTCGCACGGGTACGCTAGTTATTATTATTACTCTTATAAATATTTTTGGCAATACAATATTGGCCAATTTTTGCGAATCGTATTTGTGCATACTAGCAACAGAAATCAAACAAATGGATGAAAGAGATTGAGTTGAAGACCGTTATGTCTCGCCACCAGATCACTGGGCCGGATCTAAACGAAGCTGATCTTTTCATTGCGAGAATCCAAATGAAACTACTGTTCCACGTTTTCTGCCGTGGACGCCCTAGGGTGCAGCGGCCAAAGAAACTATTGTCGGTTTCTGAGGGTTACGATTTCTTTCGGAGTCACTCAGCGTGCAGTTCGCATCCGCTCAAAAAGTCTGCCGCAAGTTTTCATGCAGTTCTCGCCTATTCCTGATGGGATCTTTCTTTCACTCTTTTGTTCATTGTGAACATTACCACCGCCGCGACTACGACGATTAACCCAATCGTCAAAATGGATTTCAAATAGTAAGTATGGGGAAGAAATACTTTTTTGTGTGAAACGAGTGTATGTATTTCTAGACACACCAACATTGTGATAGTCATTTCGATACAGTTTTCATTATGATACAGGTTCTTGACCAATCACAGAGACGCTTACAAACTAAGTATTGTCACTTCATTGATCATTAAGAATCGTTGCAGTAAATTTTCGAGTGTGTGTATTAAAATTGCATTTAATTTTATATCATGCTTCTCAGTTTTAATTTATTTTATTAGTAGTAATTTTTAGGTGAAATATTATTTAAAATAAATTGGATCGTAATTTCACTTTGATCGTATTTGACTAGCGCAGTGGTAGTTATTGCAGAGAACTTTCAGTGACGTTAAGATCTGAACGCAAGTTATTTTGGGTTATTTGCTGCTGCTGTGTGGTTGTCCTTAAAAACCGGCCAATTCTTTAGTTGGTGGTGTGGTTAGTGGTTCCCTCTGGTGGTGTTGACGTTTCCAGAAATGAGAAAATGCGAAAATACTGACGTGGGAATATTATTGCCGCAACTTTTATAGTCCCTCGCCGGCGCTCTGGTAAAACAAAGCCACCTGCGGGTAGGGTAGAGAGGTGTCCGCTAGGTGGCCTTGGCGGAATCTTGCATGTCGACTACCACGAAACGATTCAGTGAACAAGTTTAACTTATTAAAGTTACCATAAGTCGTACAAAAAGTACCGTATGAAACTCGATGTAATGGGTATTAATACACTCGTGTGAAGTTTACGATACTCGTGTATTAATACCCATCATTACATCATCGTTTCATTTTCTACTATTTCAGACCGAAGAGAAGACCTGAACGTTCTTACATTGAAACGAATAGTTCAAATTGAAAGAATTCGGAGCAGGTTGGTAATTGGTTTTTTGTGATGAAATTTTTAATGATATTATGTATTGTGAAAAATAAAAAGTGTCAATATTTATTTGTAACACGCCGTGCGCGAAACGCGGTTTCTCGTGCTTGTTTTCCGTATGCGAATCAGCTAATTGTTTCACAGTGAACGAAACGTCGCGAAGCGTGTGCTATAAATTCGCAACGATCTGCAATTGTCTTTCGTCTTGACGACGTCTTTGTTAATTAGTGACAAACAATAGTGTTACGACACTGACTGGAATCCTTCTTCTTTTGTACAACAAAGGTATTTCTAGTTATTTGATATTTAATTTATATTCCTTTACTTGATGCATTGCGTTTCACTCACAGCGTGTTAAGAAATAGTTTTATATATATATATATATATATATATATATATATATATATAATTTATTGCTTGTTGGGTTGTACATAGATCAGTAAAACACTCTTTCATATGTATTGATGGCTTACTACTAACTTAAACTATGCTTAACCTAGTTCTACTATTGCTACTACATTGGGGTAGATTCCTCATGAGTATCTACAGTTCACAATTGTCTGAGAATATTTTTAGGAAGGAATCGAACGGATATGTATTGTTTATTCTGGTCTGTGTGTTGTTTGTTGAGGCTAAATTGTATTGTTTGAGTTGATCTATTGAGTTTATGTTAGAGTAGAAGTTATTGGATAGGCGTGCTATTTGATGGGTGATGAGAAAATAGTATACGCAACACGGGCGCGAGGTCATACCCGCATTCGTCTCTTTGTCGTCCGAGCGTAGCTGGGACGACAAACTCGACTCGTGCTTGAATCACTACTTTCGCGCCCTTCTTAGGTTAACTACTATTTTCTTGCAGCAATTTATGACGAATGGAAAATAAAATACGTATAATCTATATTGTGGACAAAAGAATCGTATTTACTTAACCTTTCTTTTGCAGTGGTGGTGACAGCCGGCCTGGTGCGGTCGAGAGACGTTACGAGCGGTTCTGGTGAGTTTTGATATCTTTTTTGGTTTTCATGTAACTTGTCTTGTCTGAAATGCAAAGTTATTTGGAGCATTTGGTGTTCTGTTTGTCTTGTACTATGTACATTTCTAATAATTCAAATGAATTATTTTACTTCACGGCACCACATTCATTTAAATCAATTTTGTGCATCCAGGCGGAGTAAAATACATAAGAGGGACGTCCACTAAACACAGTTTGATAATTAAAACTAAACGAGTGCATTAAAACAGACAACTTCCACTTTAAACATTTTATACGTAGGCCTAGCATCCACCGTTTGGTGTACATTTCTCATAGCTTGGCACAAGTTATGCGTTCTTCATAAAACGTTGCCGCCTATATTAAGAAGTATGTGGGAATATGTTCTTTAAAATCGTCACCTTTGTTTTTAGTGTGGAAGGAATGTTGTTAGGTGCAAAAGGAGATGGAAGTCGCTAGGCGGAGAGATCAGGGCACACTGAGGGTGGTCATGCTGCTCCAGCCAAAATCCAGTATGAGTTGCTGTGTCTTGTTCGCGGTGTGTGACACTTTCGATCACCTTGTCATTCTTCAAACGAGTTGTCAATCTTCTTGTCCTTCCAAGGCGTCTTCCTCGAACTATAAAATTTCCATCGACATCGAAAACCCTAAAGGGTTGTATCGTTGTATCGATGTAACCCTGAAGGGTTGTAGCGATGTATCGAAACGTAGATGTTTTGGTAAAATGTTGCCACGAGTGCGGGCGCGGCGCTGCAGGGCAGGGGCTCCGGGGGCGGGCGGCCTCCCAGCGGCGTCCGGCCGTGGCCCCGCACGTCGCCACCGTTTTTTCGCCCGGCGCTGGCAAAAATCTGTTCGCCCCCCGCCCCGCCCCCGCCCCCGCGCCTCGCCGTCACGGCCGCCCACGCCGCCCGGCTGCGGTTCCCACGGCGCGGGCCTTTTCGGGAAATACCCGCTCGTGAGGCGCTCATTACCGACGCCCGCTATGCCCATCCGCTGCACCGCCCAACCGCCATTTTGGGCGGCGGCCCCGCTCCGGGGGCCGTTCCTTTGTGCAGCCACTCACCTGAGATCGCGGCTGTCCGGTGACGCCGCCGCGTTCCATGCTGTGTAGCCGGCGTTTCGGCCATCATTTCGCTGTCTTCTTCAGGGCTCCTCTGCCTAGGGGCGTCTGCGTCGCACACCAGCCCTGAAGAAGACCGCGAAATGAAGATGGTCGAAACGCCGGCTACACAGCCTGGTACGCGGCGGCGTCACCCGGATAGCTGAGATCTCAACTCTGGCCGCGGAAGCCTAAGACTTCAGCCACTCACCTGGGCGGTGTTCTTACAGTCTTCAGCCTCGCAGATGGAAGAATAACCCTAGTACGTAGGGTGTTCATTAAAAAATAAGCTTTACATTGTGTGGAGACGTTTGGGACTGTTTAAGAAATTCTGAAAAATTGTCCCGTTAATCTGTTTGCGTAGAGTATTTATGTAATACCTGTTTGTGTTGTTTATTTACATGAATCGACAATTGCGTAACTATCTACGTCCTTACTCAGTACAAACTATATATTCTATCAATATTACTTAGGGGCCGTCCATAAATTACGTAACGCAAATTTCGAGTATTTTCGATACCCCCTCCCCATTGTAACGAACTTTTCTTTCTCTATGTAACGCAGAGTAACGCTGCCTCACACCCCGTCCCTCCCCATTTAGCGTTACGTAATTTATGGAAGACCCCTTTCCCATCTTACTAAATCCTTGAAAATTTGGTCCATTGGTATGTAACGGCTGTAAAGGAATCATTGTATATACTGCGATGTTCGTAACATGACAGGAATCAGCTGTTTCGCTGCCATCCAATCGGGAGCTTATATTTCGCGACAGTGGCGTCACTATGGTGACCGGGGGTTCAAGCTCCCGATTGGATGAAACCGTCAACAGCTGATTCCTGTCAGGGACAAAGTCCCGAAAATCGCAGTATAAGTGTGTTGAATTCTACTAGGGTTGTCCAGCCGGTCGCCCCCGGGCATAGCCCGCGGCCCGCGAAAGGATATCGGTCGACGTGAAGCTTCCGTGAATGCATCCGCTACACGTCGCGCGAGACCAGCGCGCACCCACCGCAGGCGCCCTGGCGGGATCAACCCCCTCCCCCTTAACGTGAAAATAGGTTAGGTTTAGATTTAAGAATTTTTCCTAGTAAGTTCAGAAATTCAAAACCATCCTTATGCGTTTTCCCGCCTTATGCATGATATCATGCCTCATATACGACCCGATTTCATGAATGCTTCCTTACCCCCAGCCCTCGGCAAACTGTCGTGCTCAACAACGCGGGGAAGTCGAGAAATGTAAATATAGCCCGCAACCCTATTAAAGATTTTAGTTCTGGCTCTTGAGGTCTTGCAAGCGGCACACCCTTTCATTATACTGTCTTTGTGTTATGCAGCGATTACATTGACGAAACAATCTGTAATTTACAGCTTTCACCTCCTCTATCGTGAATGATTGCTTATTTCTTGGTATATCACTTCTAAATTAAATTACATCTCTAGAAAATCTTTAGTTTCTCGTATACGTACTACATAGTACATAGAAAGTTATGCATTTCGATTTCGAGACTTCAACGGAAATACCAAAAAGTCTTTGTTTCTTAACTGTCTGACTGTCCGTCTGGGAACAGTACTAGCGCCTACACTATTCGTAAGATTCGTACTCACCAGGGGTACCGAGAAAGTTATGTAATGCTGCATGAAAAAAACCGCGAATTTTCGACAGAAAACTCTTATTGCAGAGCCGTGGTAACGGAAAATTGGATAAATCCAGTCGATAAATTTAGGAAAAAATCCTCAAACACGTGGTGTACACAGAATCCGTGTTTTGTGAGTCCTTGATACAAAAAAATGGAATGACGGCAAAACGTTCGTCCGTCCGTCTGTAAACAACGCTAACGGCTAAACAATTAAGCCGGTTTTCTCCAAAATTGATATTCCCCAATCGATCTGACTGATGTCGCGGCCCTTGAACTTTTAATTTTGGGGAAACTTTATGGGAAGTCCTTGGGATTTTTTTAAATTTTCAGAAAAGCTCAATCGTTTTTGATTAATGTTTTTGGATTGTGTGAAGGATGTTTAAAAGGCTTGGTACAGCTCTCATGGTCGTTGAAAACCTTGATTTTTCGAAAATTGTAAAAGGTCAAAAGTTTTTCGGCGTATTCCTGCAAATAAAATATTAAAGATTTTTCCCCTTAGTGAAATCTGTTCTTTAAGGATAGATTTTGAAATAAGACCAAGTATTCTCGGTCGTTCTCGGTCGTACCGATAGGAGTTGCATGATCGTCTGCACTGCTCGATACAGTCGCGAACATGCGGCACACAGCGGCACGACTGAGGACGAAGGGAAATACCGTGAGATATTCCATCGTGAAGAAGCCCCCACACGCCAAGAAATAAAAACCCAGGTATACTTGCCGTTTGACCACCACTAGTTTCCAAAGTGAAAATTCCTCTGTCGATCTGACCGCACTCGAAGCTCTGTATTTTGAATATTCTTTAAATGTTGGAGGTACTTTACAAGAAACCCCCGGGACATATTCAAAATTTTCTCAAAAATGCTCCAATTTTTTCGATAAATTTCTTGTGAGAGTAGAGTGAAATATACCTATAAAGGTGACATAGGCACCAATTTCACTTTCAATCTCTTAATTTTTCAAAATTGCAAAAGTTGTGAATTTTTTGGGCATATTCCTATGACTGCAAAATTAAATATGGAGATTTTTCCTTCAAATGCAATTTGTTCTCAATAATTAGTTATTTAATTAACGCAATATTGAATAAAATATGTGCTAAATTTTAAAAAAATTCAAAAATATATCAAAATCGGCTACAATTATTTTCTTTAATCTGTATGAAGGATAGTGGTAAATACACTGTAAAACATAATAAATAAATAAAAGTGTCTTTATTGGAGCGAGACTCAGGCCATTTAGCTTCGTCTTCCTCCTTACCATTCTACAAGATGTAATAAATGCTATTTTGCTCTATTCTGTGTTTTCTCCAAAATTATATAATTGTAATTTTAGTGAAATCTTTCTCTCGCATCGTTAACATTAACTGTGATACATTATTGAATTTGTTAAAACAAGTTCTTCCAATGAAGTTTGATAATGTTTCTCGAAAACTCAAAAGTTTTCTATGAAAATGAGCCCAAAATTCCTCATTTTCAGAAACGATCATACGCCACCTTCTAAAAAATGGCTCCAAATTATTTCTTCAAACTTTTTGTAGGTATAATGCTAAAGACACTGTACAAGATGACATAAAAGTCATTTTGCCGTATTCTTTTGTTTTTTCAAAAATTACGCAAATGTATTTTTTAAAATATCTCTCGCTTAATATCCATATGTCTATCGATTTATATGTACTATTATGTTTGTGGTTCGAAGGGCTTCAAATGACTTCCAATAAAGTTTTTCGAAAACGGTTTTGTGTGAAAATGAGCTTCAAATGTCGCATTTACAGGAAAACATTTTCTTAAAAGGACATTTTCTTAAAAACGGCTCCCAATTTTAAACGAAAATTTCCTTATAAGAGAAGAATTTTCTCTTCTATCATATTTATAAAGTAATATGTCGGTTCTACCATTAGGAAACTGAAAAACTGAGTAAAGTTCAACAAAAAAAAGTTTGTGCGCTGATATATGGCAGCTTCTAAGAGTACAGGGCAAGTTCGGAAGGCTAGAACAGATCAAAGAAATTAGAAAACGCTACAATGGTACGAAAAATTCTGTGTCGTTCTGTAGCACCACATGCGAGAGATGATATTCTTATCAATGACCGTGAATTAAGACTTTGTGTTCAGCAGTTCTGTGTGAAGACCGTCTAAATTTTGGTCAATTAAAATAGTCGACTGATATTATTTTATTGAACTACAAATGAATAGAAATAAGAAAGAAAACTTTAAATATTTCACCTGTAATGGTGTATCTAATTAATTTTTTTAATTAATTTTTATGTATTGGAAGACATCATAAATCTTTTCAACAATCACCTGAGATCTGCATTAACGAGACTGATTTGATTATTATTTGATTCATAGAATGAATACTGTTTCAGTAAAAGTGTGCTATTTAATGAAGCTAGAGAAAATGATGGAATTAATCTCAAGCCAAGTACGATGTCGTTTTTGTTTTTTCCTATCAGAAAGCGTGACAAGAGACAGGATTTAAGTCAGTAAAAAATAAAGGTGAAAGGTGACTGCAGTTTGCTTATTGGCAATGTCTTGAAGAACTTGCTAAATAATTGACTCCAATATTGGTGTTGTTTGTGTCACTTCGTTGAGGAAACATGGCGTTTTATGATGTTGGTAATAGCTAAGCGAGGGTATGCATCTCAGGGGAATATATAATAAACTAGTTTTAAGTTTCAATATCGTAATGTATGTTACGATCTCCAACTGGTTTTTTATCATCATTCTCAAAATACTACACAACTCTTCCAGAGGTTTAGAATTTATTTGAATTGCACGATATCATTTTTGTCGAACCAAATTTATTTTGATTTACCGTCCAAAATTATTTTCTGTATCGTTCAATTACTACAATTTTGAGTGATGTCAAAAATACGTTTTGGAAAAATTAAGTCATTTCAAAATCAATTATTAATTACTATCTGCACCAAAACAGGATTTGTTCTTATTTTTTGTTCTGTTCAACGAGATGTCTGAGAGATTCGAATTTTGTGTAAGCCATTTATTATTTCGAAGCTTTTAAATTATTCTTTTCGCTCTGTTCTTTTGCTTACAACTTTCACCTTGGGGCCGCGTTACGCGACAGTGGCATAGAGGAAACATAAACAACAATATTTTTGCTGGTCGTTGCGAAAGATCCTGGTACCTACACAAGAAAATAGAAGGTAGAGAACGATACCTAAGCAATTAGGAACTTTATAGCATTTTGAATGGCTTGTGTTTAGCCACTGTTGCAACACTTACGCTGGTTCACTGAGCCAGTCACTTAAATTCAATCGAATAAAAAAGATTTCACAAGCAACATTGCGTTCAATGGTATTCGTACAGCTAAGGGCCAAATGTCTATCGGAATGAAAGGTGGAGCGGAATGAAGATATGTCTGTTTTGAGTGACATAAAATTGAAACCTAGGATCCTTTGCTAAGAGATCCTGAATACATTATTACACGCTGCGCCACTTTCATTCTAATGGTTTCTACTACAAGGTATAATAACAATATATTCTTGAAACTCAGTCTGGCTCCCCAGATATGTATTAGGAATACGACAGTGAAGTATTACGAGCTTTTACAATTTCAATTGCCAGTTACTCATTGTCTTTGTTGCTTGTCTGTGAAAGCGCCACGCTCACCCTCGATCATCCGACTAAATAATACATTTATTCGGTTATTTAGTCGGATCGGGAATATTTGTTTTAACTCACCGGCATCTATCTAGGGGGAGGTTCTGTTTATTGGTTATTATTGAAACTGAAGAGCCTTTCTTCAATTTCAATCCTTGATTTTATCACCTCCTTTTGTGTGTTTTATAAAATAAAACGTTTTTATTTATCAAAGAAAAATGCATAATTGCAAGTCCACTTGCATGTGGTAAGTAGTAGTAACACAGATTTTTTTTATACATAGGATTCCTGATTTACGTTATTCTCAAAACCAAACGAGGTACTACATAAAAAACGAGGTGAAATAAATTGCATTATTTGATAATGCCCTTTAGGATCAAAGGTCACACTAAATGTTACTCAAATCACACATCGCAGTGGTATTACGCGTGATGCCTTTTGTTCTAAGAAGAAAATCGGGAAAACCACAAAACAGTGAATAAAATGGAGCGAATTTTATGACAAAATAATTTTGTTACTTCTGGTGATTATTGTAAAGAATACTCAATTAAGATACGAGTATTAAATGACATTTTATTTTTAGTAGTAAATGTTGCGTCAACTCAGAAAAGAATTCAAACAACATACATCGTACTTTCAAACTTTAAAATATGGTTGCAATAATTTGTATTGATTTTAAAAGAATGGACATTAAATGCAAATGTTGTAATTGGAAACTCTCTCATTATGAAGCCAACAACTAATGAAAAAACTGTTTAACCCTCGTGCCACATCTGGGTCTTTTTGGGCTCTATCATCATTATTTGCTAATATTTTCCTAAATATTTGCTGGATAATTTCAGTCTTCTACCTATGCCTTCGTGCACTTATTAAGCAAGTACGAAACAATTTTCACATATTTTAAAACTTTTATTAGAGAGTTATTGACATGCAAATTGCAAAAGTTGTGAGTGTTAAGTAGGTCATTTTTGACAAATATTACAGATTCGTAAATAAATAGACAAGGCATTGGTAAGATTCCCAGCTAAATGAAAAGAGGCTTGCAGGGATCACGTGGAAGGCATTTTTTCATTATTCGAATAATTTTCTTTTGCAATCTGAAGGTCTGAATACTACAGGATGAGCTTCCCCAGAATATTATGCCATATCTCAGGCGGGAATGTACATTTGCAAAATAAACGCAACGAGCTGCGTGAAGGCTGAAAGAATTCTGAGTGAGTAGCATAATGAACTTAATTTAGTGTTTAATTCTGTTATATGTACATTCCATTTGAGGTTTGATTGAATTGAAAGACCTAAAAATTTTGTTGCCTCAAGCGCCACTGATGTTTGTGTAGTTTGGCGCTTCAATGAATGAAATAATAAAATTACAGTTTTGAGAGCTAAAATGTAATAAAACCTTTGAACACGATTATCTCAAACCTTGTATGTTGTCGCATAGCCGGTTGATGCACAACGTCGTCCAACTGCAAATGGAAACGGCTCCCTGTTCAGAAGTCTCCTTTCTGATGTGGAGCGCTCAAACCATAAAGCACGCGCAGCGCAATGGAGCCGCGATCAAGTTAATAGAAAGACCAACATGGGCTTTCTCCGCCGCCCATTTGAGCGGAAGAGAGATCAGCCACTGAAAGCGCACTCGAATGGCATCTCTGGAGAAATGTGCGCGGACAAGTGTAAGCACGATCATACCGTATTAGCAAGAACAAAACAAGGGCACAATCTATCATTCTGATTAAGGAACCGATGATATGCGATTAACCTTCCAGCAGGCGCGCGTAAAATGTTCACACCAGCAGGCGCGTGTCGTAAATTTTACGACATTCAATGACTCTTGAAAAAAATCAAAGAAATTGTAGAACAATGGAATTTTATGTCGCATTATAATATCTAAGAATGATATTTACTACCAAAAAATGTATCCATTGGTAAACGTTCGTGTTTAGTATCAAAAAGATCTTGTTCCGATCCAGTATCGTTCTGATGCTCGTCTATATTTTCAACATTCGTTTACTGTCATTGTTACTATCCAATTCATGATGTTCCTCCTATCAGACAGCTCTTGAAGAATATTCTGATTTTCGTTCACATGAATTCTTTATCTGGACATTTTACAGAAAATTTCGATTAGGCCAAATTATTATACAATATTTTAGCACAACAACCGGCGCGCAGCGTAAAACTAACGACACTATGCACATATCCCGAATAGTGTGTTACAAAAACTGAATGTAGCGTGAAAACTAAACAGTGGCTGCAGGAAAGCATCACTAAAGATACCTGCAAGGAATAGCAAGAACGCAGAAGTCTTTGACAACAATGAGTTGACAGCAAAACAAAAAAATCTGCTATTGTCGTAAAATCTACGACAGCGCGCCCGCTGGAAGGTTAGAAAGGCATTTGAGATAAAATATTTTTTAAAAGTTTATTTCTACCTGCTCGGCATTTCTGTCTTTCAGACGTGCGTTCTTGCGTTAGGCATGCGGATGTCCATCCCTAAAAGTTAATGTGTAAGATTTATGTATTAAGAACATCCCTGAAAGACAGAAATGCCGAGCAGACAGAATGTCGAGCCGGACTCACTTTCTAATAGGGGAGGAACACTGCAAGCCCCGTTGGCTATAACGCCCACTACGCGTACGGTATAAATGACCATGAGGGAGTTTTTGCCACCTCGAACGTTAAGCACTATCGATCTGCGCATGCGCAGATGCACTTAAGTGATGCGAAACTTACATTGCGCATGAGCAGAAGATCGATAGTGCTTACCGTTCGAAATTGCAAAAACTCCCTGTTGTAGATGATTCGTCCGAAAACTCTTTAGTCATCGATTGGTCAGCCCGCCATAAAGTGTACTTGGCTTGGGCAGGGATCGATCCCGGGCGCCAGGAGGCGACAGCCGGAGCGCTGCCCCGCCAGCAAAACCCACCCCCACCCCCCTCCCCCGCCGCCGAATCCTCTGCCAGCTGCCACCGCCGCCGCCGGGCGCCACCTGCAGTGACGCCCCCCCCCCGGGGCGCCACCGCCCGCAAAACCCGCGCGACGGGCGTCGAGGCGGTGCGAACACGCAGCGCTGCGACCGTTGGAAACGATGCGATGGTGTGGTCACAAGGCCTTGCTGGAGACTCTTTAGGCCGTACAGTCGCCTTAGAGGAAATTAGGCGTGCATTTCAGTGTGTCGAAATGCACATAGGAAGTAGTTGCGGGCGCGTGCTGAAGGGACGCTTCGCAAGACAAGGCTATATTTGGGCGACGAGGAAACATCCGGTCGTGCGCTGCCATGGAGACAAGTTTGGGAACCCCGTGGAGATTCTGGCCGGCAGGCTGGACGAAGGTATAAAAGACGACTCGGACGGAAACACCTTCTTCTTCTGTTCTGGGGCTCGTCCGCAGGTCGTCGGGGGAGGTGCGTCTCGAGGAGGCACGTCGATGTGCTGGCTACGGGGGCAAGGAGAGGAAGCCGGCGCGCATGCGTCGTGACGTTAGGCAAGCGGTCGTGGTGACCGGATACGTTCCTTTTAGTAACGGTCGATTATAATATCCATTGTAAAATTTGTAAATAGGGATTTCAGGTGTCGGTGCACATTAAGAATAAATATTCAAATTTTACAACCGTTCACGTCTGTGGCCCCGGCCATGACGCCACAGCTCCTGATACTCCGATTTTTCTAACTTTGCCCCTCGAGGCCTGTCTTCACGATGGAATATGTCGCGGTATTTCGCGACGTTCTCAGTCGTGCCGCCCGATATCGCATGATCGCGTTCGTATCAAGCAGTACTTGCAATCATGCGACTTCTAGCGGCACAAAGAAGAAAGACGCGAAATGCCGTGTGATATTCCATCGTGGCCGTAGGGGCTTGAGGGACAGAGTTAGAAAAATCGCACTATAGGGGCCGTCCATAAATTAAGCAACGCAAATTTCGATTATTTTCAGTACCCTCTCTCTCTTCTGTGTAATGCTCTTCACTGTCTCTATGTAACGCTACGTAACGTTGCGTCAGACCCCCTCCCTCCCCCTTTAGCGTTACGTGATTTATGGATGACCTCTTAGCGGGGAGTCGACCCAAAGTGTATTTCCGAAGCTGTTGCTCAGATCTCCCTTCTGAAAAGCGTTTTCTTTTTAAACGAGAGGTTTAAACACTACGTCGCTGCCTCAGAGTGACAAGCTTCTATTTGACCTTTGTCGCGGAGCTGATCTTTTGAAGTGTTTGAAATCTATAGAACAGTTTTCGTAGAAGATCAATTAACAAAGGCTATAAAATAATTGTAGTCACCTCCAAACTTTATTCTGAAACGCGAATTATATATGTTTGTTAGGGTAGCTATTGCTGGTGCAGGTAAATGTTTTAATACGACATTATTTATATTGTGTCCGGGTGATTTTTTGAGTGGTAGTTTATTATTTTGTTTAAATTTTGGAGAGTGATGTGTAATGTATTTTTTGGTGTGGTCCATGCTCCTGTTCTAATGCTGATTTGGTTATAGTGATGTGTCCAGAATGAAAATTAGTGTTATTAAGAGTAAAAGTTGAGGCGAAATAGTTCGCTAGTTCTTCTGATTTTTGATAGGCTATGTAAGCTTTCTTTGTTGTTGTGTTTATAGTACGTATCGTGTTTTTCTTCTTCAGTATTTTTCTAGTGAAATGTCACAGAGTTATTTTTTGCGCTGAGTGATTACATTAAGTTATGGTAATGTTAGTTATTGTGTTCTTATTACTACAATTTTTATTTTTGTAGAGTTTTACATGTTCACTTCATTTCCATCTTCTTCATTATATTTGAAAACTTACGATCGTTGAAAAGTAGATCGAACGATAGCATTTATCTTAATGTTTCATCCATCTTATGTTCCTCTCCGGCTTTGGCCTTTCATCGTTGCCAAGTCGATCTGCGGGTAGTATCATGAGTATTGATAATGCAGACTAGCGTTCTGCAATCGTTTTCTTTGTTGTCTACTTCAGTAATGTGGCGACTAAAATCTGACATTGGCCTTTTAATTAATGAGTGAGAGCATTGCTATTTCGGTTTTCTTCTACGTTCATTCACGATACAACGATCACAATCTGAAAATAATATATACCTATTATAAATTGTAAGTTATCATTTCACTGGCAGTTCAATGCGTTTGTTAGGAGGGCAATTTCTTGGGTACCCTAATAAAGGAAAATGTTCTTCGAACAGAGAAGCAGCATGATTGAAATAGTGTATGTTAGACTTGTAATTGAAAATTGTAATATAAATTGAAACGAATTCCTTTCCTTTCGTACCACATGTTAAATTATTTATTGACTGAAATTCTGTGCTTTGACATGAATTATTTCATATATTTGTACCTGTGTATATTATTTCAGGGAACATAGTTTAGAATTTAAATTGTTAACTTAATTAACATTTAATTATAAAGAATATTATATATAATTTTTGGTACAGTTGTGGTACAATTATTTGCTGCCTGGAAAAGAAAAATATTTGTAATCTTGCTCCACTTCATTTAATAACACTGGTCTATAGTTTTTTCTGTAATAAGAACAAATTACACTGTTTCTCGAAGATAATTTGACTCTCAATTCAGACCTAATTTCAGAATTTTGTATCAGCCTGTTTTCATGTGATTGTTTTTGCAAACATGTAATCTTCGTATGTATTACGTGTATCTGGCAAAATGACAAGCTCTAATAACAACAGATCCAAATGTATACAGAATGTCCGGGGAGGAAACGTCGAAACTTCGAAAGTAAGCTCTTAAGACAATTCTAAGCATATTTTGTCAAATAAACTACGTGGGTATTCCGAATGGTTGAGCCGCAATAAGCACTCAAAAGCTGGTTTGAAAAAATGATTTCTAGGAAAATATTTGCATTAAAGTAGCATATAAACACCCCAGAAACATAAAAGTTGTTTATTATTTACAAAAGAAATGAATATATTTGTTCAGAAAGAAAAATTAAGCGAGAAATAAAAAAGCACCCAATTTACACAATTCGACTGCTTTTTTTCTTTCTCGCTTAATTTTTCTTTCTGAACAAATATATCCATTCCTTTTGTAAATAATAAACAACTTATATGTTTCTGAGGTGCTTCTATGCTTCCATAATGCAAATGTTTGTCTAGAAATCAATTTTTCAAACCAACTTTTGAGTGCTCATTGCGGCCCAACCATTTGGAATATCCATGTAGTTTATTAGACAAAACATGCTTAGAATTGTCTTAAGAGCTTATTTTCGAGGTTTCAACGTTTCCTCCCCGGACACCTTGTATAGTAGGAAACAGCATAAGAGTTGAGAAAAGTGAAGAAACATTCATACAAATATCAAACATCAACATTGCGTCACTCCAATTACCTTGATAACCGTTTGAGAAATGTCCTCGTGGAACCGTTCACCACATTCGTCAGTAACTGCGCCGCGGTTATGTGGGAAGAAGTCCAAATGATCATTGAAAAAATGTAGTTGAAGTAACATGTTACATCCATATGGTTGTATGATCTTAATAGTTCATGTATCTTCGCGGTAGTTCGCGATAGTTCTGTGCCTTATGGTAGGCTAAAACGTTTTTACCCTTGTGGGAGACTTTTCTTAGAGAAATATCTGAACAACTACTTGACGATTACGAAAAACACTAACTTTCGTACAGAGGGAAAGAAGATTCCATCCTTTTAGTCGCGAAGCTAAAACCTCACACTATTGCTTCGGAAAATTTCAATCATGAACCAGATCTTTAGAGAGATGATTTTTCCTTTAGTTTAGTTGAGATTTCCTTGAGACAAAAAATGTGATTCATTTGAATTACAGGAGGCTTGAAATGTTGGGCCAGCATCGATATCTCCTTCTCTGACTTCTCAATATTCGTCACTAGCATTCGTCTTCACTGACTGTCACATTCCTGTCCTATCCTCACCCCTTACAAACACTCTTACACTATCACGCACTGCACTCCCACACATGCCGGGAGACCGGTCGGAAGCTTAGAGCTTGTTCCGACTGCTGGGTGAAATACTTGGTTGAGAGGAAATCCCCGCTAGACGTAGGTAGGTCGGCCCCGGATCTTACCATCCAGCTGATGAAGACCTCCGCCACCTCGCTAGAAAACATGCACTTTACTTACGGGACTAATGACCTCTGTAGTTGACGCGCCCGGAATCATCAATGAATGAAGCAATCAATTAATCAAATCAAATTATTCAAGCAAAACGCATTATCAAATTTCAAGGAAGAGTGTATTCGGCAAATAATGGATACAGAAACTGAGGGAGACATTAACGAGGATCATATAACTTGGAAATTTCTTCAGCACTACTTCATCTCTTTCATTTCTTCAGCACTACGCTTTTCAGTGGCAATCAAAGCGTGCTGAATCGGCTACATTTTGATGCCGGTCGAACAGACGTGCACGGGAGAGCATGATGATGCCGGCGTTGGACGTTGGTTGCGGTGAGTCGCTTGTCGTGACCATGACCAAGCACGTCGTGCGCATCTGAGGTCTCAGAGCTCCAAAGCATCCACGGCACCT
This sequence comes from Acheta domesticus, assembly GCA_031308135.1. Lineage (NCBI taxonomy): Eukaryota > Metazoa > Arthropoda > Insecta > Orthoptera > Gryllidae > Acheta > Acheta domesticus. Next base: position 213,231,819 of record JAHLJT010009419.1, read on the forward strand.
ACACACCCAAGAGCTACTTGTACGGTATGCAAGTGTTATTAGGGCACTCGAGTTTTCATATGAACAATCCCAATCGATCTAATATGGCTTTGGGGCTGACTAGGAATATCACGGAGAAGTACCTTCATCTCATCTCTGGTGTGGACATTGGTTTGGAGTGCATGGCTAGATGTCACGAAAGTGATATTTCTTAAACATTATCTCTTGAGAAATTTGAACCAGGTCTTCAAACTCACTGTTTTTCTTCATTAATAAAAAAGCCACTATTCCGAGTAAGTTTTTGTTTACTGTTGCTTATTTTACCGTTCCTGACAATGAATCTTGGAATGTCAGAGTTGCAAATCAAAAAAAAAAAATTCTCAGAAGAGATAGAGGCCCTTTCGACGAAATAAATACCCTCGAATAAGTAACGAAAATTACAGAATCAGTATTCCTAAAGTCGAGAGGCAAGATTGCATGACGAAGTTTGTTTGCCTTTGTGTTTCGGTGCGGATTTTAATCTGTCGAAAAGGGGTAAAAGAGAGAAAAAGGAGTAAATAAAGCACACAGCGTTGCGGGTCGCAAGCAGCGGAGCATTCATCCGAATGAAGGAACTCGCAGTCGTCGGTGGCCGGAGCGCTGGGGCGCCGGCGAGAGGCGCCTCTGAGGAACGGGGAGGTCTCCCGGCGCGGAGAGAAACGCCACCGCCGCCATTTAATACCTCTCACCCGGTGGCCTCGCCCGGCAGCGTTCACTAGTTGAAGAGCGCCACGGACCGCGCGCGATCTTTCCTTTTTCTTCCTTGTCCTATCCTCTCTCCTTACACACACACTTACACTAACACGCACTACATTATCACACTTGCCGGGAGACCGGTCGGGAGCTTACAGCTTGTCCCGTCTGGGGCGGTGCCCCGCTGGTGGGAGATACCTGGTTGAGGGGAAAACCCCTCTAGTCGACGGTAGGTCGGCGCCAGATCTCCCCATCCAGCGGGGAAAAGATCATCGCCAACTCCCGAGAAAAACACGCACTGCACTTAGGGGACTAATGACCTAAGTAGTTGACGCGCCCGGAAACATTAATCAATCAATCGAGTTGAAGAGTACTGATAACAACAGAAGACATGACGAATATTTTCAAGGCTATTAATATAGGTTTGGGATAGAATGGAGGTTCGCCACGCACCCCACACCGCACAGGTCGAACTCACGTGACAAGCGGTTCTAAAATGGCTGGATGGTCGGCGCGAAGGAAATGCTATACTGCGATTGTTCTAACTTTGCCTCTCTGGCCACTCAAATCCCATCTTCGCAATGGAATACGTCACGGTATTTGGCGTCTTTCTCAGTTGTTCCGCTAGATTTCGCATGATCGCGACCGTATCAAGCAGTGCTTGCGATCATGCGACTTCTACCGGCAAGACCGAGAAAGACGCGAAAAGCCATGTGACATATTCCATCGCGAAGATGGGATTTGAGTGGCGTTGAGGGGCAAAGCTAGAGACAGGGCAGTGCAGCGTCCGCGGGGAGGTGGAGCCCCAGGGCCCCGGAGCGAGCTCTCGCGGAGATTGTGCGCGGGCGGGCCCTGGGGAAGCAGTGGAGCAGGACAGCGCTCCTGTGCGGATGGGACTGGCACTGGGAGGCACCAACCCGCGCACGGAGGTGTGAACGAGATCCCGGCCGTTGCGGTGCAAACGTACACGGACCGGCGGAAGATGTACCTGCTACTGTTTCTGTTACTGGGGAACTTCATCATTTCTGTGGTCACGGCGTAAAAGTTCTCAAGTCAAAAATATTAGTTTGGAGAAAACAAGGGTTAAATATTATTGAGCCAACGCTTCTTCCTAAACTTCACGCTATTTCCTAACGCTTTTTTGTCGTGAACATTTGACATTTGAGAAAACATTTGAATTCGAGCGTTTTACTGAAATAAAATGTAGATACTTAACTTGTAGTTTCAGTACTTAACACAATTTTGCCAAAAATTGACTTTTACTCCGTGTCCACAGATTTAATCTGTGACTGCCCATTGTGGAGAAATGCTCTGAATTTGACAGTGGAACGACGAAACGAGGATAAGTTCGGATCTCAACGACAATACCGCCTCCATCGCTTCTTAATACGTGAAAATCACTTAATGAAAATGCATTTAGAAGCTGCAAGAAAGATGGGCAGCTTTCAAAGGTTCTCGAAATCAACTTTTTAGGGCAGTGTCTTAAAATAATATGCACAAATTCCGCATCATCAGGAATTTTTGTCAAGAAGTGTGTGAGTATTTTGAATGCGTGTGTGGTTCGATGTGAAACATAAATATGGTAGTAAGTTAGTTATAAAGGGGGGAAAAATTCATTACTGGTGTCTCCTCGAAACTTTTCCGAATTTTCATGACGAAAGGTGTAAAATAAACGAAATGCATGCATGGTTTTGCCATACCAATAAACAGCTGATGAACTTCCTCCATCTATCGGAGGAGTTGTATGCATTTTTTTCAATAATGTAATATTTATGTCCTCCTCACTTTTGTCTGGAAATGAGTTACTTTTGCGTCAGTAGATACGCAATTGGTCCTCAACCTTTCAAGAAAATAGGAATAGATGCCATATTTATCATTAGAGACCGGAAAAATATGTAGTATTCATCGTCAAAATATGTATATAATATATTGGTCCTGTAATCCAGGACCGTAGTTTAGCAGCCGGACTAATAGCAATAGAAGCCATTGCACAAACTCGTGAGATCTACGACCAGTAAACATTTACGGTAGCTTCTTCATCGAAGAATTACACGTCAGCGATCGCAAATTTTTCTCGGAAATTAAGGTTACAGATCACAAAACGCGGTGACAATGATATTTTGTACATCTAGATTTCTCCAATAATGTAGGGAAAATGCTGATTAAAAATAATACATCTTTTCACAAAACATATGGAATTAAATTGAAAAAAATTGATAAAATAAGAAAATTTATTGCGAAAACAGCAAAATATGTGAAATATGTAATAAAGTACTAAATATGTAAAAATATGTAACGAAACGCATGTAGATCGCACGAAGCCATATTTATCATTGCTATTGCCATTTTGAACGCATATAGGTCGCACGAAGCCATATTTATCATTGCTATTGCCATTTTGAACGCATGTAGGTGGCACGAAGCCATATTTATCATTGCTATTGCCATTTTGAATGCATGTATGTGGCACGAAGCTATATTTATCATCGCTATTGCCATTTTCAACGCATGTAGATGGTGCGAAGCCATATTTATCATCGCTATTGCCATTTTCAACGCATGTAGATGGTGCGAAGCCATATTTATCATCGCTATTGCCATTTTCAACGCATGTAGATGGTGCGAAGCCAGGAGAACGCCCTTCTTGAGCGCGCGAATGCCCCCGTGTTTGTATCCGCAGCCCCGGCGGGCGACCAACCAGCCGCAGTCGGCGAAGGGCTGTGCAAATCCGCCACTGGGCAAACACGCCCCGCCAAGACACTGCCGAGCGAAAGGCCTGCCTGCACAGGCGAGGCGGAACGGCGTCTGTTGATTTATTTGCCTCCTCGCGCAAAGCGTAAACACGTTTTCAGAAAGCCTCGCTCTTCGAACGCTGCCGCTGCTGCTGTGACTGAAACGTGAGGTGCTTCTTGTTTTGTGCTCCTCGGCGTGCGTTAATCCAAAGATCTCTTGCTCATCATACATTCCTAATAAATTCTCAATATTTCTTCGACCAATAATTAACCGTCACTCCACTTTAAACGTCCATTCTTCTCTCCTTATTTATAAAGCCATTTTACGTCCATTGTCCAGTCTGGTGTACCGCCACCCCCACCACAGCTAACAAAATTCAAATATTTCAAAATAAGGTCCTCAGAATTGCATTTAACGCCCCTTGGTATATAAGCAATGCAGATCTCCACAAAGACCTAGCCATAGAACCCGTTTTAACACATATCACAAAAGTTTCTCATACATTCTTCCAAAATCTACCCTCAGTTACCGGTGCATCTCATTTCAATCTAGGTAAAGAGCATCCCATAGAACCTCGTCTAAGAAACCGACTCCCCTTTCACATCTTCCTCCGTAATCTGGCTGATATAAGATAGTGAAGTAAATACTCCTCCCAATCCCAGTCAACATTATGTATTCCTCCACTCAAATACTCGTACTGAACCATTATAATGTTACAGGGAGGTCGCCGTAGCTACCCCTTTCGTATATTTTTCGTCTGAAAATGCTCGCTCCTAACAACTGAAAAGCCGTATTGCTGAGCGTTGTATAATGACCTCATTCTGCAATAAAATTGTTAAAAAATGCTCAATATTGTTGATTCCATTATCACACCAAATTTTCTATACGCTTCGTTTCGAGTAAATATTTATTCCAATAGTTCCAACACGTAAATCTGTAACTCTTTTAACATTTTACAGTGATTCTGGCTGATTTGACTTGATATAATGCATGTAGTTGATGCTAAAAGATTGAGGTGGTATGGTCATATTCAAAGGATGACGGAAAGTCGGTGGCCTAAGGAAATTTTGAAAAGGTTACCTCAAAGAAACAGGAAACGTGGCAGACCGAGAAAAACATGGGAAAAGAAGATAGAAAAAGCAATGAAGGAACGATATCTAGAGGAAGATTGGGAAGATCGAAGGATAAGGCGACTAGGATGCGAGAAACGGCGTCAGCTGTAAAGAACCTCGCTAATACTACTACTACAGTGATTCTCAAGAAAGATCCCAAAGCAGTGTTCTAAAATTAAGATAATACGTGGGACGTCGAGCATTTCGTATAAACTGTCGTTTAGTAGATCATGGTTTTTTTGTAAGAAAATAAATGAAGCAACGAAGGGGTAAATGATTATCACTCTTGTATACTTCATGTCAGTCAACAACTTCTTTCATAACAAATTTTATTACTTCCCTGTTAATCATACACCTTCACCCTTGGTTATGAGACTACCGGTAATATTTAGCACATTTTTGTCTCCTCTATAAGCTGGTAGAAAGTAGGAATGAGTATGAAGATAATGTGAAGAACGAGCTTGAACGAGAGAAGACAGCAAGATACGTCAACCGAAAAAAACAACAACAAAAACAGTAATAATAATAATGATATTAATAATAATAATAACAACAATAATAATAATAATAATGGGTAACTAAAAGAAACGAAAAATGTGGAGAGAAAATTCAATAAACACCAAAAGTGAAGCGATGAATTAATTAACTGAATGAACGCAAAATGAATTAGAAGAAGTTTAGGAAATTTGTCAGGAACGAAAAAAAGCAACGAAAAAAGAAAGGTACATAATAAATCGCAGGGGGCCCTCCATGTGAAACTGGCCATGCAGCAACCAGTGGTGGACCAACCAAACACGTGGGCCGCAGCTGCCCCGCAAGCGGGCCAAGTGGCCGAATCCTGGGCCGCGAATTCCTCGCACGTGTCTCGGAGCAGCGGTTGGCTGTCAGCCGCGGGCGCCGCTGCGCTGCTGCGCCGCGCCGGCCAGAGGCCACGGGCCGTCCCGCGCCGCGCGTTTTGGCAGCCCCCCTCCCGCCCCCCAAGCCACGACCAGCTCCGCCCTGCACCAGCCCTCCCACCCCACCCCGCCCTGCCCCGCCCTCCCCGCCCAGCCCCGCTCCGTCCCGACCTGTCCCGACCCACCCAGCCCCCCCCGCACCCCAGCCCCCACCCGCCCAACCGCCTCGCACGCCCGCTTCGCTCCACCCGCTCCCCTCCGCCCTCTCCACCCCGACCGCTCCATCCTTCCCGCTCCGCCCCGCCCGGCCCGCCCACTCCGCCCCGCCCGCCCCGCCCACTCCGCCCCGCCGGCCCCGTACCCCGCCCCGCCTGCCCCGCCCGCCCTGCCCGGCCCCTCCGCCGTCGCTTCTTCCTGTGGGTGCCTGCTCACCGTTACCCGCGTGCCCCGCCCCCCGCGCTAGCGGCTCTGCCCCTCCGCGCGCGCGGCGCCCGAATCTGCTTCGCTGCTGGGCCGAGAGGGGCCGTGGACGGACGCTCGCTGCGATTCGGAAGGTACATGCAACTGTTGCACATCTCACGACTTCTCAGTTCGTAAGGTTTTCATCCAGTGTGCACAATGGCAGTATTTGGCAGTTTATACTGCGATTTTCTTAACTGTGCCCCTAACACGAACCAGCTGTTCCGCTGCCATCCAATCGGAAGCTTGTATTTCGCTATAGTGAGGTCACTATGGTAAAGTTCAAGCTCCCGATTGGATGAAAACGACAACAGCTAATTCCTGTCAGGTGCACAGTTAAGAAACTCGCAGTATAATGTGGGATGAATCCGACCTTTGCCAGCTAGTGGAGTTCGTAGGTCTGCGCCCTAATGCTTGGGATAAGGGAGACATGCGGCGAACACGCGTATTCCGTACCTCGTTTACTCGGCCTGCCTGAGCTCTTTTCTTCTCACACAAGTATAGAATCTGAGACAATGTGTGTTAGAGAGCGACAGCTTCATTTTTGCCCCGGCCGGGAATCCAACCAAAGGCCGCCTCACAGGAAGCGAAGGTCCGCTCGCTCTAACTTTATTCAGCTCGTAAACAAACGCACGTGGTCGTCATTTGTTCTCATTGGCTAACGGACACCACACTCCCCTTCTGGGCGTCGCGTCGTGCGCTGTAGGAGTTAGGTCCCTTTCAAAATTGATTTATTTCCTGACTCTCTACACAAACAGTCGAAATAATTTTCTCCTTTGCCTTGAAGTAAAATCAGACACCGAGCGTGACCGTAACTGCCAACCTTCTGCTGCCAAGGGACCTCTTTGAAATAACGTTCATTCGCCAGACCGTCGGAGCCGCTCCTGCCAAATTTTATCAGTAGCTGAGACTTTGTGGTCAGAAGGTCCGTATCCCGAGTAGTAAGATTTTATTCTGCATTCAATATCCTGATGAATGGTTTTTGTTTTCCTAATCAGCTATCACTGTTTTCTCATTCATAATTTTTCGTGCCAACCTGGATGGCCGAGTTTGCTAAGAGGTGTACTGAATCACTTCGGCCGAAGCCCGTCCGAGGTTCGAGTCCCGCCTTGGGCGTGGTTGTCCCATGTTTCTCATGTGCGTTGTCGCGAAGGGCCTCCCGTTCTGCTGACAGTAGATCCGAGGAGCGCGCAAGTGTATTGTCAGTAAAAGTGAGCTCATAATTCTTCTCTGCTACTCAAGTTCTGCACAAAATACCCCAATTACCATATTATAAGGGTTGCAAACAATTCTTAGCTATTTTTCCATGTATCGCTTCCGATGGGTGAAAAAGAATTAATGAAATATAGAAGTAACAACTTTTACTGAAGTCAGTAATTTTCTTTTCAACATAAATAAGTTTTAAAATAAATATTTTTCTAAAATAATTCTTCTTTGAAGGGTAATTCTTACTTTCCCGTATACGTACGTATATACGGAGTAATACACGTAGTATAGGGAAAATTATGTAATACTGCAGATATTTTAATGGATATACGCGTTTTGGGGTCCCCTGATACCAAAAAAGTATTTTTTCTTTAAAAACGTCCGTCCGTCCGCCCGCCCGCCCGCCCGCCCGCCCGCCCGCCCGCCCGCCCGCCCGTCTGTATGTCCCTAAACCATTCGTGCGATTTCTTCAAAAACCGGTATTCCGCGGTCGATCTACGTCCACTCAATGCGCCGCGATTTTGAAAAAACTTCTTCAAAATTTGGGAGTACTTTACATGATGCCCTCCCGGACATTTTCAAAATTTTCTCAAAAACTGGTCCAATTTTCTTCTTTAAATTTCTTGTAAGGAAAGAGTAAAACACGCTTATTAAGGTGGCATAGGTCTCATTTTTATGGTTAACTCTTTAAGTTTCGAAAATTTCAAAAGTTTTATTTTTTTTTCGGCCTCTTCCTACAAGTAGAAAGGCCTCTTCCTACATAAAGAGTTTTCTTCCAATTAAAATTTGTTCTTCAAAGTGAGTTCTATGATTTAAGTCATGTACATTTGTTTAAAAATTAAAGTAGTTTTCGCACAATTTTGCGTGCAATATTTGCAATTTTAAAAAAATGCAAAAACAAGATTTTCCCGAAAACGACTCCAATTTTTTTTCTTTAAACTTTTGGTAGGGATAGTTCTAAATGTACTCTGTGAAGTGACATAATTGTCATATTGCTCTATTCTTTGTTATTTTTTTCAAAAATTACAAAAATGAATTTTTTTACTTGTCTCCCATGTCGGTAATATTTGTTCACATTGTTATATTTACGAGTACATGTACTTTAAACACTGTCAAGTAAAGTTTTGAAGATGTGAAAACTAGCTCAAAATTCCGCATTTTCAGAAACACTCAAACGCTATTTTCTCATAAATGGCTCCAAACTTTTTCCAAACTTTTGGAACGGATAGTGCTGATTGCACTCTTTAATATGACGTAAAGTTCAATTTGGTGTATCTTTCTGTGTTTGCAAAAATTACATAAATGTAATTTTTTAAAGATCTGTCACACCTTTATTATGCACATTTTCAGCAATGTGTAAACACTATTGTATTTGTGAATGCAAGTGCTTCAAATGAAGTTTTTCGAAAACTCAAAAGTTTTCTTTGAAAAAGAGCTTCAAATTTCCCATTTTTAGTAGCGCTTACACGTCATTTTTTAAAGCCTCTTTTAAAAGCCATTTAGGACGAAGTTTTGCTGTTCTTTAATATTTTAAAATTAATATACCCTTTCTACCAATAGGAAACCGAAAAATTAAGAAAATGTCAAAAAAAATGTACTTTGGGCGGCGATAGATAGCAGCTGTCACGAGTATGTGACAATTCCTAACTAGCCCAGATCCAATGAAATAGAAAACTAATACGGGAAAGTCTGTGCCATTCTGTAGCGCTGCTAGTTACACATTTAATACATTCAGAAAGTTGTAATCCATTCGTTAATCGTAACTGTTAATAAAGAATACAATTTTAAGGTAAAGGCGTAATTAGATGTAAGACAAAAGTCAATAATGACGACAAAAAACTCCCTTTAGGAAGGTCGCAGGATGACCGGAGAAACATAGCGTGGCGCGGCGTCTAGCAAAGCAAAGTAGTAGAGATTTTTTGCACCCCCGAACGTGACGCACTATCGATCTTCTGCGCATGCGCAGTTGAACTAAAGTGATGCGAAACTGGAACTGCTCAGGAACAGAAGATCGATAGTACTTCACGTTCGAGGGTGCAAAAACTCCCTAATATCTATGTAACGAGACATGTCCATTCCCTTGGAGGCATAGGATGGGAATGGAAAGCTCATTTCAATGAAGTCACCACAACAGATCGTACACTTTCTTTGTTTGGAAGGCACTCTCTGTAACGATTCCTAACTATTATGATAGTCTCCAGGAAAGCAACGTATCTATGTAACGACAAATGTGCATTCCCTTGGAGACAGTTATAAACGACTTATGGGAATCGAATGCTCATTTCATGGAAGTCACTACAACTGATCGTACACTTATTTTGTTTGGAAGACACTCTCTGCGAAGATTCGTAAGTAATATGATAAGTAAGTAATACGCAGTAATTGTTAATTCGAAAGAACTAATTGATACCTGTTTTCTTCATGTTTGCCTTCATTCCATGCATTTTGAAAAATTATTTAACCATATCTCTTAGATCTATAGTGCTGGGAAGAAAATACTTGTAGGACCGGTTCGTTCCCAACTCTTGCTGGGCAACATGTTAGGATTTTAGAGGTCATTCTTCTGGTGCAGTCTTGTAACTCGTGACACTACTTTTTGTAACGGATTTGACGCGCACACGAGAGGTTAAGGTAGGTCGAATATTCGCATCGCAGGAGAGTTATCAGGTTTTAAGCTTAACGGGAGGGCCTCCTTTGGGAGTGACTGATGTTGTAACTACTGGTTCCAACATTGCCCAACCTGTCGAACATCCTGTCAAATTCTCTTCGTAGATGCTTTGATATCAGAAAGAGAAACTCGCCAACACCGCATTCAAATACTTATTTACTGCATTTTTATATGATTACCCCCATTTGTAATCGCTTCATGTTAATCTTGCATTTCTAGTTTTTCCACTTCTATCGCTTTCAGCTGAAAGAAACGAGGTGACTAAATTCCTGTAGGCGTGAGTACTAATTAGAATAATTGCCATATATAACACAGTAAAGAAAGAATTAATCTGAGAAATAATATTTAAATTTGGTTATCATATGTCTCAAAAAATGTCAAACCTCTTTTGACAGGATTTTATGCGACATGGATGCACTTTAATGGAGGTAAAGCCCCCGTATTACGTTATATAAACTGTAAATCGGACTTGTCTGCATAATTATGTGCTTTGAAATAAATATTATTGATTGCCGAAAAATTAAATTTATCTCACCTCTGTGACGTGAGTCCTGTCGACTGGCGGGTGTCGTCGCATTGGCCTATGACTTAACAAGCACAATATACTAAAATGTTTTGCAATATTGGCGTAAACTGCGATTTGATCAGGGGCTATCAAATTACGAGTATGCACAGTTTTCATTTATTTGTTTTTATTTATTTGATATGTTGTGAAAACAGTTAAAACTGTATATGATATATGGGGGAGAAGATTATTTTCGCACGTTTTCTTAAGTTCCACAATACCTTCCCAACATTTTAACTGTACATACGATGGTTGAAAGACGAATAAAATATAAGAGAGATATAATAATGAAAAATTTAAAAAGCGCGAAATTAGCAACATTTCTTTCCCGAGTTATAGAAAACATACTTGTAACGGTAAACGAAATGCAGATGCAAGTTTTCTGCGTAGCAAACAAAATAGTAACTCACCTTCAGCTCTACTCCTACCAGTAAAAGCAAAAGAAGTACTCAACAAAACGTACGCATAGTCAAGCTACGTCCAGAAGCAAAACAGTTCATTTTTAAAACCCTTAAAGTGAATAATATGTAATAATAAAGTGAATAAAATAAACTGAAAGAAAATTATAGTATTTTATTAAAGTTTGAACCAATTACATTAAATATAATGAACTTAACCACCGCGGTTGAAATGAAGTTGATCCTTGCCTGTTTCACAAAGATTGGATATGAAGAAAATGCGGGCAAAACGGGGTATTTTGCTAGTATATATTATCTCTTTTCTGATTGAATAAATTAAAGACGAATGGCATTCAAATGTAGTCTTTCACCATTTCGTTTTTTCTATTTGTTTCTAACCATAACAACCGTGCGCACAGCAATAAATGCAGTGAAGGAAAAAAGTTTGTTGAGATTTTAGAACACAGAATATTGTAGCGTCGTGGCGGCTGAAACGGTGACTACACGCGGCAGATGGTAGAATGTTAAACACAGGGCGCAGAAGATGACGCATTGAGAATTTCTGCCCAGCGTGGATACGGCGTGGTACGGCGGAGGCAATGGGGGCGGCGGGTAGCGCCGAAGGGTCTATATAACGGCACGAGAACAATGCCTCCGTCTTCTTGTTTCTCAGCAGCGTCGGCGTGCGGTTGTGTGTAAGTTTGTGCGAGCGGCGCACGTGGGCAAGGGGCCGGCAATTCATTGTCGTGACGAGCGAGACATGCATTAGATCTGAGATGTAGAGCGGTGTGGTAACCGTTCGATTAAATCCCTCCAGTAGTGGTCTATTTAGTTAGTTAATTTGCTATTTGTGACTACGGTCTAGTTTGTGAATAAACTCACTGTTCTTACAACCCACTTTCGTCTGTGTTTTGATTACACCCGTATGACGCCACAATACACACCCCGAAATATCTTGCTTGGCAACTTAATATAAATCACTTTCAACTACAAAAAGTTACTTTAAAGTAATTGTTATAATAACAAAAGCACAAAATGACGTTTTTTTCGAATACTTAAGTCATGTTCCGTCATGATTTATGTAACGCTCATGATTATGATGTCTAAAATTATTGGCAGTTCGTTTTTATGGCTCAGTTCTGCGAGTCTTGAACTCCACGCACATGAAACCCGGACTCTCATCTGCCCTTCATTTCATTGTCAATCACATCGCCCGTAATGTCGGCTGTCACGGTTCCTTCAACATCAGGCGGCATTCAATAGATTTCGCAGCAGCGTTTCATTGGGTTGTCTGTCGGCACTCGAAGCCCTCTCGTTTCGCGGGACACTTCGACGGAGATTGTTATGTCTGCAACACGCGCCAACGGAACAGAGCGATAGCACTGCGAAGCTTTGGGGGAGAGGATCAGCGTTCGTTTTGGGCAGGTTATGATTTAGTCAGTCGATTCACATTGTGCAATATATTGCTGCGGTGAACACATCGTATTGGATAGCTGGTTCGGTGTAATTTAGTTGTGATGTATTTGGTTATCTTAAAGTGTGTTTATCGCGTTCTGGAAACCTGATTTTGAAAAACAAAATAGATTGTTATGTTCAGTAATATTATGTTTGTATACTATACGAACTACGATATACGATATATACTATACGTACGTCTAGTATAGGGAAACTTAAGTAATGCTACACGAAAAAACGGCGGATTTTCGGCAGAAAAACTCTTATTATAGGGCCCTGGTAACGAAAAAGTGGATAAATCCAGATGCTAAATTAAGAAGAAAAAATCTCCTAACACGTGGTGCAGCCAGAATCCTTGTTTTGTGGGTCCTTCAAACCGGAAAACCAATTGAAAGCAAAACGTCTGGTCGTCTGTGTCCGTCCGTGTCTGTCTGTCTGTGAACAACGCTATCGACTAAACCGCTCAGCCGATTTTCTCCAAAATTGATACTCCCCGGTCGATATGGCTGATCTTATGGCCCCTTGAATTTGAAACAGATATTTTAAATTTGGGGGGTACTTTACATGAAGGCCCCAGACACTCAAAATTTTCTCAAAAACAGCATAGATGGCAGCTGGTATCCTCCGTGAAATGTATTTTTCGAGAATACATCTTCAAATAAGGTCATGTTCAATTTTTTGAAAATATCAGTAGTTTTTCTATAATTTCGTGACAAACATAATAGCCCGCTGCAAATTTACTGTGCTTGAGGCAGCGGATGCGTCCTAAATTAGAATTTGCAATTTTGTATATTGTTTCTTTGTTCGTTTTTATATTCGACCTTTTGTTATACATTTACACAGTAATATTTACTGAAATAATTTATTTTCAGGTATTTGAAATAAAAATTGCTCGCTCTTTAAAGCAGGGAATGCAACAACTGAATTCCGTTCCGCTGTCGCGTATTTCTGTGAATTACGATTTCTGTGATTGTTGTGACTTGATATAGCTGTTCGTATCAGGCTTCTTTTTCCAATACAAGTTTATAAAACATTTGTATTATATTTTTATGCAGTTGTAGAATTCACATAGTTTTGAGAACACAGCGATGGAAACAGTGAGTTGTCCGCTTCTTTGTTCAATTGGACGTTTTCAAATAATAGCTAAGATGTTAGTAGAGTAGAAAGTGCAATATTTCAATTCTACGTAGCTGTTTGCAATAATATGGGATAGTATGTGCTGTTGTAGCGCCACTAGTTTTTAATTGTAATCGATTAAAGATACATTTTTACTTTCACGTATACGTACGTATATGCGGAGTAATATCCGTAGTATAGGGAAAGTTATGTAAGGCTTCGCGGAAAAACGGTGGATTTTCGCCAAAAAAAATTAATTGTCGGGCCCTGATAACTAGTGGTGCTACAAAAAAATACCCCAAAACGAACTTTACGTCATATTAACGAGTGCAATTTGCACTATCCGTTCCAAAAGTTTGAAGAAACTTGTGGTGCTACAGAATGGCACAGACTTTCCCGTATGGGTTTTCTATTTCCTTGGGTCTCGGATAGCTTACATACTTGCCACATTCTCTTGCCAGCTGTCATGAATCGTATCCAGCGTAATTTTAGGCCATGCGGAATCTCGCAACAGCTTGTGGATCCGCCAGCATCAAATCGCGTAAATTCATTGAAATTTTCAACCTTTAATTCCCCCTTGCATCTGACATAAAATTTACGGAAGTATCTGACATAAAATCTGACGTAGCATCTGATATAAAATTCACGGAAGAATGGTACAAAATCAAAAACGTAATTGACACCTTGCAGACCTTTAAATTGGGCGTTTAAGTATTATTCAGAAGAGATTCTACCCTAATAACGGCAGACACACTTCGATTTATTTTAGAGCTGGTGAAGCAAAACTCAGTTTTAACTAATGAGCTATCCAAGGCACTGTTTGCAAGAGTGAAAGAAAGACGCAGTGAAATTGCAGTTCATTATTTGTTCATTATACTTCATGTATTTGCAGAATCCAAAAAAGTATGACCAAGAGTTGAAAATGTCCTATTTTATATTTGTAATGCCGAAAAAGAATAAGTTACGGCAAGAAAAGAACAACCTTTTATGTTGAGTCATTAAAAAAGACGCTCAAAATGTAGAACTTGTAGTTGTAGATTATGTAAATGCAGGTAATAGCCAACAGTCTCTGAAAGTGGAAAACAATTTACTTTACAAAAGGAATGAGAAATGCAGCTGAAGGAAGAAAATGCTGATAACACTAAACAGAGAGAAACTAGAAAAAAGAATGACTTCGAGAAAATCTTAAAAAAAGAAATGGCAACATTCGGAAGTGATGGAGTTAAGGGAAGTATTTGACTTTGTTGTACGACTAGTCAGTATAAAACCAACGAGTGTGGACGCAGAAAAAGAGCCTTTTCAGCCGTTGACTCAAAAGAAGCAGGTTGGGAAAGGACACCGTTAATGCCATTTGCTTTGATGAACCGTTAATGAATATATTTGTTCACAAAGAAAAATTAAGCGAGAAATAAAAAAGTACCCAATTTACACAATTCGACTCCTTTTTTATTTCTCGCTTAATTTTTCTTACTGAACAAATATATTCATTTCTTTTGTAAATAATAAACAACTTATATGTTTCTGGAGTGTTTCTAATGCCAATTTTTGGCTAGAAATCATTTTTTCAAACCAATTTGTGAGTGCTTATTGCGGCTCGACCATTCGGAATATCCTCGTAGTTTATTAGACAAAATATGCTTAGAATAGTTTTAAGAGCTTATTTTCGAAGTTTCCACGTTTCCTCCCCGGACACTATATATTCACATACACACAAATTCTCCGAGTTGAGTGAGTGAAGAGCGAGTTTCTCGTTTCGTTCGTCCACTGTGAAGAGGCGAGGCGCGCGCTGGCCAGTCCCCGTGCAGCGCTTCGGTAGCGCGGTAATGGACCGCGTCCCGGCGCGCCCACGCAAAAGCCAAAGCCACTGGCGCGTCCGTTCGCCCCCGCTGGCCGGCGGCCGGCGCAACAGGTGCTTCGGCGGCGCCCGCCCCCCACCCCACCCCACCACCAAAGGAACACGAAAACCAGCCAGCGCCCGGATGTGAGTCAGCGCTGCAATATGCCGCCGCGGCCATCACTGGGCCATTTTTTTGTGGGAACCACAAAAGCGTTCTATAAAAGGCGGGCTCGGAATTTCCTGCCGGCCCAAATAATAATTTAGATATGCTCCGTTTCGTGTGAATAAAACGCCAAGGAAAATTGGGGTGCTAGCGTCGATTATCATTCCGCTTTTTGCCAGAAGCAAAGAGACCAAAGTTGTAAGGTTCGAGATTTTGTTTATAAACGAGGAAGGCTTTTTGCATCACTGGAAGGAGAAAATGTGTTTTTAAAGCTTTAGTTCTAAATGAATTTTCAGTGTTGATTTGCGACAATCATTTTTAAACCACAACATTCTGGCGGCTTTCGACTTTGAAGTAGTCCACGTAAGAATTGCCTGGAGTGATAGGTACTAAAACTCGAGATTGATGCATCATGTGAATTCACATTGAGGTACTTTAAGGATGGTTTGACACGTCATTTTATGTTTAAACGACATACATTTAAATTGTATGTAATTCTAGGGTGTTCTATCCAAGAGCAATGCGAATACACCAATACTGTGGGCCGTGAACAAGCTGCATAGTGAATAAATATTTCTTTTCAAGGGTCAAGTCATTCTTTGAAAAATTCTCGGAAATGCGAGTGCAATGAAATATACATTTTGTAAAGCTTATATTATCACACGCTTCCAAGAAATACTCAATTGCATTCGCGTGAAATTTCTTTGAAAAAAAAAGAAAAATAGGGAAATCTAAAATTTTGCACATATATTTCGTACTAATGTACGCTAGCAACACGAAAAACAAATAGGGAAAAGACTCCTTGAACAAAATCGTATTGCTACTGTAACAATAATATGATTTTCTATTTTTTTTTTCTGAATGACTGTCTCAGAACATCTAAAGCTTTTTAAAATACATCAGAGAGCTCTTCTGCCAGAAATGATTCAAGTTACTTGTTTCCCGAACTGTCGTGAAAGAGCAGCGATGAATAAGTTTCAGCTCGTTCTCACTTCGATGAAGCCGAAACAGAGTCACAGTTCTATGGACTTTTCTACTGTGGGGAATTTCGGGATATTTTTAAGAGCGTCAGAAGCATTCTGCTCTAAATCAAAGTACTGTACAATACAACAAAATGATGACGTGTCTATCTTTTATTTCTGAATAACATTAATTAATTGTTCATGCGTTTGTTTAAATACGAGGGATCGCAGCGTTAAATGCTTTCAACCCTGGTCTGCCAGGTGAACTTCTTGTTATTACTGCTAGGGCTTTATTTATTTATTGATCGCATCAACTACGTAGTTTAATAGCGACTACTTAGCATCAGGATGTAATTTTTTGTACTGAAATTTACATTGAGAATTTCTGCCTAGTGCGGATACGGCGTGGTACGGCGGAGGCAATGGGGCGGCGGGTAGCGCGGAAGGGCCTGTATAACGGCACGAGAACAATGCCTCCGTCTTCTTGTTTCTCAGCAGCGTCGGCGTGCAGTTGTGCGTAAGTTTGTGCGAGTGGCGCACGTGGGCAAGGGGCCGGCAATTCATTGTCGTGACGAGCGAGACATGCATTAGGTCTCATATGTAGAGCAGTGTGGTAGCCGTTCGATTCAATCTGTCCTAGTAGCGGGATCTATTTAGTTAGTTAATTGTAAGCAGTGCAATTTGTTATTTGTGACTACGGCCTAGTTTCTGAATAAACTCACTGTTCTTACAAACCCACTCTCGACAGTGTTTTGATTACACCCGTATGACGCCACAAATCCTACTTCTCCCCCCAACGTCGGTGTTTACAAGCAAATCGCAGATGCGACAAGCCGTTTCCCCAGACGCGACAAGACAGCCACGAAGACGGCTCGGCGTCGCGCGGACGTCCGGTGGCGCGGGCGGCGCGGCGGGGCCACGCGCGACGGCTCTTCGCGGCTCTCCCACCGCCCCGACCGGGCGCCTCCCAATTAACGCGAAGGCCAGGCGGCGCAGCAGAACCCGGATCCTCCTCGCCGGCGCGGCGCGGCGCGGCGGCGCTCGCTGCAGCGGAAGGACCCGGCGCTGGCCCGCTCCGCGCTTCCTCTTCAACTCTGTGGTCTCGGCGTAAAAGTTCTTAAGTCAAAAATCTTAGTTTGAAAAAAAAAAACAATGGTTAAATATCATTGAGCCCACGCTTCTTCCTATGGTCAACGCTATTTTCCAACGCGTTTTTGTCGTTAAGGTGGCAATATTTGAATTCGGTCGTTTTACTCAGATAAAATATAGATTCTTAACTTGTAGTTTCAGCACTTAACCCAATTTTGTGAAAAATTGACTTAAGAACTTTTACCCCGTGACCACAGAACTGATGGCATTGCAGCCCCTCTCATGTCCTAGGTTCGGGTCCCGACGGCGGCAGGATTTTCGACACACCTTGTCAGCTATGTCGAATTCAGTCGCTGTCTGGAGGAGAATTCCAGCGGCCGGCTGCTTTGATCGGTAGTTTTCTGTGGTTTCTCCGATCAACACCAGGCGAATGCCGGAGCAGTATCCTAAGAAACGGACCACGGACCGCACGCGATCATTCCTTCCTCCTCCTCGTCCTATTCTTACACACACACACACACACACACTAACATGCACTACACTACCACACATGCCGGGAGAGCGGTCAGGAACTTACAGCTTGTCCCGGCTGGTGCGGTGCCCCGCTGGTGGAAGATACCTGGTTCACGGGAAAACCCCGCTAGGCGACGGTAGGTCGGCGCTGGGTCTCGCCAATCAGCAGGGAAATATTACCTCCCGATGAAAACACGCACTACACTAACGGGACTAACGGGACCTCTGTAGTTGACGCGCCCGGAATCGCGACAATCAATTAACAGAGATTGCTTCGTCGCGTTCTTTTTGACGCATTGCTTGGGCGATTTCATTCATTGATTAACTTTGGGGGGGTCAACGGCTCTGATCACTACTCCCGCAATTGTAGTGCATGTTATATACTCGGCGGTCGAGGCGTTCCTCCGTTCCACGAGTTCCGGCGCCGACCTACAGGGCCTGCAGCTGGGCAGAAGTTTTTAGCTTCCGACGACTCTCCTAATGTGTGTGCATGTGTAAGAGAAGAAAGTATGGTTGAGGAAGAAATGACTCCTTTATTGGTGACAAATATTATTTAAAAAATCACGGAAAACTATCGATAAGAGCTGTCGTCCGTTAGACTTCTAGTGTCGATACTTTTCCATCGTGGGGACTCCAACTCAAAGACCGCCCAATGTTAATGAATCTGCATAGTCCACAGTGTTACTACTAGTGTCATCACAGGCATCTATTACTACTACTAGCTAGTACTTGTCATCATAGACGGTCTTCTTGTTTGTAACTGCAGTGATCCTCGAGTAGTATGTTGATGTTTGCAGAGATAGTGCCAGCTCGAGCTAATGTTTACCACCATTTCGACTTGTCAATTTTAATCCCAGTTTACATTACCTTACATACACAAGGTTTGCGGTTAGTGTGACTAAAATCTACAGTACTTCATGCTTATGGCTCACGGCAACATTGGTTGAAGTTTACTGCCTGTTCAGGAGTGTGAGACACAACCAGTGCTTGAATGAAATCATGAACTTGCTTGGATAGTGATTGGAGCTAATATTGGCTCAAACCTGTAACAGTCCTTCCATGTCTTAACTGGTGTTCTAATATCGCTTGGTATTACCACGTGTGACTCGCATTCATAGAGCAAGATACAGAAACAGATGTCACTTTTATACAAGCATGCTGCATTTATTTCTCCCGAAAATTGCAAATTACGTCAAGACATAACTAGAGCTCTACTCAACGTAACTCTGCAAAGGAATAAGTGCACTTCAGTGACACACTAATGTGGAAATATCACCTTTTCCCCCCGTGGAGTCACGTGTGGCGGCAGCCACTAATGAGCGTTGTGATCTCTCGTGCGTCAGCCTCAGCACTCGCTAACGGATGGCTCCGTCTGTGGTACGAGTTTGGATATCGGTCACCTAAGCAGGACTCGCGTCTCGTTGGAGCAGGCGTTTGTATTTTACAAGGACCGATGCCCTACCCACTGGACGTCCTCCGGTCAAAGAAGCCTACATTCTTAACAGTCAACTGGTGACGCGCCTTCCAACTCCTATTACCGGTGACATGCGGTCACTGTGACCGGGAAAGTTTTAGACTGATTATATTCGTTATTTCATTTTACATCAAATTAACCATTTTTTCACGTTAACAGAGGCATAATAAAGAGAAAAATCGAAGAGTTTGTAGTTTAAAAATTACATTATTTTCTGTTTATTTTATAATTACTCACTGAGAGAATTTCAGGCCATATATTGTTTCATATTTTTTCTTGACAGTTGACGGTTGAAGTACGCATAGAAGGGCTTTGAAATGATATTGACTACATAAAACAACCTTTATTTTAATAAGAAAATACTCTGTTAAATTAAAATTATTTATCAAATAAAAACGTGCATTAACAACGTTAAAAACGTGCATTACGCCCTGAGGAAGGTCGCAGAATGGCGACCGAAACGTCGGCACCTTTGCCATGGACGCGGCGTCACCCGGACAGCCAACTTAATATTGTGCATTAACAAGTATGAACTTCTACTACTGGAGAGCTGTGGTCATCGAGACCGATCCGTAGCTTCAACTGATTCTCAGAAGCGAACGGCTGCAAGTAAGTAAGCTACCCACGCCCGAACATTGTCTAGAAAGAGATAAGAAGGTACTGTGAATCAAAATTTCCTGCGTTGCACCGGTCGAGAGGACAGCAAATATATTTTTCCTCGCCGGTCAGTAGGACCGCACGTTACCAGTTAACGGTTAATACGCACAAATTCATGCGCATGTTTCACCAATAATTTCATTTCAAACTGTTCTGAAGGTGTAACAAGTGGAATATAAATGACATTTATGAAATGACAGTAAAAATGCAAGTGGGTGGTGTTCATACATTTGAAATATTAATCATTTGTAAAATAGATATATTTTTCAAATTTTAGCAAATACTTGTCCTGTAGATCGTATTTCTTATACAGAGTCTAATTAGAAAAAAAACATTTTTTTATTTCGTACTTTTCAAAGTGCACAAAAATGTAATTCAGACCAAGCAATATCAACAATAGTTACTCGACGAAGCTTCGACGTTTTAAAGTCGTGCATTGCATCGTCTGGAATCCTTACATAATATAGGGCTAAGCAACTTGAGGCTTGGAACGTGCACTTTCTCTGCATGCAACTGAACGCACGGCCCTCCCGCGTGGGTCCAGCAGGGAACAAATATTTCTTGGGAAGCGCGGCGGAGGGAGCAACGCACGCGAGTGCTGGCCCCGGGCGGCGCCCCTCCGCCAGCCCCTCCCCTCCTCTCCCCCTTCCCCCACCACCGTTCCATTTCTCTCCGTCCTCCCCCGTCCTTCCCATTCTTCAACAATCCTTCCCTTCCATTCCACCCATCCCCTCCAACCTCTCCCCACCCGTCCCTCCATCTCTTCTTCCTTTGGCTCGCCCCGCTCCACCACGTACTACCTTCCTTGGTCGTTCTGTCACTTCTTTTCCTCTACTTTCTTACCCCTTTTGCTCGCACGCTCTCACCGTAACCCAACCTCATCTCCCTTCGCCAATCCACCTTCTGCGTCAACGCTTTACTGATAAACCCCTTCTCTCCTGTTGACTCTGATGACTGACCTACGACACTGGTTGCTGGTTGACCGTGATCTTGGCATCAAGACCCTCCTGAAGTGCCATTTGGCCCAGCACTAACTGCACCCGCACGTATCTCTAATTCCCAGTCGCCTGTTGTGCCGCCTTATTAGCCTCCGCTCCATCCCGCGTCGCCTTGGGGCGTTCTTCGGCCAGCCGCTCGCGTCACGGCGTGCGCGCGCTCCGCGCACTTGGCGGGCGGTTCGGCGGTCTCCGCCGCTGCGCAATTCGGCGCGCCCCGCCCCGCCCCGCCCCCCCGCGCCCCACCCCGCCCCCTCCCGCCGCGCCCCGCCGCGCCGCACTCTTGTTGCTGCGGATTTCGGGTGAGGTTGCACGCGCGGAGCGGGCGCAGGCGGGCAGGCCGCGCTCCCAAAAGTGGACCTCGCGCGTCGGCGCACAGTGGGTACAAATAGCAAGACCATTCGGCGCGGACTGATGCTCTTGGATGGCGTTCTAGTAACTAGAGGCGGAAAAATATGTAGTATTAAATGTCAAAATATGTACATAAATATTTAATGAAAACAGAATATGTAATAAATACGTAAAATCCGATATAATATATAATATTAAAATTCTCTAATTAAAAACCATTTACATAGCAAGAAATTACATTTAGAAAAACTGCTCACTTTAGATCATACAACTTTCTCGTCGGAAGTAAAAGATGAAGCTATTGTAATCCAGGACCGTACTTTAGCAGCCTGACTAATCGCAATAGAAGCCATCGCACGAACTGGTGAGATCTACGACCATCAAACGTACACTGTAGCATCTTCATCGAAGTGTTACACGTCGGCGATCGCAAATTTTTCTCGGAAATTGAGGTTACAAATCACAAAACGCTGTGTCAATGATACTTTGCACACACAGATTTCTCCAATAATGTAGGAAAAAATGCTGATTTAAAAATAAATATCTTTTCATAAAAAAATATGGAATTAAATAGAAGAAAATTGATAAAATAAGTAAATATATTGTGACAATTGCGAAATATGTATTATAGTACTAAATATGTAAAAATCTGTAACGAAAAAATTCGATATTGTGTTAGGAGGGCTATGATTCGCGAAGATTACAATTTTGAGAACGGTAAGTAGAAAGACAAAAAATATGTAATTACATAAAAATCCGGTCTCTACTAATAACACACAAAGCAAAAGGGGCAAAGGGGCCGTCCATAAATTATGTAACGCAAATTTCTACTATTTTCAATACCCCCTGTCCCCCTTGTAACGCATTCCCCTACCCCTATGTAACGCAGCGTAACGCTGCCTTAGACCCCCCTCACTCTCCCTTTACGTCGAAAGTAAGCTCAACACAATTTTAAGCGTATTTTGTCTAACTAGCGTACCCGTGCGAGAACTCTCGCATGTTAAATCCCACTCTCCCTATCCATTTGTCTATCCTTTCCATAAGGGAGAGGAACTACTAATGTACTTACAGAATATCAAACAAAATAACACTGCAATTGATGTTTGAAACAAATTTTCAATTAAAGTTTATTCAACATTATAGAGAGATGTTCTTGGAACAATTCATACTTCTTTAAAAACAACATTTGAAGAAATATTTCAATCTTCCTTGACAGTTAGCTTTTCGCTTTCCTTGATAGTCAAATAATAGAAAAGGTTTTTACTCATGAGAAAGCCAAGTAAAGTAGTGCGAAAATACCGGATCGGACAAGAACAGACCTACTCATTGCAATATTATGTAACTTTTCTTGATTTGTTATGAAGAACCGAGTGGGTTTGGAGAGTCAGGATGCCAGCTTGCTGGGGTGACAAAATTGAAAAATTATTTGTGTACTAAAAAGTATTGAATTATTTTCTGCGTTCCTTACGGACCTCAAGAAAAGCAATTCCGAGCCAAAAAATAATCAAACTAATGTTTTCACCCTTGAGTACTAAATACCATTTGTTAGCATTAGAAACAATTTAGTAGGCATTAGTAAGCCCACTTCGGTACATGGGAATGTTGCTCAAACGATGTTTGCATTTTTAATATCTTAACGAACCGACACCTTGAGTTTAATATCAAAGGTGTTTTATTTACAATATGAGTTTGCAGCTGGGCGTTGGTGTACATACTTCCAGATACCGCCAACATTTAAAACGCGCGTTTGGACTGCGATCGTTGGCAGTTGTCGGGTGACTTGCACTATTCTTTCTATAATTTTAAATTTAGTTGTTTTATATTTGATTCACGTAGTATTGTAGGCTAGCCCATTTTGATTTTTGTTTTCCTTTTATTTCAAGCTATTGTACTTTAGCTACTTTAAAAAGTTTGTTCTTTGTGTTGTGCCATAGCACAAGTTTTCCCCCACTACCTCTGCGTACCCGTGTGAGAACTCTCGCATGTTAGACACCACACTCATCCCTATCCTTCTATTTTCATTCTACGAGGGAAAGTAGTTAACGAAACGTGTTTATTTGTTTAAAATCTATAAAGGTAACTTGCAATGTACTCACACAATTACAAATAATAAAAAAAACAATGCAATTAATGTGTAAAGAAATTTTCAATAAATATTTATTCATGGAGAACTTGCTTGGAACAATTCCCAAAACTTACTTAAAGACATTTGAAGTAATTATTCAATATTCTTTGTCAGTTAGGTTTTAGTTTTTCGTGATGGTCACAATCATATTAGCTTTTTACTTTTGAGAAAGCTATGTGTCTGAACCTGTTGACTCGAAAATTTCATCGAATGATAACGAAAATATTGGGACAGGTAAAACACAAACACAGTCTTCACTCTTCACTGAACAACCACATCCCTCCACAATTAAGTACACAGCACTTACAGACCATGAAAACACGTTAATTGAATAGTTTCACTACACGCATAAGAAACAATCTTCATAGGTATAGGTATCAAGCAACTATAATGGTACTTCTAGTTGTTGCTGGAGAGCAAATCTTGAATTAATGATTATGCAAATAAACCTCGTCAGACTGCACAAACTACGGTGTTAACAGAAAACGTAAATAAAGATTGTCGAATCTAAGCCTTCTAAGCGTGTCGCCTCACAAATTGCTACCAGCAGGAAGGACTGAAATATTGAGGTATTGAGGCCTTGATAGTATTGAAGCGTGGAACCGAAAAGTTAATTGAATGGATTGGAGAATGTCTCGTATTATAGATTATGATGTAAAAAACGTTTCTTTGAGGCTTTTAGCCTCAAAATTTTACATTTTAAGGCTCTAAAACGCTTTGTTTATGAGTTATTTGCGGATATAGAATGATATGTGATGCGGGTTGCATTTTACATGAATATTTCGATGCGTTCTTTCAAAAAAATCATCCATATTTTGAAAGTCAAAGTAGGATTCGTCGAGTCTCCGTGAAATTCTCTTTCTCTAGAGCCCTCAATTATAAAGATTGATTGCTTGTGAGAGCCGGAACACAAAGGTATACTACTGAAATAATACAGGAGACGATAAACTCTTTGCGAATGAGTGATCCATATATTTCAACTGATCCTATTTAATTAGTGCAATAAGCAAGGATTTGTAGTTTCAATAAGTCTGAAAGTCTGTTACATGTTATTTTTTATTTCATACTATCTTTGGCATCATTCCGTAATCAGCAAATGACTACGAGTGACCGTCTCTCTTCTAATTGACGTAATCATGTAGTGAATGATCCATTCTCTCAGTCACCACCAAAACATCCTCCATCTGTTACTCAGGCAACTCCTTCGTGAAAGGTTGACCACCCGGTCATAATTTTGATCTATCACGAAAAAATGAAATAAATGAACCATTTCACTTCTTTACACTTTAGTTGCAAGACTCAAACTGCCGGTACTTGAGGAAAGACCCGAACCTTCCAAAAGTTCAAACGATGCGCCATGGCACTTAAGTTCTTGCCTCACTTAGCTAAGTAGTCGTTTATTTATTCATTTATTGTTCAATTATTTCACTGTAATATATTCTTCTCTTAGAACATGGCCTTCTGTGAGTCACAGGAAACAATTGGTCAGTTGGCTAGCATTTCATTTATTATTATTATTATTATTATTATTATTATTATTATTATTTTCTATTTCACGTAGTCACTGTTTTTAGATTTCCACCTACAAGTCAAAACTATTTCCCAAGTTGCAACTGCCAACTACCAAGGCGACCCCATAACTACTTGAGGGAAGTAAATTGGCACAGCAACGTCTACAAGTAGAGACGATGTTTTCTCCAAATCCCCGATAACTATATCCGGTTTGTTTGCGGCTATTGTGCGATCAGTTTGAATTTGTTGGTCGTGTGTTGGATTAACCCGCCAGCGATGTTCCTAGGTCTAGGCACTTCTTTTATTTATTTATTTATTTATTTTTTTTTATTTTTATTTTCCACAGGCCAGCATAATTGCTTTACAGGGATTGTTTTCATTTAAACCAACTCAAACCACAAAACTTACAAAAATAAATAACCAACAGACAGTACAATTCAATCATCGAAGGAATAAGGGATAACATTCATATAATACATTCATTCTTTAATAAGTAGAATTAAGGGAAGCCCAACAGGTTCCTCATTATTGTTTATTATTTTTCCGATTTTGTTTGTTTGTTTATTATTGTTCAAATTCTGAAAGATTTATGGGGGGTCAGCAAATTGGATTAAATATTTGTCATATGGGAATCTGTTTTTGATTCGAGAAGTTGTTGCTGATTGACCAAGGTTATAATAGTCAGTTGCTGGTATATTATGTAAATATGTGAAAAAAGAATGTGAACGTTTGAGCATTGTTTGGTGGATAGTTTCTGTTTTTAATTCTGAGTGTAATTGACTGTTTCTAATGAACCAGGGGGCGTTTACAGCTATACGAAGGATTTTGTTTTGGAAGGTTTGTATTTTCTTTATATTAGTTGCGGCAGTGTTGTACCATATCGGGCATGCATACATTATAATGGGAAGAACTATTGCTTTGTAAAGCACTAATGTACATTCTGTTTTGAGGGCGCTTTTTCTGTTAATTAATGGATATAATTTATGTAGTCTTCTGTTTGCTTGTATAATTTTGTCATTTATATGATTAGTCCATGTTAGTCTGGTATCCATTAATACACCGAGATATTTTATCGCTTTGTTTTTTGGTAACCAATCAAGTGTTTTATCAAATAGCTTTAGAGGTTTGGGTTTCGTGGTTATTGGACATAGTGTAAATATTTTTGCTAAACATTTATTGGGATTTAATTTTATTTTCCATTTATCTGCCCATAGTGTTACCTTGTTTAATTCATCTTGTAAATTTTCTATAGCAGTATTCAGGCATTTGTTGGAGGTTAATATTGCGATGTGTCGGGGACCATCGCAGTCCTCCACCCTTGCGTCACGCCAAATTACCGGACGGCAGGAAAGAACTACGCGCCCCCGAATTAGATATGCCCAGCCGCTCAAGCCCCCCATAAACTTTCAACTATCAATTATACCCTTTTTCTGACAATACCGCGATGCGTCGGGTGACCATCGCACCCTCTCACCCCCGCGTCACGCCAAATTACCGGAAGTTGGAAAGGGCCACGCGTCCACCGCGACCCGATTTAGTTCCGCCCAACGGCCCAAGTTCTCCAGAAGCCCCTAACAATAAATCTTACCCTTTGTCCAACAATACTGGATGATCGACAGCCGGAACAACCATTTTAGCGACTTGGCGATCGCACCCGGCTCAATAATCCTCTAAAAGCCTATAAAATCATCACATGCCAAAGCAGAAGGGACACGTGCGCGCTCCTCCGGCCTAACAATGCCGGCCAATGAACAACCAGAAGGCACCGTTGATGAAATAGAAGGTTCGAGAAGTTGAAATCCGACCAATAAAATCACTAGGCAGGAAGCACGTGAGCACTTTGAGATTTTTTCGAAAAAACGAAAGGGACAGACGGGCGAGCGAGGCGAGAGAGGAAGACGGGCGACAGACGCTAGAGAGGACGGTCGTGCAGGGGAAGTCGTATGGAGATAGAAACCAACAAGTAAAGTTTTGAGTAGATTAACAGTGGTAGTTAAGAAAACCACCGAATATTAGTCAGTTAATGAAACCTGCGGTAGAAAGGGAACAGCAGCAGTGGGTAAGGCACACACTGAGCCGACCACTGCGAAACTTGCCCGGTCTTCACGGAATTAATTCCGAATAGCCAAAGTTTGGCTTCGAGCGTCATACGCGGTCCAGGTGTCGTGTGACGGCCTGAGACGCGCGCGAGCATCACGTCGCCACCGGCCGGTCATCCACCGCCGACGTCCCGTGCGCCGGAGTCATCACCCCGGAGGCAATCGGAGGCCAATCTTGCAACGTTCCGGCGTCGCCTCCTGAGGGTCCGACTACACTTCTCCGTCGCTCGGCGAGCAATCCAGTCGCGGTGACAGTACCATCTAACATCACAGATTGTAAGTTGTCATCACCATCATTCATTAATCGGCTACTAAAGTGACAATAACC
This sequence comes from Acheta domesticus, assembly GCA_031308135.1. Classification (NCBI taxonomy): domain Eukaryota; kingdom Metazoa; phylum Arthropoda; class Insecta; order Orthoptera; family Gryllidae; genus Acheta; species Acheta domesticus. The sequence continues at coordinate 213,259,243 of JAHLJT010009419.1, forward strand.
CAGCATCAACCTGAACAGTTTCTCTTCGTTTAATTTGTTGAATAAATTAGTCCCCGCCATTTGGTCGGGTGAACCAATTAATACCATAGCAAAGTGTTATTATTCTAAATCTTAAGAAACCACCAAATGCAACCCTTCGACCCAGGGCGCTCACCCCTGAGACGCTCAACGCCGGCGACATTAAGCAGGTAAGTGGGCATGCGCTTGGCGCCCTTATTAAATAAATTCAGCGCGTGTCCCCTCCTGCGACTTGGGACGACTGTCACACCATAAGTGTGTCGGCGCCTCCATTTTGTGAGCAGTTCCATCACATAAATTGGACGCCCAACGTGGTTGTTTTTATACGAATAATTGAGCTTGTGTAGACTCAGATCATAAATTGGACGCCCAACGTGGTTGTTTTTATACGAATAATTGAGCTTGTGTAGACTCAGATCATAAATTGACACCCAACGTGGTTTTCTATTCACGAATAATTGAACTTGTGTAGCGGGCATCTCATAAATTGGTCGCCCAACTTCGTTTGTTTTTTCACGTATAATTCAGCTTGTGCAGCGTGCAGAGCATAAATTGACACACAACGTGGTTTTTAACTAGTATTTTACTTTGTGTTACTCGCACCTGTGTATTTCTTATTGAACTCACTAATTCTTTCTTATCCATTTTCCGTTTACGCTTGCTCAATTATTGCCCAACTGAAGATTGCATTTGGTTTTAATGTGTGTTTCTTTTGATATTTTGTATTTTATGAAGTTTTCAATCACTTTGCTTGCGTGTGAGACTTAAATTTTATATTGAACTTCCGGTAATTTTTACATATTTTGTATCAGTGAATGCTCAGAGTATTACAGTGATTCTCATAACTTAGAAGCCCAAAGTGTATTTATAAGAACATTTCACTCTCTTTTCAGACGCATTATTTCATTTTATTGTTATTTTCTTTTTACAATTTCTTAATGCGTCATATAGTGTTTAAGTGTGGTTAATTGAACTCTATTTTATTTTTTTTCCTTTTTCATTATACGTGCTATTTCCGTCACGTAACAATTATATGTTTACTTAATAGTGTTTACTTTCTATTTGAAATTTTATGTTTATTTCTCAGTGTTATCCTCTAACATTTCATTGTGTGTGTTTTGTACTTTTCTTTTTATTGTGTTTGATTGTGTACTCATGTGTAACGCGCTGTAGGCGTCATTATCGTACTTACGTCACTTCGAGGATTGCTCGCTCCACGATGGCTGAAAATAATCCCATTCAAAACCCCGAGGTTTCTGACCCCGCTCCCGCAAACGCCGACGCGCCTGCCGAGCTCACGCCCCCAGCTGTTCTCGCCCCTACTGTCGGGGTTTCTTTAGAGCAGGTACTCGAGACGAGTACCGCCGAGGCCGGACCTACCCTCGCCGCGGCCGCTCCGACGCCACCCTCAGACCAAATGTCTCAATTTTTCAGCACTCTTATCGCAAAATTTGACGAACAGCGTCAAGAATTTTGTCAATTTTCGATCACAATTTGACGAACAGCGTCAAGAATTAAATTCTAAATTTCAGGACTTGAATTCCAGATTTGATTCGAAATTTTGTGCCCTTGATAGTAGATTAGACGAACACCTCACTAATTTCACCCTTTTTCAAAGTGAGGTGTCTCAACAACTAAATTCGGTTAATTCAAAGGTCGATAAACAGAGCACTAAAATCGCCTCTCTCGCCTCTGCTGTTGAAAATAATTCTACGCAAATTTCTGACATCAAAGAACATTTAACAGGCCAACTAAAGAAATGCGAATCGCTCCAGTCTGAAACAGTTCAACAAATGACAGAATTTAAAGACAGCATAAACAAGGATATTGCAACCGTTTCAGAAAAGCAATTAAATTTGGGACATTGGGCTCGTGATAAATTTAAAGACAATGAATCCGAAATTTCCAACTTGAAAGGCGAGGTGACCAAGAAACTAAAAGGGGTTGACAATAAGATTGAAGGACTTCACGACTCCCTGAACAATAAAATTGAAACAGCAAAATTAGTTATCCAGGCACAGGCGGAAATGGAACGGAAAGAAATCGAAGTCAAAATAGGCGAACTAGAAATTAAAGTAGCGGAAAAGACTATTTCAGCTTTCCCGGTTAATGCTATGCCACTGTCAATTCCTCCAAATTTAAAATTCTCTGGTAATCGCGGTGAACAGCCCATTACGTTCTTACGTAATGTTGAAAATTATTTTGCTTTAGCGAGACACATTCCTGAATCTTCTAAACCGAAGGTTATAGCCCAAATGTTGGTTGACCATGCCCAAGAATGGTTCCAAACATTGTTACCAGTTCCGGCTGATTTTCAGGATTTTCGTTCCAAATTTATTGATCGTTTTTGGGATAGAAACACCCAATACAATTTTAAAATGGATTTGGCTAAAGGTAGATGGGACCAGAATGGTAACATGTCTATGCGGGATTATGCAGTGTCTCGCATTGCCCAACTTAAACAATGCGAACCTACCCCCCCTGACGACGAAATTATGTGGCTATTAACTCGTCATTATCCATATGTCATTCAAAACCTCCTTAAACTAGTTTTGTAAAAGATCTTGAGCAATTTCAGATCTTATTGGGCGATTTCGACCAAACGAATGTGCAATTCGCTTCTTATCAAAATCAGAGTCAAAACTCTTCACGCCCACGTAATGGCAATAATAATAATCAGAATCGAGGATTTCCCCCACGCCATTCGCAAGGTCAAGAGCGTCCTTTTAACCACGGCCCTTCGCCGCACTTTCCCCCCGCCCCCTCCCCCCCGGCGCCGACCAGTTTTCCGCCTCCCTTCAATGCCGGTCAAGGCCAAACCGCGCCCCTTCTAGCGCCGCCTTCGACAGCCCCAGGTCAACCACCACAGAGGCCGTTAAACCGCTCAGGTCCGGAATAAATGGGAACACAGTTCTGGACCATTACCTAGAGGAAGATGTGGATTCCGCCATATCTTCGTAGTAATAGATGTGTTTACTAAATATGTTAAGTGTTTTCCTATTGTTAAACCTACTGCAAAGTCCTGTTTAAAACACCTAGTGCAAGGTTTCTTCAAAGAATGTGGGACGTATCAGCGTGTCCTCAGTGACAATGGCACGCAGTTCACGAGTGACCTTTGGCAGCAATCGCTAAATGATTTAGGTGTCCAAACAATCTTCTGTTCTATTAGGTCACCGAGATCAAACCCAAGCGAAAGAGTCATGAAAGAATTATCACGTTTGTTTCGGGTTTATGTGTCTCACAAGCATACCGCTTGGCCCGATTTACTACCGAAGATTAATACGTGGCTTAACCACATCCCCCATGAATCTTCCAGATTTACACCTTTCGAGGCTCAATTCAATAACAAGCCGAAACCATTGTTTCCTATTTTAGCAAAAATGGCCACACAAATTCCAATTTCCCCTGAGGATCGGTGTCAAATTATTCTCTCAAATTTAAAGAAAGCTGGTGATACGAGAAAACAACACCAGAAGAGTAAAACCCATTTATTTAAAGTCGGCGATAAAGTTTTAATCAAAGCTCTCAGAGTATCTAATCAGCCTGAAGGCCTTATTAGTAAATTCTTTCCTTTATTTGTAGGTCCTTACCAAATTATGAGGCTTGTAGCCCCCAACGCTTGCACTTTACGTAGCACAGATGGTTCCGAGGTTGGTCCTCACAATTTTTATAACCTTGTTCCTTTCAGAGTTTAGACTAGATTAATTGGCTGAAAGAATAAAAGCCTCATTTATGTCGCTCTGATTAGGTAACCTTATTTTAATTATATTCTTGTGGATCCAGCCCGGTTGCCCTGGCACGTCTTATTATTAATTAATTTCGTGGGTTCGCTACTACTTCAATGCTTTGGTTAAGTGATTGTTATAAGTGAACGTCGTTGTTGATTAAAAAGAGAGAGAAATAATTCAGATATCCCTTAGATATATTTTGTCGAGAGTTGACGAGAGTTATAGCCATTGACTTTAATTAATGAAACGAATTCCATTCTGATATTATGAATTTAATGTTTTTGTAACCCAAGTCCTTTGTTTAATTCATTGGTTGTTTTCTCACGTCTACCATTCTATTTTCAATTCTCCATCGTGTTGATATTTTGTTTCCTCCTCTTGTGTTTTAAATAATTTGGCCACTGTTGACTATTATGCTTTTCTATTATTTTGCAAATGTCGCATTTATTCCACTTGTTTTTTATACCTCTAAAATCGTATTAAAGAGCGTCAAATATAATAATGATTAACAGGGTTCCCACTTTTGGCTCTTCCCTTTGCACAATTATTCAATTTGCAGTAGCGTTTAACTAGTTTTAGGTGCCCCATTGTTTCATTTTGCCAGTCTTTCTAAGTTTTGTTCCCAATTATCCCTCTATGTTATCTTCTTAATTACTTATTTAGTGCTTAGTTTGCTCTTAGTTTGAGTAGGTGTTGCTAATGGCCCACCACCATTTCTTATTTTTGAAAAATGATAAAGATTATTTTCATTCATTTTCTTATCATTAATGTGTTTGTATTACTTCTTAAAGATTTTGTGTCCTAATTTTATTGGTCATCTAGTTTTTTTAGAGATAGCTTTAGTGTTGTTCCTCTTCATTAATTTTATCCTTTTGCTTAATTAACTAGTATTGTCTTATCATGTTAGAGTTGTCATTGAAACCCCTAATTTTCGTTCTGGACATGCCAGGTTTTTGTGTTTTCACAGCTTCATCTGTCGGCACATGCTCCCCAAATTTATTTATCATCTATTTTTGTAAATGTCCTTTTTTTGTTCTTAGATTAAAAAAAAACATGTCCCATGCGTTTTTTTAATCTCATTGTACGGGGGGTAATGCGATGTGTCGGGGACCATCGCAGTCCTCCACCCTTGCGTCACGCCAATTACCGGACGGCAGGAAAGAACTACGCGCCCCCGAATTAGATATGCCCAGCCGCTCAAGCCCCCCATAAACTTTCAACTATCAATTATACCCTTTTTCTGACAATACCGCGATGCGTCGGGTGACCATCGCACCCTCTCACCCCCGCGTCACGCCAAATTACCGGAAGTTGGAAAGGGCCACGCGTCCACCGCGACCCGATTTAGTTCCGCCCAACGGCCCAAGTTCTCCAGAAGCCCCTAACAATAAATCTTACCCTTTGTCCAACAATACTGGATGATCGACAGCCGGAACAACCATTTTAGCGACTTGGCGATCGCACCCGGCTCAATAATCCTCTAAAAGCCTATAAAATCATCACATGCCAAAGCAGAAGGGACACGTGCGCGCTCCTCCGGCCTAACAATGCCGGCCAATGAACAACCAGAAGGCACCGTTGATGAAATAGAAGGTTCGAGAAGTTGAAATCCGACCAATAAAATCACTAGGCAGGAAGCACGTGAGCACTTTGAGATTTTTTCGAAAAAACGAAAGGGACAGACGGGCGAGCGAGGCGAGAGAGGAAGACGGGCGACAGACGCTAGAGAGGACGGTCGTGCAGGGGAAGTCGTATGGAGATAGAAACCAACAAGTAAAGTTTTGAGTAGATTAACAGTGGTAGTTAAGAAAACCACCGAATATTAGTCAGTTAATGAAACCTGCGGTAGAAAGGGAACAGCAGCAGTGGGTAAGGCACACACTGAGCCGACCACTGCGAAACTTGCCCGGTCTTCACGGAATTAATTCCGAATAGCCAAAGTTTGGCTTCGAGCGTCATACGCGGTCCAGGTGTCGTGTGACGGCCTGAGACGCGCGCGAGCATCACGTCGCCACCGGCCGGTCATCCACCGCCGACGTCCCGTGCGCCGGAGTCATCACCCCGGAGGCAATCGGAGGCCAATCTTGCAACGTATCCGGCGTCGCCTCCTGAGGGTCCGACTACACTTCTCCGTCGCTCGGCGAGCAATCCAGTCGCGGTGACAGTACCATCTAACATCACAGATTGTAAGTTGTCATCACCATCATTCATTAATCGGCTACTAAAGTGACAATAACCCAGCATCAACCTGAACAGTTTCTCTTCGTTTAATTTGTTGAATAAATTAGTCCCCGCCATTTGGTCGGGTGAACCAATTAATACCATAGCAAAGTGTTATTATTCTAAATCTTAAGAAACCACCAAATGCAACCCTTCGACCCAGGGCGCTCACCCCTGAGACGCTCAACGCCGGCGACATTAAGCAGGTAAGTGGGCATGCGCTTGGCGCCCTTATTAAATAAATTCAGCGCGTGTCCCCTCCTGCGACTTGGGACGACTGTCACACCATAAGTGTGTCGGCGCCTCCATTTTGTGAGCAGTTCCATCACAATATTGCACTGTCATCGGCAAATAATGCTACTGTGGTGTTTTGAGTTGTTGGGAAGTCAGCTGTGAATATGTTGAACAAGGTTGCAGATAATGGGCTACCTTGTGGTACTCCTGCTGTGATTTCTTTTTGTAAAGAATAGGTGGAATTTATTCTTACAGAAAAAACTCTTTCTTTTAAGAAGCTTTGTATTATTTTCACTAGGTAATGGGGTAGACCTGATTCTTGTAATTTAAATATCAAACCCTCGTGCCAAACTCTGTCGAAAGCTTGAGTTACGTCCAAGAAAACTGCTAGAGAATGCTTTTTTTGTTCAAAACTTTTGTATACTAGTTCAGTGATTCTTAAAAGTTGGTGTGTCGTTGAGTATTTTTCTTTAAATCCAAATTGGAAATGTGGTATGTATGATATTTCATTTGTGTATTTCAGAAGTCGTTTAAGTATTAATTTTTCTATTACTTTAGCTATTATAGGGATTAGGCTTATGGGTCTATAGTTTTCTGTATATGCTGGGTTTTTACCAGGTTTTGGTATTGGAATTATTATAGAATGTTTCCATTTTGTGGGATAGTACCCTATTCTTAACATTGAATTGAATATTGCAGTTAAGTAGCCTATAGTTTTCTTATTTAGTTTTTGTAAAATTATGGTAGGAATTTGGTCTATTCCAGCTGATTTTTTCTTAGGCAGGTGTTTAATTGTTTGGTATGTTTCATTTGGTGATATATATTTTACTGGATGTGGGACTGTTATTATTTCATTATTAATAATTTGGATTGTGTTGTTATTATTTGAAGTTGGATTTAGAGCAAAAGTTTCTTGAAAATGTTCCGCTAATATTTCACACTTCTCTTTTGTTGTTGTAGCTTTTTTATCTAATTTCTTTAACTCAGGTATAATTGTTGGTTCTTTCAATATTTGTTTTGTAACCTGCCATAAGTTGTTGTCTTTAGGGTTTATTTTTTTAATGTGATTTTTATATTGTTGGATTCTGTGTTCATCTAGTGCTGTTTTTACTTGGCATGTTACTTTATTTAGCACTTTCTTTAAATCTGGGCTTCTGTATTGCTGCCATTGCCGTCGTATTCTGTGTTTCTTTTGAATTAATTTTTCGATGTTAACAGGTATGGTTTGTTGCATTAATTTAGGTTTATGATTAGGATTAGTATTTGCCTCTTTCGCTGCGTTTTGGATAATTTTAGTGAGGGTATCTACTGCAAAATCAATCTCTTCTTTGTTTTTCATGAATCGGTTTATGGGAAGGGCGTTATCAACATTTGTTTGGAATTTTATCCAATCTATGTTTTTTGTATCTATACTATGGGGCAATTCTGCTTTAATGTAGTACATATCTGAAGTGAGTATTACAGGACAGTGATCAGAGTCTAATTCAGGTAAAGAATGAGCATAGAGGGTATGAGTTAGGTTTTTAATGATGGCAATGTCTAAGATATCTGGTTTTGCGTTACGATTTTTTCGGGTAGTGAGTAGGATTTGTTGGTGCTATGATTTGGAAGTTTAAATTTGTTGAAGCTTTTAGTAATTTTCTTCCATTTGGTGTGTTCACTTTGCAGCCCCAATTGATATGTTAGCTATTTAAATCACCCATTAAAATGGTAGGTTCTGAACTTTGTAATATTTGCTTTAATTCATTTATATTGATTTGTTTTTTAGGTGGTTTATATGCTGATATGATATTTAGATATTCATTTCCTAACCTTATTTTCACTGCAATCAGTTCAAGATCATTCAATTTTGGGATAGAAATTAATGACTGGTCCAGTTTCTTTTTAATTATGATGGCTACTCCTCCTGCTGCATGTTGACATATTCTGTCTTCTCTGTAGCAATTATATCCTGGTATTTTAAATGTTTGTCCTGGTACTAAGTGTGTTTCTGTTATGCATGCAATTGTTATTGAATGATTTTTTAGGAAGTGAATAAGTGTGTTTCTTTTATTTAATAATCCATTTGCATTCCAATTTAGAAGTGTTATAGATTTTAAGTTGGGCTGCTTATCCATTTCTTATTATATTTGATATTTGGTTTGACACTATGCTTTGAATTTGAGGAATTATTGTTGCTATTATTTGATTAACTATTGTTGGTAACATCTGCATCAATATTTGTGTTATGTTTGATTGAATATTGTTTTGTGAAACTGTTTGAGCATATGTGGGTGTGGGTAAGTTTTGTCTGTTATTAAATGTCATTGGTGTGTGTAATGGATTGTGATTAATATGTGTTTGTTGTTGGTATGTTTGTGAGTTGGTTTTATTTTCATAAATATTTTGAGATTGTAGAGTTTGATATTGGTTATTGAGTTGAGATTGTTGTTGCATTTTCTTTCTTTTTGGGAAGTATTTGCATTGATCTGATGTAGCCATATGATTTCCTTTACATAGAGTACAGATTGGGGGTGGTGGGTTTGTTGATAATAATAGATCACAGTCTTTTGTCCAGTGATTTTGTGTGCAGTATCCACACTTTGGGGCCATTGTGCAATAATTTTTTGTGTGTCCATGAATGAAACATTTTTTACATTGGGGTGGACCTTGGGGTTTTCTTCTTAATTCTACTTTCACAATACAATGAAGTAATTTATCTAGTTTAAATATTTCTTTTCCTTCTATTGAATTTGCTAGTTCTAATGCAACTACCTTAAAGGGTATTTGTTCTCTGTTAGTTAGTCTAGTTACCTTTTTTATTGGATAATTTAGGCTTTCTAATTCATTAAAAATCTCTTCCTCAGTGAATATTAGGGGTACATTTTTTATTACAACTGATAAGTTTTTTTCTGATTGTATACAGTATGTGTAATAAGGCACATTATTTTCATCACAATATTTTCTAACTGTACGGTATTCAGTTACATTTTTTAGAAATATTTTTACCGAATCTCCTGTGGTTTTAAGTGTGAATCCATTTCCTATTAATTGTGTGAGATCTTTTGTTAGGAGTGTTATGTTTCCTGCATTTCTAATGCATATGGGAGGTATTTTTACATTTTCATTTTGTGGTTCTAAATTAATTACATTGTCATTTGGTTCTTCAATTGTTTCTAAAATTGAGTATTTATTTGTTAGAGTAAGGTCTTTTGTTGCACTATTATTTAGCATTCTACGCTTTGCGTCACTATAGTCACTTACTTTTGTGGATCCTCTTTTTTTTGTTATCTGCTGATGTGCACTTGTTGATTGTTGTTCACTGCTGTTTCTTCCTGAAGTATCTTCTGCATGGTGTTGGTATTCAGGCGTTTGTGTACGTTCCACAGGTGCTCGTGGGACATATTCTGCTGCTGCCCCCTCGTTGTTTGTTGCACCGGACAGAGAATGTTGAAGTTGTTGTTGTAGTATTTGGTTTTGTTGTTCTAATTTTTGAAGATGTTCTTGTAGCATATGATTTTGATGTAGTAGATGTTGGTATTGTTGTTGAATATCTACCATTTGGTTTTCGTGTGTGAACTGCGAATTTGCAAGTGTTGCATACGAGTCACTTGTACTTTCATTGTTTAGTAGTTCTATGGAACTGCTGATATGTCCCCCTAGGGGGACATCTTCTGATAACATTTTAGATATTTCACTGTCTTGTTTAGTTGGATTGTTTATTCTATTACTTACTTTTTAGTTCTGTATTGTCACGAAACTGGAGATAACCTCACTTTAAGAATTTGTCTATGTGACGGTGCACTTGTCTTGTCGGCAAAACGAGCGTGGTCTACGCCTATGCAGAAGAATTATCGATCGCACAAGCATTGATAAGACTTTGATTCAAGCACTGCTAACTGCACAAGCAACTCGGCTCTAGGTTACGTCCGTCCCGCTTGGCGGTTGAGAGCAGACTCTCTTTTATTTATTATCCACGGCTGGGGTAAGGCAGGCATGTGGCGAACATGCGTATTCCCATCACCGTACCTCGCTTACTCCGCTTGCCTGAGCTCTTTTCTTCTCACACAAGTATAGAATCTGAGGCGATTTGTGTTAGAGAGCGACAGCTTCATTTTTGCCCCGGCCGGGAATCGAACCAGTGGCCGCGTCACAGAAAGCTTGCACGCCTTTCCGTGCGTCCCCCGTGGGGCATTATAATTAGCATTCTTACATTAATATACTTCTTTAGCGAAACGTGCCTTTGGGAGCAGTGTGCAACGGTCTCGCCTCGCGGCGGGGGGGGCGGGGGGGAGGGGGAGAGAGTGGCACTGCGGCTTGCTGGGTGCAGCGGCGGCCGGGGAGGGGGGGGCGGGGCCGCAGCGAAGCGGTTTCGGGGGCCCGCGACGGGCCACGGCGCGGCGAGGCGCGGCGCGGCGCAGCGCGGCGCAACGGCGCTCGACGAAATGCGACGCGGCGCGACGCGATGCGACGCAACGGGGCCGCCGCTGGCGCCGCGTTCCTCGAACAATTAAAGCTGCCGGCCCCGGCCCAGGACGCCAGAGGACAAGAGTTTTCGGGCTCCCTCTTGGAAGGTCCACTTAATGGTCGCCTCCCTCCATTACTGGAGACACTGCTTTTTGGCTAAACTAATTAGACCGACATTACTTTTAAAACGCTTCTGTTGAACGAGGACAGGACTACAGCAAGAAGCTAAATGTGAAAATTATTGCCTCAAGTAACTACCGTTAACACGTATGTTAAGTATTATTTGAGTACGGGTTCTTGAGGTAGAAATAAACGAAGAGTATACAATGTAGTCAGATTTGGATGCCTTGGCATCGAAATCCGACCAGATTTTGTACTCAGGGTTCGTGTGCCTATATTTAAAGTGATACCGCGATGTTCCCAAAAGTTGTTGAAGAATAAATGTGTAAAATCCAAAAGAATAAAATTGTACCATTTGGTTAAAAATTATATTGTAAAACTAATTGATTCTTTGAAATCACATTGAAAATAATAACATCGGAGTCGCCTATAAAAAAATCATGAATATTTTTGCTATCAGACAAATTCAGTGTATGCATACAACTAGCAACAAACGAATGTAACGAAGATAGAATGGGAGATTATTACAAGAGTTTCCCTTTGAAATGCAATACGTTGCAATAATGCACTTGGGCTTTCCTTTCATGAAGTCGTCTAATCGAAAATCGGGTGTGGTGCTTTCGAGCGAGAAGCTCTGTGAAGCAACGCTTTCCTCGCGGCTGCGCCGTCTTTCGGGAGGCGGATGGCGCGCTGGGCGCCGCTGGGCGCGTTTCGTGCGAAGGAGAGGCGGCGCCCGCCGCTAATGGGCGCCCCCGGGCCAGCGCTGCCAACGCGGAAAACGAAAGCGGCGAAACGCACGGCCCCTGCTCTTCATTAGCTTCTTTTTCCTTTCCTTTTTCCCTTCTATTTATTTACGTCAAAAACAAAACTGTCTGTGACGAGCTATGGGCAGAAGTGAAATTTGTGCACGTTTTCAGAATTCTGTGATCTCTATCCTAAAACATATTCTAGTCGAATTTTGAAAACAGAAAAAGAGCGTTTTTTTAGTTTTGTTGACAAAATATTCGCTCCTATATAACAAAATATATTTTCAAAGGTAAATTACCTATGAATTTGTGCCCTTAACCCTCATCATGTTCTTCATGAAAGAATAATACTGTTTGCCGCGACAATATGGAAAAGGATAATTTGAATAACTATATCCCAGTGAAATTCAGAAGACGTGCACAAATAATGAAGTTACATTTATATTAGTTGAAGTTACATATATATTTATTATCCTTCCTTCGTTTTTCTTTCTTTCCTTCTTTCTTCCTTTCCTTCCCTCTAGCTTTTCTTCTTTCTTTCCTTCTTTCTTCCTTTCTTTCTTTGTTTCTTTCCTTCTTACTTTCTCTTACTTTTCTATTACATTTTCCTGATTATTTCTTTCTTTCTTAATTATTTTCTGATTCATTTTCTTTTACGCTCAGGTGTGCATTCGCATGTCCACTCCTCTCTCGCTTAACCACTTATTCACGTCGATTCTTTTTCCTTTTCACTATTTTCTTTTTAGTTTCTTTTGTTTCTATTTTCATTTCTCGTATTCTTCTCATTTTCATTTTTGCTCTTTTCTTTCTTCAATGACCTTTCCTTCCCTCTTTCTTATATTGTATATTCCTCGCTTGCATTTCTTTTTCTTTATCTTTGATTCTTAAATTTTTCTCTTTTCCGAAGTGCATGCGCCTTGTCTCTCGTGCACTCTCTTACGTTGATTCGTTTGCCAACGGAGAATCTTTCTGAGCATAATTTAAGGAAGAAAGTAGAGTACAATCAATACCCACGGCACTTAATAATACCATTCCGGGTAAGTGTACTACAGTTATAATAATTAAGATAGGCCGTTAGCACCTGTACTACAATGGCAGATTCAGCTGCATTTTTTAAAATTTTTAAGTTATTCTACAACTGTTAAGACTACTGTTATGCCCCCATTCAGTGAAATCATTAAATGGAATTACTTAGACTATTGAGCATTAAGCACCTGAAAATGTGCTACAAACTTTATAATCCAAGTACATAAAGTATTTCACATGTAATTCTCTCGTGATTACATAATTAAAAATAAAAGGCCAATAAATATTTTTCTTGAGGTTAATGTAAGATGGCCACTCACTCACGACTGGAATTACTTTTTTGGTTGGACCTAAAAGTATAATTAGACATTTGAGCGGAATAATTTGGCAAATGGGCCTGGGCCAAATGACCTCATTCGGTCCAATTACGGGAGGATCTACACAACGTAAAAGTTAATGTTGGTCATTAAATATGCAAAGACTTTACCTTCATCAGTACCGACGGCAGTGCCCACACGAGTCGCCTCGAAAGCGGAATATACATTTTATGAATTATCACTTGCATATCAAAAACAAAATAGAAAATGAAACCGATTTATTTAATTAATTAAAAAATAGAAGACTGAGAGCATGAATAACTGCGTTCAAATGACACAAATTCTTTATCAATGCACAACAATATCAAAATTGCACAAATGGGTGCAATGTGCAGCGGGATATTACATTTTTGGGTAGAAGTTTAGAACAGTTTATCTGAATTACAATTTGGTGAAAGGATTATTTGGTCTTGTTAGAGTGCCATTTCCATGCATGTTTCCACTCAAAGGGATATTTCAAGTTTTTGGCTAAAATTAAAGTAGTGTTTATCCAAACTAATTTAAACCTACAGGACCTACAATTAAAATTTAGAGCTTTTTTCGACTTCTGGTTATAGATAAATGCGATGTAGTAAATAAACATACTGTTGGCAAGGTTGTACAATGCATATTAAATTCATCTTCACTGCAAAATCTAGAGTAAATTTCGCTATGTTGATTCGCTTGTGAAGGGAGAAAGACACTGACGTCTACTCATACTGTGACTTCGATTCACAGTCGTACTCTGTGCAAAGTACGTTCGCTGGTTCCGCGAGATGTTTTTCCTTACACAAGATTACTTTCAGTCCCTAACATAAAATCAAATGAAAACCACATTGAATGTACTGCTTGCAGGTGTGGTTGCATTTATGTTTTGTGTCATATGATATTATTAATCAACGCTTATCAACCATGAACTGTGTCATCTACAGATACTTGCATTTGATTGATAGGATATTAATCTTGCTCGCCCTCACGCCGCTCAGTATTGAGATCTCGTGCTGCCGCCTCTCGGTGTGTTTGTTTGCGTCCGAAAACGGCGCTTGCATTGGCAGCACTGCGGGTGGCCCGCGGCGGGCGGCGTGGCAGGCGCGGGGGCGGGGCGGGGCGGGGCGCGGTGGATGCAGGCCACGGGTTCGGCTCCGGCGTGCGGCAGCGCGCGAAAGCACGTGAGGAGGCAGCCGCGCGGCGGCGGCGCTGCAGCGGTGGCGGGAGGTCACCGGATCCATTCCCGCGGCACACTGACCTGGATCAGCGCCGCGCAGCGCCGAACCCCGCGCGCGCGCGCGCGCGCGCAGCGCTGCAGCCGAAATTCGCGAGGGGCCATGCAACTCTCCACCAAAATCGGGGACAAAGCTACAGGGTGCTACTATAGGAGGTGCTAGTGGCGCCGCGTTCAACTGTAAGTAAAGGCGGCTCCACACATTCGCTATTCGGCGAACAGCGAGCAACCGCTCGCCGAATCCCGAGTGGTGTGAATGGGTCGCTTGCTATTTGCTGAGTGACGAACATTCTGCGCTCACCCTACCCACCGCGTGTCGGTCTTTTGGACACATCAAAGGGAGCGAACATTCGCTGAACACATCAGCTGTTCGGGATCGGGCGAGCTGTAGTTTGCTGCTCGGCGAATGCCGAATGTATGGAGCCATCTTAAGGCTAGCCAATTTCGCACATAAAAATTGGACAAGAAATACGAAATACTGAAACGTTAGCCTAGGGACTAAAGAGATTAGAAACCTAACTAGTGCGTGAAAGTCTGTGCTATTGATTTATAACGTTTGTGCGTAATTTTTATAGCTACTTCTTAATTTGTACTCATTATTAAAAATGCATTACCTTCAGTTTTATTACGTGCTTATTATTATAAATTACATAATAAGTTAAATACATGGTTGAAAGAAGAGGCTGACGAAAGCGCGGTATTTTGGTTCGAGCGCGTATGACTGCGTCCCGCGAACCCATGCACGATTTCAATAATGTTGGTAGCAGTTCGTATTTTAGTTTCTGTAAGAAGGTGCTGTTGTAGAGCGCGCCACTATCACGGTCCCCACCACGTTATACGGGAGTTACCAGGCCCTGGGCGGCGCAGTGGGCCCAACGCGGGATGATCGCGCGCGCGGAGGCGGGGAAGGGGGCGTGAAGGGAACACGCTCGTGCGCCTGGTTTCAGTGGCAGCGGAACTGCTCTTCAATGACATGAACAGTATCAAGTCACACACAAAATAATATTTCTTTGTCCAGTTTTTTTTAAGACGCACTATAAACGAAGTATTAGAAATGCAGCAAAAAAAAGTAGCGGTTTTTTCGAAAGAAAAAGATGAACAAGTGCCGCTTATACTAAAGTTTCTCATTAATAACTAAACTGAAAATTTATAAAACATTTCATTGCTTTTGCTGATTCCATTTCTCTTAGTTTCGTGAAGAAGTGCAGAATTCTTGTTATGAAATTATCAGTGCACATCGATTATTATGCTATCATGATCTGCGAGGTATAGAATTAAAAATTGAACCATATTATATCACATTACCTTCCCCTTCTATTATTTAATGACATCGAGGATTCGAAGTTATTTCTGGAGTTCTTCCAGCAGGCGCATGTAAATTTTACGTTCTTCAAAGACTTCAATAAATCAAAGAAATTGTAGAACGATGCAATTTTATGACGCATTATAATGTCTATGGATGCTATTTACTACCAAAAAACATATGCGTTGATAAACATTCGTATTTAGTATCAGAAAGATCTTGTCCCCATTTAGTATCGTGCTGATAGTCGTCTATATTTTCAATATTCAGGTCACTGTTACTCTCACTATCCAATTCATGATCTTCCCCCCGCTCACACAGCTCGTGTACAATATTCTGAATTTCATTCATACGAATTCTTTCTCTGGACATTTTTCACAAAATTTCCGTCAAGACATATTACAAAACAATATTTTAGAACAACAGCAGGCGCGCAGCGTGAAGTCTACATCGCGAAAACAGCGTTACAAAACCTGAAAACTAAACAGTGGCTGCACGAATACTTCACTAATGATACCTGCAAGGAATACCACGAACGCAGAAGTCTTAGCCAACAATGAGTTGAGAGCAAATAAAAAAAAATATTGTAGTAAACTTTACGAGCGCGCGCCCGCTGGAAGGTTGGAGCCGTCGCCCGTGTGGACCCAGTGCCAGCGCGGCCCCTCCCCACCCCTCCTCTGACTCACCCGCGCCCCCCTCCACACCCCCACCCTACCGTTACTCGCTTGACGTTGTTGCTTCGTTCGGAACAAACCTAATAACACTTGGTGCTTATTGCGGCTCAGCCATTCGGAATATCCACGTAGTTTATTAGACAAATTATGCTTAGAATTGTCTTAAGAGCTTATTTTCCAAGTTTCGACGTTTCCTCCTCGGACACTCTGCATATACCGTTAACTTACATACCTATACTTTACATACCTTTTGTTTAATTATGTGTGAAATCACAGCTTTTCGAGAAAAAGATATACCACCATTGGTGTAATTAGATGCATAAAACACAAAGTAGAGATCTTTTTAAGAAACTTCTTTCAACAATCAGTTCCCTTCCTAGATTGTCAGGTTTCTTCATTCATGCTCATGTCCAGTTAAGAGGTATTCACGTCCTACTAAGTAATTGCTGTCGAGATCACATGTTCAGATTACTAGGACGGACGTCCGCAAAGAGACGTTCTTGATGCAAATTGTTGATGCTGGAGATGAGATTCTTTTTCATACATGGAGAACGGAAAAGTCAGTGGTGGCGATATTTTACTAGTAGAGAACTTCGGTTCCATTTTTTATTTTTATTTATTTATTTTACTTATTTATTTTTTTGATAGTTGAATGTATGCATTCGTTCACTTTTTTGTTGTATACAATACCTTTGCATTTCATTTCCATTCAATAAGTCAACTTATTATAAAAGGGAGATACCTAAATGGCAAAACCCCACCAGCCGACGGGTAGGTGGGACCCGGATCTCACCATGTAGCGTGGGAAGATCATCGCCTCCTCCCGCGATAAAAGCACTTGCTACACTTATGACACTAATGAGCTTCGCAGTTGGCGCGCCTGGAATCACTGATCAATCAAACGATCAGCTCTACGAGGCATCTCAAGTAGTCATTTCTTTGTCTTTTAGATATTTGTTTTTGCTGGGCAGCAGAAGAGGTTAATCCAATGTGTAATACATAATTAATACAATGTGGAAAACGATTTTTAGTACGTGCTTTACTTCAGATTTTAATTGAAGAACAAAAGGATCAGATCAAATTTTCGGTTTTATGTATACGCGTTTTCATTAATTCAGTTTAAATTCCATTCTGATAGAAATCCAGAAACAAGAAATGAGAAGTTAATTTATTCCGATCTCTTACCAAAACAATTAGCAACCCGAAAACTACATGTAGGTATAAGAAGAATCTTGACTGGTACCTCTGTTCACAAGCAAGAACAGAATTCTGGCACTCGTCCAAATTACTGAGCAGAAATGCCTTTTCAGAATGACTTAATCCAAGCGGTTCTTCTTAGAACAGGAGTGAAGAGGCGTCCTCGAATGATTGGAACGTTCTCCAAAGAGCTTCGTTCGCTCTCACAGTCGAGATCGGGGCCGTTGTTCGAGTACTACTTACATTCTCCGTGAAGATTGAAGGCAAGATTTAAAGATAAAGATTGAATAAAGTATAATTGATGAATTTCTGTGTAACGTTTTTTAGTGAATGGTGAGATATGTATTCCACAAAAATGTGCGGTAATTAATGGACAACGTGGCCTATTGCAAGCTGAAACCGATTTATTTTATTAATAAATTCTACAACTATTGGATAGCAATTCCTATTATTAATAACCCTAACGATTTCTGACAATGGATGAACACCTACATCATCAATCAGTACACCTATTATCGAAGAAAGTGAAGCAAACGTCTTTGAATGTCTCCAGAGCCCGGGTACTTACACTTTTCCCCGTTCTCTCTCTCTCTCTCTCTCTCTCTCTCTCTCTCTCCCGCTCGCTCGCTCTGAAGCGACGTGATCTTTCTTGCAAGCGCAAGCGAAGCTTTGATGCGATGAAGATGAAGCCGTCCATCTCCGAAGACTTGAAGACAGGACGGTTCATGAACTGGTTCTGGAAAGAGGTTTTGAGGATGCTTACTTAGTGCCAAAATCCGGAACCAGGCAACTGCGGACAGATAGTTATGGACTCATGTTTCATCGTAACGTTGGTGAGCATACGGCGCTCGTAGGCAGGAAGGTAAAATAAGCTTACTCATGTTGGGGTTGGCTTAAAAGTCTTTCAATATGCGCGATAATTTGTACATTAAAATTACACACCACTTCATATAAAACAATATGTCCATTATTATCCCTGTAATCATTGTTCTTACACTGTTTCCATTGGTGAAATGGAAATGGAAATGATTCAATCGTCCGTTCCATAAAAGAAGTAGATTCAATCGCATTACTCAAATCGTTAGTTCACTCACTGGGGGAAACTCATATTCCATAGTGAAACAAGAGGTGTGTCTCCTCTGTTGTAACAGATGCTTGAGAGACATGTTTTGAGGCAGTGTCTGAAGATGTACCAATTTTGAATAATCTGCATAATCACTGGTTGCCAGGTGAAGGGTTCCGCATGTTGGCTGCACTGCACAATGCTGTGGCAGACATGACAGGTGTCAGTCGCTTGTTTTTTCATTTTTCTGTTTAGTATACAGCAAAGCTGCTGGTACCTGACTGACAACATTTTGTTGGGGGATGAAGATAAAAGATCTTTGGAGGTTTTCGTTTCGGACACACCTCTACAAGCTGACATTATCTGACACGATTCTGTATTTTCTTATTCGTAGAGCTCGAATTGAAACTAAATTACGTTCGACTTATTTGCCTAGACTTCGTCTTATGTCGTGATACATCTTTTTGGGGAGTTTTAAAGCAGATAAGCAGATATTTCTTTCAACTGTCGGCTAAAATTTTAATAGAAGGTTTTACTGGAAAAATGTCTGAAAGAAGGTGCTTTTTCATCCGGTGATAAGATCCAATAATAGACCATACCGGGAGAGATGGCTCAGCGCATCAACCTGATGTCACTGCAGTCCCTCTGACCGGGAGGTGCTAGGTTCGAGTCCCGACGGCGGCAGGATTTTCGACTCTAGCTTGTCAGGTAGGTCGAATTCAGTCGCTGTCTGGAGGAGAATTCTACCGGCCGGCTGCTCTGATCGGTAGTTTTCCGTGGTTTCTCCGATCAATACCAAGGGAATTCTGGAGCAAGTACCCTAACAAACGGGCCACGGACCGTGCGCGATCTTTCCTTCCTCATCCTTGTCCTATCCTCTCCTCTTACAAACACTTACACTAACATGTACTGCACTACACTAGCACACATGCCGGGAGACCGGTCGGGAGCTCAGAGCTTGTCCCGACTGGGGCGGTGCCCCGCTGGTGGGAGATACTTGGTTGGGGGAAAACCCCGCTAGTTGACGGTAGGTCGGCGCCAGATCTCGCCACCCGGCGGGGAAAAGATCATCGCCACCTCCCGGGGAAAACACGCACTACACTTACGGGACTAATGACCTGAGCAGTTGACGCGCCCGGAAACATCAATCAATCAATAATAGACCATAACTTTCTATAACATTTCAGTGTCGCTATCCTTTTTGTCTCTTTTTTTTTAAATTTCCGCGATGTCGTACCGGCTCAATTTGAGTATTGATAATTACCTTAATGAAAAAGTGAATGCTTGTTGCGAATTAGGCTTGTTATATCAGTCAGAGATAATTGATCAGATTGTCATGGGAGTATCATAATTTATATTTTCATGGTATTCTTCGAGATATCCGTATATTGGATATCCGTAAATTAATCTCTCAGTATTCTTCTATTTCGTTTGCAAATATTCACCTTGTCCAGTTCTTCGTGCTCTTCTTCATTCATATTTGCTCACAAGAACTTCAAGACTGCTGAGCATATTACTGAAAAAGTATCGGAATGTTCCGGAGTTAATAGTAGTCACATCTTTTACAGCTGGTGCTTAGTCATGATGACAAACACTGACTGCGTGTTTCGACTCATCCAGTGAACATCATCACCTACTGCAGTTCCTTTATCATTCTTACTTACAGATTTTGGAAATTTCATCATAGTTACGGGACTACGATTATTGAGATGTTCCGCGTAATCTTGCTGCAGTGCAGAACGTAAAGGTCTCTAATGAGGACATAAAAATAATACATAACTAATGTAATAAATAATATATAAATAGTGTTTTTACATGGATATTTATTTCGTAGGTGTTCGTTATGCATGCGTATGTATGTACTTACATGCATCGATGTGTTTCTCAGAAAATGTAGTTCATTCCTAATTTCGTTTGTCATCTTTTCGCTGTTTTTAATACATTTAATGCTAATTTCAACGTTATATTTGAGAAGTTTGTTTCAAAGCGTCCCATTCCCGATCAAAAATGTTCGGAAACTGTTAAAAAGTACTAGAAAGAAGCAATAGCACGAAATTATATTCTTAATGTCAATACATTTTGGGATATATTACGAAAGAATGAGTATTTTTTTAAATTGATTAATAGTCCTGGAGAAAGCTTCTTGGTCTCCGATCAATAGAAATGGCTTTTTTTGTCACTGGCTATTTCAATCACGACACTCATCTCTATTTTGTCCAGCAATTATTTCCTCCAACTCGATGAAGTTTCTCTTTTTTCTACAAATGCGTTTTACGTCCTTCTATTCATGTTCATTGAATATGCACATCTATTAGATCGCGTACGTCAGCTGTTTTGGTCTCCATTTTAAATGAAGCGTGGCTCCATTAGCCTGGCATCTAACTTTGTGTTTTGCTGCGTATCTTAGATTGGTGCGAGTAAATAGACGCGCATGTTCGTGGACATCTGTCGATCTGTAATGATCATCATTCAATCCTCTAGGAAAGAAGCATACATCTCAGTAGGGAATGCAAGATGGATGTGGGGTGCATTGTTGACGGATGAGACTAATAAATGCATTCGCAAAGAGAGTACTTAGGTGAAAACGCCTTCAAAAAAAGGGGGGTAATGTGCTCTTTTGAAACCTTACTCACTTACGTAGTCTACATTGTGAATAAAAGCAGAGTTGTGCCGTAGACTATAATTTTACGTGTAGGCATGTTTTCTACACGTTATCTACGTGTAGTTTGCGTGAAATTTTACATGTAGACTACGTAGACAATGTATTCTGTGTAGACTATTTATTTTTCCACATCCATTAACAAAAAAGGGTTTATAATAAGTAGTAATAGTATAAGCATGTTTTAATGTAATATAAAAAAAATATGTGCGATTCATTAAGTCAAACGAAATATACCATTCCTGATGAAGAAAAGACGACCTCCGTATCCATCTCAAGAAAGCAGTAGGAACTTGTTCAACTTGCACTCCTTTAGTACTCCTTTAGATGTGATCCAATCAATTTCCAATAATTGTGATCCAATAATTATAAATGAATTTTGGCTTGGAGGGCGAAGCCTGACCCTCTTAGATTCGCCCCTGCCCCAGAAAAAAGGTTTATAACCGTTGCCTACATAGATTACCTTTGTCTATGCAATGTCCGTTGTCTACGCATTGTTTACGTGCAGACGTAGACTATGGTTCTTTACGCGTAGACGTACAACATTAAATAAAAGCCGTAAACGAAATTTGAAAAAGATATACCCAATATCTTGAATTTTTATTGTTCTTTAAAAATTCCACAAGTGCCTTGCTCATCAAAACCACTAGGACCACAGCAATGGTACTTGCAAAAGTTTGCTTAGTAATGAAAACGACGTTACTTTTTCCCCACGCGTGATGTGCGTCGCAGCGGTGTTTCCGTTCGGGTTGCCCCCAGTCGGTCGCCCGCGCAGGAGCCTGGGGGCGGTGGGCGCTTGCGAGGGCGTTGCATCTTCCTGCAGCGGGGCGGAGGGCCTGCGGGCCGGGGCGGCGAGGGCGCCCATTGGTGCACTTCCGCCCCGGCACCTCCTCGGCCGCCCAGTGGCTGTTCCGCCTCCCCCTCCCACACCCACACCCGCCCTCGCCCTCGCCCTCGCCCTCGCCCACGCCCTCGGCCTCGCCCGCGCCCTCGCCCACGCCCACACCCACGCCTCCTTAGCGGTGTTTCCTGGCCTCGCCCTCGCCCTCGCCCTGGCCCGCGCCCTCGCCCTCGCCCTCGCCCTGGCCCTCGCCCTCGCCCTGGCCCTCGCCCTCGCCCTCGCCCTCGCCCTCGCCCTCGCCCTCGCCCTCGCCCTCGCCCTGGCCCTCGCCCTCGCCCTCGCCCTGGCCCTCGCCCTCGCCCTGGCCCTCGCGGGAATTCTTAGCGGTGTTTCCTGGCCACGCCTTCGCCTCCAATGGGACTTCCTGGTCACGCTGGGAAGCAGTAGAGCGCCATTGGAGATCACAACGGGCTGTTCCTGGGGCAACTCATTCAGGCGGTTCGAGTTCATTTTTCAGCTCCCTCTACTTTTTCACATTTAAATGTCTTGGCCCTTGATAACTCAGGAAAGTTGCCACTGTTATCCTCTCAAGAGATGAATCGTTAACAGCCTCCCCTCTTCTTAGTGTCAAGAAATTTTCATCGGAGAATACTCACTCATGCCCCCGTCCTCACCTCTTTTCTGCACAGTGGTAGAAATCGCAAAACTTTCACGCCTGCTATTAAGAGAGGAATAATACATTCGAAGTCTGGGAATAATATATTGATTATTGTGAATAAAAATTCGAATGGAACATGGAATATAAACATGTTTCAATTGCAATATCTGAGATAGACATACTTAATTTTTAATTATATGTAAACAATTTCGCAATAATAAGTCATCCGATTAAAATTAGAGCCGATTTGGGACCTCGGAGTGGTGCAGTGGAGGGGGCAACGCTCAACCAACTATGGCTGCGTATCGGGAGGCACGTCGCTGCGTGTTTGCCACCGCAGCATGTAAACAGAACCGCGTGGGCCCGACGGCCGGGCGGTTTCGCCCTGGCACGGCGCGCAGCGGTGCGGCGGGGCGCGATGACAGATTGAGGGGTCTCCGGAAGGAGCACCCCACATGGCACAAGCTCAAAGGAACCTTAGCTGAAAGTGATCTTTATCAGGGTAGCAAATCTTCTTTAAGCAATATGTTACATGACCTGGGATTTAAATTCAAAAATATAAATGGTAGAAAAGTTGGACGCTCAGATATTGTGGCATGGCGTGGTATATTTTTAAGGGGGCTATTAAAAGAAAATTTAGATGACATCGTGTGGTTAGATGAAACGTGGATAAACGCAGGACACCCCTGCAGCAAAGGATGAACAGACGACACTGTCAACGAACAATGACAGTGCCTGTTGTCAAAGGGAATAGAATAATTGTAGTTCATTCTGGATCTTCCAAAAGGTTCGTAGTTGTTAGCTTTGTTAGTTGTTCGGTCAAGCAGAACGAGCGACTACCACGAGGAAAGGAATCAACACACGTTTCGCGAGAGGTTTGAAAGAAAATTGATACCAAATTTGAGGAAACTTTCGAAAATAGTTATGAACAATGCTCCTTACCTCTGTAATTGTGAACAAAGCACCAACTATTGCGAATAGAAAGCAAGTGATTGTTGAATAGTTGGTGCGCCAACATTCTAACACTGAAAATATCCAAAATTTATTAAAGCAGAACTGTTGGAAGAAGTAGCAAAATTAAAGCCACGGTTTCCTGTATATGCTGTTGATGAATTATCCAAGAAACATGACCATGAGGTGATTCTATTGCCGCCCTACCACTGTCACTTTAATGCCACTCACAAAATTTGGGCGCTAATAAAATGTTACGTGCCAGAGAAGAAAGCAAAATTTACGTTACCTGAGGTGAAAAAGCTCATGAATGTGGCTGTGGAGAGGACAACTGTAGAACAATGGCGCAATGTGCTACATTATAAAAAAAAGTAATTTCGAAGGCATGTGAAGACGAACGAATTGTGGGAAAAATTTTGAAGAACGTATTATTTCTCTTCAATCTTCGAGTTCCAGCGCTTCTGAGCAATCGTCAAAGGAAAGTTACTCTGAAATAAGAGGAGTGTTTCCTTTACACTAAGAGTAATTTGTTTGACAATTAAAACTGTGTAAATAGTGTTCATATTGTGGAAATTCTTGTGATTAGAATGACAGATCGGGGTAAGTTAATGTGCTTCGTCGGTCTGTTTGGAAGTGAAGAGTGGCAATTGAAGAAAGACGAATAATGCAGTTGTGACCACGGCGCAGTTATCCACCCACTGCAAGTGCGGCATATCTTTCTGTCACCGCGATCGGACCCGGACTAGTGATGGCAAATTTTACCAAAACATCGAAACGTCGATGTTTCGATACACCACTAAATCCCTGTGGCGCAACAAGAGGTATCATCTTCATTAACACCACTCAAGTAAAATCACAAAGCGTTCATAAATTACAAGTTCATGATAGGTATACATAAAGGAAATTTTCCCTAAAATTTTATTGGTTTAAATATCAATAAGTCAGAGTGTAATCGGCGTCCGATAATATAATCTGAGATATATATTATCTGAGATAATATAATCTGAGATATATATAGAGTTTGTGATTGACAGATTGTATGATAAATCAGTGAATGACAAATTTTCTGAATTTATTTAACAATAGATCTAGGCTTGCGATCGTGCGCGGGTATGAAAATCTTCCCAAAATATGAAGAAAAGGACCAAATTGTTAAATAGAAACTGGAAGGTACAAAATTAAACCGCAAATATTTGGATATTTTGTAAAATATGAATTTTACCAGTAGTTTATATAGTTCCACAAAGTCAATAATTGTATTATTACACATTACATTATTATTAAGGAAGGAATTTGGGCATTGAAGAATGTTACTGAACGTTATTTAAGGTGACAATTAGCAAGTACCAATTCTAAAATTCCGAACATTCCTAAGATCGCTTTACATCCTGCTGCATACGAATCGATGTTTATGCTCCATGTTTACATATTTCCAATGTGAAACAACAGTGATAGCAAAGAGAAAAACATTAATAATATAATTTTCCTTCGATTAGTCTTTGGCTACGTAATGTTTATTTCCTCAAAGATAATTACATTTCGGATTCGAATTCGTGAGACCTAGTTCTTGAGTCTTCCGAAAGAGGTCATGTGCTTAGAGAAGGGTTCAGCTATATGAACAGTCTGAGACGTGACTTCACTCAAGGAAGTAAAATTAACCGAAACATTGTAGGTGCTGGTCAACGATTAATATAATCTACATCTGCATTAGAGTCCTTTCAACGTTTCCGCTTTGGATTTGAATCCTCAGTTTTTGGTAATCCTCATAATTGGTGAGCTACGAGGCAAAGAATGCAGAAACCTAAACATTATTGGTTTACTAAGTCAACATTTGCTCTTCATGATTAATGACTCGAAGAGAAATAATATTTCATATTCAAATGACGGAAAAGTCAAACAACACAATGTATCATTAGGTAATCAGCCATACAAACCAAATTAAGTACATATTTTGAGATTTTGGTTAGCATATAGCTACCCAGAATGCCAGCTACCCATGCTCCTATTACCTTGACAGCTGCATCTTTACTAAATAGTTAATCAACTATTTGTCGGGGAAGTTTTTATGAAGTAAAACAAGTGCAATGTTCTCTTGTAAGTCAATGAGAAACAAAAAAAGCTCAAAGCATTCTGTGCGCGCCACTCCGGCTAGCTGTGGAAGCCAGCGTATCTCAAACCGCAAAGGTCAGTGTAACCTGCAACTCTCACCTTAGTATTAAGCTTTCCAATTTCCTTCGTGATCGACGAAGTATTATCTGCAGTGTCTAACATTTACGCTTTACAAAAATACGTAATTGAGAAGAACTGTAATCGAAGTAGGCCAGTTTCCTGCTATCGTACTTTGACGAGAGGACGCCAAGATCTCTGTAAATCTTGAAGTACGAACTATACTGCGATTTTCCTTATTGTGCCTCTGACACAAATCAGCTGTTTCGCTGCCATCCAATCGAGAGCGCAAATGTCGCTGCAGTGACGTCACTATGGTGTCGTTCAAGCTCCCGATTGAATGAAACCGTCAACTGCTGATTTGTGTCAGCAGCAGAATAAGAAAAATCGCAATATAGGAACGTGTTACATGCACCCAGTGCAATATTTGTCTCCACGTAAGAAGGAAGTTCTTTAGTTTAAATGAAAAGTTAGAGTCAAATGATGGACTAATGCAAGTCAAAATTGGGCGTTTCTCCCCGCTCCCGTGGCGGAAGCGCGCTCTTGGCTTGGGCAGCAATTTTGTGGTCACGTGGTAAAAGTTCTTAAGTCAATTTTTGGCAAAACTGGGTTAAGTACTGAAACTACAAGTTAAGTATCTGTATATTATTTTGGTAAAATGACCGAATTCAAATGTTGCCTCCTTGACGACAAAAAGGCGTTAGGAAATAGCGTGAAGCATAGGAAGAAGCGTTGGCTCAATAATATTTAAACCTTGTTTCCAAAGACGTTTGACTTGAGAACTTTTCCGCTGTGACCGGAGACTCGACCCACGCGTGGCGATGAGGCGCGGCGCGATGGTCATTCCTTAGAGCGCGTTGGCTGGCGGTGGGCGAGCACGCGCGCCCCCCTCTCGAGCGCAGCGCTCGAGGAAAGGAGAGCGGGCCACCCAGCCGCCCGCATCGGCCCACCCAGCCGCCCTTTCGCATTTCGGCCGCCCCTCCTGACCCCGGCCCGCCGCCGCCCACCGCACATTCTGCCCGCTTCGCTCGCTCCTCCTACACCACGCTCACACACCCACTGACTAATACTCTGTCTCTCTCTGCCCCTCTACTCATCTCGGCCGCACCATCCACTCGCGACACGAGCTTGTCAGCTAGGTCGAATTCAGTCGCTGTCTGGAGGAGACTTCTAGCGGCCGGCTGCTCTGTTCGGTAGTTTTCTGTGGTTTCCCCGATCAACACCAAGTGAATGCCGGAGCAGTACCCTAACAATCGGGCTACGGACCGCGCGCGATCTTTCCTTCCCCTATCCTCCCCCTTCCTCTCGCACTAACATGCACTACACTACAAAACATGCGAGGAGACCGGTCGGGAGCTTACAGCTTGTCCCGGCTGGGGCGGTGCCTCGCTGGTGGGAGATACCTGGTTGAGGGGAAAACCCCGCTAGTCGACGGAAGGTCGGCGCCAGATCTCCCCATCCAGCGGGGAAAAGATCATCGTCACTTCCCGAGAAAAACACTACACTTACGGGAGTAATGACCTAAGTAGTTGACGCGCCCGGAAACACGAATCAATCAATCAATGAACCACTCTCTCGTGCCTCCTTGCCCCTTCCCCCTCCGTCTCGTTTCGACCCATGCTTTGCTCCCCGCCTCGTCCAGTCCCGCTTTCCCCGCGTCTCCTCGTCCATTTCACTCCCCTCCCGCTCTTCGCACGCCCTGCCGCACCCCACCCGTCCCCTTCCGATTCGCGTCATCGTGTCCGCTCCATACGCCTCCCTACCCTGCCTCATCTCGCCTCGTCCCTACCCGTCACGCCTCGCCCCGACATACCGCGCCAATTTTTTTTTCTTCGACCGCCAGCGCCCGTGGCCCTGGGCTATTGTCTCTCTTGGCCCACCCCGCCCCTTTCGTCCCGCGCCCGCCCGCACCTCCTTTCACCCGCCCCCCTCCGCCGCGCCGGTGCACAGCGGTGCGGGAAGCAATTCTCGTTGTCCGCGTGGCGTGCCGCCCCGCACCGCCCCGCGCCGCGCCGCGCCGCGGCCTCTCCAATAGGACCAGTCCCGTTATTATAATTCAGTGAGATACGGCGGCCGCGGCAACCCGAATTAAGGAACCATTCTCCCGTGTGAAAAAGTATGCACCGCTGCGCCGCTTTCTTCTCTGCGGCGCCGCCTGGGCGAAACCTGTTTGCGAGCGAATTTGTTTTCTTTTTATTCATATTTTCTTCTTTCCTGCTTTTCCTCTTGGTTTTCTCCGCCACTGCTTCGGTACGTCCGTTCTCTGCCGCGCGTTTTGTCCCGTCGTCCGCAGGATGTGCGGGATTTGGGGAGATCGGAGGATAGAACGCGTGCGCCATGGGGCGGGCGGTGGCGCGGTGCGGTGGGCGGGAGGGGTGGGGTGGGCGCCGGGGGCCGAACCGAGCGCCCGCCCGCCCGCCTGCCGGCCGGCCGGCCACTGACCCAAATCGCGCCCGCGCGGCGGGGCGGGGCGGGGCGGGGCGGGGAGGGGAGGGGAGGGGGCGGGGACGGAACCGCTCGGTTGCGCGGCGCGGGGTCCATAACCGGGGAATCCCCCGACGACCCGGCCGCGAGGGGCCGCGCGGGGCCGCTGGCAGCGCGCGGAGGCTGCGGGAAGATTCGGGCGCAGCGGATCCGAAAACAACTTTCCAAGCGCCGGGCCCCGGAAGGCCGGCGGCCCGCACCGCGCGCTCTCCACTTGCGCACTGCTGCGCCCAGTTTGGAACTACAGCTCCTTCGATAGAAATTCCGAATGAGGCATGAAAGCGTGCCTACGGTTCTTAAAAAAAAAACACTTAATAAAATGCAACATTCGGCTATACTATTAATAAGAACATTCAGCATAGTTAGTGAGCTCCTTGGATAGAAATTCCGAAGGATGCATGCTGATATGAATGGTTTCAGTAAATGGATGCCTACAGTATTTTTAAAAAACCTTAATAAAATGCAACATTCGGCTATACTATTAAGAAGAACAATCAGCATAGTTAGCACTTTACACACGCATTGATGAAGATAGTTGATTTACTAGAAACAATTATGGTTGAACACTCGAAGAACACTTGAAAAATGTATTAATATGTACAGCTACATTCTCAAACAATGAAAGCAAAAGTGTATTTTTTTTCAATCACTACTTTACATTTAAGAATTACATGGCGTAACCACTGTTTATGGATTTAAAGTGAAGTATAGTCGAAATGATGACGAACCTTCGAAATAGTAGTTTCTTTATTTCGCTTAATGGATAATTCAGCCACTGAACAGCTGTTTGAGTGAGCATTCAAGGTATTCCACCATCGTCGAACATACAACAAATTCCCGCCTTTCCTAGAATTCCATCCGCGGGCTTTCTAACATGTAGCATATTCCATTGAAGGCAAAACTCATTTCAACAGAGTGGACGAGGGTCGGCCACGAAACCGATCTCATTACATTGAGGGGCCTCACCCCACCCAGAGGCCCGCTGCAGCGAGAGAGAGCCGGGCCTGCGCAGGGGCGGGGCCGAGCGGAGCAAAAAGGCCCAAATGAGGGAAAGGCGCGGCCCCGCCCGCGGGCAGGGGGCGGGGCGCCCGAGATTCGGAACCGATAGCCGCAGCCCCTCATTGGGCGCCGGCCCCCTTTGAAAGTTGCTGCCTCAACACCGCATTTTTCGCCGCCGCTAACACTTGTGGGTAAAGATAATGATTTAATTGATCAAGCCCGTAAAGAAATTAATCGACTTTCAACTGAGGAAGCTAAACAGGTGTTGAGAATCATTTCACTGAGCAAAGCATGTCCGAAGATGTTAATAAATGCTCCCGGAGCAAGAAGGAGGGTGGTAAGTGATGCTTATGAATGCACTCCTTCATGCATTCAAATAATATTATAGAGTTTCGCCCATCACTTCGCATTTTCAGAAAAAATAAACTTAATAAAAAATTATGCTGTGAGTATTAAATAGTTCTTGTCGCAATGAAGCAATACTGCTTTTCCTGTAAGAAAATAATTCCCATGAAAACTTTCCTAAAAATTTGGAATCTATATTTAAAAACAACTCATTAACACGAGGCACTTGATGTCGTGCACGTATTTCAGACTCACCGAGACTCGGACACCACACAGCGCCCTGCGATTGGTTATTCTTAGAAGCAGCACGAGAACCGAAGAGCGTCAGTTCAATAATCTAAATGAATAAAAGATATTTCAAGCGAGGCGCCGTCATCGCTCATCGGCTGGAGGCCCCGCGGAGGGGGAGGGGGCGGAGAGGTCACCGGGGCGAGTGGGGGTCGAGTGGGGGGGGGGCGGGGGGTGGTTTCGCCGACGCAAGTGGAACCGAGTCAACGGCGCGCGCCGACGCGCCGCCTCCGTGCGATCGGCCGGCCGGCCGGCCTGCCGGCTCCTTTTTGAAGTCCGATCCGACGCGCGCGAACGCGACCCGCGACAAACGGAGAAACGGCCCGCGAAAACCAGTCGCCGCTGCCGCCGCCGCCCCGCGAGCGTTTGATCCATTGGGCAGCGCGCGCTGGAAGGGGCGCGCGCGGAAGGGCCAAAGGCGGACACAGGAGCCACTGGCACAGAAACAAGGGTTTATCCAGGCGGGCGCCCTCGCGCCGCGACGATCTGTGTGTTGCCCGAGGGGTGCGCGCGGGGGCGGGCGCGGGCGCGGGGCGGGGCCGCGGCGAGCGCCTCCAGGCGTGCCGTAATTGCCGCTCTGCCACTGAGCTGAAGCCTCTCCGCGCGCGTTTCTTTGTTTGTCGCTGCGCCGCCTTGCCCGGTCCATCGGCCGCCCGGCGCGGCGCGGCGCGGGGCGGGGCGGGGCGCTCGCTTTCTGTGCCAGTGGTCGCGCCCCGTGGCGACCCGAGCGCGAGAGCGACCGCCCCGCGAGACGGACCGCTGGGGGCGGGGGCGGGGGCGGGTGGAGACGCGCACGCTTCTTTGCGCACCTCGCCCGCGCTGGAAGAGATACAGGTGCGTTCACTCCGCGTCTAAAACGGAAGCGTAGGTGAGGATAGTACTTACGTGGCTATCCGGGAGATGCCGTATCCGAGGCACAGGGGCCAACAGGACGCGGCGTCTCCAGGATAGCCATGTAAGTGCTTACTCCGGCCGCGGAAGCCTACGCTCTCACTTATGTGACGCTAGTTCTCGCATATAAACGCTGCCAATTTTCGGTCTCATTTGGACAAGCTCTTGATGGGTCGTGATCCATACGGCAGCTCTGTGGCCCGCTGATTTCTAATTTCAAGTCAGTGATTTGTCGCTTCGCGGTGGAATTGGTAAAGTCTACAGCGAACAGTGACGAAAATGGGTAGGAAATGTTTTTTAAAACTGTGTAATAACGACAGTTTAAGATGTCATCTTAAGATGTATATCTTACACCGCCATCCAAACCGATCGTGCTCGCCATACGGACAAGCGAGGAACTAGCCTGAAGCTGCCTTAAGAACATTTGGCCCAAAGGCAGCCAGTTGACACTCCTGTATATCTTACACAGTGGCCCCGCCCGAAGGAACGCTCCCCTGGCAGTGAGCACGGAGGGGGTGTATGTACAGTCGACTCCTGTTATAGTGAACTCGGATACAGTGAACCCTCGCTTTTAGTGAACTTAAGTCACTGGTCCCGTTCCATTTACATTACAAATAAGCGTAAGAAGATTCGCTTTCGTGAAACTGAACCTCGACTATAGTGAACGTAGGAAAGAGGTCCTAGGGTAAAAGGGTCTTTAGAGAGTGAGATGGAGTTCCAACAATGCTCCAGCAGCCATTAAAAGGTATCAAGACTGCATTACGTTATTTAGAGACAGAGGACAATGCAGAATCAAGAATGAAGAGAGCACGAACTTTGGAGAAGAATCTAGAGAAATTTACTAATGAAAAATGTACGAAGTAAACAATTGAGAATAATCGATTTTTTTAAGTACAAATAAAGATATTCTTCTTCTTTCATGAATATCTATTGGTAATAATTAAAACAAACAAACAGTTCCTCTTAATTTTAGATATTCAATTTTTATTTATTATTGGCAACTAATTGTATGCGACGACGTGACGTTTCGGCTGTAGCTCAACACCCATTCTCAGACATCTGATTTAGACATGAAAATTTTAACATTTTAGAGAGTTGACAAATGTTATAAATTTAAGTTACAAATATGATTGTAAAATGATTAGCTACATCTATAATATGTTGTTGTTTCAACTAGTACTTATGTAAGTTGACAGAAGCTTACCTTTTGAACAAAAACTAGAACTAAAATTTTAAACATCTAAATATATACACCTTTTTTACAATATTTACAAGAGCGAGCGTTAGTGTGCTGCTCATAGTTCAGTGTTTCTGAATAATGAACGGTTACGGGATTAGTAAATAACCGTCAAAGAAGGGGGGGGAAACAACAAAGAAGCACAATTAATTTTGTTTCTGATTATTAAACTGAAAAAGAAGTTGTCGTATATTCCAGTGAAAGTATTGCATTCTATCATTGTGTTTATTGTTTTATTGAGTTTAATGTGCTTTTACTGGATTAATAAAATACTTTCACTGGAATATATGACAACATTCTTGAGTACTTATACCTGGTAGCATATTTCATTTCTTCACTCAGAAGATGTAATATCAGCCATTGTGAGTTTGTAATCTAAGTTTCCTGTGACACCTTCAGCGCCATAGGTTCAGCCGATTTTGGGATTACTAAAGACAGATTTTCTCATGAAGAACGTTCAGTTTGAAAGCAGAGTTCACTTGAGAGAATAGAAGAAGCCTCGGTTACCTCTCAACAGCTTGAGTTGTTCACACGAACTGGTTTTCATCACATTTTTTACGTCATTTCTCTTTGCTTTAGCGCAATTTAAAAACATTTTAGAAGTATTTTATTGTTTTTTGGCGATGTTTTAGATCTTCAAAATCCGCTCCCTAGTGATCAATCTTCCTTCTCCATTACACACACAGTTTCTTCGAGACGAAGATGGGTTGGTCCTACGATAAGATAAACTAGTGGTTCAACAGAATGGCACAGACTTTCCCGTATTACTTTTCTATTCTATTTGGCCTCTACTAGCTATTCGGACTCGTCACATACTCTTGCCAGCTGCCATCTATCGCTACCCAAAGAACATTGTTTTGACATTTTCTTAATTTTTCGGTTTCCTAATTGTAAAACGGAAATATAATTTTAAGAATATTAAAGAACAGTAAAACCTTTCGCTAAAGGGTAATTTTCTTTGAACAATTTGGAGCCGTTTTTAAGTAAATGGCCTTTAAGGACTACTGTAAATTCGGAATTTAAAGTCCTTTTTCACAGAATTTTTTGAGCTTTCGAAAAGCTTCATTAAAAGTCATTTAAAGCAATTTAACTCACAAAAAAGATAGTGTTGACAAATTGCTGAAAATGAGCATATTACCGGTGTGAGGAATCATTCAAAAAATTTACATTTGTGTGTACTATTATGAACTTTACGTCATTTTAGAGAGTGCAGTTAGCATTATCCGTTCGAGAAGTTTGAAGAAAAAATTTGGAGCCATTTGTGAGAAAATGGCGTTTGAGCGTTTCTGAAAATACGGAATTTTGAGCTGTATTCCACAGAAAACGATTGAGTTTTCGAAAAACTATATGACATTATTTAAAACACATGTACTCATAAATATAATAGTGTAAACAAATCATCGTAAACTAAACAAATTATATTTTTGTAAATTTAATAAAAACAAAAGAATATAGCAATATGACGTTTATGTCATTTCATAGAGTAAATTTAGCACTATCCCTACCAAAAGTTTAAAGAAAAAAATTGCAGCCGTTTTTGAGAAAATGTTGAAAATGTTCAGGAGGCTTCAAGTAAAGTACTCCCAAAAATTAATGAATGTTTTTCAAAATCGCAGAGCTTCAACTCAGGCCAGGTGGACATGGATTTCGTGAATTTGGAAAAAATCCTATACAAGGTTTAGGCGCTAATGTTGTTCACATACACCGGACGGACGCACCAACGTTTTGCTGTAAATTGATTTTTCGATATCAAGGAACCACAAAACTGGGATTCTGGTTATACCACGTATTAGAGGATTTTTTTCTTAATTTAGCAACTGGATTTATCCCCCTGTTCGTTATCAGGGCCCGGCAATGAATTTTATTGTCGAAAATTTGCCTTTTTTCGCGCAGCATTACATAACTTTCCCTATACTACGTATATTACTCCGTATAAACGCATGTATACGGGAAAGTAAAAAGAAGGTAATGGTCATACATCTTTCGCATTTGTTGTCCTTCAGTGAATGATATTGACATCATTCGGTTTAAAGCTATTCACAATTACGAATAGAGGTTTAGTTGATTTGTCCAAAGGAATAGTTTGCGTATGGTTTCTGAACCATTCCTTTTCTTAGAGTAGTTTTCAATTCTTTATGCCATGACTCTCTTATTAATATTTAAAATCCCTCCTTGTGAAGTCTCGGTTACATGAGCTGGTCGTCATCAGTTTACTTTGCTCGAAGTACATTGAAGATGAATGAAAGAAGATAGGAATTTAAAATATTAGTCCTGAATATTTCATTACATTCGTTTTAGCGAACTATGAGACCGATGAATTTCTATACGAAAAATGGAAAAGGTATATTTACAATTTGGATGCCATAAACTACGGTGGATTAAGCGTATGCTTTCTTTTGAAAGAGACGATTATTTTTGCAAGTGGTTTACAAAGAGAACTTTTGAGAAGTATCTATACATTATTATTTTCCATTGTTTTGGAAGCAGTACATTTTCTTGAATTATAAACAGATGAGCGACTATTTGGTAGCCGAACCGTACACTAGCAAACAACTCACTCGAATATGACATTGATCATCGTTACATTTGTATTATACAATGACGTACATTTTGTGCTAATTCTTGATCCTCTTGATAAGATGCGATAGAACACATTGATAAAATAATCCCATTCAAATGTTGAAACAACTGCAATTCAGAAATACGAGAACTGAATTTTCCCTTAAATGTTAGAAAGCTTGATGATTTTTATTTAAAAAATATAAATGGTCGTGGTTCAAAGTGTTTCCGAATATGAAAATGTTCCTCAAATCAATTCTAAGGCGCAAATTGATAAGTTGGGGCTACCAAATCGACAAACATTGAGATAACAATATTGTCATAATGGGAAACTTGAGATACGGGCCACTTCATAATGCATTTTTAACGCAGTCCCAGACTTGAGGCATACTGACTGTGAGATTAGGGAGCGCGAGACACACAAGTGATAAAACTACTCGAGAGAAATCCTAACGAAAAGCATAGGCGGACATTATGCATTTTGAAGATACGCTGAGCTTCGCAGCGCGATAACTCAAAGGCGAATGCGATAAGATAGGCCAGCACGTGACCTTTTCGTTTCCTGATACCATAAATCGTCAGGAAAGCATTTAGTGACAGTCATCCAAAGATCCGCCATATTTACGTTTGTTTAAAGCCTGTTAACTAAATTTTCTTTTCCACATGATTTAGGTGTCTTTCTAGACGTTACTCATGCCAGAGGCTCATGATTTTAATAATTTCTTTTTGTATTGGTATCTTTAATTCTTAATGAAGAATAACATTTCTGTGGTACAACGGTACATAGGTTTAAGCCATTTACGTGTACTAGATTATAGTAAATATATTAAGTTGTAGATTTTTGTTACTTTGTAACAGGGGTAATATTCTGACTCTGGATGTCTTCCTCACACACTCCGTACAATATAACTTTTGCCCAGTATTCTGTATAGGTAAAAAAGGCAAATACATATTTGTAAACACAATGATACGTTATGCATTTGTTTCAAGAAATTCGCCTCTTGAGTATCCTTTTCTTCAGAAATGAAGTTAATAGCTCAACAAGTTTAATTTAAAATTATAGTGGTGCTATAGAATGGCACAGACTTTCCCGTATTAGTTTTCTATTTTCTTTGGTCTCGGGTAACTATTGAGACTTGCAACAGTACTCTTGCCATTTTTTCAATTTTTTTTCTTAATTTAGCAACTGGTTTTATGTATTTTTTCGTTATCAGGGCCCGGCAATTAATTTTTTTCTGCCGAAAACTACATAACTTTCCCTATACTACGTATATCCCTCCGTGTATACGTACGTATACGGGAAAGTAAAAAGTGGACAAATCCTGTTGCTAAAATAAGAAAAAAAATTATTAACACATGGTGTAGCCAGAATCCCTGATTTGTGCTTCCTTCATACCGAAAAACCAATTGAAAGCACAACGAAACAATTGAATTTTTTCCAGCGTCTTCCTATAACTACAAAATTAAAGATAAAGATTTTTTCTTCAAATAAAATTTATTCTCCAAAGTTAGTTCTTTCGTTAAGGTTGGATGCTTTTTTGAAAATTTTAGTAGTGTTTGCTCAATATTGCCTGCAATATGTGCAATTAAAAAAAAAGATTTTCTCAAAAACGGCTCCACAGTTTTTCTTCGAACTTTTGGTAGGGATATTGCTACATGTACTCTATGAAATGACTTAATTTGCCATATGGCTCCATTATTTTGTTTTTTCAAAAAGTAAAAAATGTAAATTTTTTACTTCTTTCCCACTTCGGTAATATTTAGATTAGTGGCAATTTGTTCATATTATTATATTTACGAGTACATATGATTTAAATAATGTCAAGAAAAGTTTCTCGAGAACTCAACCGTTTTCTGTGAAAACTAGCTCAAAATTCCGCAGTTTCAGAAACGCTCAAATGCCATTTTCTCATAAATTGCTCCAATTTTTTTCTACTAACTTTTGGAAAGGATAGTAATAATTGCACTATTTTATATGACGTAAAGTTAAATTTGGGGTATTTTTTGTTGCAAAAATTACGTAAATATAATTTTTTTGAAAGATCTCTCACACCTTTAATATACTAATTTCCAGCAATTTGTAAACACTATTGTATTTGTAACTGTAAGTGCTTCAAATGACTTTAAATGACGTTTTTCGAAAACTCAAAAATTTTCTGTGAAAAAAGCTTCAAATTTCGCATTTTTTGTAGCGCTTAAACGTCACTTTTTAAACGGGTCCAATTTCTTCAAAGAAAATTTCCATTTGGGACGAGGTTTTACTGTTCTTTAATATTTTAAAATTAATATTTCCGTTCTACCGTTAGGAAAAGAAAAATGAAGAAAATGCCAAAACATGTACTTTGGGCGGCGATAGATGGAAGCTGGCACGAGTATGTGTCGATTCCGAATAGCTATCCCCGATCCAAGGGAATAAAAAACTAATACGGAAAAGTCTGAGCTACCACTAGTTCTTTATCAGGGCCCGGCATTAATTTTTTTTGCCGAAAATTTGCCATTTTTTTGCGCAGCATTACGTAACTTTCCCTATACTAAGTATATTACTCCGTATATACGTATGGATACGGGAAAGTAAAATTGGTCGAAATATAGCCAAATACAAAGTGTCGTAAAAATCCAAAGATTACACCAAATCCTAGCAATGGTCATTGGTAGGAGTGATTGGTGCATTGACCCGGAAATAAAACCAATTATAACCTGAGAAAAACTTCGAACTAGAAAATTAATGTAATACCAATTATAAGTTAGGAAGTCTATTGGAATGTCAGGGAAGGAATATAAGGAAATAATTCTATATATTTAATATATTTATAATTATGAAGTTGAATTTAGTTTCGTTATTCAGAATGCATATTATTTCAATGTAAGGGTTCTTGGAGTATTAGTGATTTTCAATGCACGCAGAAATTAAAACAAAACTATTCTGTCTTCTGCAATGTAAGAGGTTTTGTTAGATACCTAGGAATTCAGAAAAAATCAAGAAACAATGAAACAGTTTCAATTTTGATTCCGCGTGTTGTCATGCTACGCGTATAGATACAATTTTCGTGCAAAGAACGTTACTACTTACGACACTGCTGAAGTCATGCAAAGCACGGCCACCTGGAAGAGTTAGCTGCATGGTTTCTTCTTCCTTTTCTTCTTCTTCTTTTTCTTCGTTTACTTCTAATTTCGAGCAATAGTAAATTAAATTATTAAATAATTAAAATTATTAAATTATTTGAAAGTTGTCTAATCCACTTTTAGTCACTATTCAAAATATTTTTAATATATAGTGTGTAATATTACTGTCTTGGGTCACCGTCGAATCTCATTTACGAAGATTAATCTCTATATTGACAGACGGACTAAATTTTACCTGTATTGATAACAAACTAATTTTTACCAGTGTAAACGGGATATCGCTTACGTAATGCTTGCTTATTAAACTGCATTGGTACAACATTATGCAACGACTAATTACTCAGTATTAAAACGTGGAAGAATTGTTACAATTAATACATTTTTTAGAATATTTTACAAAAACATTCTGTCAGGGAAATGAAATTAAAGGATTTAAAATTTGTAGATAGTTCTGAAGATCACTTAATCAGATAATTCTGAAAGCAACTTGGAGTGGAAAAAAAACTATAAATTTAACCTACGTATGAAAAACAAATTATAATAAAGAATAATCTAGTACGGGCATGAAATATGACCAGAGGGAGACATTTGAAAAAGAAAGTACCTCTGTGTATGTTTAGAGTTCCGATCGCTCATCCAGCGGATGTAGAAAGTCCAATTAAATATGTATCTGGCATTTTGTGGCAGCAAGTGATTAAATCCGACTGATACAGCATACCCACGTTTTTGGAGGATTTGAAAATCTAGTCGAGCCACTCCTCATCAATCTTCCTTTCAAGTCCGGTGCAACTTGTAATGTGGACAGACTACCGACAGGGCGCATGATGTATCGCCTGTTGACATTTTATACCGGATTCCGGAGGGGCAGGATGGGGCGGAAGGCGGACGCTGGGATTGGAACCGGGTCCGTGGGGCGAACGGCGCATCGCCGCCCGAGTGGCTGCCAGCGGCAGCATCACGCGGAAGCGGTGAAAACCTTGTCGCGCGCACACGAACCGCAATGGCCGTTTCCCTCACCACACCTCAGATTGCCGTTACCACTCGTGCTATACTCATAAAAAATCACAAAAATCAACAATTTCACAATCTATTAAATTCACTAAACACCAACCACTCGCTCTGGCAGTTTACCAAGAAAGTACTAAAAAAGAAAAACTTAATCCCTCCCTTAAAAACCACGACAGGTAAAGCATTTTCGTCGTTTCATAAAGCCGAAGAACTTGCGGACTATTTCGCATCGACATTCACCCAAAATAACACAAAATTTCATCCCGAACACAACACCATAGTAAAAGCAGACAGAGAATGTATTCATGGGCCTCACCACAAAATTCAATACATATCTCCGTCCGAAATCAATAAAATCATAAGAAACCTTCCAACCAAAAAATCCCCAGGTCATGATCGCATTAACAACACAGCGCTAAAGAATTCGCCACCGCCAGCAATTTCATTCTTAAATAACATTCTAAACTCATGCTTCAGAATAGGATATTTCCCACTGACTTGGAAGCATGCAATAATCATCCCCATCGCCAAACCAAACAAAAATGCAGCCTTCACTGATAGTTATCGCCCTATAAGCTTGTTACCAAACCTTTCAAAAATTTTCGAAAAAATTATCTTAAAAAGACTAAACAAACATCTCCATATAACAAATGCTATACCAATGGAACAATTTGGATTCACAGAAAAAATATCCACACAACATCAATTACTCCGTATTACAGAACATATATACACAGCCTTCCAAAAAAACACCACACTATAGCAATCTTCGTAGACATCACGAAGGCATTTGACCGAACGTGGCATCAGGCTCTGAAGTACAAACTAACCAAAATTGGAACTCCATACTAATACTCTCTATAATAAATAGTTTTCTTGACAAAAGAACATTATCGGTAAATGTCAACAATCACATGTCAAATCCAAGAACAATAAACGCTGGACTCCCTCAAGGTTCCCCACTTTCTCCAACATTATTCAACCTATATGTCGCTGATCTTCCAAAACTAAACAATATTCAAATAGCACAATTTGCGGATGACACGGCCATATTCTCTTCAGACTCATCCATTAATCTTATTAGAAACAGAATACAATTGTACCTGCACATGTTAGATAGTTGGGCTACCAAACTCAACATCCAGTTAAATCCAAATAAAACTTCCGCCAAGATTTTTACACTAAGACCTTACACTCCACCCACTCCTATGACACTGAGCAACAACACAATAGAATGGCTACCCCCAACAAACCGGTCAAATATCTTGGACTCCAACTAGACACCAAACTAAACTGGAAACAACACATAGACAACAAAATAATTCAAGCTAAAACAAAATTACTGCAGTTAAAACCATTAATACACAGAAACAGTTCCATACCGTTCAATTCCGCCGTATTAATATACAAAACAATCATAAGACCTCTGTTACTGTACGCCTGTCCTGTATGGATTAACGCCTCCAATACCAACATTAAAAAAATTCAAATAATTCAGAATCAGTTCCTTAGAACAATAGCCAACGCCCCATGGTTCGTTTCCAACCTCCAACTCCATAAGGAATTTAACCTCGAACCGTTATCACAGCACATTACTTATCTTTCCACAAACTTTTACTCCAGCTTAACCCAAATTTCCTCCCTGGCGCCTTTCAGACTCGGCAAAAATCCTATCCATCAGACCAGAATTAAAAACAAATACTTACACTTATTTCTCATCAAATTCGCTGAACTGGAGCCTGATTTGAGGACCCATTTGGGAACTCTCTCCCATTTGTAATAGTTGTAAGTTAATTATAAGTTAGAAAATAAGACATCAATACATATGTAAAGTTTTTTAAATAACTATTCTATGTATATATCATCAAAGATGAATTAAAAAAAACACCACTCGTGCTACGGTGTCAATCGTCAACCTGCTTCCTACAATCCTCCTATGTCGCTCCCTTTAGTGAAGAGATGATACTGTCTTATTCACGAATTCAATGCGATTTGCTGCCCCCAAAATATTCCTACATCGAGATCGGCCATTAAACTATTTTATATGCACCAATTGATCAATGTTTTAATTTATAATAAGAACCTAAAGAACATTTTTCGCATACCTTGGACAAAATGTGCGCTAGGAGATTGTATGGCTACGAACTCTTACAATACTAAGAGATTGTACTCAATGTGCTTATCGTACTACGAAATTCTAGTCAAATGTGATTGTATGGCTCTTGTATTTGCTTCTATTGAGACGAAAAAAAATTCTAAAATTCATTGTTGAAAATATAGATTTTTTCAAGCCTTTAAATACGGTTGAATGTACTAGTTACAAAAATGTGTCTAACTCTTTAAATAGATAAATGCATTTCGTGTTTTTGTGTATAATATATCAATATACCTCGTCTAGTCTTCCACATTTGCCTCACATACTGATATGCCTAATGCCATCATCGTCGCACCGTTAATTCCGTGAACTGCTGCTATCTCCATTCTTTCACTTGTCAACGCGATATACATTAGGAAGTTAAGATTTATTTTACTGGTAATATTTCCAATGCCTTGTCATTGTTAACGCCATGCCTTGTTATACTTAGAATGTACGCCGTTAATAATTATCACTAAAATATCGGAAGAATTGAATGCAGTTTCTTCTTTGCATGTCATTGTATATTTTCAACATATTTCCCCATTGTTTTGATGAAACAGTTTACAGATAAGATATTGAAATGAAAAATCCATTTCTCTTCCACATTGGGGTTCTTATTATCATCGCATTCAGCATTTCGCCATTCCTCACCGCCGCTGCCATTGACACAGCCCTCGTGACCGCCAACGTCCTTCCCACCCGCATCCTTCTCTCTCTCTGTCTCTCTGTCTCTTTTTGTCTCTCCCTGTCTCTTTCTGTCTCTCCCTGTCTCTGTCTGTCTCTGTCTCTCTGTCTCTTTCTGTCTCCATCTGTCTCTGTCTCTTTCTGTCTCTCTCTGTCTGTCTCTCTCTGTCTCTTTCTGTCTGTTTCTGTCTCACTCTGTCTCTCTCTGTCTCTCTCCTCTTTCCTCTCTCCTCTCTCTCCTCTCTCTCTCCTCTGTCTCTTCTCTCTCCTGTCTCCTCTCTCTCTTCTCTCTCTCCTCTCTCTCCTCGATCTTTCCTCGCTCTTCCGCGTGCTCGAACGCGCCGATCGCCCCGCCCGCGCCCGTGGCTCGATGCAGCTCCCGCTTCCCGCAAATGACGCCCTCCGTCGCTCGGTGGAAATCGCCCCAGTTTTTCGACAATTAGGCCCTCCGCTTTCTCGCGTCGCGGGCGCAGGCGCAGGCGTCTTTAGCTGTCCGGTTTGGGGCGCATGCACTTTCGACGAAGACAACGTCACATAACTGAGCAGTGGGCCCCACGTTAAAGTAACGAAGACGACGCCCAATTCGCGAAATAAAATATACTCAGCGCCAAATATGTTTTTCGTTAAGTATCTACATCTCAATACGATTTTGCAAAATAGTCAACTATAGAATAGATACATATGAACATTTGAAGATTCTTAAATAATACTGACATCCGTATTTTTCTTATAACAGTGTGTATTGCAATTCATATTTGATTAGAAAACTTCAAAATAATATGAGTGCA
Organism: Acheta domesticus; assembly: GCA_031308135.1. Lineage (NCBI taxonomy): Eukaryota > Metazoa > Arthropoda > Insecta > Orthoptera > Gryllidae > Acheta > Acheta domesticus. The sequence goes on from JAHLJT010009419.1 coordinate 213,301,414, forward strand.
ATATTAAAAATGTTTCCGATTCACTGTAGATTTGTTGAAGTGTTACGAAATATCAAATACTAATTCTACTCGGCTTATAAGAACAATTTGGAAACATGGGGTAAACTGGTCCAAGGTGAGCAGGAAACACAATCAAGACACTGCCAACCAGATGGGCAAAAATTATTTAAATCGTTGCCTACGTACATGTGATAAAAAGCGTTTGAATGAATGAACGATGTGTTGCTTGCGAGTTAATTTCTTGAGAATGAAGATTCATTACACTCTGTTCCTGTTTTCTTCTTTCCAAATATTTTCCATTCACATCTGATTTTTTAATCCCCATTAACTACTAACGAAATAATAAATGATCTAAGTGTGCCATTCGAACCCACTTCCGCATACAGGCATTGCGATCCTCAGACCCACTCATTTTTCATTTCAATCGGGTGCAGGTTCTTTACAAGGTTAGCCAAGTTGAGGGATGTATCACATTCTCCAAGAACCGAGACTTACTTGTAATATTTATCTTCCTAAATAGACATTCTTTGCCTGGTGTTTAATAGACACTGTTTCTTCTTCACCCTTCAATACGTATTTTCCTCACATGAATTTTAACTCTTGTAGACAGGGGAGCCCAGAACGTATCAGTTGAAGTAACTTGCCCCAGGCCCCGACTCAATTCTTTCATTAAGAATAAATCAAATTGATCTATACATCTGATTCAAATTAAATGCTATTAGTTATGATGGGAGAAAGAGAAATGAATTCTGTGTGTGAATCGAGGAGTTTTTTTTTTTGTTTTTGTTTGTTTTAAACAGTGCCCCCCCCCTTGTTGGTCTACTCTCCCAGACCTTGTTTTTTCTCAGGGTGATCGAATTTGTAAATATTTCTCATGAAATAAAAATGCACCATTTCATTGTTGACGGTGTCCTACTGTGTTTCCTCTGCTACTTCGGGGAAATGGGCCTTCCCTGTGCAATGCAGAACTTCCGTGAATTTGTCGCTCCGGTGGTCAGTGAAACCGGCACGAATTTTTGGCGGCAAGAACACCTCTACTTTCTCTGATTCATGTGTGAGAGACGCCTTCTCGCATCTTCCTGCTCACTAAATATATTTTCCTGATTAATGAATATTAGCACACTGTAAATACAACTTTAGCTTTAGCACAGAGAAACAACCAAATTAGGAAGAAATTACCAAAAAATAACATTTGTGAGATTATTTTTAAGGTAATTAGATGTACTGATAAATAGATTCATTAAGAATATGTCATGTTCTAATGATAGTAAAATTTGCCGTTTCTTTTTTTTAATTAAAAAAATGTAGAGTCGCATCGAAAAAATATACATTGCAACAGTGACACATACATGATTAATGGAATTACCATTTCTGTTATTAGCAAAGATAAATAAATTGCTGTAGTGTGTATAACTAGTAAAACGATTTCTTAAAATAATGTTACGTAAAATCTTATTTGTTTGCAGAGTACCGAACTAAAATTAAAAAAATCTTCTTAAGCCTACAAATCGATACAAATCGCTTTATTAAGTTGTGCGCTTTTTCGTTTTTGCCATGATGAATCGATCAAGAACCGACGTAAGATGCAAGAGCATTCGTCTCATCAGATGCAAGAACCGGTTTCCATATGCAAGTTTTCGGGTAGTGAAACGAACCCGGTTTTCGACGAGTAGGGCCGTCCACTTTCTCGCCTCTTGTATCATATTCAAGTGTGAAGCTGACTACGGTGGATCGACTGCTGGAGCTCTCGCTCCAGAATCCGGAATTACAAGATTCGAGTTTCGGCAGAGACGATACTTGATAGCAGATAATTAGTTTGCCCTCCGTGACACCAGCGACAGCGAAAGTTGTATGAGAGGTTGAGCCAAGGGTTTGGAATAGTCTCTGCTTCGACAGCAGGTGTGAAAACTATGAATGAATAGTCATTATTCCAAGTCGTATAACATTTTTTAAGCACATTTTTCTCCAGAAAAACTGCATTTCTCAGTGAGTGACGCGGAACATACATGAAAATGTGTTGATGGGAACAATACAAATAAGTATTGCCATTATGTCACAAAAAATAGTATATTTTTTGACAGAATCAAACGTAACATGCAGTGTAGGTGCCCGTTTGTTTCTCGTGAGAAAATAGGTACGTACTTCTTTTATCTCCAATAATATAAAAGGAGAAAGCATAGAGTTTTAGGCCTTCTAATGATTCAACACAAAACTTTTGAAACAGGGTCAAAACTTCTGAAACTAGAAACGTATAAGTTGGAAAAGAACTCCCTATTACAATGTAATCACTGACAATGGATATTTTTTTCAAACTCAATTCTTTGAAGGAATGAAATAGGGTTGGAAAGGGTGAAAATATTTTCTTCACACTTGCGATATGATGCAATCCGCAGAGTATCGAGGCATTAAGTTACGATTGATTGATTAATTAGTGATTCCGGGCGTGTCCACTGCGAAGGCGATTAGCCCCGTAAGTGTAGTGCGTGTTTTTCCTCGGGAGGTGGCGGTGAACTTTCCCCGCTGGATAGTGAGATCCGTCCATGACCTACCTGTCGGCAGCGGGATTTCCCCAACCAGGTATCTTCCAGCAGTGGGTCAACACTCCAGCCGAGACAAGCTCTATGCTCCTGACCGGTCTCTCGGCATGTGTGGTGGTGTAGTGTATGTTAGTGTAAGTGTGTGTGTGTAAGGGGTGAGGATAGGACAAGGAAGAGGAAGGACAGATCGCGCGCGGTCCGTGACGTCTTTGTTAGGGTACTGCTCCGGCATTCGCCTGGTGTTGATCGGAGAAACCATGGAAAACACCGATCAGAGCAGTCGGCCGCTAGAATTCTCCTCCAGACAGCAACTGAATTCGACCTAGCTAGTGTGGAAAATCGTAGCACTCGGGAGTGGAACCTAGAGCATCCCGATGAGAGGCATGAGAGGGCGGACCAGAGGGGCGGGAGGGGAGAGCGGCTGGGCGGAGTGGAACGGCGAAGCGTGGCGGAGACAATGCGGTGTGCGGGGCGGGGCGGCGCCGGGCGGGGCCGGGCGGGGCTTTAATTTGACAGGTGCTGTGCTGAGAACTTACTCGCAAAACAAAGTGAAAAATAATGAGCATAATGAACTAAAGAGCCTGCACGTCAGAGCGCTCAGGGTCGTCTAAAGGCGTCAGAGCTTCCTCATTTTCCTGCAGAAGAACACGAGAAGAAGGGGGAGGCCCTCCACCGGCTGCACGTGCTTTGACAGCCTCTGTGTGCGAAACAGGTAGAAACTATCAAGGCATCGGGTCGTCTCTCGCGAGAGACGGTCTGCTTGATGATGATAGAGTTCGCTTCGTTCGACCATGTGAACCGACAGTGGGATCAACAGTTATTATTTCACATTTTAACTTTTGCAAACTTTTAAAATTGTGGAAACTTTTCATTCACAAAAAATGCATGGGAAACAAAACATCGAACAGAAAATATCCAATCAGATAACATCGATGTAAAAAACAAAAAAAAAAGTTTTTAATCTACCAATATACGAAACATCGTTGATTCGAAACATTGATATTTTGAAAACATCAACGTGGATGTCGCGTCGGCCCTGTGGCTGAGATCGCTAAGGAGTAGCGCCGTAGAGATCTCTGGCCGAGGGGCATGGTTGTATGTGGCCCTATGGCCTGAGCCTCGCTATTGTTAAAGACATTTATAATAATATTTATTATTATTATTTTATTCTTCCTTTCACCCCGTATCGTTTCATCCGTATAGATACCATAACGTTAAATCGAGTAGTGGTCGCTAATGACCGAGTAGTTGATGTGACCTTAAATAACAAAAAAAAAAAAACACACAAACATGGATGTCGCGCCGGCAGTTGCAGTTGAACGCGGCCCCGCGCTGCCTCCAGTGGCGCGCCGGAGCGCGTGGAGTTGTCCCAAGTGCGCGAGCGGTGTGTGCGTTTGGGAGGGCGCGCGGCCGGGCTCCGCTTTACGTAACCGCAGCATCCGAGTGCACGCGCTCGCCCCCCCCCCCACCGACCCTCCCCCCTCCCCCCTCCCCGCGGCGCCCCACTGCGCCTGGGCGTTACATAAGCCACCAAATGCTGCTGGCGGGGGGGGGGGGGGAGCGGAGGCGGGCGCTGCGGGCCGGGGTTCGCGCGGGCGGCGACAGCGGGGGAATTGTAGAAAGAAGGAAAGCGTGCTGGAAGAAGCACTGCGTGAACGCCGTGAGTGGCGGTTGGGCTAGCGTTGCTTTCAGAGGAGTTTAACGAAAGGTCATTTTTCCCCCTCTTCACTTCACCAGGGGATTTCAGACTTTTTTTCGTCCACAGCTCCCTTGACCTACACGTAACTTCTCGCGGCTCCCCTGATAACAATATGTTTAAAATATAAGGGTTAATATAGACCTACTAAAGGTTCAGCACAAATGAGAAAGTGATATAATGGGCTGTTTTATTCCTCCATTCTAATTAGGTATTGAAATAACACATAACACTTTTTGCATCGCCGTCGCGCTCTCGCGTGAACACGGGCACTGTTGATCTGCGTGGGTAGAAAGATTAAATATTCCCGGCCGCGATGCGCGCTAGGGATGTACGTCGATGCTAAACGAAGCGCAGAAGCTTGTTGGTAAAGACGTTGCTGGGCTCAATTAACCCACAATTAATGAAAAAAATAAATTATATATATTACAAATAACATACAATAGCATAGGTCAAAACTATTTTAAAGACATAAATGATTGGATTAATACTGGAACATAGGATTAATGTCAATCGAATATAAAGGTCATTTTTAATAAATAACAGGAACGCCCCTACCACATGGCCGCAACGCCCTTGGAGACGCGATGCAGTTTGCAAACCCCTGGTATATATATATATATATATATATATATATATATATATATATATATAAATGTTATTTATGACAAAAAGGAAATGCCACATTTTTATATGACTTTTTTTTCATTTTTCGTTGATTTTGACTACTCAGTAATTTTTTTTTTGCTTTTTTCCGTCATATTTGGAGAAATTTTCGCCGATTTCATCAATTTTAATAACATTTTTTAATTGTACTTGCTTTAAATAATATTGTAATGTCAGTAGTTGTATGTAATCTAAGGTTCCTGTGACTCCTAACAGCGCGATTGTCAGTTTGGCCAATTTCCAGACAACTCAAGACAGAGGTTTCCTGGTAAAGAACAATCCAAACCAAAATTTTGCAAGCTGCGTTCACTTGAACGAAAAGAAAAAGCCTCAATTACAACAGTAACATATCCAACAGATTGAGTTGTTCATGTGAAGTGGTTTTGATCAAATGTTTTATTCTTTTTAGCGCATTTTTAAAAAAACATTTTAATAACATTTTATCAACTATTAAATTAAAATCAGTAGTGTATAATAATATATACAAAATGCACCACCCAGAGCGCTGTACATTAAAGAGCTTATCGCTTTTTCTATCCGATTTTTCTTACCGCTTCTCCCTACTGGCCAATCATAAACTGTGATTCATCTACCTTAGGAGGCGGTATACATCGATCGCTATGACGATGACCAAAAAACCGCCTATGTACTACAGCATAGCGTTATTAATTTTAACATATTTTCAATTTTTGGCGCAGTTATTTTCTCATTTGAGTTATCTAGGTTCCACGCACCAATATCAATGCTTTTTTCTTTGTCCTTATTTCTTCTTCCTCCAGTACTATTTCATCTTATCACTATATATCCTTTTTCTCTCCTCGGACCACTTTGATCCTGTCTTCTTTTCCTTCCTGTCTTGGAATCCTTCCATTTCTAACACCTTCTTCTTAAACATCTCTCTTTCTGCTGCTTCTCTTGCACTTATGTTGTTTCTTTCCAAACATTTCCTAACTTCTTGTATCCAGGCTGTTGACAACCTCTTGTTCCAAAGGTATTTAAAAATCTGCTGCTGATTTGTATTTTTGTTTTTCTTTGGTTTTTGGAAAGAAAGGCAAAGTCACTTCCAAATGTTCGGCGGTAAATTTCAATTCCTATCTTCTTACTCCCCAGTCTTATTGGTGATATCTTTTGTTCTTATAGTTTTTGTTTCCATTCTATTACTATTGTCTCCAGGACACAGTTGAAGAGGAGTCGAGACAACCCATCACCTTGTCTTACGCCTATTTTTATTTTGAATGGTTTAGATACTTCACCCCGAAACTTAACTTTCGATTTCGTATAGATCTGTGAGCGTTTTACTCATAAGGTTTGCTGGCTTAGATTTAATGCCAAATTATGGGCTTACTTTGTCTAGTGTTTCCCGGTCAATTGAGTAAAAAGCCTTTTTAAACCTTACAAATGTAGATTGTACTATGTCTTTAGAGTTTGTAAATCTGTGCGGGATTATGGACTTTAGGTGGAAAATTTGTTCTGAGGAAGATCTGCCCTTTCTAACTCCACTCAGATATTTTCCCAAATGGTTATCAAGCTTTGCTTCTACCTTGTTTAGTACTATTGTCGAAAATATTTTGTAACCCACTGACAACAGAGATATACCTATGTAATTATTTACATCTTGCTTGTCACCTTTCTTATGCAAAGGATGGATAAGAGCCACTTTCCAGCCTTCTGGAATCTTTTCAGTCTCCCAGACTTCCTCAAACATGAGCTGAAGATTAGCCATCATTTTTGGTTGAGCCCATTTTAAGAGTTCCACTGTAATAGAATCGTCTCCACTAGCTTTGTTGTTTTTTAGTGTATTTATTGCTTCTTTAATCCCTTCAGCTGTAGGTGGTGGATATGTTTCTGAGTTTTCGTGAGCGTGTGGAAATTCTAGCTTACAGTTCGTCACAGTTCAAGAGTTGTTCAAAGTAATTTCTCACGTGTTAGTATTTCACAGTTCTGGGTATTACTCAGGCCTATTTTACCATTTTCATCTCTGAAGCTAACCTTTTTATTATTATTATTATTATTATTATTATTATTATTATTATTATTATTATATAGTCTGAAGCATTAGTTCATTATGTGGTAATCATTTTAAATGTTTCGCGTAAATGTATATTTATTGAATGTGTTTTTGTAATGGCAATTGAACTTTATGCAACGGCATATCAACCCTATTCTAACGTAACATACACCTTTATTCTAACGAAGTATAAAATGCGAAATAAGATTGCAAATAAGAAAATGACGTGTTTCATGTTAGGTATTGATTTCAAGTGTTGTAACTGGAATAAAAGGCAGTGTCTCGAAAAAGAATTATATTAAATTTAAAAATTAACTTCCACACAATATAATACATGTATCACATTAGTAAGAGTATAAAAGGAAAATACTTGTAGATGTTTGTTGTGTGGCATATGATTTCATATTTAACTTTAATGCAAATTTAACATTCATCTCTAACACCGCCACTCCAAAGAAGCTTTGTGGCTCTGTGTGATTGAGTTAAAATCGCATGATTCGTGTATTGTTAGAACTGGGTACGGAATTCAAAAACGCGAAACAAAAATAACAGAGTACAATGACAGAAATTCCGTTGTAAATTTTATGACTTTTGTAGGTTTCAGTGAAATCAGAAAGATTTGTATGAATTCCCCTTACTAAATATTTCTGCTTTTGAATCATAAACCTTCCATTTATATAGACAGAGATATATTTTTCATGAGCTAATGCTGGAAACCTCTCATAATGATTGTTATAATATTCTGAAACAAATTTTCGTTCTAAGCCTTTCAATAAGTAGTAAATAAAGGTAAACTAAAGAATTAAATATTGTTGAATGTTTGTCCTCAAACATCTATGTAACTCTCTTAGACTGATTTATAATAACGTATTATGAATATTTGACATTTATAGAGTAGGTCACATATTGATAATTGGTGAATATTTTAGAACTGAAAGTGATTTATTAAGATAAATAGTATCAAGTATAACTTTATGTAATCTTCTTCTCTCTCTATAAAACATGTTTTTTTCTCTCTATATAGAACATCTACAAGTATTTTCCTTTTATACTCTTACTAATGTGATACATGTATTATATTGTGTGGAAGTTAATTTTTAAATTTAATATAATTCTTTTTCGAGACACTGCCTTTTATTCCAGTTACAACACTTGAAATCAATACCTAACATGAAACACGTCATTTTCTTATTTGCAATCTTATTTCGCATTTTATACTTCGTTAGAATAAAGGTGTATGTTACGTTAGAATAGGGTTGATATGCCGTTGCATAAAGTTCAATTGCCATTACAAAAACACATTCAATAAATATACATTTACGCGAAACATTTAAAATGATTACCACATAATGAACTAATGCTTCAGACTATATAATAATAATAATAATAATAATAATAAAAAGGTTAGCTTCAGAGATGAAAATGGTAAAATAGGCCTGAGTAATACCCAGAACTGTGAAATACTAACACGTGAGAAATTACTTTGAACAACTCTTGAACTGTGACGAACTGTAAGCTAGAATTTCCACACGCTCACGAAAACTCAGAAACATATCCACCACCTACAGCTGAAGGGATTAAAGAAGCAATAAATACACTAAAAAACAACAAAGCTAGTGGAGACGATTCTATTACAGTGGAACTCTTAAAATGGGCTCAACCAAAAATGATGGCTAATCTTCAGCTCATGTTTGAGGAAGTCTGGGAGACTGAAAAGATTCCAGAAGGCTGGAAAGTGGCTCTTATCCATCCTTTGCATAAGAAAGGTGACAAGCAAGATGTAAATAATTACATAGGTATATCTCTGTTGTCAGTGGGTTACAAAATATTTTCGACAATAGTACTAAACAAGGTAGAAGCAAAGCTTGATAACCATTTGGGAAAATATCTGAGTGGAGTTAGAAAGGGCAGATCTTCCTCAGAACAAATTTTCCACCTAAAGTCCATAATCCCGCACAGATTTACAAACTCTAAAGACATAGTACAATCTACATTTGTAAGGTTTAAAAAGGCTTTTTACTCAATTGACCGGGAAACACTAGACAAAGTAAGCCCATAATTTGGCATTAAATCTAAGCCAGCAAACCTTATGAGTAAAACGCTCACAGATCTATACGAAATCGAAAGTTAAGTTTCGGGGTGAAGTATCTAAACCATTCAAAATAAAAATAGGCGTAAGACAAGGTGATGGGTTGTCTCGACTCCTCTTCAACTGTGTCCTGGAGACAATAGTAATAGAATGGAAACAAAAACTATAAGAACAAAAGATATCACCAATAAGACTGGGGAGTAAGAAGATAGGAATTGAAATTTACCGCCGAACATTTGGAAGTGACTTTGCCTTTCTTTCCAAAAACCAAAGAAAAACAAAAATACAAATCAGCAGCAGATTTTTAAATACCTTTGGAACAAGAGGTTGTCAACAGCCTGGATACAAGAAGTTAGGAAATGTTTGGAAAGAAACAACATAAGTGCAAGAGAAGCAGCAGAAAGAGAGATGTTTAAGAAGAAGGTGTTAGAAATGGAAGGATTCCAAGACAGGAAGGAAAAGAAGAAAGGATCAAAGTGGTCCGAGGAGAGAAAAAGGATATATAGTGATAAGATGAAATAGTACCGGAGGAAGAAGAAAGAAGGACAAACAGCAGCAACATTTTGTCATTTTGTTTCTAATATTTTGTGGTGAGCTAATGTAAAAACGCAGACACGAGTTCTGCCAAAAAAAAATGAACATGGTGTATACGTTTTTATGTGAGGAACAGAGGCGAAAAGGGAGGGGACTTCATTTCTTGGTCCCCTATTCCATTAAAAATGAGGGAATTTGTAGACTGAATATATGTTTTAATAACGTTATTTACGTAAGTTAACATAAAGTTATTTTACGTACGTTTACGTAACGTTATTTACTTAATGTTTATTACGTTAGTTTACGGGTCTCCTTATAAAATTTTCAGGGGGAAGGTATGGCCCTCACACGCCCAAGGTAGCCTACGCAAGAAAGGGGCGATTCTTTAAAGGAGCAAGTCAATGAAGTTGACGACTCACCTCAAGAGTCGCGAGGTAATGCTGTGGTCTCGGGGAGCAGATGCACTCGCGTCGTGGAGCTTGTCCGCCCTCCGAGTAGCGAGGCGCACGCGGGAGCGCTGCGCGTCAAAGAGGCCCTTTGGCGCCACGTGGCGCCGTCAAGGGCGCTGCGGAGGGCGCGGCGAAGGTCAGGGCGTGAGCGGTGGGACCGCCCCCCCCCCGACCCGCGCGCGCCGGCCGCAGGGGGCGGGGCGAGGGGCGAGGGCACCCAGCGCAGTGGGGCGCAAACGACGCCACGCACTCCCAACAAAATGGCTGGCCAGGGAAAGGAGAATTCTGTGGTCACGGGGCAAAAGTTTTTAAGTCAAAAATCTCAGTTTGGAGAAAGCAAGGGTTAGATTATTGAGCCAACGCTTTTTCCTATGCTCAGCGCTAATTTCCAACGCTTTTTTCTCGTTAAGGAGCCAACATTTGAATTCGGTCCTTTTACTACAATAAATTTACATACTTACCTTGAAGTGTCAGTACTTAACCCGACTTCACCAAAAATCGACCCAGTGACCACAGAATTTATTTCTTAAGGTCTCAGTGAAGTCACACTCAGAGAGGGAGATTGGTCTCGGTGACCCATTTTGGTGTCGATTCTGTCGGAAGATCTATAGAATACGCACCATTTTCGTTATTAATATTTAATGGAGTAATTTTAAATTAAAATGCTGAAACTAGAAATCGATGTGTAGACACTAAGTACTGCTACTCTACATACACACATCCTTTTCATAAAACATAAGAGTTATAAGACGTAAGACGTAACAGTGGATGTTCTGACTCATTTTCAGTGACATTTCGATTGTCATTGTGCTAGAAAATTTTCTGTAGATTCAAACCCAAATTTCTTGGGAATTTGAGAATTTTGCGTTGTAAATCGAAATCTTTTGGTTTTTATTCTCCGGAAAATGCTAACAGCGTCAGCAAGCGTGCCTGTGTGTGAGCCGCACATTTGCAGACGCATTGGTCCGGCGTGCGCACTGTGACGGCGTCGTGGCGGGGCGGGGCTGGGCGGGGCGTGCCGGACGGGCCGGGCGTGCGGCCGGCTTCTCTAGTTGGCGTCGCGCCAGGCGGCGCACTAGGCTAGCGCAGTGCATTTGCATGCGGCGACCTAGAACCGCCGCCGCCGCCGCGAACGCTTTGTTCCCGCGTAGACGCAACGCGGCGCGGCGCGGCGCGGCGCGGCGCGGCGCGGTGCCCCTGCGCCGCAGCCGGAAGCGGCCAAAGGGCGACGCGTTAGTGTTCCGGTCACGTGTCTCGCGGACGGACAGGCGGCCGCCCGCCCGCAGCCCCGCCCTCCGCCGCCACCTCGCCTCCTCGCTTGAGCAACTTCCTTCATCCGCGCCGCGCCGTTCTCTTTCTTGTGCGTGAGCGCGTGCGCGTGAGCAGGAAAACGCAAGAAACGCCCGCCACTGGCCCTTTTTTTTTCATTGGGACGGAAGCCTGTGAACCAGTGCGATTTTTCTAACTTTGCCCCTCAAGGCCACTCAAATTCCATCTTCGCGATGGAATATGTCACGGTATTTGGCGTCTTTCTCAGTCGTTCCGCTAGATTTCGCATGATCGCGACCGGATCAAACAGTGCTTGCGACCATGCGACTTCTACGGGCAAGACCGAGAAAGACGCGAAATGCCGTGTGATATTCCATCGCGAAGATAGGCCTTCAGTGGCCTTGAGGGGCGAAGTTTGAGAAATCGCAGTATAAGAGATCGCTATTTTAATTTGGGCGGTGATTATCCCCGTACTTTGTAGGACCTTCTAGAAATTGCTTTTATGCTAAACAATGTTCTTACACTGACGTTGAAGCACGTTCGAGAACGAATGGCTCAGCATATTTCGCTCAAATCGGTACTCTTGTCTCAACTCATTAATACAAAAATATTTGACACAATCGTAAAGTATTAGCATTCGTATCATATGCGAGATTGCAGACCACTTGTCTTATTTTGCCACACAAGTTTACGTCACGTTGCTATATCTATTATGGTCTTCAAAATCATCATGGAATGTAGTATTACTACCTAGAAAAGAGTTACTATTTTAAGAGGTTTACCTAACTTTCGATTTTTGAATCTGATAACCCATCGTTAACCCTGGCCAGACTAATATATCATAAACCATCGTTGTGTATTTTCCAAGTTTCAAAAGAGAATTCACACCTATTAAACAAAAGAGAAAAGTATGAAAAAAGTATTTGTGGAGACAAATACGAAATAAAGGAATGATTTCCCTTAACAGAAAATGGATTTTGTAATGTTTTATGCCCAAATGTAAAATGTACTCATTACTGGCGACGGGCAATATTCAGGAGAGTACAACAAGAGCAGACAAGGTGAGTGACAAATCTGTTTCCGAAGTCACCATATTATGCATTGCAGTATGCCGTACTTTTTACGAAAATTTTGCTTTGTGAGCCCAGGAAGAAATGCAGTATGATAATGTCCGACAATGGGGTTACATCACCTGGAGTTGTAATGAATATTTATGATGAGTAGTTACTGTAGTGAAGCCGAAACTACAGGAAAACTCGTACGAAACGGAAATAATGCGTAAAAGCATACTTTTTTAAAACATGGCGTTTAAAAATAAATAAAACAGTGTAATCAAGTCAACCATCAGGTGTCATAAATTTTCGAGTTCTTTCATGACTGAGTTCGAAAAACAGTCCCATTATTTTGGACCGATGAACTTATGTTTTGTGTTACAACTATACTGTGAAATGTGAAAATGTGTGTACAATATTGTTTTTCACCATTAGCCAGTTGCTGTAAATGTTATTTGGCAGCAGGGATGTGTTAACGTTGATTTGGTGAACCGTTTCAATCCATCATTCAACCTCCTACTTCAAACCAGTAATGGGCAGCATGATGGTTTTGTAAAAGGGGGTTTGGTCTAAATCTGGGCTAGTCAGAGAGGTCTAAACAAGGGCTACCTCTCCCGAGAGGCCCATATTTGGACATTTGGAGCATTTATTATGGAGCATTTCAAATAACCTAAAAATAATGTACCTAATTACAAAGAACCTACTATTTGTGTAAATAATTATAATTATTACTTTTAAAGTCAGCTGAAGCATCACTGTCACTGTAACACGTCACCGTGAGGAGCTACAACGTTCCGGGCTACAACCGTGAGGACCCCTGCAAATTGACAAGAAGAAAGCTTCGGTTTACTGCTGATAAGGTGAATGACGAAAGGAAAAAAGGGCAAAAAGCTCAGAATAGACGAGGAAGAAGAAAAAATCTTCCTCCTTCACCGGGTTCTTCAGATTGAGAAAATCAGAGACAACCACCCCTGGATGATTTCGATTCGGAATTTGAAGGACCACAACCCACAGAACCCCTCAACAAGATGATGATTACTGTCACTTTGGCCAACGGTTGTTTTCCGAAGTTAAAAGTGGTGAAGATAGAATACAGCCTATTACATGTCATTGCTGGACACACTCAGAATGTGCTGTTTAGGAGAGAGATGTGTATACATTTAATTTTTATAAGTTAATTGACGATTTTGTGCTTATATTGTACTATTTAAAAGAGAATTTGACAGTCTTTACTTTTTTTCATTACATTTGTTCAAAAAAATTAGGTGTAGTGCATATTTGGACACCATTTTTTAATAAACCTTTTTTTATGTAACTGTGATTTTTTTAAAATTTGAAACTTTCCAGAATTGAAGGATATGAAGCGAAGGTACGGCTCAAAGTTTAAATTTCCCCATATGTCCAAAAATGTGCCCACTACATTCAAAATGAAAAGCCAGCCCATATTTGGACCTTCTCCTCTAGTTGTGAACGTGGTGACACGAGGCGCCGCGCCGGGCAATCAGGAGCGCACCGAGGAAATTTCCTTCAGCCACCACAAAGCCCACACCAGGATCCAGAGGTGGACGCGTTGCTAGGGTTGCCCTTACGAGGGTTGACGTAGGCCTAGGAGTCACGGAGTCGGTGAGCTCATCGATCTATTGTTTTCCTCTGCGAGTCTGTTACCAGCGTTCTGCCGCCGCCGTCCCCCTCGCGACCTCGCTTTCTCAGATAAGAGCCGCCGCCGGCGTCCGCGCGCACCTGCGAGGCGGCGGGGGCGGCGGGGGCGGCGGGGGCGGCGGGGGCGGCGGGGGCGGCGGAGGAGTGTTCTGCTGCGGTTACGCACCGGAAGCGCCCGCGCAGAATGCGTGACGTCATCCTGCCTCCGCGTGCCTCCCGGTGCACCTCGCTTGTCACCATCAATCACCGCATCCAGTGGTCCACCTGAGCTACGAGAGGCGCGTTGTGCAACGCGGAAGATGCTTCTCGGAAGGCATGCCAACCGTTGGTTTTTCGCCAGGAAGAAATAGTCATTAAACATTAATTACAGAAATGTACATGAGTTAATAGCCAAAACTTACTGCGTTATACCGAAACATATTTCTCTAATTAATTCTGTGGTCACGGGGTAAAAGTTCTTAAGTCATTTTTTGGCAGAATTGGGTTAAGTACTGAAACTACAAGTTAAGTATCTATATTTTATTTTAGTAAAACCACCTAACTCAAATGTGGCCTCCTTAACGAAAAAAAAGCGTTGGGAAATAGCGATTAGCGTAGGAACAAGCGGTGGCTCAAAAATCTAACCCGTGTTTTCTCCAAACTAAGATTTTTGACTTAAGAACTTTTGCCCCGTGACCACAGAATTCTTGATTATCTCATGCAGGTCTGGATAACAATATTATGTATCTGAAATGAAAACTGTAACACATGTAATAAATAAGTGGTTGAGGAGTGTATGTGGCCTATTTCGTCATAGTAGCTAATGCCAATTGTAGGGAACATCTAGCCCTGCCGACATGATTCGTACTGTTTCTTTCCGAAGCAGCATCTAAAATGACCCTTTTTTTAAAAATTTTAGATGAGAATAATTTTCTGTTAATTGCTTTTACTTTGGTGTAATTGTAATAACTACACACGAATAAATAATAAAGATATTTCAAATGCTGACAATTAGCTGTGGGGATTTAAGACAGCGATCTCGGGATTTCCCGAGACCAGATCGATACTCCCTATCGTCAATAGGGAGTTTTCGCCACATCGAACGGTAAACACTATCGATCTTCTGTTCATGCGTAGTTCAAATTTCGCATTACTTTAGTGCATGTGCGCATGCGCAGAAGATCGATAGTACGTAGCATTCGAGGTTGCAAAAACTCTACTAATACCTCTCGGGGAGTCTCGAAAGTTCTACCCTGCGCAGGCGCTGCCCACGATGTCGTTTCGGTTTGTGTTCAAATCAACGGTGTTCGGGAAAAGGATTTTTTTGGGATGAAGTTTTGTCCTTAGAACATTATAAAACGAAAATATGTGGTCTACATAACAAAAATACAATTTAAATGTAGTTAATTAAATGTTTTTGAAATATTCTCGACTTTACGTTGATGGACATTACATTTCAAACTTTTTTCAAACTTACTTTCATTACTTAATTTTTTTAATCCAAAAACCATCGAATAAATTTTTCCTTTTCGACATTAAATTAACTTTCAAGGTATTGAAAGTAAATACTATCATACGGTTCATAAATATTACATACATTACTACACTCATTCACCGGCATTACATGTAAACATAAAATTACGATTCATCACTTTGAAGATCACCTCCAAAAGGGTCCTCTAATTTATTAGAAATGTTGAAACTTTTAATACCATGGTATATGTATGAATGTTTTTGGATGTTTAAATTCAAAAATCAAATTATAGATGATAAATTAAATCTTTTGAATATTGGAATTTAATTCGAGGACGAGTAGATGTTTAATCAAGATTATAAATTATGATTTCTGTAGAAGTACAAAGAGGAGAATAAAAGCTATTAGATAATTTCGTAATCCGTTTTTTAAAGAGTCTACGGATAATTATTTCTCAATCTGTCTGTGATGAACCAGAGAGTTTCTTCTTGTCGAAGGAATTTATTTCATTTTTTTTCTAATTGATGGATATTGGAAGCTGCTTCATCCCAGATTAGACAAGTGCATGTTAAAGAAGATTAATTTCTTCGCCTTGAATCGCCTACTCGACACAACGCCTTAAATTTCGAAAGTGGCATTGTAGTTGATGTGGGTATTATTTTAAGACTTGTAGATAGCCTGCGAAATTTCCACGTTAAATTTCTCTAACAACAACACGATTTTGTTTTCGACTTAGTCACATCGCTGACTTTTGTTTTCAAAAATATTTTGTGTTTGTGAAAAATTTCAGAAAATGCCTTCAGAAAGGTGAAAGTCATGGTCTTCGGTGGATTTTCAGCAGATTTCAGAAAGCAAAATCTGTTATTTTATTTGCTGAAAGGAGCTGCAAGACAAATCGAAAAATTGAGCATTTTTGGGGAATAAATATTTTTTTAAATAAAAAAGTACCGTCGAAATTAGGGATGCACAGCTCTCGCCGTACGGTTATAAGAGAATTTAGAGTCAACGCCGTGAAATCAATACACCTGATTTCTTTTAGGGGGTAATTATATTTTGAACCCCTTTTTATGTTTTTTCTACTTAATATCAAAAACATATGCGGTCATGCTTTTCACTGTGTTCTCAAATACTATAATAAACTAACCGCAAAATAAATGTTTTGAAAACTTGGCATACCTGGTGAATATTCCCATATTTACTACAAAGTTGATAATCCGTGTTAAGTATCTAACATGGCGAATATTATAGACAAGAGGATATCCCAAACATATAATAACAAGTATAAAGACATTATATAATGGAACGGAGGTAGGTATGCGTCGGGATCACCTGAAGAGTAAAACATTTTTAGAGAATCAAAGAGTACGATAGGGGTGCAGTTTGTCCCTAGCACACTATATTTATGACGCTCTTAGAGTTTGGAAGAGAAAATGTTCAGATGGAATCTATTTGGGAAATGGGAATTATTTAAATACTCTTTAATTTGCAGGCGACCAGTTTTGAATTGCTAGAAATGAAAATGAACTCCAGAAAAATGCTCATGTATTAAGTAATAATATAAATATCTTAGAAGATTATAACCTCAAAACCTTTGAATAAAAAAGATCGCCGTTTTCCGGCATACGATTACATAACTTCCTCTTCTTACGAAGTATTCGTAAGGCGAAAAAGTAAAAGTAAGGTAATGGCTTCCCAAGGCACCAGATCAAAAATATGTAATTACAATTCAATGTTGGAACAAGTAAGACACTTCAACCACCTCAGCTGTGATTTTAGCTTCGATTATGAGAACGACATCGATATCAAACTCCATCGGTTCCAACAAATGTGCGGCACAATAAGACGGACGCTCTCGAAGAAGACAAGACGATAGACGCAACTTAAAAATGTGCAAAGTAATGGCAATCCCAGTTTTACTAAATGGAAGCGAGTCATGGGTATTGATAAGAAAGAGAAGTAGTAATATACAACCTTGCGAGATGAGATTTCTAAGAGCAGTAAAAGACTGTCGCCTCCTAGACCAGTTCAGAAACGAAAACATTCGAAAAGATCTTAACATTTTCTTCATATTAGACAAAATAAAGGAGAAACGTTCACCGTGGTCACAACACCAAAGAAGAAGAAGAAGAAGAAGAAGGAGAAGAAGGGGAAGAAGGAGAAGAAGAAGATGAAGTATCTAACGGGATGGGAGAAACTTTCGCGAGAAAGTTTGGTTTTCCCAAGATCTGTCACGTCGGTTTCGAGAAACTCGACCGAAACTATTTCCTGTCTCTATCGGTATTACTGCGTTTATACATTAAAACTACATCAGAAGTGCAGACATTACAGTGATTCTTGAATTTCTTTAGGAGAGAAATTTACTAACTGCTCCATTTTTGTCTGGACTAAACATAAAACAAGAAATACGACTGTGCTTAGACTACTTTATGAGATAAGATATTTTCCAAGCATCTTGCGCAGTTCCTTGATTTTTTTAACATGGCATTGGACATATTCTAAATATGTAACTTTGCCAGGTAACATTGTCGACAATAGTATAGAATCACGGCCCCAATATTGTGTATCCGCGATTCAGATATTCGGAAAATATGAGTGGAATCGCCTTTCTGTATTCTAAATCAATGAATGTAATTTTTTGCACTGTGTATTTCGATTTTTCACAATAATATAATTGGAAATATACAATTGGAAAAATCAATGTATTTGCCACAAAATATTAGGAATTTTATTAAAGTTAATTGTATAGGGTTATCATCAATCCAAAAGGCCTTGCATTTTATGAGTCGCTTCAAAAATGGATATCTGACTTGCCTTTTGTTTTGTTTCGTAAAGAAACAAGTTGCAAATAAAAATATATTAAAAATAATTGTAATGTTAACACTTACTAGGTTTGCATACCTCATGTACTACTAAGTTTATCTCTTCTTAAGTTTCTGCCCTTAAATAGATAGTATCTAGATAATAATATTCTCCGTAGACTCTTCGAGAAGAAGGTACTATATGGATAGTCTTTCTAAGAACATTATTAAAATACATTTTAAACTACAATTACTGTGCAATTTGAACAGTAATAATATCAGAGTGACGGGAAAAAACACTTTCATGATAATCGCTTGAAAATCTAACGTGAAGGACACTTGAACCTACTGGCTCTGGTAATATTGTAGTCTACGACATAGTGGAACAGTATCTCTAAACAGTGTGTCCTCGCGACCAGGTATTCGTTTTTGAACTTTCATTATTTGAGTCTGAAGTCTGAAACGTGCGGGTACTACTTACTCATAAATGCATCCCCCAAATTTCGGAATCTTTAATACAGTAAAACAAAAAAAGTATTTATGTTTACTGAAGGTTATTATTACCTAAATTAAGACTGGCGTATCAAAATGCAGTTGTGTTAAAATATCGGTATTGGATGTACTCTGCACGTTCTTAAACTGATCTGAAAACTACGATTCGACGGTTGACGAACGTTACACTGAAGGGTTAGGAAAGGAGCAGTAGGTACGGGAAGCTAACCGTGCCAGTGTTAGACAACGTGGTGGTTCGTTGACCAGGGTTAGCCCAAGGAAATCTACAAGTTCCAACGAATGCGAATTGTTACATGGCGAAGTTCAGGTTCACGATAAATCCGATATTGAAGAAGGATGTGTTCGTCCATGATACACTAACAATTGAAACAAATAGTGTAAATAAATTTTTAAGTTAGTATGAAGTCTGTGAAGTATAAAGCATGGTGTGTAATAGCCGATAAGCATTATTTATATGCTAAATTTTAAACACATTACACTCCGCATTATTTTAAATTTTATTTATTTGAGAGGAAAAAAACAAACTTTCAAAAGAACAAAGGTACGGTTGGAACATTGTTTCCAAATTCCGCCCAACGAATTACCACCGGAACTCGACCCCCAGTCTTCCGGGTAGAACTTCTTTCAACATTTCGTATTCACATCTTTCCGATATACTCAGCGCTTGATTTCTGGCGGAACGCGACGAAACAGCGTTTCGGTACCGCGGGAATAATTATTAAATTATCTTAAAAATATATAACTATTTTTATTAAATTACTACTTAATTTGGGGTGCGTCCTGGACTAAAATGTTATAAATGAAGCACTAGATGTGACCACGTGAATCTCTCACGATGTCTTCTCCGATTCATAATGTTGTTATCTTTTAAGAAAGTCTGTGTGTTTAAATCAAGTGACATTGCCAGTCTGTCCGACTCATCGGCATCCGTAGTAGAGGTAAAATTTGAGCGCAGCTCATCAAAAACGGTGTTTTATGAACTTGTATCTCTGCAGAATTTAGAATAATCCATGTAATTATATTAATGATTTATTAAAGTTAAGAAGGTGCACGAAATAGTTCAATAAACGCATAGTAACGGTCAGCTATTTATGAATCCAATAATATTATTCGTGGGTTGCAAGAGTGACACAACTAAAAAAATCAGGTGTTGAGATAAATGAGTTTGAAGTTTCACCTAGTATTGAAATACGTCATTCTTGCATTCACAGTTTTACTTTTGTAGACGGAAAACTGTATTGTACAATACGCTGCTGGAAGGTAGAGCGATCTCCAATTCTGGAGAGAGCATTCACTCAAAATTCCTATTTTATGAGTCACGCCAGTATTACAGCCCACGAGCGATATACGTATTCTGACCAACAAAAAAACGATGTCAGTCACGGAAGCGATGGTGACGTATGAAATAGTGATGGCAAGCAAAAGTGCTGTTTCGCCGTCGTGCGGGTAGCCCTACGTTTACTCACCAGTGTGAGACCTTGTTCATAAGATTCCACTCCTACGACTTTTTGACTAATGGAAGGAAACAATGTTTGTGCACAAAAACCGACCCTGTCACCTGTCCAAAATGTGGAGAAATATTGTCAATGACTCACATTCGCCTCGAGTGGTCCAGTGTCCAAAATCTACGAATCTCTCTTGCCATCAAGAATGAAATTTATGAAATGTTCAATTCAATAGATGATTTCGAAACAATTTTAACTTATCTAAATTTGGCTGGTTTAGATAATATGTTATGAATAATTGCAATATTTATTGTACTTATTTCAGTTTATTGTTACACTTCTGTTTACTCTAAATTTTAAAAAATGTATCTTTAGTACAATAGTGGTCGCTAATGACCCCAGATGTTTTTAAAGTGACAAATAAAAAAAATTTAAAAAATGTTTGAGGATAGTACGCTCTCGCTTCAGAATGTGAATATTATGTAACGAAGCAATGGTGATTGAGTGCTTTTTATTTCGGCTAAAACAGCTACATTAAACTGGAAGTGGTGGATGCATCTGCGAACAGGAGGGCGGAGGAGTCCCTCGGCCGGGGACGCCCGTGGCCAGAGCTACCTACCCGTGGGCACGCGCGGCGCGGCGCGGCGCGGCGCGGCGGGCGCGGCGCAGCAGCTGCAGCAGGCGCGGCCGGCGCGGCGGGCGCAGATGCACTCCGCGGCGCGGGGCCTGGGCCCGGGGCGGAGTGTGGCCGGCCGCGTGACTTCCTCGGCGGCAGCGCCCGCGGGGGGCGGGGGCGGGGCGGGGGCGGGGAGGCGCGGGAACGCGGAAGGAAGGCGTGACGCGCGCGCATTCGCGCTCGCTAGCGCGCGCGGCGGCGGCGGCGTCGCTCCTGCAGCGCGGGCCTCTGGAGGCGGTGGGCAGAGTGGGAGGGGTGAGGGGGAGGGGCGGGGGGCGCCCGGACCGGGCCCCTTCCACGCGCCGCGCAGCGCCGCACGAAATAAATGGCACGCCGAGCGAGCGTTGCGAAACTTGTCCCCGCTGTCCTTCGGAGGCAGCGTTGTTGGCGGTGGTGGAGGAGGAGGAGGCGGAGGCGGCTCGTGCTGCAACGATGGGTGCAACGCTGTCGACGGGGACGGTGACGACGGCGTGGGGGGCGCAGGTGGCGGCGAGCGGTTTGGGCAGGCGGCGCGGCAGGTGGAAGCGGAACCAGGAGAATGGGGGGGGGGGGGTTGCGCGTAAAGCTGACGTTGGGGCGAGGACGAGGCCCCTGACGTTGGCGTTTTGGACGAAGCCCCTGACAGTTTCCTCTTTCATCCCTCATGCAGTGGGCAACAGATCTTCAGTTGTCTTGGCTGGGAATAGCTCGCTTTCAATGTTGTTAACCGTTAATTGGTGACGTGCGGTCACAGTGACGGGCGAGGAAAAATAAACTCACTCTCCTCTTGACCGGTGCAACGCAGGAAGTTTTGGTTTACAGTATCTTCTTGTCTCTTTCTAAACAATGTTCGAGCGTGGGCAGCTAATCTAGTTGCAGCCGTTCGCTTCTGAGAATCAGTTGAAGTTACGAAACGGTCTCGATGACCGCACATCTCCAGTAGCAGAAGTTTATACTCGGTAATGCACGTTTATACGTAGTAAATAATTTTCATTTACCAGTGTATTTTCTTATTAAAATAAAGGTTGTTTAATGTAGTCAATTTCATTTCAATGTCCTTCTATACGTATTTCAATAGTCAACTATGAAGAAAAAATATAGAGCAATATATGACCTGAAATTCTCTTAGCGAATAATGTAAAAAATATATTATTTTCTGTTTATTTTATAAACTAGAAACTCATCGATTTTTCTCTTTATTATGCCCCTAGTAACATGAAAAATAATTGTTAATTCGATCTGAAATGAAATAAGGAAAATAATCAGTGTACAACTTTTCCGGTCACAGAGACCGCATGTGACTGGTAACAGAATTTCGAAGGCACGTCACCAGTTGACGGTTAATACTTTTCTGTTAGGTCCATTATCGTGTACTGATAGTATATTTTCTGTCACAATAATCTGTTATCGGCAGGGAGGAATGGCATGGATTCACCTTCGAAACAAGAATAATTGCTTCAAAATTCAAATGGCGGACTAATTCTCTAAGACATTACCCAAAGTTCGCGGTAGTAGTAAATACCTGGCAAAGCCAGAAGAGAAACCACCAAGTGATAGTCGAATGTTGTAGAAACAAAGCACAGTATGCAATCACCATGTGCAGTTGACATGAAATAAATCATGAGAAGGATGGTAGAAGAAGTGAAGGTACCATTGAAACAATGGGAAAGGCAAGAAGGGTGATAGATCTCAAATAAGCGCATCAATTATAACGGAGGCCACGTCCGCGACGACATAATATTCGCAAGGAAGCGACAGTGTAAAGACAGCCGTCAGATGGAACTCAGGAAAGGATTATTGCAGTGGCGTAGCTGGGGGGGGGGCGGGGGGGGGGCGTGCCCCGGGTGACACTATTCTAGGGGTGACATCAATTACATTATTTTATAGTAGTAATATATAATTTAAATCATTTACTTAAAAATTTTATATATTTATAGTTAGTTTTCTTAGTTTTAGTAGTTTGGAAATTCTACTTCTTAGAATTATATAATTTTTATGGTTTAGTTAAAAATTATTTATATTAATTTAATACGTATACATCTAAATCATAAGCGTAGATTATGATTTTATTGCAATTATATTGCAATTATTCTTAATTACATAGACATTTGTAATATATTCTAAATAACTATCATGTGCAAATATGTTTGTATTTTAATGAAATAATGTATAATCAATGCAGCTGTAGATATTTTTATACTCTATTTATGGGGGGGGGACGCCATTAGCTTCGCCCCAGGTGACACAAACTGATTATTGTTCTGCTCTGAGGCGCAGAACGAAGTACAGGCGAGAGGAAGCAACCAAACTGGACCAGAGCCGATGGTTGAGCACTAGAAGTGCAGCGCCTGTCGAAGGCGCGAGGTGGAAAGTGCGCGGAAGGAGGCCAAGGTGAGGTCTCCGCAGAGCAGTGATGAGTGAGATTCTGAGCGGCTTGATGCCGTAACCGCAATGCGTAATAGTAGGGTGACTCAGCTGCTTCGCGCGTTTTGTTTGATTCCGAGGCATCAGTGATAGCTGCAGGATAGATTGGTCACTAGTTTTGTTGTTCACAGTGAATGTATGAAATCGTAGTACTACAACAAGTTTGGACATCCTATCAGTAGTATACCAATAGTGGCGGCGGTGGTGTAACGGTTAGCGTATAGGACTGTTTTGCCCGTGTTCTCGGCTTCAAACCCGATCGAAGCCGTGGATTTTTAAAAGAGCGAAAAAATCCTTCGTACGCCTTCCTTCTGAGGGGAAGTAAAGCCGGTTGCCCCACGTTTGTAGATTTACTTGCATGTAAAAGATCCTCGATCCTAAATGACGCCTCTGAGCAAAATTCAAAATCGCCTGTTTCGTCGCCCATGGAATACCTTCTTTCTACGCTAGTTGGTGAAAGGAGCGTAGCGAAATTTGCGTGGTCAGACGGAAGAGCAGGCCTCATGGCCCACGTAAAATAAGGCAAATCAATTGTAAAATCAGCTGTAAAATCTAATCATTTGTGCCATAAAACGCCTGACTATGAACGATTTCTTGCAACAGAAAAGGTCGTTTATAATGCTGGAATACAAAAAATTAATTTAAATTCTTGTAAAGAATTACAATTAATTATTCTATGTTTGTATACGTAGTTCGGGGAGCACTTTTTCCCCTCGGAGGCGTGAAGTTCGGTGAAAGTTGTGGAAAATACCGTTGTCTGTCTTTTCGCCTGAACAAGCTTGCCGGGATTACTAATTTTTATTATTTGTTTGCAACATTCGCAGAAAGTAATAGTATTAAGATGCCAGAACTGCTAATTCGTTCATTAAGGTCAATCTCTAAAACAATTAGAAAATTGTTTCTGCTAATTCATGAAATTATGCCATGAAATACATCATTTCAAACAATTTTTTAGAATTACATGGCAATATTTAATTGTCTATGAAATGTTCTGTATTATTGTAAATGTTTCTGTGAATTAAAATTACGTCGTCAAATTAAGTTTTGAAAAATATGTCAAATGACTCTCGTTCGTTTGCATCATCTATGAACTCAACTGAGAATCCATTGGTTATTGATACGAAATGATTGAAGCAGTCAGATAAGAGTTTTATGTTTAATTGTGTAACATCTATAATATGCAACAATAATGTATTTTAAATGTGTTGATGAACTGAAAAACGTTTCTTGTGTTTTTTTGATTCAAATAATTCCGTGGTCACGAGGTAAAAGTTCTTAAGTCAAAAATCTTTGTTTGGAGAAAAAAGGGGTTAAATATTATTGAGCCAATGCTTTTTCTTATGATCAACCCTATTTCCCAACCCTTTTTTGTCGTTAAGGAGGAAACATTTGAATTCGGTCGTTTTACTTAAATAAAATATAGATAGTTAACTTGTAGTTTCAGTACTTAACCCTATATTGCCAAAAATTGACTTAAGAACTTTTACCCCGTGTCCACAGCATTGTACTCGGTTCAACCAATCGGCCTCTTCGAAGGAAAAGTGTGGTGTGGTCTGAATGAACAGGTTGAACTCCATGCTACACACGCGTAGCTGCTCTTATTTATGCTCTTGGAGATCTTGATGGAGGCTCTGGGCGGATCATGGCATTCAGTTCTGTTTTACTGAAAGTGAAAGGCACTGGACGTGCACTGCCTAGATTCTGGGCACTCCTCTCACTTATGTGAAGGCCGAAGGTCCTACGTGAAGGCTTGTGTCCAGATTTTCGTTTCAAACGTGTTATTTGAGTACGCTAGTTTTGTGTAGGAAACAATATTACAGATAAATGCATCATCATAATTACTTCTGGTAAGCACGAAAATGTACAATTCTGTATTAACCGTATTTGTAATAATTTTTATTGTTTCTAATTATAATAAGCTGTAGATTTTTTAGTAAAATATATTTTGAGATAATTCTTATTTTCGATCCCAAAGCATTGTTAGAAATGCCTTGAAAGCTTTATACACATTCTTTTATAGTTTTAATACCATGTTTGTGTTCATCGTAAAACGCGATTGCTAAATTATATCCGACACAATTGGATTTTAAGTTCTTGGCGTTGTTTCCCGAAGACATTCTCTTGTTTCTCTTCCACGTCACCTCTAGGATTTAACGCGGAGCAAGCTCCATGAAAATAAATCGGGATCGAAAAACAATTGGTGAACATCAATAGCCAAATGCCATTTAACTATAACATGAATATACCTGTACCTCATGCATCTTCCAGCCACATGATTATATTCATACAGTCATGCTCTCGCTACATGCAATGACCAGTCTACTTTCTGACCTCGCCCCTCCACGCGCAAGTGCTTCTTGACACGAAGAGCGTGCCTATCTACTTGCAAGATCCATGACCTGCTGTGGAAGTCTTGGGGTTTCGCTTAATGTACTCTTCGCACTAGTGGTTTAGCCGCAAAGCAGTTGCTTTGTTGAGGTACTCATCGGTAATTCTTCAGCATAAACAGTTTTTTCAGAAGTCTATAAATTGAAATGTTAATTGCAAGAGCAAATAAGAATTTAATAAATATGTACAAATTTTTATTGAAATACACACTTTTAAATATTATTTAAATTAACAAATTTGGTCAACCAACCACTAACTGAAACAACAATTCACGGTTTATTCCTTTTCCCCTATTTCTTTCAAGCATCTTCTGGTTTCGCTCTGCTGTTATTTTATTCCATTCATGTTGCTCTCGTCCATTTATACATTCTTCTCGGTCTCCTAATTGTTTTCCAATTGGAGTGAAATATTATTTATTTTATATTTCTCCTTCCATTGTTTTCATTTATGTCTGATTTGTCTTCTTTTGTCCAGGTTTCAATAATATTATTTATACGTCAATATTATTCAAAATGAGATCAATTTTTAATGTAGTGATGAAAGATCATAACGAAAGTAAATCAATTACATTCATTACTTTCGCGCACGGACAATGGACGGGCCCAACGTGCACAAAATTACCTTTTGCGCATTAGAGGGTTAAATCCAATATTGTAAATTGTCAATTAAAGAAGGCAGAAAAATCTCGATTTTCAAGGAAATATTTAAAAACATATTTTTCCTCAGAAAATAATAACTTTTATTTTATGACTTCTTTATTCAAATCCTGAAGAAAAGGGTTATTAATGAATATTAAAGAATTCTTGGAAGTGTCGATTTATGATAAAAAAAATAAATAAATGGCCACTCCAAGCGTTTAACCCGTTTTTTCACGTTGTTTCTCTGGCCGAAAGAAAATAAAACGAGTGCGAAGATCAAAGAAATAACAGAATGAATCGAAGATATTTGCAAGCAACAAACATGATACAGTTATTTTTACCTCTCTTTTTACCCCTCGCCTTTTTCCTCATTCTCTTCCGAGAGGAGAACGTCTGAGCACATTCAAGAGCATTTGCGAATTGCTTTTCGTCAGAGACGGGACAGGTCGACACGAGACAGTGGCAACACCTATTTCTTCTATTGTTCTAGTGCTTGGGGCCGTTTCATTAGCGCACTGTGACTGAGTGTCCATTTCCGACGTTGCTTCTGGTTTTGATACTTCCATTCCTGGGGGCGGGGGCGCCGAGTCGCTCCTTGAGGCTTCCTCCGCCGGGAACAGGCGCCCGCCCGCTCCGCGCCGCGGCAGCGGAACCACCAGGCACGCGATGCGGACGCCGGCAAGGCCCTCCTGCTCCACCTCCTCCTCCTCCTTCTCTTCCTCCTCCTCTTCCTCTTTCTTTCCCTCCTCTTCCTCCTCTTCCTCTTCCTCTTTCTCTCCCTCCTCTCCTTCCTCTTTCTCCTCTTCCTCCTCCTCTTCCTTTTCCTCTTCCTCCTCCTCCTTTTCCTCCTCCTCCTCCTCTTCCTCCTCCTCCTCTTCCTCCTCTTGCTGCTCCTCCTCTTCCTCCTCTTGCTGCTCCTCCTCCTCCTCCTTGCCCTCCTTTTTTCTGCCGCCCTGCTCTTCGTCCTCATCCCCCTGCTCTTCTTCTTAATCCTCCTCGCCATTCCGTTCTCCTCATCGTCTTCGTCGTCTTGCTCCTTCGCGGCCGCTTCTGCGCCTGCGCTGCCGTGCCGTGCCTCGCCGGGTCGTTTGATGTGTCGCCTGCCGCAGTCATTAAAATGTTACGAAGCATCGGTGGTACGCGGTTGTTGAGACACATCGCGAATTCTTCGCCTCACCAGAGAGTCTGGCGCGCAGAAGAGTTTATGGAAAGCAACGTCTCGTAGAGTAACGATGTTCGGCAACGTTCCCTCGGTTTTCCGGCAAAATGGGGTTCACTCAGCGCCGCCTCTATCTGAAGAGGCGTTCAACGCCCAACAATCTGTTGATCTAGGGTGCACTGCATAACGCTTTGAGAGTAATCATTGCATGAACTATCACCTGGTAGAAAAAATGTTGATGGAAATTTATTTGTTAATGATTTAATGTGTGTTTGAATAGTGTGTTTAATTATTTCGTTATCATTATCATAAAATGAATACTATTCAAATTGTTACCTCATTAATAATTTACAAACATTGTTACATCTGAATCCTTAAGAGTAATTGCAATCCTACATAATTCATACTCATTTTGACATTTCTATGGAGTTAAAATGTAATATTGTGTATTTTTCAGAGATATTTTGTCAGATTTAAAAACCCTTTATGGCTAGGAGATCGCTAAAGAAAATTGTGTCCTGTCTGTAGGACGGTTACCACATTTCCAGTTCATTAACTTTCTTGGAAGACGAACCAAAGGAATATTACTCTGCTTCTGACAAAAAGTCTTCTTAATTTTTAATTCCATTATATTACATTTACAGTATCCGCGTTCATGACATTTTCACTTCAGTTTGCATCAGTGCGACCTGTATTGATTGACACACAAAAAAAAGTTTTCCTTTGTTCAGACAGTCCATCATTAATTTTGGTGACTACATTGCTTTTGATATATTTTATTCCTAGAAACGTGCAGTTTGGAAAACGAGAGCACATCGTTTTTGCGACTCTTTGCGTGCATTTCTTTGAAAAATGTAACTAACGAGTATCTACATTATATTCATCGGGTAACAGTCAGGGAAATTCTGGAATTCGCAGGTATAAGCATGACGTGAAAACAACAACAACAATAACAACAAAAGAAGTAGATTTTTATTTTACTCAATGGTTCCGTGCAGAAAGCGTTGACGTTCATATTGGAAGCGTCTTGAAAGGGTGAAAGTCAAGAGGCAGGTTTGTTTCTTCCATTGTTTTGTCTGTTTACTAAACGAGGAAAAATGGATAAAAGCTGTTTGCAATCCCTTGGCCTAGACTTCGCCAGTCATGAGACATTGTCGGCAACGGTTCCAAGCGCTGCCGCTTTGTTTACAACTGCATTCATTTGGAAATTTGAGCGAAGAACAGTGGCGTGCTGCGTTGCAAGTCATGAAGAGCTCATTACGGCGGTTCGTGCTTCCGAGTGTGTGAACCGAACGAGGAGGTCGCGTTGCACGCCAACATTCAAGAGGAGCATCTCCAGATTTTTTCCAACGACGGTTCTCATCACAAGGGTTCATTTGAGTATTCTTATAACAGTGAAGGAGCACTCGTAATGCCTGTAATTTCATTATCTTTTATTGTCATTCATTTTCTTGAATTCTTGGCCATATAATTTGTATTAAGGATATTCGATCAAGCAAATACCCTGGTTCCTCGTGATTCGTGCTCTTTTATTTCTGTTCTTAAACAAACGATAGTCTATTTATACAATATCTATCAAGAAAACAATAGTTTTGATAGAATATTATTTTACGCTTTATTATATTTTAAAATAATTATTAATCATTTGTCTATTATTGAATTAAATTTGTGTTTTCACCAAATGTGAGCGTTTGTAGTACGTAGACACCTGTCAAGTATCTTACAATGAGTCGGGCAATGCCATAGACTGAATGAGAATCCTGGAGACCGGCTGTTCCAATCGGATGGCTTTTTTCCTCCCTGCAATTCCAAAAGGCAAATGTAGGTAACAGGGACAGTACATCAAGCAACAAATCACGGACATGATTCTTCTCCGATTCGTCCCCACTTCTGTCCTGAAAGCTGGGTCATTGTTTGATCCCTTCCTCCAAATAGGATTTTCTCTAAGGTAGAGGTATGATATTTTCTTATTAAAGATAAAATCAACAAACATTAAATTAGAGCGTTTAATTTGGTTATTGTTGTTTTTTTGACAAATTCAATTGTTGGGATCTAAAATTCAATAACTTTTATGCGACTTTTCGCGACAAAATGCTTTTTGACCAAATTCGGCGTATTATTGCGATTAAAGCAAAATTCTCCCGAAATCCATTAAAAATTTAAAAAATCAACAACAACAGAAATTTCCATGTGTATCTATATGTGTTGAAGAAAAGAGAATCAACTGAGTTATTTTAACCAGTTGTACAAATATTGCCCGGGAATACGTTGATTAATTCTTAGCCATGTTTTTCTTCCGCAAAAACACCACCAGATTTCTTACACCATTTGACTCTATAATAACGTAAACGCTTCATTTATTTATATTTTAAGTATAATTAAAGTAAAACATTTAATTAAAAATGAAATACCTCAAAATACTTCTCAGCGATTTGCGAAAAACATAATAAAACGAAATAAATGAGTATAGTTTTTGTTGTTGTTGTTGTTGTTGTTGTTGTTGTTGTTGTTGTTGCGAAAATGAAGAAGAAAAATGTACGCGAGAAATAATTACTCTCTCTGTGATTAAGAAAGACTAGATTCCGGGGCCATGGGATGCGGCAACAGGTTTGAGATCCGTGTCAGTAGGTGATGATATTTTCAGGGGATTCACTATTGATATACGAATACATTCGAAGAAGCAAGGTTGGCTGAGGAAATACTGCGAGCGGGCCAGGCGACCCTGGGCGTCGGCGACGTCAGGCACTGTCCTGGCGAATCCGAGGTGCCAGGGGCGCGGGCCGGCTAGCGCTGGTATTCCCTGTGCGTCCTGTGGCGGAACAAGTCCAGGCCAATCGCAGCCTTGACCTCTGCGGGGAGGGGAGGGGAGGGGAGGGAGCGGCGCCTGCTTCCTCGTTCTACGCCCCCGCGCCACAAGCGGGGCGCTTTTCTAGGAACGCTTTATGGCTGCACGAAAGCCCCTTGACGACGTAGCTCACACTTTGGGCCATCTTTTTTTGCGCGGTGAGCGAACGCTGTCAATAGTGTTGTGCCGGATGAAAACACTTACCGGAAGAGATGTCTCGGTGCATCAATCTGATGTCACTGCAGTCCCTCTGACCGGGAGGTCCGACGGCGACAGGATTTTCGACACTAGCTAGTCAGCTAGGTCGAACCAGTCACTGTCTGGAGGAGAATTCTAGCAGCCGGCTGCTCTCATCGGTAGTTTTCCGTGGTTTCTCCCATCAACACCAGGCGATTGCCGGAGCAGTACCCTAACAAACGGGCCACAGACCGCGCGCGATCATTCCTTAATTTTCCTTCTCCTATGCTCTCCTCTTACACACACACTTACACTAACATGCACTACACTACCACATATGCCGGGGGACCGGTCGGGAGCTGAGAGCTTGTCTCGGCTGGGGCGGTGCCCCGATGGTGGGAGATAGCTGGTTGAGGGGATAACCCCACAAGTCGAAGGTAGGTCGGCGCCAGATCTCGCCATTCAGCGGGGAAATATGACTGCCGCCTCCCGATGAGAAAACACGCACTACACTTACGGGACTAATGACCTAAGTACTTGACGCGCCCGGAAACACAAATCAATGAATCAATCTTCTCCTTTTTGAAATTGAGTATGAATTAGAGATAATGCAGATACTTTCCAAACCGTACATAAATTGTTTTGTCTACAGAATCTATATCCATTTAGTGTGTCTCCATATCCATAACCGACACGGGCGCCTAGAGGCCTCTGGCAGTAGATCCACGGGGGCCCCTTATTTCCAACAAAAATATCGCCCCAGAATTGATTTCTTTTTCTCTCATAATGACTTTTAACGGTTAATTTTAATTAGAGGTAAATACATTTTTAATGTTTTCAATGAAAAACATTTCGGAGGTCCAGAGAAGCCGCGGCCTGCAGCAAGTTGGCCCCGCCCCCTTCTGGGGACTTGATAATAAGCAATGAAATATTTTCTGCGTTAATAATTGAGTGTACAGATATCTGATGGAAATATTATATTCTACATTTTTTGTTTGAAAGACTTGATTTCCTTATTTGTTGAAGCGTTTGGGGCATGTCGATGATCATATTTGATGACGGATGGCGGGCGACCCGTGGTGGAGACGGTCAGTGCTAATGTAAATAAATTTGCAACTTTCAAAGAAAAATTTTGCGCCCGAATTACTGCCATAACGGTCTAATACGGATCGATCCTGTGAAAAAATTAAACAATGCATACATATAATTAACTGGATTATTGTCGAAAATACTGTTTAGCAAAATTAATCAAAAACATTGCTTTTCATTTCAATGGCGCGACACTTTTTTTCATCAGGGAATTTACTATTTTAGTGCGACGAGCAGAAATTTCGCTGACACGCTGAAGCCCAAGTGTTCTTAGGCTCTCTGCACAGCGATCACAGGTAAGAACAGGGGCGCATCCCGCCGATTAATTAAGGAGGGGATCGTAGATTTTTGTTAAATAATAAACACTAGTGAGAACCCATGCGATTAAATCGCACGGTTAGTCAAATAACCAAACTGTTTTCTGCTTAAATAAATTATTTTTTTGTATTCCAGCATTATAAACGACCTAACCTCACTAAGATCACTAACCTCTCATATTTCAAGATTTCTATTCAATGTAGAAAATCACGTTCACGTGCTTACACAACCTACACTAAATTGAAACAAACAAAAATGCTTGAGATTGCATTTCCCGCCACCGTCCGAGTGTAATTTTCTTCCGATAGATCGCGCGGCAATCAGATATTACAGATCCCGAATTACTACTTTTTTTAATATTTAGGTATTTTTAACGCCCTTTTTCAATACGAATGTCCCATGTGCAGGTGAAAAGAAACACGATTTTTCAATCCATTGCTTCTTTATACAGATCGGTTTCGTATGTCACCCAATTTATTGAAAAGACCAAACAGCCCTTTGAGAAATAATATATAAGACTAGCGAGAACCCGTGCGATTAAATCGCACGGTTAGTCAAATAACCAAACTGTTATGTGCTTAAATTCTTTTTTTGTATTCCAGCATTATAAACGACCTAACATCACTAAGATCATTAACCTCTCATATTTCAAGATTTCTATTCAATGTAGAAAATCCCGTTCACGTGCTTACACAACCTATACTAAATTGAAACAAACAAAAATGCTTGAGATTGCAACATTCACTTGTTTCCCGCCACCGTCCGACAGTGTAATTTTCTTCCGAGAGATCGCGCAGCAATCAGATATTACAGATCCCGAATTACTACTTTTTTTCATATTTACGTATTTTTAACGCCCTTTTTCAATACGAATGTCCCATGTGCAGGTGAAAAGAAACACGATTTTTCAATCCATTGCTTCTTTGTACAGATCGGTTTCGTATGTCGCCCAATTTATTGAAAAGACCAAACAGCACTTTGAGAAATAATATATAAGATATTAGTTACAGTATTGCATATTATGTATGTACTGTAGCTATGATACTATACAATATTTATTTATTATATAGGTTTACAATGTCTTAATATTCATTTTCGCATAACCATCATACATGTTTTATATTTTTCTATTGTTACATTATTTTAATTGATTTCTTCCATTTTTTATTTTATTTTTACAATCTTCTGATCTTCAGAATTTTTGACCTTCATTATCTTAAATATTCCTTCTATCCATGTTGTTTTCGTTCTACCTCTTTTTCTTCTACCAATAGGCATTCAATTTAACAATTTCAGTGGAAGCCTTGTTTTTTCCATCCTTTGTACATGTACATTCCATTGAAGCTATTTCATTTGTATCAAGTCTAATATTGTGTAATTAATTTTCATGCATTGTCGTATTGTAACATTCTATTGTATCGTATCGTATTGTAACTATACAATATTATTGTTTAAATAATTGGGGGGGTATGGGAGCCATGCTCCCCCCCCCCATCTGGATCCGTCAGTGGATAAGGAGTACTCTGAACTAGTCATTTACACTATTTCCCCAAAACAAAAATGACATCACGAGAAATTTTACTCTTAGCTTTCATTTTCAGTATAAGTAACTCACGAAAGGCGATGTCTGCACTACAACTGAGATTTTACGTTTGGGGAAACAGAGACCCGCGTGGGCTGACGACTGAGGAAAGAACGACTAGAGACAACGTCGCCTCTGAAGAAGAATTCTTGGTAACCATCGGGAGATCCCGTGGTCTGACTGACGGCGAGTTGCCAATATTTGATTGGACGTTCAAGGTCAAAATTCTGGCTAGTTTTTAAAGGATCGCAAGAGGCGATTACCGCTACCCTTAATCAGGATAAATAATTGTCATTTAACTGGGGTTTCGAATACAGTGTGATGATAAATTCTGTTCCATAACAATTTTTCAGTATTGCGACGGATATTTGTTTAGTATGATTGACTCTTCAAAGGAAATCCATTAAACTAATCAACATAAGGGTTTGACTTGAATACATGTCTTGAAATAGAATAAATATGTTACGTGATAATATTTCTGTCTATTTAACTTTCTCGCTACCGCTTACGCAGTAGAGAAAGTTTTGTAATGCTGCCCATAACCATTTAAACCAACCGGCTAATTTTGGACAGAAAAACTCTAATTACCGGACCCTAATTACCAAAAAGTGAATAAATCCAGTTACTAAATTTACAAAAAAATCCTCTAACACGTGAGACAGACAGAATCCATGTTTCGTAGGTCCTTACCAAAAAATCGATTGACAGCAAAACGTCCGTCCGTCTGTGAACACCACTAGCGCTTAAACCATACATAGGATTGTTTCCAAAATGGACATTTCCCGACTTCTTGGCTGTCCGGATCACGCCGCGCCGGTGGCTAGGGTGCTGTCGGCATCTCAGCCAACGCAATTTTGAAAAACAATCTTTAAAATTTAGGTGTACTTTACATGAAACCACAGAGACATTTTCAAAATGTTGTCAAAAACGGCTCCAATTTTTTAAAAATAATACAGTAAAATAAAGTTGGCATAGGTCCGTTTTTTACTTTCCCGTATACGTACGTATACACGGAGTGATATACGTAGTATAGGGAAAGTTATGTAATGCTGCGCGAAAAAATGGCCAATTTTCGGCGGAAAAAAATTAATTGCCGGGCCGTGAAAACGAATAAGTGGATAAAACCAGTTGCTAAATTAAGAAAAAAAATCCCCTAACACGTGGTGTGGTCAAAATCCATGATTTGTTGCTTTTTTATACTTAAAAATCGATTGACGGCATTCCGTCCGTCTGTCCGTCTGTCCGTCTGTCCGTCTGTCCGTCTGTCCGTCTGTCCGTCTGTCCGTCCGTCCGTCCGTCCGTCCGTCCGTCCGTCTGTCCGTCTGTCCGTCTGTCCGTCTGTCCGTCTGTCCGTCTGTCCGTCTGTCCGTCTGTCCGTCTGTCCGTCTGTCCGTCTGTCCGTCTGTCCGTCTGTCCGTCTGTCCGTCTGTCCGTCTGTCCGTCTGTCCGTCTGTCCGTCTGTGGTCAACGCTAGCGCCTAAACCGTTCGGTCGATTTTCTTCAAAATTGATATTCCCCAGTCGATCTGATTCTAGTCGAAGCTTTGTGATTTTGAAAAAGATTCTTTAAAATTTGGGGGTATTTTATATGAAGCCCCCCGGGGATTATCAACATTTTCTCAAAACGGCTCCAAATTTTTTCTTGAAATTTCTTGTATGAATAGAGGAAAATACACTTTTTAACATGGCATTGGTCCGATTTTCACGTACAGCTTTGAATTTTCGAAAATTGTGAAAGTTTGAATTTTTTTCGGCGTCTTTCTCCAACTACAAAATTGAAGATAGAGATTTTTTCTTCAAATAAAATTTGTTCTGCATATTGAGTTCTTTAATAAAGGTCATGTAAATGTTTTTCACAATTTTGGTAGTTTTCGTGCAATATTGCGTGCAATATGTGCAATTTTAAAAAATTACAAAACAAAATTTTCTCAAAAACGGCTCCAAATTTTTTCTTTAAACTTTTGGTAGCGATAGTGGTAAATGTACTCTATCAATGACATAAAAGCCATTTTGGTCTATCGGTTGGTTTTTTCAAAAATTACCAAATGTAAATTTCTTAACTTGTCTCTCACGTCCTTAATATTTACATTATCGGCGATTTTTTTACATTATTATATTTACGAGTATATATGCTTTAAATAATGTCAAGTAAAGTTTCTCGAAAACACTACCGTTTTCTGTGAAAAGTAGCTCAAATTTCGGCATTTTCAGAAATGCTCAAACGTCATTTTCTCGTATATGGCTGCAATTTTTTTCTTGAAACTTTTGTAACGGATAGTGCTAATTTCACTCATTAGTATAGCGTGAAGTTTATTTTGAGTTTTTTTTGTTTTTTTCAAAAATTATATAAATGTAAATTTTTTGAAAGATCTCTCACATCTTTAATATGCACATTATCCGCAATATGTAAAGATGATTATATTTGTGAGTGTAAGTGCTTCAAATAACTTCAAATAAAGTATTTTGAAAACTCAAAAATTTTCTGTGAAAATGAGCTTCAAATTTCGCATTTTAGTAGCGCTAAAACGCCATTTTCTCTTAAACGGCACATAATTTTTAAAAGAAAATTGGCATTTACGGCTAGGTTTTTGTGGTCTTTAATATTCTAAAATTAATGTTTCTGTTTCTACCAATAGGAAACCGAAAAATTAAGAAAATGACAAAAAAATGTACTTTTTTGGCGATGATAGATGGTAGCTGGCAAGAAAGAGTATGTGGCAATTCCGAATATTGACAAATAAATAAATAAAATAAATACGGTCATGCTTAATTTTTTGAAAATACGAGTAGTTTTTCTTTAATTTTGTGACAAACGAAATAGGCCGCTGTAAATTTACTGCGCTTTGGACAGCTGGATGCGTCGTGAATTAGAATGTGCAATTTTGTATATTATTTCTTTCTTTGTTTCTTACATTCGAACTTTGTTATAGACTTACACATTAATATTTTAGAAATTGTTTATTTTGAAATATTTGAAATAAGTAAAAAGAATTAATAGCTCTCAGAATAGCGACAATGCAGGGTCTGCAACAATGGAATTGACTTTGCGCTCGCGAATATCTGTGAATTAGTGTCATTGTTGTGACGTAATGGAGCTGTATGAAAAGGAGTTATAATTGTCTAATTTATGTTGATATTTGCAGGCAAATATTAGTTTTGCACCAAATGCTGTACCATTTGTAGTGAGTAGAGAATTTGTTGCATGGTTTTTAAAATACTCTTCCCTGATCATGGCCCAATGGAAGGCATTTCTATATTTCCAGGGTATCAGGCTTCTTTTCCAATACAGGGTTACAAAACTTTTGCATTCTATTTTTGTGAAGTTGTAGAATTCACATAGTTCTGACAACACTGCAATGGAAATAGTGAGTTCCAAGCGAAGATGTTAGTAGCGCATAAAGTGCAATATTACAGTACTACTTAGCTGTTTCCTCTAATACGGGAAAGTAAGTGCTGTTGTAGCACCACTAGTTTCACTGATAACTCAGAATTTTCCAAATTTTCAGTTGTTTGAAATTTTTTCTGCTTACGCCTATTATTACAAAGTTGAAGATAGAGATTTTTTCCTCAATTTACAAGAAGACAGGGGTAAATTTGATAATACACAGCAAAGGTTCGATGGTCGTAGAAGCGTAGAAGTATTACATTGCTTAGTAAGAAATATTCCAGTAACACACATTGCAAATCCGCATGGGAAATATTCCTTTTCTACATATAAATATTTTACGATGTAACGGAATTTGAAAGAAAAATGGAATAGATAAAATATGGAAATACAAAAAAAATTACACCAAAATATGTAAATTAAAAATATTTTTAATTCATTCAGGATGTCTTGTAAACTCCAAAAAATATTATTGAATATAGGCATCTTTTTTGTGTACAAATATGTGTTTATAAGCATTTGAAGGCTTTCACGGTGGGAGTCAATATTCTTGATGTCTTCCGGGGTTTCTCCGTTCAATATCAGGAGCAGTACTCTAACAAACGGCCACGGATCGTGTGCAATCTTTCATTCCTCCACTCTCCTTACTGACAAATTCACACGCAGGCGCAAATCTACCACGTATTTCCGGAGGCCACTCGAGGGCCACTCGAGGTTCCCGGCTGGGGCGGGGCTGCGCGCAGGAGGAATGCAGGGGCTGAACCCCACCAGCCGCACGCCTGCTCACAAGAGAACACGGCCTGCTCTCGGAATATAGCATTCACTACACTTGCGGGACCTAAGTAGTTGACACGCCTGGAATCAATAAATACTCAAGACTTCTTCAAACCATCCATACATCAACGGCAAACTAGATGGATTTCAACGTTTCTTTGACTCTGGTCTTTTAATGACTTTTATCGGAACGTAGACGAATGCAGTGGAAGGAATTTCGCAAACGCTTTACCATACACGCTGTTCAGCAAACTTCACTCATCATAAACGTTTACGTAGTTTATCATGTAATGTGTAGCATGTTTTACGGCCTGAGTTGGTGTTAGTTTTGTGTTCAGAAACCATGTACACACTGATGAGGCCCTAGAGCTATGCGTTTTCATCAACAAACAATTATTTGCCTGGTCAGAATGCCCTTCTTACATTTTTGTGATGAAGTTGTTGTTTGATGTGAACGCATATCTGAACAACAAAAGTTCGAACGTGAAATGAAAAGGATTTTTACGTTTCTTATTCTCTTTTTTTAAATTTATTTCTTCTCGTTCGATATTTTTGTCTCTCGAGGGGTTTGACAACAGTACATTTATATTATAACGTTTTGGATAAGGCCATCCATAGCAAATGAGTATTCATTCCTACTCGTGAAAACATGGTGCAAGGTTCGATGATTTGATTCAGACTTGAAGGTTCGGTTTGAGGTGTTACGTTGAAATTAAGGTAGTGCTAGGAAAGGTATAGAAACAGAAGTTACAGTGGCCTCAGTCTATCCTTGGGGAATCATGATTTAATTCGGGGCCATGAAGCACGGCGCCCCAGACTAAATTATTCTCTAATATTGCTGCTGGTCTTAATCTAAATTACTTTCTGATAAGAATACGTATTCGGGAAAACATAATTCACGAGTAGATAGTAATTTCCTCAACGCAATGCACAGAACAGTAAAAAGAAAACGGGGTAATTTTAGAAACCAGAGAACAGTGTTTATTTAACAAGGTGTTCAAGACGATTAATGCTAACTTGATGATTCACAAAATACGTAACACAGATAAATAAATGATCAGCTTGATAGAAATGGAGTGTAATGTAGGTTTATTATTATTATTATTATTATTATTATTATTCCTCAATATCACTCATTATTATTCCTCAATAAAGATGTCATGTGTCGGCTGAATATAAAATCTACTCCAGGTTGCAAGCAGCTACCCTCTACAATACTTTGCGCAAAATGTGGGCTGTTCCAAATAAAGCAATTTCTTGCACTTCCAAGTCTTTTCAATGACCTGGGAGTTTAGACAAGTTCTTACACAAATTTTGCGGAACAAATTTCAGAGCTCCGATAACTATCGGGACGACCTGTGCTTTTACGCCCCACATTCGGCTGATCTCGATTTCCATTATTATTATTATTGTTGTTGTTTTTGTTATTATTATTATTATTATTATTATTATTATTATTAGGTTTACTGCAAGAAGTAATATTAACTTACAGGTTTAATAAATAACTTAACTTAAGGAAAACAAAATTATGAAGTCATTTAACGTGAGCAAAAAAATATGGTATCCTCTTCTGTGAATACGTAAGTCTTCTTTCTTCCATTACAGATTTTTCCTTTAATACATCAAAGAACTAGTGGTGCTACAGTATGGCACAGACTTTCCCATATTATTTATCTATTTCCTTGGGCTTGGGCTAGCTCTTCGGAATTGGGACATACTCTTGCCAGCTGTCATCTATCGCCGCCCAAAGTACGTTTTTTTTGACATTTTATTATTTTTTCGGTTTCCTAATGGTAGAACGGAAATATTAATTTTAGAATATTAAAGAACAGAAAACCTCATCATCAATGGCAATTTTCTTTGAAAACTTTGGAGCCGTATTTAAGAAAATGGCTTTTAAGCGCTACTAAAAATGCGGAATTTGAAGATCTTTTTCACAGAAAATTTTTGAGTTTTTGAAACAGTTCTTGAGACGTCATGTGGAGTCACATCAACTTACTAATACAACGGTGTTTACAAATTGCTGGTAATGTGCATATTAAAGGTGCGAGAGATTTTTCAAAAAAATTACATTTGTGTAATTTTTGCAAAAAAAAAAAAAAAAAAAATCCAAATTGAACTCCCGGTAAGAGGCACTGCAGTGACATCAGTTGATGCCCTGAGCCACCACGTCGGTTGGCCGTTCGAAGTTAGGACGCACTTAGCAGCACTTAGAGCTCCAAAGGCGAAGTGTTCGCAGGGGTCCAGAGTATGCCGCCCGAAGGCTTACTCCATTTGCCGCCCCCTTTATTGTTCATAGTTCAATAATGCATTTGTTTAATGCCACAACCGGTAGAGTTCATTCTTGTTTCATCTGTTTTAAACATTGAAGCACAAAAGCTTTCATTTTGGTTAGATAAAATTACAATTTTAATTGTTTACACAATAAATTACATAATCACATTAGTTCTTCTACTTGTTTTCTAGTAACATCTTTCATGATTCGTTGAAAATAAAAGGGTTTCCAACTCAATTAATTAGTTCTTGGCGATCAGCGATCACTTTTTTAAACATATTTTTATATTTTAATGCTAATGATTATGTTTTGCTTAATTGAAGATACGCGTTCAATTTAAATAAATTGCCAAACTGCCACCCCTAAAAATTTGCCGCTCTAGGCTGCAGCCTACTCAGCCTATTTAGAAATCCGTCCCTGAGGGGTCCAGCTTTTCCTGCGTACAACCCTCACTGGCAGTGGCGTAGCTTCAGTTGGTGTCACCTGGGGCGAAGCTAATGGTGTCACCCCCCCCTTAAATGAAGTATAAAAATATATATTGCTGCATTGATTGTACATTATTTTATTAAAAATACAAACATATTTGCACATGATTGTTATTTATAATACATTTAAAAATTATATGAATAATAATAATAATTGCAATATAATTGCAATTAAATAATAATCTGTGCTTATGATTTAAATGTATACTTTTAAAATAAATATACCTATATAAATTTTAACTAAATCATAAAAATTATATAATTCCAACAATAAAATTTTCAAACTACTAAAACTAAGAAAACGAACTATTAATATATAAAATGTATAAGTAAAAGATTTAAACTACGTAATTCCAATTACAAAATAATTTAATTGGTGTCAGCCGGGGCGCGCCGCCCCCTGCCCCCTCCCCTAGCTGCGCCACTGCTCTCTGCACTCGTCGCGCGTGCGGCGAAAAGACCTCCTCCAGCCCAGGGCCTCTCGAGCGCACAAGAGCTCTGCGCATGCGCGCGCGTTCGCCGGGCGCAGAGGCCCGCGCCGTGCCGAGGACCCTCGTGCAAAGCTCGCCTTCCAATCCGTGTTTACCTCTCGAGCGCTCGACACCTCGGGGCAGGTGCGCCAGCGCTCTGCTTTGGCCGCTCGCGCCAGGCGCTCCTGCTCGAGGGCGTCGCCGGGATTGACACTTTTCACGGAGAACGGGCAAAATAATACATTGCATGAAGTAAAGCCGGCGTAAAAGAAGGGACAGATTAGCGCAACTAATAAAATTACCCCATGTTCACTTTTTCTTCTCGGCTTCTCGTTTTCTTACACTCTAGGGTATCGGAATAATCAGACTTTTCCATCTTGTTCGAAGGGACAGTTATTCACGAAATATAAAGATCGACATTGGGTTGTGAATGAAGTATATTTCGCACTTTAAACACAACATATATAATAAAAATGTAATAAAGTGCGATAACAATTTTCTAATAAGCTATGTTGAATACGATAGGTGAATCGTGAAATATCAAATATTATTATATATAAAACTCAACAATTGCAATTTTCATGTAGGAATTTTAATAATTCTTGAAAATATTTTTTCAACATTTCTTTGATTGTCAGTTTGGTGTTTTAATTTAACTTTTTACGAGTAATATATCATCGACACAATAAGGTTTACAGAAGTTTTAACAAATGACGAGAAAAAGATAGTAGACCTCAACACAATAGAAACAGAACCTAGTTTTTATACTCCAACTCACATAAAGTAGTTATGTAATAGCGGAGAAATATATTTTTTTGTAAATTGCGGACGACTGCAAAGCCCTTCTAGCGTCGTTCCTGGTCACCTGGCGAGGTTTGAGCTTAGGAAACTACGTCACCTAATCATTGTCCATTTTTTGCTCCAGTACGGAACAAGCACAAGAAAGTGCAGAATGCACCCTTCTCGAAAAAACAAAAGCAAGTGCAGAATGCACCCTTCTCGAAAATCGAACGCACGCTTACGGATGATCGTACTGCCCGAGACCGAACGTGTATGTCCTTGTAGCTGAAATTCTGCAATATAGAACACGGATACTGTAAAATGCCACTTGAAAACAAACGTTTCAAGCTCCGGTGTCTTGAGAGAAAACAAATTAAATCGAGATAAAAGCAAGAGGGCAATTCAACCATTTCTCCATGAATACTTACGTGAAAAGAAGGATTGGAATGATAGCAATTGACTGAAATATTGGGAAGTCCTAAAATTGAATTCATTAGATCATATTACCATAGGGGCCAAAAGAATAATTTCTTAATATCATACAATCGTTCACAAACTCATACATGACTTGTAAAATAAGCATAAAGGATCCAGAATGATTTGTCGATCTGAATGAATTCAATGTATAAGACGCAAAGATCCCTCCCAATGTGTGATTCTATACATTTTCGCTTAAGTGCACCAATAGCATACTACTTGAATCTTCATACCAGGATTTAGAAGCATATTAGGGTTATTTGAAACCACATTGGCTTTCTCTTAGAAAATAAAAAAATACAGTTATTTTTTTTATGTCTACATCTTGTGCTTATGACATACGTTAAGAGTTTTACGAATTAATATTTCCCCAGCTGCAGAAGGGCTCTTTGCATAAGAGATTTTTAATCATGCTCCGCGTATCATAGATACTACCTCGCGCAGAAAGCATATGGACAACCGCAAGAGAAAAAGCTTGTGAACAAAGCCGTGCATTGCAAGCTTGGAAATATTAGTTCAGGTTTATGACGTTCCCCCACTAACGGAAGGAAAAATACCCAGTATGCAGGCAAAAAGGCCACGTGCGCGCACAAAAACCGCCACTGCACCGCCAGCGAGCTGGATGCACCGCCATGCAACTGAATGCATTCTCAACATTGGCAAAATTATTCATTAATTTTCATTTCCTTAGAGGTTCCCGCGATAGCGATCTCCCGTATTCACATGCAGTTCCCGCGTCCTTCGACGGGGACGTGAAATCCTGAGCAGGGCTGCGTGACCACTGCACCAATCAGCCGGTGGGTGCGGGTGCATCGCGATGCACCGCGCGGGGGCAGGGGGGGCAGGGGGCGGCTGGCCAAGGCCGGCCCCGGCGCGGCTTTTTATCCGCGGGTGCCATCGCGGGGCGGGCGGGGCGGGATGTGGGTCGAGGCCGGCCTCGGGCCCCGCGAGGCTCCGGCGTCTAGTCGCCGCTGCCGGTTCCTAGGCCACGGTTACGTTGCTGCTAGATGACCTACGCCAATTAGTTCATATTGTGAACTTGGTGTCGTCATTCTTTGCAGTGCCTTATCGGT
Organism: Acheta domesticus; assembly: GCA_031308135.1. NCBI lineage: Eukaryota > Metazoa > Arthropoda > Insecta > Orthoptera > Gryllidae > Acheta > Acheta domesticus. The sequence goes on from JAHLJT010009419.1 coordinate 213,344,575, forward strand.
GACGTCTAGTCGCGGCTGCCGGTTCCTAGGTCCCGTCCTACGCGGAAAAAGATTTGCCTTAACTCTGCGGCGGGCGCATAGTGGCACTCAGTGCCGCATTCTTACATTTTTGTTGATTTCGTGTAAATAATTGATGTCTCACTATTGACCTCGTAGTTATTCTTCGTTCATTATATCTTCAAGCAGATGACACTCAAATCACGATTTTAGACATTGCCGATCGACCGTTATTCATTAGTAATTCCAACTCTGCAACGGTTGCGGCACTCCGTACTGCACGCGCTTTGTCATGTAAACAAAATATTTGCGTATTTTATCCATTAGAATTCTTGCTGCTGTTTTATTATTGAGCTTAATGCCACAGATTTTGGAGTAGTAACTACTAATTCAAATTTAGAAGCGTTGTTTCCGAATAAACGTTACAAGGCACGTTTGCACCGCCATTCCCCGACATGTAACATGTACCAAGAAACGGAGGGAGCGAGTGATGGATTAGATTCTTATTAATATTGTTATTTCGTTTGGTATTTAGTGATTATGAAATAGAATGTATAAAAACATAAATAAAGAATATTTCCTTCACATTCAGTAAAAAAGTAATAACTATTGTCGCGAAACTCGAAGTTGATAAATGCGGTACTGAGTGCCGCTCGCGCCTGCTGGTGGGAAACGATGGGACGCGTCCGCCGGGGGGTGAAGCCAGGGTTACGTTGCTGCTAGATGATCTACGCCAATTAGTTCATATTATGATCTTGGTGTCCTTCTCTACTTGGTCGACATTCTTTGTAGTGCCTTATCGGTGACGGCTAGTGGGGACCAGTTATAGTTGATAATTATAATTTATTGCACACCTCGGAGTGGTGGGTGAGTGATTAATTAGCTGGCCTCTCAACGCCAGGGTGCGAAATCGTTCTTGTTGGTACGTCAAGTTTTGAAGGGGGAAAATTATTAAATTCCAGGCAAAATGAAATCTCCGTCTTAATCACTCCTACATTCCCATACTCTGGGATGTATAAATATTATAGAGATGCTCTCTGGCAACTAATGTGGCCGTTAAATTTTCCTGTCAACGCTGGGAGTTTGTTTTGTGCCAAGTGGAAAACTCCCTGCAACTTCACCCGCGTCGGAGATGGGCGATTGGTGGCCGGACACAAATAAACAAATCTGGAACTCAAAACTGTCCTTGCAATAAACTTCGAAATATATGTTCGTGAGTTTTATGGCGATTTGCCGCCGCCTTCCGCATCACAGACCAAATGGGAAACACTGACGAGTTTCAAATCTCTTGTTTGTGCAGTGTTGTTCCTCCAGCAGTCATCTAGGATGGAACGGAATTAAACAGAATTAAACACTAAATTAACAGAATTAAACACTAAATTAAGTTCATTATGCTATGCATTCAGAATTCTTTCAAATTCTGTCAGCCTTCATGCAGCTCGTTGCGTTTATTTTGCAAATGTGCATTCCCGCCTGAGATATGGCATAATATTCTGGGGAAGCTCATCCTGTAGTATTCAGACCTTCAGATTGCAAAAGAAAATTATTCGAATAATGAAAAAGTGCCTTTCACGTGATTCCTGCAAGCCTCTTTTCATTGAGCTGGGAATCGTACCATTGCCTTGTCTATTTATTTACGAATCTGTAATATTTGTCAAAAATGACCTACTTAACGGAGGGAACATATTTTCATGTAATATTGATATTTATAATTACAACACACGCCGTAGAAATCACGTGCATCAAGTGTCAGTATCAACAGCTCAGTACAAGAAATCAACATACAATACATGTACGTTACTTTACAACCCATTGCCAGATGACATAAAACAATTAAAGTCGGTACACAAATTTAAGTATAAAGTAAAATCTTTTCTGCTGCAAAACTGTTTCTATACAATTAGAGACTATACTGATCGTGAAAAAGAAAAATAATGTTTAATGTAACAAAACAAAGATATATAATGAATTAGTTTACGTTTGCATTGTATACATTAAAAAATATATTTAATACGTCTGTAACAAGTAATGTACTTCAGCTTCCGGGTCAATGACCCCCATCTCGATCAGGTTTTTGTCCAGTTTCCCTGATCCATTGAGCAAATGCTGAGATGGCCCCTTGTTTTGCTTCTGGACGTAAATGTAGCTTCACTGTGCGCACGTTTTGTTGAGCACTCCTTTTGCTTGTAGTTCATTTACAGTTGAAATTGATTTTCTATAACTCGGGAACAAACATTTTTCAAAAATTTTTATTTTTTTTTCTAAAATCATTATTTTTTAAATTCTTTTTTTTCGGGTCCTCAAGAAAATGTGCGCAGATAAATTTTTTCGCCACACGTCATATACAGTTTTTACTGTTTTTTGACAAATAAATAAATAAATAAACGGCTGCTGGTCGCCCTCTGTGTGACATGCCCTATGGAATGGAAATTAAACATTCACAAGTAAAATAATCAATTAAGAGAATATGAGATCGTTCCATAAAATAATACTATTACCTCTCAGCCTTTTTCACGGTTGGTGCAGAACGGTTGCATTCATTCCTTCAACCTAGCATTACCGCCTATAGAGCGGACACATATTGCCCAAGCAGGAAAGCTCACACACTTAGAAATTGCCGTAATATCTTAATGCACTATTGCTAACTTTGCATTGAAACCCTTTTTTTCTAGTATAGAGCTTGCTTCTCGGCATTTTAACGAATCATGATTACTAAACAGTTCAGTGAAATTACATTTTGCATCAAGTAAAATTTTGAAATCTGTATTCTCTATTTAGGTTCATTGCAAATTGCATTTTTGGTTATTTACATCACAGTTACATCGATCGCTAGAAATAATTCTTATTTTGTCGCGGAGACAGAGTTGTTTCGCTTCTTCCGAAAGTTGCATTCCTTTCTTTGCCTCATTTTATTCATTTTCTTGAATCATTCATAACTTCTCTAATTACTAACCAGATCGTGGCGATGAGCTTCGCAACTACATGTATAGTAACTATGTTACATGAATCCAAAATGTTAAAAAATATCTGATGTTAGTGTTGTTGAATGATTAAGTTCTTTCCGTTCTTCGGTATTCCCAATAAGCCAGAAAAGGTATTAAGAGAGTTCGTGGGTAAACTGTTCCTACTACCTGGAATGGTTCCTGGTACCTGATATGCATGAATAAAGAGATGAAATAGACTGTCATGAAAAGAGACAAAGAGACTATCATGAATGGAACAAATAATGAATTCTTCAATGCTTGATGAATAACTCTTCAACAAAGAGGCCAAGTAATTTGTTTCTGTTTTAGGAAGTTGATCCAATGGACAACTATTCCAAGAATCTCGTAGACTACATACGTACATTGTTATCACACTAGCGGAAGTTGTCTGCGTTTGGGTGAGACTTCTCTGGCCAACAAGATGAACATCCATAACCAGGGAAGACCAAGATTTGAGTTCACGAGCATTTGGAACAAGAAGTGAAAGTAGCCGACAATTTCAAGGCAACCGATTAATAATAGTGTGCTAAGTCTGTTACCAATTTACTAATTAATAGTATGCAAGTATCAATGTAAGGAAACTATGAATTATCATTACATTTATTAATAAGTCTGTTAATGTCGCTACATGTACGTTAATACATGTAATTAAATTCTCTGAAGCATTAAATTACACTTTGAGAAGATATTCCACAATGCGTATCTTCCTCCAATGCCCAACAATGCAATTCAAAATACAAATAGACTTATATCAAGAAAATGAAGTTCTTCAAACCTTGAAAAACAATTGGCTTCATGTTAACGAATTGTGTATTAGCACCAATTGTTGAATAGGCTGACATGGTGTACTATAAGTTATAACAATAAATGGTTATGGTTGCTGATGTTTGGTGTCCGAATTTTGAAAACTTGCTCGTTGATCACTCCTGACGCGGGATGAGTTGCCGAGTATTTCGGACTTGGTATACGACATGGGCGCTACTGGCTGTGTTGGCTCATTGCCACTTTAACGACTCTGTCTGGGATGTCCTAGGGTTCGCGTTTATGGATTTTCGACACTAGCTAGACGACTAGGGCGAAGTCGGCTTCTGTCTGGAGTTGAGCGCTGGTTACACCCATCGGTATTTTTGGTGATTTCTCCTATCCGAATGCGGAAACAGTACCATAACAAACGACCCACTTCTTCCTTGTCGTATCCTTTTGCACTTACACGCGTTAAATGACCACACATGTAATGTGACCAGTCGGGAGCCCAAGAGCATCCAACGCCAGCAGTAAGATATGCACTACGCTTACTGGATTAATCTTAGTATTTCACGCCCCCCGGAAACACTATCAATCAATTATCTGTTACTTGGGTCGTTTCCTATACGAGAGAGTATGTGACCATGGAGTTTCGGAAGTCTTTATGCTAACGATGATATCCCTGCGTTACCTGTCATAACATTAGGCATTTATTTTGTCGCTATCGGCCCCTTCGAAAGTAATTCTTAATGTAAAAGAAGATTTTGCAAATAAACAATCTTACATTCAAAGATTTTGCCTTAAGTCCCGAACCTCTTACAACAATAGTAATATTTTTGGGTTGAAAAGGAACAAATGTAATTCTGTAATTATTTATTTTAACTGAGTTAAGATTAATTCATGTGTGAACATTTTAATTCATTTCTTTGTTCTTTATTGAAAACGACACACAAGGACATTACTAGATGATTAGCATAATCAGGAAATACATGACACAGGCGTCGTCGGCGAAAGCCACGAACTATCCTAGGAAAAATGTTTCTCAATATCGAGAAGCCACGAAGACCTAATATTAATATAGAGATAATTCGTCCCAAGACCTTGAACAGCCCCATCGATAGCTCGTAGTGACTTGGTGCGTGGGGTAATTGTGCGCCTATGAAGAGCAGTTTGTTTTGATGAAAGCGGAAGTAGGCAGCGCGCCTGGCGGCCGCGGCCATTGATTGGCGCTGGCGCCACTCGCGGTGCACGCGCCCTTCCTTCTTCCCGGTGGCGGCTGACCTTGTCCCCGCCATGCGACGCTCTTCTACGCGTGTTGAATCATGGTGAAAATAGATCTCTGCTCACGGGGGTAAAAGTTCCCAAGTCAGTTTTCGGCAAAATTGGGTCAAGTATGAAACTACAAGTTATACTTGGGGTTTTCGTTCTTGGCGCATCAAGGTCATGGACGAAAAATGGAGAGGGAAGGCTTTCTCCAATATGGAGCTTCCTCGTCACTACTGTATTGTGGCGTGCATGTTCCCTATTGGAGAAAGCCTTCCCTCTCCATTTTTTGTCCGTGACCTTGGTGCGCCTAGAACGAAAATCCCAAGTATATATTTAATTTTAGCAAAACGAATGAACTGAAATGTTGCCTCCGTAACAGGAGAAAAGAGTTGGGAAATAGCGTTGAGTATTGGAAAAAGCATTGGCTCAATAATCTAACATTTGTTTCCTCCAAACTAAGATTTTTGACTCAAGAACTTTTACTCCATGACTACAGATATTTGCATCTGTATTGGGATAAATTCCGTGGTGGTAGCAGATATGGTAATTGTGGTAATTTATAATGGTAACGGGAGATATGGGATAATCATCCACAACAATAAGTTATAATATTTATTACAACATGCCCAAAGTCAACTTTCGGGAAGACACTTTCCCATCTTCAGTGGGTCACTAACAAAAAAAAGGATACATGAGAGATCAACATAAGAAAGCAATATTATGAATCAAAACAGACAAATAAAATGACATAAATAATACATAAATAAAATAAAATAAAAATAAAAGTATTATCATCCGTTTATGCAACAAATATTATTATCCTCTCATTTATCCTTTTCTTTGTTAGATGAAGATGAAGACACTTTCCCCACTGAAGATGAGAAAGTGTCTTCCCGAAAGTTGACTTCGGGCATGTTGTAATAAAGAAATACAATAATTGTTTGCTGTGGATGATTATCCGTCATCTCCCATTACCGTTCTGTATTTGGGCTTTCTGTCTTGTATCCAATGAAATATGCAGCGTATTGTTCAATAAGAATGTTAACTTCTCTTTTAACTTGTTCTGTTTCATTGTGGAGTCGTAGAAATGTGCCGATGAAGAATATATCGGAATTTGGGCCACTACCTTGGCATTCATTGAAGTCAAAAAAAATTCGGAGGAAGAAGGCAGTGTAATGTCATAGTTCAAGAATAATGGCAAGTTGTGCACGAAAATAGAGAAAAGCGTGGAAACTTTTCATTCAAGAAAATCAATGTTATTGTGCTCAACTATGATGCAAGAGTTTCATACATATTATGCCTAGAATAATGACACATGATATAAAAGAATAATGACACGATATTCTGCTAGTAATTATTACTTTGACGAGGATGACTTGGCAATAGGTTAAAGATTATATTCAAGAATTCAAGATATTCCTGCCTTACGAAAATCTCTAAAAAATATGATTTCGTTATGATATTTCTTCCGAGTTGCCGGTCATTTTACAACGTCCAAACACAAATAAGGCACTCATAGAATTAGTAACGGTAATTTTGTAAGGATTTTCCTTCACTATTTTGTTGCATTTGCCGACCAGTTTTGCAAACACGGGTCTCGACTGCCGCGCGTGTGATCTCTGAGTCAACTCGCAGGCCTCTTATCTCGCATAGGGCGGCAAAAACGGGCGGCGCCGTCCCTCCTCCGACCATCCGGCCGTGCCCCCCCCCCTCCACTCCGTCGCCAGGATCAGGAAACGGAAATGCAGTCACTCCCTCCTCCCACGCCGTCATGTTCCCCTCCTCATATGCCCCTCCACTACCTTCTTTCTGACTTTCCAACTCCCGACGTTCTCAGCAAATGTTGACACAAGGAATTTGAGCTCGCGTTATAATGCATTCTATTCAAATATTCACTGCAGCCTGGATACCTATATTCAGATTTTTAAGTTATTCTTACATTTGCGTCGTGTTTGGAGGCATCGCGCCTGAGAAACATTATAATAAGCGAATGATGGACACTTCGGCTGAAAAATTCGGGTAAATAGTACTGGCTATCCAACACCATGTGATGAATGTCGTCGGTGCGTTATGCAATATTCGGGTTATTGGAAAAAACGGGAATATATTCACTTGCATTTTGAAATACTTTTAAGTTGCATGAAAAGTTTAAAATTAATTGTTCCACAAATATGGAGGGATTCATCGAAATAAAAAGGTCTCAAACTAATTGCTGGCTGTTGTTTTGGAGAAAACGCTGTACAGTCAGTAGGAAACGTTTCAAATTTCCCGTATCATGAATGCATTTTCTACTCTTAATAACAACGGATGCAACCGAAGTGACTTAAAAATTGATGATGATAAGATTGACTTTTCTTCGCAATGTCCATACCAGTCGAATATAATTAACGTAGCCGCAATATTGCAGAGGCGTATTCATGACAATAACTCATCCTACAATGCCGACCATCGACCTTACGACTATCTGGGCATTACAAGCAATTACTAGCAATTATGATATGCAACATGCAAATGTCAATCTATTCATATTATATAAGGGAGATTACTATAGAAGCTTCGTCAACACTGCAACTCTAATTTAGATCGTAGGTCCTCCCGCAGCTTTGAGTGCAATGTGTGCCAAGTCATGAACTACCGAGGTTGATTGCGCATACTTTCACGTCACGTTGAACAGTTGATGTTCCCACATATTTTGAAGTGTGGGATACCAGAAACGGGAGCCTCATGAGCCGAACGGATCCATAGCATAGGGAGGTTTGACAAGAACGGGCGCTAGAAATGTTTAAATAAGCGAAAAGCCGCTGTAATAACATTAAAAGACGTGGCAATGCATATTTTCTGAACAATTGTCATTAAATACGTTTAAACTATCCCTGACGCCTCAAGCGGGTATTTTCTTGTAAAACTGGTTTATTTGTTCCATCTAAGTTTACAATGAAAAAAAACAAACAATACTTGCCTGACATATCCATCCTCGGGATAGTGACTTACACAAAAAAGTATGACCGGAAATATTTAAAATAAATCTTTTATGTCTCATTACAAAATAAGGATAATCGTCGTCACTCTGATGAATAAATTGTAACGACTCATATTGCGCCGGAAAGACAACATAGTATTTCCCTGCATTTCATCACTCTGTGCTATGAAACCTCAAAAACCTCGTTTGTTTAGATTTATTCCAGAATATTTTAAAAGGATCCGGCTGCACTATTGTCCCTCAATTCTTGTGGAAAGGAATCAAATGTATCATGCATTACCTCTATAGGTGCTTGACCCCTCCCCCAAATCGTTTTATGTGCATAAATCACACACACACACACACACACACACGCTCGCACACAAACGCTTTTCTTTTTGAGAATTCTTTATTAGATCGTACTGAGTGGATTCGAACAAACAAACAAAACAAAAAAACAAAAACAAACAAACGGGAGAGATGGCTCAGTGCATCAATTGAGGTCACTGCAGTCCCTCTGACCGGGAGGTCCTAGGTTCGAGTCCCGACGGCGGCAGAACTTTCGACACTAACTTGTCAGCTAGGTCGAATTCAGTTGCTGTCTGGAGGAGAATTCTAGCGGCCGGTTACTCTGATCGGTAGTTTTCCGTGGCTCTGAAGAACACCAGGCCAAGCAGAACCTAAACCGGCCGGCCACGGACCGCACGCGATATTTTCTTCCTCTTCCTTGTCCTATCCTCAACCCTTGAAACACTAACATGCACTACACTACCACACATGCCAGGAGACCGGTCGGGAGCTTAGAGCTTGTCCCGGCTGGGGCGGTGCCCCGCTGGTGGGAGATACCTGTTGTTGTTTTTTTTTCACCAGGGAACACCCCGCTAGTCGACGGCTGGTCGGCTCCGGATCTCACCATCCAGCGGGGAAAATATCACCACCGCCTCCCAAGAGAAAAACACGCAATACGGGACTAATACCCTCTGTAGTTGACGCACCGAGAACCACGAACAATGAATCAACCGAAAAAAAATTCAGTTCCCACTCAGTTGACCCGATTGGAGGCCCGCAAGAGCAACCGCGAACCGTGAGTGTCGGACGCACGCAGGCACACGCCGGTTGCGCGGCTGCTACATGAAGAATTCTAAGATTGATTGATTGTTCCCGGGTGCGTCAACTACTTCGGTCATTAGTCCCGTAACTAGTGAGTGTTTTTTCTCGGGAAGTGGCGATGATCTTTTTCCCCCACTGGATGGCGAGATCTGGCTCCGACCTACCGTCGACTAGCGGGGTTTTCCTCTCAACCAGGTATCTCCCACCAGCGGGGCACCGCCCCAGCCGGGACAAGCTGTAAGCTCCCGACCGGTCTCCCGGCATGTGTGGTAGTGTAGTGCGTGTTAGCGTAAATGTGTGTGTAAGAGGAGAGGATAGAACAAGGCAGAGGAAGGAAAGATCGCGCGCGGTCCATGGCCCGTTTGTTAGGGTACTGCTCCGGCATTCACTTGATGTTGATCGGAGAAACCAAGGAAAGCTACCGATCAGAGCAGCCGGCCGCTACGATTCTCCTCCAGATAGCGACTGAATTCGTCCTAGCTGACAAGCTAGGGTCGAAAATCCTGCTGCCGTCGGGACTCGAACCTAGCACCTCCTGGTCAGAGAGGGACTGCAGCGACATCAGGTTGATGCACTGAGCCATCTCTCCGGGTAAGAATTCTAAGAAAAAGTTGTTTGAAACAACTAGAGATTTGCGTGGATAGAGAAGGAACAGATGCAGGGGTGTGAGTGCAGCGTGGCACGAGTTCGCCAGCCGAGAGGAGGAAGGGGGGGCGGGTCTGCGAGGAGCGAGTGTGGAGGGAGGGAGCGCGGGGGTGGGCGGGGCGGAGGGGGAGGGGAGGTCACGTGGCCCAGTGAGCTCTTCACGTGCGGCGGCAGACAATCCGGTCTTCTGTGCGTGCGTTGAAAGAGGCTCTCTGCGCCGGTTTATCTGCTTGCCTTTGGCGGATTCTCCTCGCACTGCCGCCTCACCTCCCTCCCTCCCTCCCTCCCGCCGCTGCTCTCCTCCTGAGGCGCGAGGGAAGATGACGGTCATCGACGAAGGCGGGCGGTGGCCGGCTTCTGGAGCCGAGGTTTCCCTAACATTTGTGCTCCGGATGAATGCTAACAAATTTCGAGGAAAGGCTTGTTATGACACTAAAGGAAGTGGAATGCGGTAAACACGATGACTCATTACACTCCAGTTGCATCAGTACGGACGAGAATAGCGACATTATTCAATGGTCTACATTTGAAGTCACGATAACAATGGATGTCACAAATCCAGTGTGTGTGAGGTAGGAGTCATTGATTTTACAACTTACTTTTTACAGTTTATCTGAATGCACAAACAACAAAAACGATTCCAAAAAATATTCAACCCACGTCAGATAATTTGTGATCTATACTTCGGTTTATCTTTCTTGACGCATGGGGGTGTGTCAATAAAATGGAGTATCTCACGATATTTCGCGTCGTTTTCCGTTGTGCCGCTAGGAGTCGCATGATCACGACTGTATCGAGTAGTGCTGGCGATCATGCGACTCCTGACAGCACAACAGAAAATGACGCGAAATACCGTGAGATATTCCATTTTATTGACACCCCCCGTGCGCCAAGAAAGGAAAACCGAAGTATATGTGGTTGGCAGAAATAGCTCGTTATTGCAAGCCTTCTTCCATTGCAGGTCCGTTCCCTCCTTTCCCATAGCTTTTCACGCCATTGTGGGACGCTGTGAAGCCATCTCGTTTCCGCCGCTCTCTTCTTGGTTCTTCTTCTGCTCCCTCCCCCACTCCTGCTGCCCCTTCCATATGCTCAGCGTCCAAGTGAAGTCGCGCGCGACCCGCCCACCTGTTGGCTGTCCTGGTACTCGTCGCCGCAACTCCGGCCACACGATCTTTGAACCCCGAACCGGGAGAGGTGGCTCAGTGCATCAACCTGATGCACTGAATCTCTCTGACCGGCAGGTCCTAGGTTCGAGTTCTGAAGGCGGCAGGATTTTCGACACTAGCTTGTCAGCTAGGTCGAATTCAGTCGCTGTCTGGAAGAGAATTCTAGCGCCAGGGTGCTCTGATCGGTAGTTTTCCGTGGTTTCTCCGATCAACACCAGGCGAATGCCGGAGCAGTACCCTAACAAACGGGCCACGGACCGCGCGCGATCTTTCCTTCTCTTCCTTGTCTTATTCTCCTCTTACACACACACACTTACACTAACATGCACTACATTACCACAAATGCCGGGAGACCGGTCGGGAGCTTACAGCTTGTCTCGGCTGGGGCGGTGCCCCGTTGGTGGGAGATAGCTGGTTGAGAGAGAAAAGCCCGCTAGTCGACGGTAGGTCGGCGCCAGATCTCGCCATCCACCGGGAAAGATCAGCGCCACCTCCCGAGAAAAAAACACGCACTACACTTACGAGACTAATGACCTAAGTAGTTGACGCGCCCGGAAACATCAGTCAATCAATCAATTGAACCCCACGTTGCGTTCCTTATTGCACCACTTCGGCCAGAATGATCAAGGTTCTACGGAACAACACTCATTTAACAAATAATCTGAAAACGCGCCTTGTATACTAATGTATATCGTATGAATAATTCGTGGTTTCAGCCAGATTGATTTCTGGAACAATAGAATTCGCTATTAGGAAAGCTCGTTTTGTGGAAATGAACACGCATTTCAAATTTCTGATGGGAGTAGGCTATATTAGTGCACGTATTCATGAATGAAGAGTATCATTGCCTGCTGCATCCAGAGTTGCAAGTCCTGCAACACGAACTCGTTTATTCACTTCCAACAATTTGCAGCAAACGCGGAAGTGGTTCATCATACGAATTGTAGCACATAGCTGATTCAGTAAACGTGACAAACGAGCTCCGTGTTTACACCTTGACGTAAGCCGACCGTCCTGCCGAAAAGCAGCAACCGTTCGTGATTCACGGCAAAAATCCCGCGTTGTATCACTTCCAGCTGTCATATTCGAGCGCGCTGGCGGGCGGGCGGCGGGCGAGTGGGCCGTGCCACGTGCAGCGGGCCCGGGTTAGTCAGAATCTTCCTCGCATCGCCCATGCGCCCGCCGGGCCCCGCCCCGCTCGCTCTCCCGCAGCCAGCCCGCCCGCCCGCCCGCCCGCCCGCCCGCCCGCCCGCCCCGCCCGCGGATCCTCTGTTAGTCACGCCGCGCGCTGGCTCCACGTGTCGGGGAAGGACACGGCGCTCAAGGGCGCTTCGCCCGGACGCACACGCGCGCTCGCGTCCCCCCCTCCCCGCCCCGCTCCGCTCCGCGCCCCGCTCCGCGCCCGGCCCCGCCCCCCTGCGCGGCGCGGCTCCCAGCGCAGCGCGGCGCGGCGCGGCGCGGCGCGGCGGCTGCATTTGGGCGCTGCCGCTGCTGCAACGACGCGACGCGCTGCGCCTGCCGCCACGGCGCTTCCCAGCCTTGGAGCGGAGAACCCCTCCCCGCCTCTCTCCAACGAGTGGGGCGAATATTGATTCGGGTGCGTCAACCACTTTGGGCGTTAGTCTCTTAACCCTCTGCCCTCGTAGGGCGTGGGTGACCTGCCACCCATGAGTGCGCTCTGCGGTCGCAGGCTCTTCGGTCGAGGGCCCACAACTCTGTGGTCACGGAGTAAAAGTTCTTAAGGCAATTTTTGGCGAAATTGGGTTAAGTACTGAAGCTACAAGTTAAGTATCTACATTTTATTTTAGTAAAACGACCGGATTCAAATGTTGCCTCCTTAACCACAATAGAGCGTTGGGAAATAGCGTTGAGCATAGGGAAAAGCGTTGGCTCAATAATCTCACCCTTGCTTTCTCCAAACGAAGATTTTTGACTTAAGAACTTTTACCCCGTGACCACAGAACTCGTAACGCATGTCGAAGATGATAATGGAAAAAGGCTGCACAGTTCGAAGCCGATACTCGGCATTCCCCCGTTTCAGTTCGTTTTTACATTATTGCGTCAACATTGTTTCAAAATAGAGTAGTAGCCCGGATCGTTGCAACAATGAAAACTTTATTTTACATACCAGAAAAATATGTGTTCATCTGTGACATGCCCAACGAGTTAATTACGGATTTTGGGGAGACATGCCATACCAGTTGTAGGCCGAGTCACATTAGATACTGCTACGAGCCAGTAGTCATTATTCTCTTGGCATCTCTGACACGGCGTAAGAGCTGTAGGAGGTGTATGATGCGCGTTGCTTACGAGTGCAAAGGGTTAAGAGACTTCCGCGTCGTGCGTGTGTGACACGAGAGGTGGCTGTATTTGTTCCCCACTGGAACGTGGAATGAGAGGCCGAGACGAGCATCCGCTTGCGAAGTTTCCTCCTCCGAGTCTCTCCCCCAGCTCGGAACTGCCTGAGCTTCGACCTGTTCTTAACACTCCACTGGTCTCCCAAAACGTGCGGTAGTATAGTGTCAAGAAAGTGTGTATAAGAGAAGAGGATGGGAGAAGGTTAGGGAAGGATAAATATCCCATGGTCTGTGGCGCGATTGTTACAGTATTGGTCGGGCATTCGTCTAAAACTGATAGAACACACGGGAAACTATCAGAGCAGCCGGCCGCTAGAATTCTGCCCCTCACCTAGCTATCTAGCTAGCTGTCTCTCGCCTGATTCGTTGACGACCTCGTACCCATTGTGTTCTAGGTTCCTTCTCTGCCCCACCGTTCATCCCCTGTTACCCGTTCTCTGATATCCGTCGCCTTGCTTTCCCCCTATACTGCGATTTTCGTAACTTTGCCCGTGACAGAAATCAGCTGTTGACGGTTTCATCCATTTTTTCTGGCGATAACTTATTTTTTTTCTGGCGATAATTTATTTTTTTTCTGGCGAAAATTGGCCTTTTTTTCGCGCAGCTTTACATAACTTTCCCTAAACTACGTATATTACTCCGTATATACGTATGTATACGGGAAAGTAAAAAGTACGAAGTAAACAATTAAAAATTATTGATTGTTTAAGGACAAACAAAGATATTGGAATTTTCAGTTCGTGCTGTTAATGTACTTTGCCGTATCTCTATATTAATAAAACCAGTCGTTACGAAGACATTCTATTTAATTATTGATATCATCGGATATAGTGAACCTAACATATTAGTCTCCAGAAGTTCAGTATAACCGAGGTCGACTGTATGTAGCACACAGACCGTTTCGCAATCTCCCCTGTTGTGTGCTAAATGCAGTGATGTTCGTCTACGCGTAAATATCCATTGTCTACGTCTACACGTAAACAACACGTAGACATTGTATTCTGCGTAGACAAAGGTAATCTATATAGGCAACTGTAATCTTTTTTGTGGGGCATGGGCGAATCTACGAGGGCCGTGTTCCACCTCAAATCCAAAATGTATTTATAATTAGAGTCAATATATCCAAAGCAATACTACAAATTGATTGGATCACAGGTAAAGGCGTACTAAAGAAGTGCAAGTTGGAACAAGTCCCTCCCTACTGGTCTCTTGAGATGGATACGAAGTTTCATTTCTTCATCAGGAATGGTACATTTTGACTTAATAATTCGAAAATATTTTTTTAACACTACATTAAAACATGCTTCTACTATTACTACTTATTATAATCTATTCTTTGGTTATTTGATGTGAAAAAATAGTCTACACAGATTATATTGCCTACGTAGTCTACACGTAAAAAGAGCCACGTAGACTACACGTAGATGTCGTGTAGTAAACACGCGTAAACGTAAAATTATAGTCTACGGCACAACTCTGGCTAAATATCGTGTGGTGGCTTTGGCCAGTCTGGCGAAGCAGTGCTGCCACGGGACGTGCGAGTGGGCGCGGCAGGAAATGCATCGCTTCCGTGGGGGCGGGCAGTGCAGATGCAGTTCCCCCCCCCCCCCCGCCGACGCCGCCCAGCACAGTGCGCGATTCACAGCCGCCGCGGCGGCCGGCCAAGCGGCGGCCACCTCGAGCAACAAAGAGTTCACTACTGTATTTTGAGAGCGAGCACATTTATTTTGAAAGTATAATTGGACGGTGTTATGCATCAACCGGCTATGCGACATCATACAACTTTTGAGATAATCGTGTTCAAAGGTTTTATTATATTTTCAGCTCTAAAATCTGTAATTAAATTATTTCCCTAATTGAAGAGCCAAACTACACAAACATGAGTGGAATATCTGGCGTTTACCTGGATAATGTGAAATTAAGAACAGTAGATTCGAAGATCTAGGTTTATAGCCGGTTGTTGCGAAACATAAAATCCCTGATGTAACTGATGGCATTTATATTTTTCATTAATTATCAAGCTATTTTCAGAGATTCGGCGCCAAAATTTTGCGTACCCTTGGAACATAGTCCAATGCAACTGATGGCGTCCATATCTCATTTTTTTCAAAAATGGCGCTAATTCACGCAAAAGTTAGGGATAGTTCACGCAAAAGTTAGGGATAAGTTATTGCGGTGCTCCTGTAATGTCTATTCCCACATACTTAATTGACGTTCTGTACTTCACCATTTTATTATTTAATTGAAGACAGTTTTATTGATGACCTTCCATTTTGGTATAATTCCACCCACGCATTTTGTTCCAACTTGCTTGGTTAAATGCAAGAGAGGAACAGGATTGGCGAGGGACAAGATATTGGGGAGCTCGATTCCTGACCAGCTTTGGCTAGAGTCCATCAGGAAATTCTAGATCTATGTCTTCCTAGCCAATCCGTTAACCTGTTACTAGTTTTTGAAGAACCTGTACGCGATGATAATTTTTGAGTTTTGAGTTTCTATTAAGAACAGTGTCATTATTACAGTGTCATTATCTGTCTAAAAGTTTCAAAAGACTGAAAAATACTGAATCACTCAAACACCTTTGATGTTTGTGAAATTTATTAACAGTACCTAACACGTAAGAATTTTTACTTAAATAAAACAACAAAACAAAGGAAAGGTTCCTAAAGAAAAATTATAACAAATTATAATTTTGATTTCAGTCAACAGTAGTAATGTACACGGTTCCCATTGCCTTCACGAAATAAACTATTTAGGGATATGATCTACCACTGAAATAGATTTCACCAATAGTATTTCAAACCCATTGCATTTAACATGAAAGGGGCAAATAACTCAAAAATATCCTGGTGGTTTTCATTTTTTTAAAATCTTTTTTGTGGTGGCTGTTGGTTACATCCCTTGGAGAAGAAGAATAATTTGACGACTAAGAAGATTTGGATTGAAATTGAACATATCAATTGTCTTCGTTGACGTCGTCTTTCACGTCAATTTGCCATTATGTAGAGATTGTGGAAGCAGACCTGAACGCAACGGACGTAGAAACTGGTTCAGAAGAGATACTTGTTTGCAGGGGGATTGTTATCGTATTGCTCGTAGGCTACTTCCGTCGCGGAGTGTTTTCGTTTGGTTTGGAGAATTGAAAGAATGGGATAATGGTAAGCCCAATTCTGTGCTTGTTCGGGAGGATGTGACGTACCCGACAGTGACCCATTTTTTAAAAATTAATTTTATTGAAAGTGGCATCAACGACAAGGTTATTAGCGACTGCAAATATACATTTTATACTGTAATTAATTCAAGATTGAATACCATAGTGAAAATACATTTAAACAAGAGTGAAACAGTAATTTACAAATGACATACTCATAAATCGTCATACACTTTTAATAATTTACGCAATGTTAATACGAGTACTTTTTCTTGAAAATCTTCACTGGAGTATAAAATATTTTCAAGATTATCAGTCTGTAGGATTGATGAGTGACCCATTTTATTTGGCTATTTTCTTCAGTTACGAATTCAGGGCGAGAAACTCTTAAAACCGGAATTGAAGCCGAATGCGTTGCAGGCGTCCGTCGCAGCTGACCGACTGCGCATGCACCGTTCGCGGTGCAACTGCACCGGGAACCCGTCGGCCGGGGCCCGTCGGCCTCCTCCCAAAAGCGCAGCGGTGCAGCGAGCGGTGCACCCGCCGGGGCCGGTTAGGCAGGGCCCTGGCGGATGCGCCCGCCTCCAAATTGGACGGGTTTGCGAAACCTCCCGCGGAATGGGGCGCCAGCGGGCGGGGCGGGAGGGAGCGGGGGGGGCGCGGGCCAGGGGTCAGGGGCGGGAGGGGCCGAGACACGTGGGGTGCGGGGGGGGGCGGGGAGGTGTGACGCACGAAGCTGCATGAGGGGGAGCGATTACTTTTCAAGTGAACAGGACTGGTGGGTTTGGAAGTGCATGCCACCAGGCCTTCGTCCTCTAGAATGCCCTCTTTGAAGATCGCGATAGGAGTTCCCGGGCCTCTTATGCTAATGAATCGGCTTGTAGAGATTAGGAACAACAATTTGTTGGGTGAGATTTTATTCGAATTGCGACTTGATGTGTCGATGCAGACTAATCGGAATCTGCGAAATTTTAAGAGTAAATACGTTTTCAAAAATGTGTCTTCCCTGTAAAAAGCAGCCAGCTGGTTGTCACAAAAGTTATGTTTTCATGTAACGTTATTTGCTTTAGCGTAATTATTGGGGACCAACCCAAAAGGTACTAAAATACTGAGTGTGAGTGGAAAGTTGATGTTCCAGTATATAAATGAGTATGCAAATAGCTCACCGAGTCTCTACGATGAACAAACCACTTTTTAATTGGCTATTTTGCTTTCATGTCTTCGTAAGATTGAGTAAATGCGAGAAAGGTGTATATTCCAGGGCTGTCAACGTCTTTCACCACTAGTCTCGTAAGTGAATAGACTCTTCTTGATCTACCACTCCACACAATTTCTTGTTCTACCACGAGGGCTGTTCTATCAGACCAGCAGGTCGCGAGAACTCTTCTCCAGTTTGTGGTTGAGTTCGACCCATATCCAGCTATGTAGCTACCGTCAGGTCTTGACCCTAGAACGTACCCGCCTTCGATGCTGCAGAGGCAAGAACTCTGACTCCACCATCCATTGCAAAGTGGGAGTCATGTTGTATTTATTTCACTTTCATTAGGTCCCTAAATATAATCACATCGTGTTAATAAAAAGGGATTATATTTGTTTTTATAATAAATGGATGATATTCATTCTATTCAGATACATCCATTACATACAGACTTTGATAGAGGTGTGATCAGTGATTAGTACTACCCGTAATAAAACATTCAAAAATTCATTTATACAATTTGATGTGAGATATTTCCGACCTTCTAAACTTAATTGCTCGTAGTTTATGAAAACTAATCGCATGTGATGATTAAACACACGATTGGAATACACGGAAACAAGTCCCCGTCTTTGAACAAGACGATATTCACTCATCACAACTGGATATTTGAAGGGTGTTTCGTTATCACTACTTAAGCATCCTGAAATATCTTCTGATGAAGCTATCAGAGCAAATTTAATCTTTTTGTTCCTGCCTTATTCATGTATCGTGTAATTTTGTGCAACCCCAAACCAGCGTTGCCTCCAATCTTTAATACAATATTCTGCTATTAATTTTCTTGTCGTTTAAACTTAAAGTTGTTTAATCAGCTTTCTCCTGCCTTTCGTAACGATCTGGGTAAAACGGTTCCTTTTATGGTGCAGGTGAGATGGAGACGCGTCTCCGAAGAAACTATGAATTCAAGATTAAATCGCATTCATGTAATATCGAGTTTTCTGCTTTTACATATATTTCTAGTAAATGTAATAATAATCTAGTAACATTCGTACGTCTCTAATAGTTTTTTTCTTGTCATAAACTTTTCACAAATGAGTTGTATTTTACTAAGCCACCGATTGACTAAAATTTACTGATAAAATCTCATTAGTGTACGGCTTACCTCCATATCAAATAAAGGATGAAATATTTATCAATAAATTCACAAGAGATTTTTTTTGCTGTAAGTACGTGAAGTTATTGTCTTTGCATGATCGAGAATAAGATTTCTTCCCATGACTGGTAGATTGAGGACAAAATAAACAATTGATAAGAGCTAGAAACAATCGTTCACAAAATATAAACAATTTTGTTTCTGCTAGCTTACAAAAATGTTTCTAGGACAAGACATCATTTTTACTTTCCCGTACACGTTCGTATCTACGGAGTAATATACGTAGTATAGGGAAAGTTATGTAATGCTGCGCGAAAAAATGGCGAATTTTCGGAAGAAAAAAATTCGTTGTCGGACCCTGGTAACAAAAAAGTGGATAAATCCAGTTGCTAAATTCAGAAAACAAAATCCCCTAACACGTGGTATAGCCAGAAGTCCTTGATACAGAAAAACCCATTGAAAGCAAAACGTCCGTCTGTCCGTCCGTGTGTGAACACTACTAGCGCCTAAAGCATATGGACGATTTTTTTCAAACTGAAGAAAACCCCGACGATCTGGTTCAAGTCGAAGCTTTGAGATTTTGGAAAAGATTCTGTAAAATTTGGGGGTACTTAACATGAGACCCCCGAACATTTTCGAAATTTTCTCAAAAACGGTTCCAATTTTTTTCTTCAAATTTCTTGAAAGTATAGAGTAAAGTACACTTATTAAGTTACCATAGGTCCGAATTTCGCGGTTTACTCTGGATTTTCGAAAATTGCCAAAGTTGAATATTTTCGGCTTCTTCCGGCAACTACAAAATCAAAACTAGAGATATTTTCTTCAAATAAAATTTGTCCATAGTGAGTTCTTTCTTTAAGGTCATGTACATTTTTTTGAAAATTTTAGTAGTTTTCGCGCAATATTGCGTGCAATATGTGCAATTTAAAAAATACAAAAACAAGATTTTCTCAAAAACGGCTCCAAAATTTTTTTAAAGTTTTGGTAGGATTATAAAAGACATAAACGCCATATTTTTCTATTCTTCTGTTTTTTCAAATATTGCAAAAATGTAATTTTTTGACTAGTCTCTCACGTTAATATTTACATTAGCAGTGATTTGTTCACATTATTATATTTACGAGTACATGTGATTTAAATAATGTCAAGTAAAGTTTCTCGAGAACTCAACCGTTATGCACATAACCAGCAATTTGTAAACACTGTTGTATTTGTAAGTTGATGTGACTTCAAAATACTTGAAATGAAGTGTTTCGAAAACTCACAAATTTTTACACAGAGGGCCACCTTTCTAATACAGAGGGCCACCTTTATTTATATGTGTATTGTTTTACTCCCAAATATATTATTAACTGTTTAAAATAAAATTTAGTCGGTAGACATCGGAATTCATTAGTCGAGCTATTGACGCTGTTCTCCAAATTGCAGTATCGTCAATTCGGGTTTCTGCTCCTGATTGGTAGTTGGAATCACATCCGCGAACTACGCTAGATTCCGTCGCTCATGACCGTTATTCGAAGGCGGGGAGGGCTGCCTAATTCGTGCCTCCCGGGATCGCGTAATTGAACGTTGCAACTCGAGCACTTCGACGGTGCTGCAGCTTCACCCTCTTCCTGAACCACCAGAGGACGCTGCTAATTGAACCAATTTGAGGTGAAAATCAGGAGCTAGCTTCATTGAGAAACAAAAATTAGGAAATAAATATGCCAAGTTTTATAATTAGTTCTCATTTTCTATTTAAAAATAGCATTACAAAATGAGCAAAATTCGACGCCAATTCTGTGGTCACGGCGTAAAAGTTCTTACGTCAAAAATCTTAGTTTGGAGAAAACCACGGTTAAATATTATTGAGCCAACGCGTTTTCCTATGCTCAACACTATTTCCCAACGCTTTTTTGTCGTTAAGGAGGCAACATTTGAATTCGGTCGTTTTACTAAAATAAAATACAGATACTTAACTTGTAGTTTCAGTACCCAATTTTGTCAAAAATTGACTTGACAAAGAACATTTACCCCGTGACCACAGAAATGTAGAAATTCAGTATTAATAATAACGCATTTACCGTTTTTCTAGGAAAACAACATTGCTTCACAAAAATATTTCATTACAAGAAGCATAAAAATTGTTGAAAGGTAAGTTTGTATATTTCAGTTATAAACTATGGTTTGACAAATTCGAAAACATTGATGTGTAATATAAAAGCAATTTCTCAAATAACACAAATACATTATAAAAATCATCTTCACCCGTACCGACATTGGTTCAACCAACACTTTTTCCAATACAAAATGCAATTCGTACAAGTAAATCGAGAGAAGAAAATTGTTCCAGAATTTGCTTATTTTGTTAAAAAAAATGATTAAAACGGGAAATTCGTTAAGAAATATATCCAACGAAGTATCGACTTCATCGGAATCATTGGCGAGCCATAGGGAAAAAGCGAGGTTGTGTATATTTTACAAAGCATTAGAAAAAAATCCAGGAAAGAGGAGGAAAATTCAGGAAAGAATGCATGAGCCCAATTACTTAGCACGTCACGACCATATTAGAAAAAATCGTCCAAAGAAACGGAGAACTGATGTTGGGAAATACAGTTTTGTAAATAGGACTATAGAGTCATGGAATAGATTGCCTGCAGCACTAATGGAGACTTTGCCCACAAACATCAAGACGTTTAGGTTAAGATTAGATTCTAGTAATAAGCGATAAGATCAGTAGTCTGTGAAGGGACTCCTTAGTAGGCACGCCTTAAACGAAATAATATTGTATTGGATGCATTTTAATGTTCCCATAGTATTATTTTATTGTATTGATGTATATTATGTGTAAAGAATTTGCCACCGGGCTTAATGCCCAAAGCAAATGAAATAAATTATCTATCTACGATTATTGTGTTAAGTATTGGCTGAAACACTAGAGTATTTGTTCCAATGCTCATGTTCGCCGCAGCGATCGAGTGCTGCGAGTGAGGCCTTCCAAGACGGTTTTGCACCTTCTGCTGGAAGGAGCTTCATTTTATTGCCTTCGTGTGCATCTCGCGTCCAGACACTCTCTCTTCGTGTCACCCATTGTTGAGCCTCCGCCTTCCCTGCGAGCTTTCTCCTCCGCTCTCGCCGATGTGCTTTCTGCCCTCTTGCTCCTCTGACTTCTCCCGCACCCTTCCCACTCGCCAATCGAATCGATCATTCGAATTTCGCGCTCAGTTTTACTTTCCCGTGTACATTGTACGTATATACGGAGTAATACGTATACGGAGGGAAGTTATGTAATGCTGCGTGAAAAAACGGCGGAATTTCGGCAGAAAACATTCGTTGCCGGGCCGTGCTTACGAAAAAGTGGATAAATCCAATTGCTAAATTAAGAAATAAAAATCCCCTAACACGTGGTGTAGCCAGAATCCCTCTTTTGTAAAACGAGGGATCGAAAAACCAATTGAAAGCAAAACGTTCGTCCGTCCGTCCGTCCGGTGTATGTGAACAACACTAGCGCCTAAACTAAGCGTACGTACGATTTTTTTCCACATTGAAGAAACCCCTGTCCATCTGGCCTTAGTCGACGATGAACGATTTTGAAAAACAGTCAATAATCAATGTCTTCATCGGATTTTCCTTTGAAACGCTTGGTTCCCTTCAACCTTTCCTCGTTCTCCCCAGCGCTTTTCTTTCTTCTCCTTCTTTTTACCGCGCCGTGTCGCTCCTGTGCTTCGTCTTCTAGAACGCCTGTTTATCTCCAGGAGGCTTCGGTTTGCGGCTATCTAGTTCATGTGGAGCGGAGCGCAGCGCGTCTTCTGCCACCGGTTCGAAGGTCACTCTCGCACCGCCCTTCCCCTCCCCTCCCTTTTATCGCCGCAGCCCCTCACTTTCCCCGGGGGCGGGGGCGGGGGCGAGTGGCCGGGCGTCGAGTCCCGTTGGCGCATCCGGCGAGGCCTTGAGCTCGACGACGGCCGACCCCAAGACAATGTTCATTGCAAGCAACGGAAATTTGAAATATCTTTCTCATCACAACATTAAGTAAATAGCGTGACCAGGAAAATGTTACAATACGGATAATTTGTCATAATAAACTACCAGATGCTTGCTGGAAAGTAGATCATCGATTCTTTCCAGGACAACCTTTCTTCTACTACAACTATACAAAGTAATAACTAATTACTCACTACCGCTTCTTAATAACATCATTTTGACAGAATAAATGGAGAAATTTAATTGAATGAAATGGCAGTTAAATCCCATCCCGAATATAAAACAATTAACAAAAACGAAATCGAACCCTGTCGTATAAAAAAAACCGCTTGTAAGCTTACTGCCCCATTAGCCAAAATATTCGAAAATGAAATGTCTAACCAAATTCTTACGAGTCACCAATACCATCCTGTGCGAACACCAACTTTGTCTTCACCAAAAAAATATTTTAAGAACACCAGCTATTAAGAATCACAGAATACCTATACTCTTCATTTTAGAAAAAAATCATACAAAACGCATCTTTATCGACATAACTCAGGCTTTCATCAGAACATGCTATCAGAAAGAATATATAAAATAAAAAATTGTAACCCTTCATTGCATCACCTCAATCATCCCTAACTTTCTATCCAATAGAAGCTTTCCAGTTAATGTCAATAACCATCAGTCAAACCCCAGGCAAATAAAAGGCAGGCCTCCACCATGGATCACCATTATTCCCCGTACTTTCAAGTATGTGTGCGGGAGACTTATCTACACTACATTTAATTAAAATCGCCCATTTGTGAACGACTTGTTGTTATTTTTCCTCGGGATCCGATCTAGACAAAACACGAAGTACAATGCAACTGTATATTAATGTAATCGATAGCTGGACTGCTAAACTAAAAATTCAACATGACACATTAAAAAACTGCTACCAAAATATTCACCCTCAGACCTTATTCTTCTCCCACCCTTTTAACATCAAACAACAAATCAATAACCTGGCATTCGCACAAGAGCACAATTAAATATCTTGGACTCAACATACATACAAAACATAACCTGGAAAAGCATGCAAATGCAGTAAATGAAGCGAAAATAAAGTTACTACAACTAAAACTATCATCAATAGAATGACCGCACCATCACATAACACAGCCATAATCATATACAAAACCATCTTGAGATCCCTCCTTTTATAGGCGTGCCCCATCTGGATTAATGCTGCAAAATTTAACATTAAAAATTAAAAATTTTCCAAAACCAGAACCTAAGAATAATAACGAATGGCCCATGATTAACCAACGACCAACTCTACTAACAACTGACCATGACCAACTGACCAACTATATCAATTACCTTTCCTCCATATTAATAGGTAAAAAATGAATTTCGAATTGAATTACTTATTTTACAGAAAATATTTAACAGAGATAGTTTAGAATGTCATTTTCATTATTTTCAGATGTGATTACCAGATGTCAAACTATTGCCTGATCTCTGCTCACCGGTAAGTACAATCACATTTCTATTACTTTAAGCTCCCTTTATGTCTGTCAGAATCAGAGCATTTATACAACTTTGGCCATTCAATAAACAATCAGATTCATCTGTTTAGAGGATGTTGGGGCGTGTTCATTTCGTTCAGCTCCCATCCGTTGCGTTGAGTGAACCATCTGTGCCGCAATAGGAAAGATCCGAGGATGAGAGCAACAGGTGTCAAGTGCTCCTAGAGAGACGTACCCGAAACACTGGCGTCAGAAAGCAACGGAAAGGAATGGGCCTCCTTTCATTATGAATCCTCAATGCGTTTTGTAGAATATTTTTCGGAGAAAAGTTAGAATCATTTTCAAATGAAGTAGCATTTGCGAAGAACGTGATGTAGGTTTTGAAAATTCGTTTTTTTTTATTTGTGTGAATCCTTATTTAAATGTAACTCATTTGTGAATTAACGGTAAGTAATAAAACGTTACATAACTCATGTACTTGTTTACAAGTGCAATAAAAAAAATAACATTTGATGTATACCAGTAATACGATGTGGGAAATATTTCCTATGGTATTGTTATGCATCAATACCATTGAAAAGGAACAATGAAAATAAAAAATAAAAATTAAAGGGTCATTCGTATTCCCATTTCCATTCATAGAAGTAACATCGTACGAAGGCCTATTTGCCACCCAGAAAGCTCTTGAGTCTCAAGCGTCAACTGAGCCTGAGCTCCGCCGCGAAGTAAAACAGGCCAACTGCGGCGCTGTGGGCGGGGGGGGGGGGAGGCGTCGGAAGGCTCCCTGCATCTCCTTCTGTTTTCCCTCTCCCCAACACTTACATCAACTCTGTTCTGCTGCATCATTACATCTCTCCCTCGTTCTTCTAGCATCTTCCCTGTTTTATCCTCATTGTACTTGTCTTGTTCCCGAGTCGTTTATTTCTGCGCAGTAGCTCAGCTCGTAACTCCGTTATCTGCCTACTCTCACTGTTCCCCGCTAACCTTGCGTCGTTTCTCTCGTGGCCGTAGTTGTTTGTTCCACTGTTTCTCTCTATTCATTCAGTTTCTAGTGAATGGTTTAGTCCTTTCCCATTTTTTTTAAATTATCGAGACCTATTAAGTCCATACATTACGTAACGCAAATCTGGAGTATTTTCAATACCCCCACCCCCACTGTACGCACCCGTAACACGCGCTTCAAACCCCCTAAATAATTACGTAACGCTTGTGGCAACACCCCCATTGTAAATGCAAAAAGGGAAAATAAATTAGCACAGTAAAAGAAATTTGTATTTGTTTTAGTTGTGTTGTGTACGAAATTAATTATAATTAGCAGAAATTACTTGGCGATGCTCGCTGCACCTAACAATCAGATTGGGGCAAATTGTGAGTGAAGGGAGAATGCTTGGGCGAGAAATGATTAATCACAAGTTGTGCACACGCCGTCGAGGATGATGCATGAGTGACAGTGTACAGAGCCAATTTAAATGGATTCTAGAATACATACTTTATATTAGTTTTGAATATTTTCTTCGTAATTTCACAGATAAAAAAAAGTTCAAAAATATTTCCATTTAATGTAACAATTTACAACTAATGACTTAAGTAAATTTATTCATGTTTTAAAAGAAATTAATTAGTGAATATTTTAATGTTTTTTTAAGTGCAGGACTCAAGACAGGAATTATTTCAGCAAATGATGAAGTATGTAAAAAAAAGTGTTATGTAACACTTTACTAATACCCCTTCCCCTGTAACGCAGCGCTGCCTCAGACCCCCTCCCCCTCTTTAGCGTTACGTAATTTATGAGTGATCCCTAAGCCGTTAGAAAATAATTCACATTCATTCATTATTGAAAAATTTGGCGTTGTTTTGGGAGAGTTTTCGTCGTAGAAACAATGTTGATTGAGTTTTGTAGCTAAGTCATCATGAATCCATGAAAAATTTTTGCACATTATAAATCAATTATGTAGTATTATCTGTTTGTGCTCAAAGAAAAAATTACATTTTACTGTACGGCGCGATGGAAGGTTGTATTTTCCACATTGAACCAACGGACTTTTTGAACCAATTAACCGATTTTCACAATCGAAGAATAACTTTCAGCGTGGGAAAAATCAGTGTGTCATATTACTTGAAAATCATTATGGCGGACGCTAACATATTAGTATTGTATCGTTTATCAATTTTAACATTAATATTTTTATGTTAATCTTTTCAAACCTTATCAGATGATCAAATTCAGTCGTAGGTTCTGACACCCGTCCCCTGCCCGTATTCTCCGCGACGCGCCAGTCTCTTTCCTCACCTAATTTTGCTGATGCTGCGGAGGACAGCGCGCGGGAGCGGCTAGAGGCGAGCGGGCGAGCGGCGAACGGGCGTTGTCACGAAGCAGGAAGACGCCAGCCGGCACGCCGCAGCGCGTGGCGGCGCGGGGCGGCGCGGGGCGGCGCGGGGACGGCGCGGGGACGGCGGCGGTGGTGGGGAGTTGCCGAAGAACCAGGAAATGCAGTTTGCGATATTTAACCTTGCACCGGGCGAAAGAACGGAGGAGCGAGCTGGCACGCCAGCGCGGAGCGAGAGAGAGAGACGGAGAGCGAGAGAGGCAGAGGGACGGCGGCGCGCAGCGAGCCAAATAAAACGAGTCTAGGCTAGGCGAGGGGGCGGGGCGGGGCGGGGCGGGGCGGCTTCCAAGGCTAGCGCGCAGGCGCGCGGGGCGGTTGCGTCACTCGCCTCTATGATCTTATGGGCTCTCTTGTGGCTTTTATTTGCCTTGGCCACTTCCTAGCTCGCGAGCAGGCGCCGCGCCGCGCCGCGCCGAGCGCTGTGACTCAATGGGGTATTTATGCGGTTGCCGGGCCGCGCGCGGGGCTCCCAATGGAACACGCCCGCCCGCCGCCCTCCGCTCTTCCTAGCGTCGTGCAATGCAACTGCCCCCCGGTCTAGCTCTTAAAGATGCTTTTTTCTTTTTTTGAAAGGACGTGGGACCGGTGAGCGGCGTCAAGCCCAGTGGGACTAGGCCGTCCACAAATGAGTCTCTTCTGGCGGGGATAGGGTACATGCCAGCGGATTAGTGTGCTGTTGTAGCGTCGTGGCGCGCTGAAACAGTGACTACACGCGGCAGATGGCAGGATGTTAAACAAAGGGCGCAGAAGATGACGTATTGGGAATTTCTGTCCAGCGCGGATACGGCGTGGTACGGCGGAGGCAATGGGGCGGCGGGTTGCGCCGAAGGGCCTATATAACGGCACGAGAACAATGCCTCCGTCTTCTTGTTTCTCAGCAGCATCGGCGTGCGGTTGTGCGTAAGTTTGTGCGAGTGGCGCACGTGGGCAAGGGGCCGGCAATTCATTGTCATGACGAGCGAGACATGCATTAGGTCTGAGATATGGAGCGGTGTGGTAGCCGTTCGATTAAATCCCTCCTAGCTGTGGTATCTATTTAGTTAGTTAATTGTAAGCAGTGAAATTTGTTATTTGTGATTACGGTGTAGTTTCTGAATAAACTCACTGTTCTTACAACCCACTCTCGTCAGTGTTTTGAGTACACCTGTATGACGCCACACTATCATGCAAGGTAGTAGTTATGTAGTGCTTATGTAGTAGTTATCATTGGGTAATCATTATGTATCATATTTTGTAACTACTACAAACCGAATGCTGCATAAAATGCTATTTTACAAACACAAGAATTCAAATTGGACTCTATGATACGTCAAAATACCCCACGGTATATGGCGTGAAAATAATGGTATCAAGCCTGCCATTGCGACGTGATCATACGTATTCGGGATGTTCCGGAGACCAAGAATAGACGTTGTGAAGGCAACGTGTCAGTAAATCTAGAGATTCCGTGTTTCATGTCAGTGCGCGATGATATGACGTTTCGCAACGGCCCGGTGGTCATGGATGCTATAAATGTGAAGGAGGCTTTGGAAGTCTTAGTTGTGCGAAAAGTGAAATGATTACAGCCTCAATAAAGCAGTGGAGCTGTGAACATCAAATGATAAGCGGTATAAGTCAATGTTAGTTTTCATTGTAATCTGGGTTATTTGGCAGATGTTGAGGCAAATAATTGATTGGCTAATCCTTGTAGATCGACGCAACGTAGAATTAAAGTTCAGAAGCATTATCAATCGTAAATAATAATTTTGATGTTTCTGTTTCGCGTGTTAAAGTAAATTTATTTAATTTAATTTAAAAATACTTGGTATTTTACAAAAGTTTTATGTTAGGATAGCTTCGTAGCTGGGTAGAAAAAAATTAATCAGTTGATTGGGATAGTTGTGAGCAGAGGTTCTTCCGAAACCCAGCGAGAGCCAGTCGCGTCGCGATAATATATTGAATCACCTAAAAGATCAAATAATCAGAGACATTCCGGGGAGTATTCGGAATTTATTCGGACAGCAAGCCAAAAACAGTTATAGAAGACATCAACTCGACAGAACCGGACGTGGGAACCATTTCAGAAGAAAATCATCCCAGAAGTATCGTAAACTTACGAACGTTATTTGAAAAAGACCGTACGGTACATCATGTATTCAGAGAAGATCAATCATTTTTTGCAAGAGATCTTGAATATTGTGTCAAATAATCGTAATAAATGTTAAATTTGTTTGTTTTTAAAAGAGAAAAAGGCTGATAGTTCATTGCAGTTACAATCAGTTCCATAGTAAGTTTTTTTCTTTCACAGACCATCTAGTAATCGTGATTTTGTGTACAATTTCTGGTAAACATGCAACAAGTAGGACGATTAATGTTCTTTGTCAGAACCTACGACTGAATTTGATAATCTGATCAGGTTTGAAAAGATTAAAATAAAAATATTAATGTTAAAATCGAACACTAATATTAAATAATACAATACTAATATGTTAGCGTCCGCTATAATGATTTTCAAGTAATACAACACACTGATTTTTCCCACGCTGAAAGTTATTCTTCGATTGCGAAAATCGGTTGATTGGTTCAAAAAGTCCGTGGGTTCAATGTGGAAAATACAACCATCCTTCCATCGCGCCGTACACTAAAATGTAATTTTTTCTTTGAGCAAAAATAGATAATACTACATAGTTGATATATAATGTGTAAAGATGTTTCGTGGATTCATAATGACTCGGCGACAAAACTGAACTCATTCACCATTGTTTATGCAGACAATTGGACCCTTAATCAACAAGAATATTCTTTACCTGATACAAATAGATCACGCGCTCTTTGTGTTGTATGTAACCCAACACTCTCATTTGTACTCTTGGTCGTCGTTGATCATAACTGTTTGGCCTTGTGCGCTTGTTCAAATGCCTCCCAAGATCGCTTGGCCATATCCAGTAAATTTCTCCGAATTACATAAATAGTGTCTGGGATCTTTCTTCTTATCTGTCATGCCATCACAAGCTCCGCACCGATGCTGATTTCTCTTTTGCTGAATACTCTTTTTCGATTTATAAAAGTACTGGGAAGAAAAGGAAGAAGAAACACATACAAGAAATAAATTCAGAAGTATTTTCATTGTACTCCCTTGCCATCTTCGTAACTGCTATTATGAACAAACATCTATAGATCAATATACGTCTGTGATGGATTTAGATAAGATGAGGCAAATAAAACAGACATGAAATTAATTTTAGTGGCCTCATCTTATATGAAAAAACATCTACCACTGTCCGACTATTAATTCATTTTTTACTTTCGTCTTCAACCTGTGCCTTCTTTGAACATATTACGATCACCATCTTCGTCCTTGGTAGTTATCTCCCTACCGTCACTATTACGTGCCATACTTTGCCATTTTCGAATGAACTCCTCAAGGAGTAGTAGCTTTGCGCGTTCAATTTCTCCCTTAAGGATTCGTAATAGCTTGATTCTCTAACATTGAAGAGTTCCCATCCTCACGTTTGTTGGCGAAAGCTATCAATAAGATCCACGTCGATCCTTTTCTCTA
The DNA here is from genome assembly GCA_031308135.1 of Acheta domesticus. Lineage (NCBI taxonomy): Eukaryota > Metazoa > Arthropoda > Insecta > Orthoptera > Gryllidae > Acheta > Acheta domesticus. The sequence goes on from JAHLJT010009419.1 coordinate 213,374,689, forward strand.
TTGTCCGTTGGACATTATTACATATATGGAATCGTATATGGAATATTACGTTCTGCGTATAAGTGCTGACGTAGATTGCAATATAGTAATTAACTTAATGTATTGGTTTCAAAGTTGCAAATGCGAATCTCATTCACGACGAGCAATGGATGATGAACAGAAATTGCTATATAATAAACGATTATTATATTAGGATGTACTTATGACATGTACGGTACTTATATGTACGAAGGACATGCCTTAAATTATTTAGAATGTAAAACAATTATTTACGGGTCGCACAAGGTATATAATTCAATTTAAACCATTTTATTTTAAGATCAATTCATACACTAAGGTAATTTTTTTTGCGGGAAAATCGTTAATATTACAATAATGTAAATGATATGAGATCGCAATTTTATATTAAATGATTACTAGTTTTGTCTTATAACAACATGTATGTGTGAGACACACAGTATGCAACACAAAAATATCATAGTAAGAGAATTTCATTGTTAAAGTTCAACGCCCACATAAATATTTTCTTAACGAAAATGAAGGCAGTAATAGAATAATTTTAGAACATGAAAGAAGAGCTCTACGATATTTTAAACATATTTTGACTTTTTCTATACTACATGTCCCAAAAGTGATGGGTTTCCTTGATCACGGTTGAACAAAACTTGTTCATAAAACTATACAATGAATTTCACGGCTTTTCTTGGAGTCAGAGGAGGTTGTGGCTTGGTATTTTATAACTAACCTCATGCCTTAATATCTAAGCTCCATGGAATCTTTCTTGAGTTACCATTAGTAGCACGTATGTGGATATGTAATATATGTATGAACAATTTTTAGACTAAGGGGAAATTATTTAACAGATTAAGGGAAAAAGGTATGTGTGTACGGTTACAACGAAAAAAAAACTCACTTTTCTGAGAAGTGTTACCTGAGGGTACGTTCCCTGCGCGAAGCCCGTAAGCTGCGATTGAAAACCAAATTATTCCTTGGAACTACGCAACCATACCCAACGTATCCGTCTTTGAGTCAGAGAAGAAGTAGCGGTGACAAAGCATCTACTTCAGCTCCCATCGTTACCGAAACTCTGGCCACCAACACCCTATCAACCCCGCCTCCAACAGCTTCTGTCTTTGAAGTGCCTTGCATTAGCTTCACTGTCTTCCGTTGCCTCCTTCATCCCTGCCTTCGCCTTCGTCTTCGCTTTTTTATTCGTCTCCGCTTTCACCCACGCCGTTTCTCTCGGTTTTCCCCCTCCTCCGCAGCCATCGCGGAGTCGCCATGGCGTCATCGCCTCCGCCTCCCCCCCCCCCCCCGCCACTGCTGTCGCTGGAATTTCGCGTCTCCTTAACAGTGCGACCGCTTCGGTCCCTTTCGCCTCTTTCTGCGTATGTGCCTCCCTCGCCGTCTTCGTCAAATGCACTGCCCTCGTAACCTCGTGGCTCCCATGGCAAGTGAGCGGCATTTTCGGGTTCCGGGTCGAGGGGATTTCATGGAAGTTGAGGCACATAATCGTATGTCTATTGCTACTCGATTCATCGACTGGGAGTGTTTTTTGTACTTATGCGGTTAATGATGTTGAAAGTCAAGGCTGCCCACACCGATCTCAGTAGGAAATCTCAGAGGCGAAAGTCTCTTGTTGCTGTGTGAATCATATTTAACGTTTACGACTGACACATCTTGGTTTTAGCAGCCGTTCCAGGATTGAAATTTCGAAACTCAGTATAATTCTATTAACTTTGTGACTGAAATTATTCATATATTGTTTTTACAATGTCAAATTTCGTTCTTTCGTTCTTTGTGTGTCGGTTTTCGTTCTTTTGGGAAGGCCATACGACTTGTGAGTTCGGTATTTCTCATAAATGCTACGTGCAAGACGAGGTTGAAAGTATAGTTTTATAAACAGAGACAGGATTTCCATGCAAACACGTTTTTATTTAAGCTTCGTAGAGATTTGAAACTTTGAAAATGTAAGTTTCATGGACAACTTGCTGAAAAAATGCATAGTTTTTCCGTGCATGTTCGCATGCTTTGGTAGTATTTTGAAGAAATTCATGCATAATGCATGTTTGGACGTTTTCAAATTAATACTGCATATTTAGACTTGTATATAGCATATTCAGTACTTTCGTATTACATCTTTGCATAATTCATGAGTATTAAAAATTGACACATATTTTGTATAAATAGTACATTGATCTTAGAACGTGATAGCATGCAGTTGTCCTTGCTGCTCATTGTTATACAGTACATTTGAACCTTCCGGTACACCACGAAATTAAATTTGCGACGCGAGTACACGTGGGGTGAGCAATAATCGCGAAATGAATTATCAACGTCATACGATACGCTGACGGCAAAGGATACGGAAGATGCACGAAGCCAAAACTCAATATCCTTTGATAACTGACAATGTGAGGGGAAAATAATCAAGAGCAGGCTCTCAGCCTGCTTGCCTGCAACGGAGGATTAGCACCCAGTTTTTTTTAAATTGTGAAGTATAAAACGGCTCCTTCTGAGGCTACTTATGCAACATTTCTCAAAAAAAGTAGGGTAAACAACGATTGTCTGAGGACGAAAGGAAATGTAATTTATGTATTACAATTGATGTAATAAAGAAGTAAGTACGCTATACTTAAATTACTACAATTACAAAAAATATACTTACTTGCGGTGTTTTCCTAGTCCAGGCTCCGATGAGGAGCTGCCGTTTGCTCCCTGCTCTTTGTCACACGGAGCAGATGACGTCTTTTATCGATCGTTGGCTTGCGGCGCAGTGGTTCGCGTCTTGCCTTTTCGGGGTATTTTCCATTGCTCGGACAGAAAACGTCTCACTGCTCTAGGAATGAATATTACGACAGAAAAAATTGTAACATTTATTGTAACGTTTACTAATTATACACATTTTTGTGATTTGAAAGTAAAAAGACAATTTTCAATGCAGCGTAGGACGAAAAGTTTCTTTCTGCAGATTGCACCAGATATGCCAGATTTTTAGTTGCAAAAGGGTGCGCCATTTTATTTAATTTTTGCGTTTAGGCGCCATTTTTTTAATTTTTGAAAATGTCCCAGGGGCTTCATGCAAAGTACCCCCCCCCCAAATTAAAATATCGGTTTTAAATTGAGGGGGTCACAACATCAGTCAGATCGATCAGGGAATATCAATTTTCGAGAAAATTGGCTGAACGGCTTAGTCGCTAACATTATTCACAGACAGGGGGACAGACGTTTTACTTTCAATTGGTTTTTCGGTATCAAGGACCCACAAAACAGGGATTCTTGATGCACCACGTGTTAGAGGATTTTTTTCTTAATTTAGCAACTGGATTTATCCATATTTTGATTACCAAGGCGCGACAATGATTTTTTTTCTGCCGAAAATCGGCCGTTTTTTCTCGCAGGATTACATTACTTTTCCTATATTGCGTACATAATCCGTACGTATATAGATTCTACGAAGACGCCTAGCAGCCATTGATCAGTAGAGACCGGAAAAATATGTAGTATTAACCGGAAAATATGTACATAAATATGTAATGGAAACAGTAAGAATATGTAAAATATGTGTAAAATCGGACATAATATGTAATATTAAAATACACTAGTAATAAAATACATTTACGTATTACGAAATTAGATTTATAGAAACTGCTCACTTCACATCATACAATTTTCTCTTCAGTTATTAAAGCTTCATATATTGTAATCCAGGACCGTAGTTTAGCAGCCAGACTAATCGCAATAGAAGCCAATGCACAAACTGGCGAGATCCACGACTTTCACTGTAACATCTTCATAGAAGAGTTACACGTCAGTGATCGCAAATTTTTCTCCGAAATTAAGGTTGCAGATAACAAAACACGGTGTCAATGATGCTTTGGACACCTAGATTTCCCCAATCATGTAGGGAAAATGCTGATATTAAAAAAATACATCTTTGAATAAAAAGTATGAAATTAAATAGAAGAAAATTGATAAAATAAGAAAATATATTGTGAAAACAGCAAAATATGTAAAATATGTAATGTAGTACTAAATATGAAAAAAATATGTAACGAATACATTCGATATTGTGTTAGGGGGGGCTATGATTCGCCAAGATTACAATTTTGAGATCGGTAAGTAGAAAGACAAAAAATATGTAATTACATAAAAATCTGGTCTCTAGTGATCAGCAACACACATGACGACCGGTGAGTGTGCAGCGCGATGTGGCACGAGAAGTGATCGGGCACCTGCTTAATCAGATCTTTAGAACGGGAAATGAAATGTTGTGAACTCGTATATGCTCATGTGCTTTGCAACATGAAACCAGAAATGTCATTTCAAATACCGTAATAAATATGAGAAACACAATTTCGGTGTTTCGTTAAATATCCACGCTCTTGGCTCATACCTTGTCCTTTAATGTTTATTTCGCATATTACACCCGTTCTCGTATTCTTGCAAAAACAAACAGTTGCCATGACTTATGCCCCAACCCTCGGATTTAAAACATATTTCTTCACTTAAAAATGACAATTTTTAGATGTGTCAATTTTCTTGTGAACAAACTACATGCGAGTAATTATAAATATCAATGTGATAGGGATGTGCTAACACTCCCACAATATTTATCCTATTTCTTAATGCTGGATTGAAGTGTACCTCTCAGCTACAGTACTCGGGATTCTTACTTGGGCATTAACTGGAAGCGAATCTTCGCTTCGTCAGTACCCGTATCGAGTGCATTCGCCTCAAAAAGCTTTCAAAAGAGTTCTGATCGATATACTATACTCAAACCACATTTGAGCGCTTGTAGAATTTTCAAATATTAAGTCACAAACATTAAAGTTATGAACCTCAGCACGAATTATTTTTAAGTCTGATTTCACAAGTCACGATCTAGGAAGTACATCGTTTTTAATACAAGAGTATTGTAGTGGCCTATATTTGAAATTCAATTACGGATAAATCAATGTCAATTGAAGACATAAAGAAACACAAGTGTACGTCGACATTGTTCCATTCAATTACTTTTTAAACCAATCACTCCCAATTATAAAGAAATCTCAGATTTATCAGATGCCGATTTATGTTCATAAAACATCCTCGTCGTTGAAGTAGAGTGGAACCTAATTTCCAAAGCAACGCAACGAGATAAAGAAGCGCTTATACGGGATGGAATTCGTTGAGCGAAGCGAACTGAAGGACGCTCTTGCAATGGGAGAGACTGCATAGGAGGCAACTCCAGCGCTGCGATCATTTCGCACGCCTACCCCTCCGGGAACTGCAGCTCAAAGCGTTATCAGGTGATACAGAATTAACGGTGAGCAAAACATGTTTGTCGACCCCGCCTGGCTTTTGCCGGTGAGAAATTGCAACACCTGCCTTGAGCCGAATCCTGCAATTTCAATCCTTTTGACTTTCTTGCCATTACTTCGTAAGAAGAGAAAGTATTGTAATCGTGCGTCGGGTATTTAAATTCTTTTTTGACTATGTGTTTAAGTGTTTTGTATTGTGTATGTGTATTCTTTTCAGCAAGTGTATTTTATTGAATTCATTATTTAAATGCTGTGTTTCTTGTCATTGGAAAATTAGCGAAGATACTATCTGCCATTTTTTAAAATTTATTTCAGGTCGCGTTTTAACTTCTTGCTCATTAGCGACCAAAGTTACATCAACAAAAAATTAGATCATACGTAACATACTTTTACATAAACAAGGACTTTTTATAACATCATAAGAAAAATTTGATTTAGACAGATCATCAATATTAAAATTCTTTTGCCCTTGTATCAATAAGAGTTTAAATCATACATAATATGGTTTTAGGTTGACGAGGATTGATTTAAACATAATAACAAATGATTTGGATTGAACGAGAACAGTATTAAAAAGATTATACCCTTACATCAACAAAAGTTTGAATCATACGTAACATTCTTTGTCATAGACAGATTGAATTTAATATATTCCCAAAATCTTCGTTTAAACATATCAACAATATTAAACTGTCTTACCCTTATATTAAGGGAAGAGTCATTTAAACATTTCAAAAGATTTGCTTTAGGCAAATTATCAAATATTTGAGTGAAACATATATTTTGAAATTACATCAGCAAATATTCCTTTAGACATATTTCCACATTAAATAAATTTTTCGTGTGCGTAATCCCGTAATAGCCGGAACTAAAGTAGTTTGAAATAAAATTCTGTTCTTGTAAAAATAGCCACTCCTCCACTTGCTATGACTATGTTAATTCTGTTGCAGAATGATGAACTGTATCCCTTTATATTTGCACAGTGAAGGTTTATGACGTTTGTTTCTTGCAGGGAAAGAATTGTATTAGTTTACGAGGGTTTTAGGTAGGGCTTTCTTGAGTAGAAACCATTGCAGTTCCACTGAATAATATCAATAAATAGCGCAAAACCATTAACTTATTTGGACGAGGAATTTCCAAATTTTAAAATTAAATGTGAACATACAGTACGAGTTGATTTTTAACATTTTTTTTTCAGGAAGTATGGGATGGGGTTTTCTTAACATTCTGATCAGTTCAGGCAGATCGGTAGTAAATGTTTTCACGTCAGCTATGTTGTTAACTCCTTTAGTCCACTAAATTCTTTTGATGATTTAAAGAGAGAGGATATGTATTGCCTTGTGATTCCATTACTTTCTTAGTAGCCGTCTAAATCTTAATTATGGTCAGCTGTTGCTTTAATCTTCTTAGGTGGACCGCTAGAAGCGGATTTGTTTGTTTTACTAGTTTCTCCTAAATCTCTTTCCGGTAGTTCTGTGTCATATCGGGAAAATTTGGCCGATTTGACATGAAATGACCCACTGTATCAAATGCCTGTGATATGTCGAGTGATGTGAGTATTGAGTGATGTTTTTTTCTGAAAGGTTGTGTTGAGTTGTGCTCTAATTCTGAGGAGTTGGTGTTGTGTGGACATATGTTCGGTACATCCAAATTGCTATTTTGGGATTGCTTTTGATAATTGTAGGTGTTTTTTGAGTCATTGAAGTATTATTTTTTCGAAGATTTTTGACAGTGATGGTTGAAAGCTTGGGTCAAAGCTATCGATGTTTGCCGAATTTTTGTTTGGTTCGGAACGGGATGAATGATGACATGCTTCCAAATGGATGGAAAATGATTTGTTCTGAAGCATGAATTATATACATTTATAGGTATATTTGTTATGTATGCAATTCCGGGGTCTGGTAAGTGTTTTAGTATTGAATTATTAATATTATCGTGATCTGGTGCTTTGTTTATGGGAGTTAATGATTTGTTTCATCTATTTAAGGTTTGTGAAAATTTTATGGTAATAGTTATATTGTTATTATAGTTATATTGTTCTATGGTAATAGTATGGTTCATAGTTTGGGAGATTCATTGATTGAATTATTGTGTTGTGTACTGGATGCAGTTTTGTTAGGTTGAGGGTGAAAATCGACTCAAAGTGATTGGCTATTTCCTCTGCCTTGTCGGATGGGGTGAGTAACTATCTTTCTGGTGAGTTGATAGATGGAATAATGGATTCCTTTTTTAATATTTGTTTTATGAAGCTCCACGCAGAGCTGTTTTGTGTCGTTAAAGATTGTATCTTGTTTTTGAATTTGAGATTTACATGATTTTTTAAATTTCTTAGCTATATTAGTTAATATGTTAGGTTTGTTTGTTTATTTAAAGTCGTATCGACATCAGAAAAAATACACTATAACAGTAATTCATAAATGATTAATTGAGGTTTACAGATTCAGTACAATGTACAGTAATTTACAATAATTGTTTACAGGATTGCAAAAACGGAAAGAGTAGTAACAATAATACTTAATGAGATATGCCAACAAAACACATGAGCAAACAAAGTTAAAACACTTGATAAACTATTAGTTACATATGCGACATTAGTTAACGTAGACATTCGTATATCAACAAGCACTAAGAGGAAGGCAGTATGCCAAAGATATGCTACTTCTGAGAAAGTGATATAGTGTGGGATAAACCACACTTCTTTGAAGTGTTATTCAGATGAGGAACCATTTTTGTGTTTTACAGGTTCAGCATAAATATACGGTTAAACAGATTGTCTACAGGATGATAACATGCATATGGAAAGAGAACATGTGTGGATCGTGTCGAAAATCTTTAACAGTTGTCAGGTGATGAACCGTATGTTACGTTGTGTTTTTATTTGTGGATTTGTAGTTCGGCCCCATAGTCGTCTGGTCTTCTCTATGTTTATTATGTCTGTAATTTCTCCCGATAGAAGTGAATGTCTAACATTGTTATGAGTTTTGTGTATTTGTGAGTTGCTTTTCTGTTATTGTTGTAAATATTGTGGTGTTTAATAATATTGCGGCGTTTTCAATTTCTTTTGGATTATTTAGGATTTTTATTTTAGGTATTAAATTGCTTATTATTAAAAACCGAATTTTCGTGCAGTAAAACTCTCTAAAACTTGCAGTAAAAACACCAAAACGTGCAAAAACATGCAATAAAAAGATAAAAACTTTGCAAAATGATATTATGCAGCCTAAACACTCCAGTTATTCCATTTATGAACTTATTTTATATTTGGGATGTGATATTTAGGGTGATTGAAATATTATGATCTTGGTGCTTTTATTATAATTATTGTACATATTGTTTAATCAAACCATATTTAACATTTTAATTACTATGCGCACAAAAAATTAATGTAGCATAAAAATACAAGAAAGTAATACAAAAAATAAACCTTCAGATATAAAAAATGATTAAGTTACAGAAGAAATGTCCCTAATTGTTTTCATTATAATTTGTAATTATATTTGTACTTGGCACGAGAGCCCGCGCACGAGCCATGGCCTTCCAGCAGTGTAAGGGGGTGAATAGATTAAGTATATTTAAAGCGTGGTTAGCACGAACACATCCCTAAAGTTACAATTTTCTGGCAGGGTTACCCAATACATGCAATTTCGTAAATAGTAAAACTAGTGCTAAAATAACGTCCGTTTCATGATTCAAATTTCTGGTTTGTGGCTCTGGTTCCTTCTGGTTTCAAGGTTTCATCCAATTTTAAATTAGCAAAGAAAAGACGGAAATCCAGTCTTTACTAATGTTTTGGAGTTTAATCCAATTTAAGTGTGTTTATTTTGAGGATTGGTGATCGCGGAGATGGGGTTTGTTGTGTTTGTTTACCGGAATGCGGTTAACATTCCTGTAAACAGTTCGAGTCGATTTCATGATATGGGGCTGAGTAAAACTTAATATCTGTCAGTCCGATATCTAGGATGTCTGGGTTTTTAGTTACGTCTCTGGGATAGTTTTTTGGTTCTGGAGGGAATATTATATTGATAATGGTATGTGTTAAAATTTGTGATAGAGTTTTTCCTGCTTGGTTGCTTGTGCGACATCTCCAGTTTGTGTGTTTGGCGTCAAGATCGCCTAGTATTAATGTATTTTCATTTGGGGTGAATAAATTAAGTATATTTAAAGGTTGTATTTTCATTGTTGGAGGTTTATATGCAGCAATTATATTCCATGATTGATTGTTTATTGCTACTGTTCAGGGTAATTGCTACAGTTTCAATTCCTGTGGTATTTGGTGTATTAATTTCGTCATGGTTTATATTATTCCTGACTGCTATTAGTAACCCGCCTCCTTTAATTTTCGATCGTGTCATATCTATAAATTTTGTATTCTGCTATGTAAAACTTATTTCTATTGTTCAGGTGTGCCTCTGTTATTTATGCAATATCTATGTTGTATGTGTGTAAGTTTTGTGTTCTATTTTTTGGATGTAATCCCAGTTGCATTCCAAATTGTGAATGACATATTTCTAAGGGCTTGTATTGATATTATTCTTATTAAAATAAACTGTTACCATATTCTGAATTGTGTAGATTGTTGATGGTATGGGGGAGTTGATAAAATGAAATATGAAGGACGTTATAATGTTATAAATTGTTGAATTTAGAAGAGGATTATTATTATTATTATTATTTTGTTGGTTTTGTTGTTTGGGGTTTCTCTGTGATCTGCTATTGTTAACTAAGCTTGATTGATTTACAGGGTTGTCGTTTCTAGTGAAGTTTCAGATTAGTTGGGTATAGGGTAGTGATGGAAATTGTTCTTCTAGTTAATTGCTAAAGGTTGGGGACTATGTTCTTTGGGATGGATATCTTGTGTTATCGGGTGGGGTTATTTTCTTTTCAACGATTTCCTTATATTACGAACAGTTCTCATTTCTTACATCTGCTTTTCCAAAGAATGCAGATGGGGGTTGCTTTACTTTCAGGACAAGCTACCATATAGTGATTACCAGTACACATTGTACAATTAATTTTCTGGTTGAAATTGTTTTTAGAAGGCCCAAAGTCCAAACATCTATAACACTGTAGTGATTCTTTTGGTCTTTTTCTTCTTTCGATGATCACTTTGAAGTTGCAAATTTGATTTATATTGAGAATTGTTTCCAGTGGTTCATTACTGTTGAACTTGGCCGCAATTACAGGAATGAGATGGTTTCCCTTCTGCAGAGTGTGATTTTAACAATATATGAATGTCTTTGTTTTAAATATTGCATGATTTCACTATCAGTTATGGAAAGATGAACGTTTGTTAACACTATCGAAATTTTTTTGTTTGCTATGTCTTTGAAGGAGTGGAATCTTCTATTAGTGTTTATTAAATATTTTATGATTTTACGAAAATCTTAAGCTGTGCCGGGATGTATTTTCACCTTGTTGTTCAGCTATGAAGTTTTTAGATACGTTAATTTTAATTTCATTAACGAAGTAGTTGATATTTGTCTTCGCAGCAATGAAAATTATCGAACCTCTTTTAACGTTCCAAAAAATCCCAGCGCTCCGCGGAACCGAGGTTGCACTCCGTTGGGACCGGGGGGTGGAAGATTCTTGGCCGAACGTCGAGGGCAGAATATTGCACCCAGAATGATTCAAACATTCGTATGCATAATATAGAACACAGGGACCCAATCACATCTCCCCAACCGCACACTCCCAACCATACTACCTCAACTATTTTACCCCATCCAGTCTACCTCAACCACACACACCCAGCTCCACTGCCCAGCTCCACTGCTCCAACTACACTGGTTCAATCACATCGCCCATAACAATAGAGCCCAAACCACACTGCTCAAACCACACTTCCCTTATCCGATCGCCCGAACTACTCTACTCCAACTGCACAAACTACAAACATCCCCAGTCTTCATCCACCTGTTCACACGGCGTGATCACACCTTGCCATCCCCATCCCCTAACGACTCCGCTGCTACTAGAGCATCGACGAGCCGTCGACCGACCGGCTGGCTCTGTAGTAGCCACGTTAGGCAACGGGGTTCACCTCCTCACCATCTGAAATTCCTGTAGGCCGATATACACGGTATAGTTTTCGTGTAGATTCTTCATGTAGTCCAGACTTTACGCTTTCTACATGAGAAAATTGTGAACATGTCCGTAAGTTTTCGTATAGAAAGCATACAGTTTGACTCCAGCGCCTCTAGCGGCAGAATCGTTCACTAACGGTAATCGGCCATGTCCATTTGTGGTTAGGTGTGTCAAGATGCGATTGTATGAAGTGATATATTATGATAAACTACCTCTTTCCTTATCCCTGCCTTCCAGTTTTTATTCTCTATGCCCCTCATGGTTAATTAATACTAAATCAAGATCACAGCCAGAGCGTACGCACAGAAATACCTTCACTGAAAGTACTCGAACGGCGCAATTCAGTTGTTTCCCGCTAACCCCCCTGGCGGCGGCTTGTGGCGATTCATGCAGAAAGCGTATAGACCGTGTATGCGCTACGTTTTGGCTTTGATACGTTCGGTTTGAGATCTTGACGTTTACCTACAGAAACTGCATGAGAATCTACACGAAAACTGAACCGTGTGTATCGGCCTGATGACTTGAACCCGGTGAGGAGCTGTGTGAGCCCCTGGCCCCGAAGGCCGCTCTGCGCCGGGGCGGGCCCGCGCGGAGGCACGCTATCACGGCCCTGCCCAACTGAAAGTAAAATGTCGCGGGCCGCCCAGTTTGCGCTGCGAGCGGCTCTTAGAAAGGCTGCGCTGACCAACTCGTTCTCGAAACTGCAGCGCGAGCGGCCGCCGATAATTGGAGGCGATGCCAAAGGAACGCGGAAGCGACGCCGCCGAGCAACAATCGACTCGCGGTCTGGAGGAGAATTCCAGCGGCCGGCTGCTCTGATCGGTAATTTTCCGTAGTTCCTCCGATCAACACCAGGCGAATGCCGGAGCAGTACCCTAACAAATGGGCCACGGACCGCGCGCGATCTTTCCTTCCTCTTCCTTGTCCTATCCTATGTTCTTATTTACACTTACACTAACATGCACTACACTACAAAACATGCCGGGAGACCGGTCGGGAGCTGAGAGCTTGTCCCGACTGGGGGGTGCCTCGCTGGTGGGAGATACCTGGTTGAGGGGAAAACCCCTTAGTCGACGGTAGGTCGGCGCCAGATCTCGCCATCCAGCGGGGAAAAGATCATCGCCACCTCCCGAGAAAAAAACACGCAATACACTTTCGGGACTAATGACCTAAATAGTTGACGTGCCCGGAAACACGAATCAATCAATCAATCAACAATCGACTCGCGTTGAATTCTCAACAATGGGACATTGTAGCTACACTTTCTCGTATTCTATTATTTTCTGTTGTAGGCTTCACAATAACTACCAGAAATGTATTGGAAACCTGCGCAGCGTGTGGACACCATCTTCAAGCTAATAATTTCGTTATCTCTTATTCTAGTTATTTAAATGTCTCTAAAAAACTTAATTCACGGAATGTTATGAAATCCAAGTGTTATTTCCCATTTGCTCAACATGATGGTTATGTAAAATGTACCATTTAAGGAAAGCATAAAACGACAGGGTATTTAAATGTTCGAAATTCTCTTCGGTTGTTACCGACATATTCTCGGCCAGTAGAACGTACGACCCATGCAATTTTTTCAATACTTACTTCTGGGTTAGGGAAAACAGGTCAAGGGCGTTCTTGAGAGAGGGGCAAGCTTTCAAGAAATAGAATCTTTCAATGATCGTGACTAGAGTGAACAATTTCCGACTTAAATGCGCTACACGTAATACAATTTTAAAGTCATAGTTCGGAAAATCCTTGTTTAGAAATGGAAATCTAATTTTTTAATACAGAATGGTGACGATGAAAAGAAAATGAAAGACGAGTTATTCAAAAAAGGGAGAGAGAGAGAGAGAGAGAGAGAGAGAGAGGAAAAAACAAACAAGGAAGATAGAAAAGTTGACAGAATATAAAGAATGAAACGAGGAAAGAGGAATAAAGAATAGAGAAAGAAAATATTACTACAGGTATCGAAATAATGATATCCCAAGCACTTTTCTTTTGAGTGGCAAATTGAGAATGATACTTGATAGAATAGGATATCAAAATAGAAAGGAAGTGAATGATGCCATGAATAGTGCTTGCTCGTAGGTAATTCACAATAAATTTTGAAATTTTTTCAGAGTTAAAATTATTTTAAGAAAATAGAAGCGATTACTTCTAGCAATATGAATAATTTTCAATCAACAGATCGTAAACGCTAAAATATATTGACCGTCGGATGGATACAAAGAGATCCCTTGCCAATCTTATTACCCTTCTTTGCGTCGACGCTGTCGGGTAATTAGGTCAGTGCAAGTACGGACGGATTGAAGAATACCGGCAGAAAATGTGAGTGAGTAGAATCCAAAGGGAAAGGTTAAAGCAAAGATAGCAGAAAAATGAATATCTTCATTTTTTTTAAATTTTAAAATTTTTTAAAAAAATTTTGGGCCTCAAGAAAATGTGCGCAAAATGGAGTCAATTCTTACTTCTACTGACTACCAAGATAGAGTGATCAAATTCTGTAAAGATATAAATATATTTATTAAAATTTAATTCAAAAGTTTATTGTGACCTATTGAAGTATGAATGTTTTTTACTGTGTAGTATGTATAAATTGTATTCAATGTGTTTGTATTTATTTATTTATTAAGCACATACAATAATTGATAAACTAATGTAAAATTTTGAGTCGCTAAAGACTTTAGTTGTCGATGCCACTATAAATAAAAGAGAAAAAAATGTGCGCAGATAATCTCTTCACCCACACGTCATATACAGATTTTACTGTTTTTTGACCAAATAAACATCCACGTCGATCTCCTCAGGTCCATTCCTTGTGAAAGCACCGGGGGCGGAGATTCCGCGTCCGTCGCTGGGCTGGGGCGGAAGCGGCGGCTGCGCAGCCAAGGCCGCACGCGGCTCCGCATAACGCGCCGCTGAGCGCGCAGGGAAAACAGGAGGGTGCATAATTCGACGGGGGCGCGGCGCGGCCCGGGCGCCGCCCTTAATACCGTTGTTTACGCACAAGAACTCCTGTAATCGCGCTCACGCAGAGATGGAACGCGTAAACAGTGGCTGGCGCCCGCCCGCCCGCCCGGCCTTACGAGGCGACGGAAGGCGAAGAAGGCAAACGGACGGCGAAGCAACGCAAAGGGGGCGGGGAAAAGAAGGTGCAAGAAAGACATTACAGCTCAGTGCGGTGAAGTGGGGTGCTACCAAAGCTCCCACGCTAAAATGATCACGTTCATTTGTAAAGTTTGTAAATTTTGTAAAATTGTTCAGTTATGTAATACTATATTAGTGTATTCTGCCACCAAGTCCTCAAACTTAATCGCAGAATTAGTAATAAATCTGAATCTACAATCAAAAGCTAGCAAATATAAATATAATCATGGCAAACGATGTTAAGCAGTGAATGGTCAGGGAACTGAAGCAGAGGTCGGTGGGGAAAAGAGCTGGAACGAAAGAATGGAGAAACAGTGAAATACCAGATGAAGGTCAGGGGTGAGAACCGACCGCGAGTGACGGGAAAGGAAAGCGGTTGGGAAGCGGATGGATGAGACAAGGAGACAGACATCGAAGAAACAACGAAGAAAGAAGGACAATGAGAAGAGGCGAACGGAAGATCAATGGGCAGAACGAGATAATGACTAAATAATGGATGATGGCGCGGGGATGAGTGAAGAAAAGAAGGGACAGACAAAGATGAATGAAGAAATGTAGAAACGATGTGCGGAGGAACGAATTAAAGAACACAGCGAAACGGATGATAGTAAGGGCAAATGATGACCAAGAATAATCTACACATCGATCGAAGGGGCGGATGGAGCAACGGACAGGTTGGAAAGCAAACCACCTCTGGATGGCAACCCACGAAGGGCAGGAGGATTAAGCGGACAGAGGGAAGGTGGTAGGTGGAACAAGTAAGCGCTTACCTCCGCTGTGCGGCCATCTTGTCGCCTCCGCCTCCGTCTCCGCGCCGCCCGCGGTGCGCTCTGCCGGCGCTTAACCTGCTTCCCGGATTGGGGGCGTCTCTCCGCCGTTTGCTGCGCCAGATCAAACTGCCGCTTGCGCACAGTTTAATGTCAAACTAGAGAGCATGAGCTCTTGCCTTGTTTAGTCTTTAGCGGCTCAGCAGAATTCGGTCAGAAAATAGTGTTCGCTAATAAAATGTCCCTTTAAATATGCTATTTGAAATTCTATGTTTTACATGACTTTCCTTAATTATATAATTTTATTTAAGTAATAGCGTAGCTCGCATTATTCAGTGTTGATTTCTCGTAAAAGTGCCTTCTAAATTTAGAGAATGCTCAAGAGTACCTCTAAACCTTCCTCTTTTCATCTCATAATGTGAATATTTCGTTGACTTCATTTTTACTGTTTCGCCTTACTTTGCAAAAAGAGAAAGTATTGTAATCGTGAGCCGACTGGGCGACTTTTGGACAGAAAAACTTTTTGTCGCTCCTTGGCAACAAAAAAGTGGATTTCTTGCTCATGCAGGTAAATTACTTCCATTGACGCGTTGTGTAGTAAAACTGAAAAATCAATTGACAGCAAAATGTCTGCCTGTTAGTCTGTTCAAAATGTTCACCAAAACTGATATTCCCCAATCGATCTGAACGACCTCTAGGCTCTGTTCTTTGAAAATAATATTTAGATTTTGGGGGATACTTTACAGGAAACCTCAAGATTTTCACTACTTTCTCAAAATTGGCTCAATTTTTTTAAAACTTTGCCCTTAGAGTAATGCTCTTTAAAAATGACGTGGGGTGTCATTTTCGTTTAAATATCCGATTTTCAGAAAAGTTCAAAATTTCAACATGTTTCATCTTGTGATTTGGCGTAGCCAATTACACGACATAATTTTGTATTATATTATACACCAAAATACAGAATTGAAATACAATAAAAGTTAGAAGAATGAATAAAAAATGTTGCAGGGCAGCGTTCTGATGCTCACCGCGCGCTCCTAGCCTTCGCTGCGCAGCAGGAAGCTGTGAGGAGACGCAGGGCGCTGCTGCTCAGAGGCAACCGGCACGCCCCCTCCCGGCACCTCGCCACTCTATGTCTCTTCGTTAGAGGTGAGTTACACACACACACGCACACGCACACACACACACACATATATATATATGTATATATATATGTATATATATATGTATATATATATATATATATATATATATATATATATATATAAGATCATTATTTGTGCAGTATAATAACTAAGCCAAAATATGTTTCCCTGTAAACAGAGGAAAAGTTTTATTAACCTTTTATCAACTTATTTACATTATTATACAACTATTTACAATACTCCACTCTTGCCTGTAGACAGAGAAACGACAATTCAAGCACATTACTACCGCTTCTCTATTTACATTACTTATTTTTAATTACAATATATGTTTCTTATAAATTTTCTCTCTGTACTCTCGTGTCTCTATAATCGTACTTCGTCGTCAGTAGCCAAATCAACGTTCGTGTTTAGTCATGTTAGTGACTGAGTTTGTGTTGTGATGTGTTGCACTAAGCCCTCAAAATATCCGAGGGAAACGATTGTCGTTTTTATCGCACAGTGAGGACATGTCGAGCTAGTTGTTTGAGCGTGGCCGATGCTTCGCTGGTTTGAAAGGCTTCTTTAAAAGATAGCTTTCTCAAGCATTGAGTGAAGGACTCGATATCAAGTTCCTTCCTGAGATCTTTCAAATGTTTCTGAAACGGAGTGCATGGTACGCTGTTCTGAACTAGCTCAAGTGTATTCTTGTACTTCTGTGCTGTAGACCACCACGTCCACCACGTTCCACATATTTCCTTGTAGTTGCAGTGTTGCCCCCGCACGTGTCCGTTAAATAACATGCCTTTGTGTCATACTTGCAATTCTTTTCGAATGTATGTTTCATTTCTGAGGTTTAAAATGACTATGAAATTAAACAATCTTATAACTGACAGCAGTGATTTTGGGTGTTTTTGTGTTCTGACCAAAACACCACAAATTTGTCAACGTAATGACGTTTTACATATAATGGATGTTTTTCACGGTAAAATCCCTTCTGACGCTTATTGATATTGAGAAATTTGATTAGAACGCTCTCCAGGACTAGCTCACCTGAAAGCGGTTTCAATTTTGAGCCACTCCACCATTTAAGTGTGAGGCCTTGCCCAACATTGGGATCAATGGCTTTATTATTATTATTATTATTATTATTATTATTATTATTATTATTGCTATTTTGATTAGAAAGCTTTTGAGAGAGCTGAATTTAGGCAATTAAGAGTACGATTTTTATTCCTATTTTTTCTCAGGAATTCTGTATTGCCCCTGAATTCTTGAGTTTAACCCTGGGGCCCTAAGTTGGCTCATGGACAGCGTGTAGCTTCCCGTGGTGCGATTCCGAGTTCCATTCCCGCTCGGAGCAAAACAGAATTGGAGATTTCCTTTAAAATCGTCACAGGTTCTGTCGCTGTGTGACCAAGGAAACCTCAGGCAGGCAGAGATTGCTAGTTACGATAAAGGGAATACGCTGTGTTTGCCACATGCCTCTCTTATCCCTGAAGCGTGAGAATTAAACCAGGCCCAGGCACAGGGGACACCATTAGTACGCCTTACAATCGACCCAAAATGCCAGATGCACACATACTTTTAACTCTGACTAAACAGGAAATAGACTTCAGAAAATAACGTCAGAAACTGTCAACAACTTCAGAAAATTTAACAGCCTTTTCGATGCCAGAAATGTTGATGATTTTGAAATATGACATATAGTTTTAGATAAATCTCAGTAAATTGACACGATTAAATCCTATTTTACAATTGACTAAAGTTGAGAACTGCTTTTCAACAGTCTCTTCAAAAAATGTGGTTTAGAGCAAAAGAAATTAAACAAAAATTTAAAAGGTAATCATCAATTTATACAGATTTTTTCGTTGTTTTAAAAAATAGAGGAAATGTAGTCCCTGGCCATATTATTGTGGCCATCTGCAAAAAATTATTAATTTTTGCTTTACCTCGTTTTTAAGGTAAAACTTGTATCTCAATTGATGTTTTTCAGTAGTCAATTGATGTTTCAGTTCTGTTTAACTTTGCAAGCCAAGAAGTCAGTTTAACTTTCTTGTGAATATGTGTCAACATCTTTTTCTGCGTCAACATTGATCCTGTTGGGAGGTTTATTGGTTTTATCAGGAATGCCTGCTTAATGTGCTTGCGGCATAATTGTTTTATTTGCAAAATGTGCGAGTTGTATCGGTACACTTATCTATAATTTATTGTATTATCTTAGATTTTCTTAATTTTATCATTTTTGTTTCATTCTTTTGAATTGATAATAACTTTTGTGTAACTTCATCTTTCCCTAAATTTGTTGTTTGTATAATGACGAGAGGGCCAAAGAACCTGTCTCCAGAGAAAAAAGGGAAATTAAGGCATTAATAGAACATGAACCTCTTTCACGACGTCAAGTTTGAAGAGAAAAAATGTATTCACATTTCATATCACACTAGTCGAATTTGAATTCAATAAATGTAGGAATCGCAGGTTTACGATTAACAGAAAATATACAACACGAATTGCCGTAACGAACGTGTATTAATCAACCGAAGATACAAAACGCAGACCCACTTCCACACGTTAATACATCGGAGTATTAGTATTACTGTTTTCTATAGCAATCACACTTCTGCCTCTTTCACCACGTGACGCCGTCGTAGCCCAACACCGCGCTAGTCAAATATCCGATCCCACGTAAATGAAAATAAATCGATGGAATAAATTACCTTCTAATCCTAGCGCAATATTATCATGGATTGGTCAGGGAAAAACTCGAATGGCTTATGAGTTGAAAATAAAGGACACTTGGTGGAAAAAGATGTCTAGTCATAATAACAGGACGCAGCAATTTTCGGGACGACCCATGGTCGCAGAAGTGTTAAACACTTTCCTGGATCCACTTAAGCGGCGCGAAGCGTCGTCCGGGCTGGAACCCAGGACCAGGCGAGGGCCGCGCTCTCCCCTCGCGCACAGTGCGCCACCGGGCACGTTGAGGTTATGGCGATGGCTCAGCCAATGAGGCGCCCCGACAGGCCTTTGCGAGAGATGAGCAACGTATGAGGATACGTTCAGAAATCGCATGTGGTCTTTAGAGAGTTCTTGGCCAACGAGAAGTACTACATGGCATAGGGACATGAACTCGCTTTCGAGCCTCAGACCGGGAGAGATGTCTCAGTGCATCAACTGATGTAACTGCAGTCCCTCCGACCGGGAGGTCCTAGGTTCGAGTCCCGACGGCAGCAGGATTTTCGACACTAGCTTGTCAGCTGTGATTGGTAGTTTACCGTGGTTTCTCTGATCAACACCAGTACGGAGCAGTACCCTAACGTACGGGCCACGGATTTTTCCTTGCTCTTCCTTGTTCTATCCTCACTCCTTACACACACATACACACGTACATGCACTACTCTACCACGCATGCTGGAAGACTGGTCGGGAGCTTAGAGCTTGTCCCGGCTGGGGCGGTGCACATTGAGAGATGCCTGGTTGTGGGAAACCCCGCTAGTCGACGGTAGGTCGGAGTCACACTTCGCCATCCAGCGGGGAAAAGATCATCGCCACTTCCAGAGGAAAAAGACGCACTACACTTACGAGACTAATGACCTAAGTAGTCGACGCGCCCGGAATCAGTCAATCAATCGAGCCTCAACGCATGCACAAACTTCAGCCTCACGATAGAGTTGGATCGGAAAACGATGCTCCACTAGAATCATCGTCTGTAATCACGCGACTTATGTAGTGTACGATAAAGTCACGTGACTCCGGTGCGTGTAAAGTGCGTTCCCAACCGTGGCAGCAACGTGTGCTGCTAACAATATATTCCCATGATGCATCGTGTTGACAAGCAGCTCTCATCCAACGATTGCGAATCAAGAGGATGTGGCATTACGGTGATGTAGTGTAGCAGCTCACATTGCCCCGTGACGGGTTGAAATTACTTCTATTTATTGCTGATTTATAAGGAAATGTTGTTCAAAGAGGCTTTTTACTCTTGACATGTGACTTGTGACCACGACAGGTGATTGCCTCTAACTTGAATCATTTCTTTTTACGACACATAGTGAAAAATCTCTCGTTTAAAGACAGATTTATCTTTTGTCTTCGATAATAATCACTAAACACATACGGGTAGTAGTGGTAGTTGTCAATGCTTCAACACGACAATTTCTTTAAAGTAACTGTTACATTTGTCAGTTCTACCAGGAGTGAACGAACCTTTTATTTGAAGATTTAAACTATGTCAATTTTTACAATAAACAATCATTTTATTTCATTATTTATAGTGAATATCTGTTCAGTGTGCGAATAATGTTCTTGACGCAACATTCTGCCATGAAAAGTACAGAATCAAATCTGACTGCAAGGATCAAATTTGATCATTAGTTTTTTTCTTTCCGAATGTTCGTATGTGTTCCAGTTCGTTCGCTTGTTTGCCCTTCATCCATCTCTACCTATTCCATCTTTCTTTGTCCATCAGGCTTAGCTTTAATTATCTTATCCAGAAAATGTTCGTAAGTTTGTAAATAATATTGTAGATTCGGAGTTCCGTCGTCGGATACGCTAGCACCTAGAGCCACGATATTTTTGCTTCCTTCGCCACGCAGTAGCGCGTTGGCTAAGAACTGTGCATTGCTTCTTACTACCTGCCTTCAGTAACTGTGGAACCTTGCCTCCTCAAAACAGATGGATAGTTTGTGCAGCTTGTTACTGGAAAGTTTTAACGTGTTCTTGATTCCAAACCCACATATTTTGTTTTCTCCTGTATTTATTCAGAGAAAGCTAACAGTTAAGAATCTTATGCTTAGGGTTTAATACAGCCATGTCAAGGTCGCGGGGGAGAGAGTTCGTGGGCACTGGGTCCACAAAATTTGGCCCGAGATTTAAAAGTAAGGGTTGCACAAATTTCTCCTGGGTGGCGGTACGCCACTGGATACCTGACCCATGACAGTATTTGGGAGACGTTACTTGACAGTTGTCACAGAGTTAGCTATATTAATGCCTATTTTCTCTTTAAGCCAAAAATGTGATCCATTGAAATGAAATAATAAATCAGTCCAATTTCAAATTCTCAATTGGGAGTAAAATTTATAAATTTTAATCAAAATAATCTTGATTTTTTAGTCCTGTTTATTTAAAAGTGATATAAAAGCATGAACTTTCTACGACTTTTCAGGTTAGAAGGTTTAACAGACATATTCTTGTCTGTTAAAAGTGCTATCTGTCCGTAAGCAAGAATTGTTATCTTATAGAGACTTGATAATTCATTTCAAATTATTGCTAAATACAATAAATAACTAATGATTTAATAAACAGAAAACGAAAACAAGGAATGAATTCGCCATATTCCTGTCACTTATGTTTATATAAGGGAAAATTTAGAAAGAAAACAAACACCAAATAATAATAATAAGTAGGGAATAACAAAAACTTAATACTTACAATTCTGAGTTAATTGATAGAAAAACAATATGGCAAACATATTTTCGTATGAAGTCACTATTCACCGCCTCGCGCCGCTTCAGCTTACGAAGGTACACCCCTCTCTGGATTTTAAGGGGAAGTGAGTTCGGAGTCAGGGGAAGTTGCCCTTAGGGGCGCCGGGCTCCCCAAGAGGGAAAGGAGCTCGTGCGGGCGCTGTTTGACGAGCCTGGTTTAATAAAATTATTGGGAGAACTATAGAACTTCAAATATTATGAATTGTAATTACGTTTTTAATAGTTCGTATAAAATTGTGGTTTGACCTAAGCCGACCAAACCGACTGCGAACATTTCACTGACGTCACATTCTTCGTCGTATCGAAGTCTGTTCGTAGAACCTTTCTTCTAGGAATCCATTGGGATTTTTCAAGGTCTTCCAGGTCTGATGTAGTGTAAGTTTTTTGCGTTTTTGTTTCGAAAAGCGCAATTGTAACGACAGAAGGACAATTTGTAGGCTTATTATACTTGACTAAACGAGGTTTTAGTTATATTGTTAACTCTGATGTCTGTGACAAAGTAAGTAATAGATCTTTAGATTGCAGTGATGAAGTTTCATTAACTTCAAGGAATGTCCTATTAGGCAAATTTACATGCACTGTGTTAGAACAGATCCAGCATATGGTTAGGGACTTATGTGCAGTTACGAAAATATCTAGCACATGGTTATGGAACTGCATCAAAACCGTAAAAGCACTTTAACTCGTATCTGAGTTGACCACACTTTGCACGACTGGACATTATGCGATGAAGTCATATGTCTTAGAACTTTAAAGTTAACTTTAGAACTCCGCATGCACAAAAAAAAGAGATACGAATATTCTGACCTTGTCCACATCACGTACTTCGGAATTGCTAATATCGAGAGAGATTAGAGAAGCCGGTTTTAGGGACGAACTAAAAATGAGGTAAGAGGAAAGTTTGAACTTATGGCGAAACTACCTTGCTTTTGGAAGCAGGTTTTGCATGTGTAATTTGATGATTTTCGCTGCAATGTTCTGTTGAAGAAGTAAAGACAATAATAACGAAACGAGTTACCATGAAATAGAAAGTTTGAAATAATGAACTTAATATTTTAATACGAAACAACACTTCTAACTATTCACAACTATGCTCAAAGTGTAGTCTCTAGACTGTAAGTTTTATTATAGAGAATGGTTCACAAGCGCTAAATTTAAAAATTATTATTATTTTTTATTTATACTTTACCTGGGGTCTTTTTTGACCCACCATCATTAATTTGTTAATATTTTTCCTGAATATTTGCTGGATAATTTCAGATATGCCTTCTGAAATGCCTAAATCTTCTGATATGCCTTCGTGCATTTATTAAGCAGGTACCGAACAATTTTCACATATTTTCCGAATTTTATTAGAGAGGTATTTTTTTTTCGATACATTACACTTGTTTGACCTAAGATATAGCCTGTTATTTTTTCCCTTCTCGTTTGAAATATGGGGTCATGAACGTGAAAAAATGTGCCTGATATAGTCAATATTTGATTTATGTTGAAATAACTTTCACAAACTGTTATAAATATTTCCGAAGCATTATGTATCAACAATGGAGGTTGCGGGCTGTAGAGGTTATTATTTATACGAAATATTTAATATGAATAAATTATATTTATTTTGTTATTGAAAGTAACTTATAAAATATAAACTTATATAAAAGCAATTATTTACACTCAGTATATTGCTGTACACATTCTATTTACCATCTCCAATACTTAAGAAAGCTTGGGGGTCCACAACGATCCCAGGTATAAAACTTGATTGTAAATTGCAAATATGTTTCGAGAGTTAAGACACTGAATGATGTTCATTACTCTAGAAAATTAGTAAAACCTATATTTGGGGGTAGGGAGGGTGATGACCCCTTCCTCAATCCCTCCCTCCCTCCCACCCCTTTCCTCTCTTCCTCCCTCCCTTCCTGCTTCCATTCCACCCTTCCTTCCTCGCTCCCTCCCTCCCTCCCTCCCTCCCTCCCTCCCTCCCTCCCTCCCTCCCTGCGACCACAGCGGCACTGGGCGTTTGCCAAGTAGATGCCTCAAGTGGCCTCTTCATAAAATTGAAGAACATGTACCACTTGCCCAGCGTCAAGTTGGCTGTGGGCACGGGCCCAGCTAAGCGTTCGTGTTTCGGCGGGGGGCGGGGGGCGGTGGGGCGGGGAGGGCGGGGGTGCAGCGAGGCCTTTCTCCGGCGCACGTGGGGATTCGGGAACGAAAGGAGGCCGCGAGCTGCGTCACTCCGGACGCAGCCACCACCGCCATTACGTGCAGCATTACTGCCTTCGCCTCCACCGTCATTAGCCCCACAGTCACATCCAACTCTACCAATATCACCACCACATGGTCCACCGGATCAAAAACCCCAATCATTACATATATCATCTAAACCAGCATCTCTGCCACTACAGCCAAGCACTACCGTCACCACACTACTACCACTAACGGCGCTGCTGCCGTCCTTCTGCTACAGCAACGCCTCTTTCCACCACTAGAGATGGCAAATTTTAGCAAAACATCGATACATCGATATTTCGATATATCGCTAAAGGGTTTTCGATGTCGATGAAAACATCGGCAATAAAACATCGATGCGTTAAATATACACTAATAATCATGCTATTTTCCTATCCATTTTTAATATGGTGAAACTCGTGCTAGTTTGAAAACTAATAGTTGGTCACCCATCACATGAGGCTTACTATGAGAATTTCCTGGCTTAAGTAGAGTCTGTTTCTGGTTCTCGACTTGTCAAAACGTCTGAGGGCCTTTTACAACTGTACTGTCGATTCAGGCTATGACACGCCCAGCGATAACACACACTCATAACAGGAGAAAGTCCCAAACTTCCTCAGATCGCACAGGCAAAATGTGCAGCGTGTTAAAGAGGATGACGCAAAACATCGATATTGCTGTGAATTGCTCTACGCCGTGCGTTTTTTATAAAAAATAAAAATAACAAAATCGATGTTTTTGCAACAAAATATCGATGAGAAGAAAACATGGAAAGCAAATTATCGACGTGAATATATCGATGTTTCTGGTGGAAAACACGGATGTTTTGCTTGCCCTCCCTCGTGCCACCTCCGCCGCCCGCCGAGGGGCGCCGCCGGCCCGGGGCTGCGGGACGCGATTCGGGGCCGGCGCGAGAGCGGCCAGCGCTGCAGCAGCCCGCAGCGGTGCATTCTTGCATGCTTATTTCCTCTGCCAAATCACAGGGTAGCCACCGCCCCCCCGCCCCCCGCCCCCCACCGTCCGCCGCGCCGCGCCGCGACCCACATTCGCCGGCCCGCCCGCCCGCCCGCCCGCGGTTCGGTATCCGATACGCGGCCTCGCCGTGCACTCGCAGGAATTTCCCGAATTCGCGTTCGCCGTTGCGGCCGCGCCGAGCTATCACGGCGACCGCAAGCTGCATTGCCTAATTTTAGTCCTTCGCTTTCAGGATTACAAGTTTTTGTCGTGTGGTGGAGTAGAGTATTAAAAATGTCGACAATTAAAAAGATCTCTATAACGCAGGAAAAAGATGTAGGAAACTACGTAAATCAGAAATAAATGAGAGTAGTGTAAGAGATTGTATCGCTATTTTTGTTATGTTTAATACTATTATTTTATTAAAACCATTCGTTTGATACTAATTCTTTATTTAAACTACAGTTATTTTAGTTTATTAACAATATATTTCTGTGGGATGACTCCTTTTTCTGCCGTATGTTTTCTGTCAGAAATTTTCTATGCACTTTGCAACCAGGCAGAACGACCTCTATTTGGAAGACTGACCACTCTTAAGTGATAAGATAATCGTATCAGTTGCACTTTTCTACTTTTTAAAGCCTGTTTCTGCAGCTCGTAGCTGTTAAATTTGGATAATCTTTTGGCGTCCTATTTCTTTTCTGGTTCCATAAATCAGAAGATATTGTTCGTGACACATGACATTCAGGTATCTTTTAAATTCTTCCAATTGTAGTCACTCGGTCAGTGATAGATATTACAGTAAGGAATTGGGAAGAGCAAAAGAGAAAAAAAACTCTAGAATTTATCGCAGGTTCTAACTGTACATCAAATTAAGTTTTTTCAAAAATTCACTGTTTAAAAAAATGTTCTTAGAATTATTTATTCTGCTAATGAAGATTAAGCTTCAGTCGGTTAGTCAATCTCAATTATAAATTGTCTTCCCGATCAAAACCCATCAAAATATGTATAATTTCTATTCGACGATTAATTTTGAAGATTTTTATAGAATAAAAACATTACAATTTGTTACAATGTATTTCTTTGACCTACATTTCATTTGTGTAATGTAATTTATATGCTCCCTGGATTAACATTTTTGCATTAAAATTCTTCGTCCCAAGCTTTAACCCTCGTACCATATCTGGGACCTTTTTGAACCACATCACCATTAATATTTTCCTAAATATTTGCAGGATAATTTCAGTCTTTTAGATGTGCCTTAGATATGCGCTTATTAAACAGGTGCTAAACCATTTTCTCTTATTTTGCATATTTTATTACAGAGTTTTAAATTTTTTTTTCGTTACACGAGACTGATTTGACTTAGGGTATAGTCTGCTATTCTAGTTCACTATTCTAGTGAATAGTTTCCTATTCTTATTTCAAATATCTTGCCATGCACTTCAAGTAATGTCTGATACTGTCAATATTTGATTTATCTCGAAATAACTCTCACAAACTATTTTAAAATATTTCTGAAGCAATATGTATAAACAATGGAGGATACGTACCGTAGAGGTTATTCTTTGTATGAACATTAAATATGAATAAATTATATTTATTATGTTATAGAAAATAACTTATAACATGTATACTTATATAAAAAAAATTATTTACATTCAAAATACAGGATGTCCTGGGAGGAAACGTCGAAACTTGGAAAATAAGCTCTTAAGACAATTCTAAGCATATTTTGTCTAATAAACTATGTGGATATTCGGAATGGTTATGACGCAATAAGCACTCAAAAGTTGGTTTGAAAAAGTGATTTCTAGGCACAAATTTGCATTATGAAGCATAGAATCACTCCAGAAACATGTACATTGCTTATTATTTACAAAAGAAATGAATATATTCGCTCAGACAGAAAAATTAAGCGAGAAATAAAAGAGGAGTCGAATTGTGTAAATTGTTTTTTTTTTTTATTTCTCGCTTATTTTTTTCTTTCTGAACAAATATATTAATTTCTTTTGTAAGTAATAAACAAGTTACATGTTTCTGGAGTGTTTCTATTCTTCCATAATGCAAATTTTTGCCTAGAAATCAATTTTTCAAACTAACTTTTGAGAGCTCATTACGGCCCAACCATTCGGAATATCCACGTAGTTTATTAGACGAAATATGCTTAGAATTGTCTTAAGAGCTTATTTTCCAAGTTTCGACGTTTCCTCCCTGGACACCCTGTATTGCCGAACACATTCATGTTTACTACTTTCCATTGTCAGTAAAGCTTGGGGTCCAAGAAGACCCCAGGTGTAGTACTTGATTGTAAATTGTGTGCACTTGAAAGATGGCGAGTTGAGGTGTGGAGGGGAGTGGAGTGCAACGGTCCCCTTGCGGTCGGCGCCGTCCGTCCGTCCGTCCGCCCGTGCGTCCCCCGCTCGCCCGCACGCGCACAAGAAGCAGGCCGTTAGGTGGCGTCGCGTCGGGCTCCGAACCCCGGACTGCACGCTCCAAGGCGATGCCCGTCCTCTCACGGCAGCAGCCACAGACACAACCCTGCTGCAGATGGACAAAGCACGAACGTAGTGTGCTAGTACGAGGTTTGTGAGTTGACCGCCTTGTAACCGAGTTTCCATGCAATGGATAAATAATGAAAAGTTCATTACAAGAAAGTAGGTTTGAAACAACGCAAATGATGCAAAGTAATGATACTATGGTCGACCTGAATAATGGAGACAGCAATGGCTGGATCCACTCTTTGCTACGGTTTGTTGGTTCCGGAGCTATGTAAGGCATCATTGTTTTCACCTTGAGGTAGGAACGTTAAAAGCATCAAACGAAACCTCACGTACCGCCTATAATCGTGTAATACCTAAATCCACATTCAACATATCGTAGCAAGGCTCAAACTGGTGGTGCTACACTAGCACTTACTTTCTCGCAATATTACAATGTAATCGTTATTTACGACGGGACACCCGCATATATTTCATTGATTTCAAACACAAATTAAACGAAAACTAATAATTTTTACAGAAATTGTCCATAACCTTCTTTAAAGAGCTAATTTTGTACAACAGACAGTCTGTGGCGAAAATCTCTATCTTCAATTTCGTAGTTATGAATATTTTTGCAATTTTCAAAAAGAACGAGCAATATCCGAAAATAGGACTATTACCATATTTTGTGCCAATCCTTATTACGTATGTGGAGAAAATTTAAAGGAAAAATTTGGAGCGGTTTTTGAGAACAAATCCGTAAATTTCAAGCGCAAATTACGCAAAAGCAAGAAGTTTTTTCGAAGAATCGTAAGCGATCTTTTTAAAGAACTAATTTGTACAAAAGACTTTGAGGCAAAAATCTTTACCTTCAATTTTGTAATTTTGATATTAATTTTGTCAATTTTGGAAAAAAACGAGCAATACCCAAAAATGGGATTAGCGTTATATTTTTTACCGTCCAATTTTACATTAGTGGAGATAATTTAAAGAAAACTAGTGGTGATACAAAATGGCCCAGACTTTCCCGTATTAGTAGTACAAGTAAAAAACTACATTTTTTCAATTTTCGAAAAACAAAAGAATAGAGCAATATGGCGTTTATGTCAACATCAAAGTACATTTAGCACTATCCCTAACAAAAGTTAAAAAAAAAAATTGGAGCCGTTTTTGAGAAAATCTTGGTTTTCTAATTTCTTAAATTGAAAATAGTTTGCGCAATATTGCCAGACAACTACTAAAATGAAAAAAAGATACTGGTGGTTCTACAACAGCACATACTTTCCCGCGTTATTGGAAACAGCTACGCAATGCTGAAATATTGCCCGTTATTCGCTACTAACATCTTAGCTATTATTTGAAAACGTCCAATTCAACCAAGAAGCGAACAACTCACTGTTTCTTTCGCAGTGCTGTCAGAACTATGTGAATTCTACAACTGCACAAAAATAGAATAAGTTTTGTAAACCTCTATTGGAAAGAGAAGCCTGATATCCTGGACAATATAGAAATGCATCCGATGATTTAAGAAGAGTATTCTAAAACCATGCACCAAATACTCTACTCACTACAAATGATACAGCATTCGGTGCGAAAACTAAATATTTTCATGCAAATATCAACATGAATTAGACAATTATAACTCCTTTTCATACAGCTCCATCAGGTCACAACAATGAGACGTAATTCACAGAAATTCGCAAACGGAATTCCATTGTTACAGACCATGCATTGTCGCTATTCTGAGAGCTATTTTTTTTACGTTTTATTTCAAATATTTCAAAGTAAATAATTTATTGAAAATGAATAACAAAGGTCGAAATTAAGACACAAACAAAGAAATAATACACAAAATTGAAAGTTTCGTCCAAACGCATCCAGGTGTCGGAGGCTCAGTAAATATACAGCGGGCTATTACGTTTGTCAGGAAATTATAGAAAAACTACTCATATATTCAAAAAAATCATCACGACCTTATTTGAAGATCTGTTTTTGATGAGCATAATTCATTAAGAATAACAATTTTCACAATTGTAGTCGTAGAAAGATGCCAATTTTTTTTAAATTTTTTGCAGAATTAGACATTTCAATGAACATGAAACCTGCACCATTCTCGTAACATTCCTTTATGCTATCTCAGGTCCCAATATAATCAAGAAACGTTGTGCGGTTTTTAAGAAAAAAATGGTTTAAAGAAAATACAAAAATGTCTGTATTTGACACAATTTTTCGAAAAAATACTTGCTTTTGAAGAATTCAACATGACCTTATTTGAAGACCTATTTTTCTATGAACACATTTCATTAAGAAAAAAATTCTATCTTCATAATTGTAGTTGTAGGAATGCCGAAAAAAGATTGAATTTTTTCAATTTTCCCAAAATCAAAGTTTTCGACCAACGTAAGACCTTCATTCTCTTAGATGACCTTTAGACTATCTAATAACAAAATTTAGTAAAAATTGTTGGCGCCATTTTTTTGAAAAGTTTGAAAATGTCCCAGGGGCTTTATGTAAAGTACCCTCGAAAATTAAAAAAATCGGTTTGAAATTCAAGGGGCCGTGAGATCATTCAGATGAATCGAGGAGTATTAATTTTGGAGAACGGTTTAGTCGCTAGCGTTGTTCACAGACGGACAGACGGACGGACGGGCGGACGGACGGACGGACGGACGGACAGACGTTTTGCTTTCAATTGTTTTTTCGGTATCAAGGACGCACAAAATAGGGATTCTGGCTTTACCACGTGTTAGATGTTTTTTCTTAATTTAGCAACTGGATTTATCCACTTTTTTGTTACCAGAGCCCTGTACCATTATTCACCGACGCACCCGATCCCCACTTGTGGAAATTATTTCAAAATCTTCAATGGGAAACCAATTCTTTTAATCAAATCTTGGTTTCCCGGTACCGAATTGAATGTTTTGTTTTTATTATTGATGCAAATTTATTTTTAGATGGCTTTATCAATTGTCCAACTCCATCACCGACCCGCGACTACAGGGGATGGGATGCGTCGGTGAATAATATAGGATAGGCCCCTGGATATCAATTTTGAAAATATCCTATAGGTCTACTTATATTTTTCTGATATTTTTTTCTCGAAATATACCCATTTTTTGATGATTTTTAACCAATTTAATTTTTGTCGGTTATAGCGCCATCTGTCGCCAAAATGAGATTAATGTGTTGCTGTGTCTGTAATATCCTCCATTTGCAAATACGTTAATTTATCGCGACGACATTCGACGACTATATCGACAATTCGAGACACCTAAAAAAATTAAAATTTTAAGTATAAAATTGTATAAAATTAAAGTCAATATTATGTAATAATTTAGAATATTAATTACACAGTTACCTTTATCATCGAATATTCATTTTCGTCTGCTTATTCCAAAAACGTTTCAACATTCTCTCTGCTTAAAGCATTTGGCATTTTGGGATTATAGCCTTTAGAATTTGTTTTAAGAAAACTACGAGTTTCATATATTTGTTGATGTCAATATTCTGTGTGACAATAAGGCATGCAATTAGCATAGAATATTGAGCCATAACAGTGGAGGATTTATACTCCGAGGCTAATTCGACAAAATATGCGAGCAACACTTTTTCCGTGACATTTAATGTGTTTTTACTTGTACAACAACCTTTACATTTCTTGTATGCTAAATCGTTTAGCCTTTAAGTGATAAATTTTCAATTGCTTTATTAGCAGCTTCAGCAACACTTAGGTTCAGATAAGTCCATCATTAATCGCGCAGTTTCTTTTATTGACGATTACTACGATATTTAACAAGACGCTTTGTACACGTATCACGAATTCTAAATCGTCCGGTTTAATACTTTTAATGTGATTCTTACAAAAATATTGCAGTCGTGGAAAACATAGAATATACGCCTCAGGAGGGAATGAATGTTTTTTCCCTCGGTGTAATTGTAGTCCTTAGGCTTCGAACGAACACCTAGTGAAAAACCATGCATATCTCTCCCTTCATCTATAATCTACACTGTCAGAAATTACATTGAATTTAATGTAGATTTAATGTACGACTGTACATTTGGACCTCGTACATTAATCTGGATCGTTAAATAACAAACTTAGGAGTCATTTTCGGGAATATATATGCGTTTCTGAATTTCGTGGGCTCATTTTTACAGAAGACTTTGGAGTTTTGAGGAAACTTTATGAAACATCATTTAAACACTTATGCTCACATATGCAATAACGTACACAATTCGCCGATAATGTGAAATTAGAAGCAATACAAGAAAGTATATGCTTTTGTTTCTCCACGTGTTTTCACTTCAGATACGTC